>BSYO01000040.1:3933384-4625458 GCA_033239525.1 Nepenthes gracilis
TTATTTTCGTGGCATGTTAGGCAATAAAAAGGCGAAACCGAACGAGGCTGTCCTTGTTTGTGCTTTATCAGCCTGTGCTCACTTGGGGGCCTTGGATCAAGGAAGGTGGATACATGTTCATATGGATAGGAATGAAGTCTCCCAGAGTCCAAACATTTGCACAGCTCTTATTGATATGTATGCAAAATGCGGGAGGGTTGACTGTGCTAGGCAGGTATTTGACAGAATTCATAAACGAGATGTTCACAATTTCACGAGCATGATATCGGGTTTGTCAATTCATGGGCATGGGATGGATGCAGTGCAGGTTTTCTCTCAAATGGTATCTGAAAAAGTTAATCCCAATGAGATCACAATACTTGGGGTCTTGAATGGATGTAGCCATTCAGGATTAATAGAAGAAGGTACTTCAATTTTCAACAACATGGAACGCTTGTGGGGTTTACTGCCCAGAATTGAACACTATGGTTGTTACGTCGATCTACTTGCTCGTGGTGGACATTTGGAAAAGGCAATGGAAGTTGTAAAGAATATGCCTATGGAACCTGACATTATTATTTGGAGGGCTTTACTTAGTGCATGTAGAACCCATCGTAATGCCAGTCTAGGAGGGCAAATTATCAATCACATCCGGAAACTTGATCCCAGCGGTCAAAAGAATGGTCAAGTGCTTCTTTCAAACTTATATGCTTCTCTGGGTAAGTGGGAGAGTGCTGTCGAGGAAAGGGAGCTAATAAGTCAAAGAAAGGATAGATCAGATCTCGGATGTAGTTGGATTGAGGTCAATGGCTCTGTTCATGAGTTCCACGTGGATGACCAGTTACATCCCCAAGTTTTAGGGATTCGAGACAAGTTGAATGAAGTCCTAAAAAAGGCAAAGCATGGGGGATATATTGCAAACACAATGCAAGTTACATTTGATTTAAGCGAGGAGGACAAGGAGCAAGCAGTTGCTCGGCATAGTGAGAAGTTAGCTATTGCTTTTGGACTGCTGACAACAGAGCCCAGGACATTAATTAGAATTGTGAAAAATCTGAGGACATGTGAAGACTGTCACTCAGCTCTAAAACCATTTCTCTTGTTTATGATAGAGAAATCGTTGTTCGAGATCGTTCCCGCTTCCACACATTCAAGGAAGGAAATGTTCATGCAATGACTATTGGTAGTTATCAGACTTCCTACGCTGGATGTAAGCGACGAGTGAAATGATGTGTTGTTGATCTTGGTTATTAGATCTTTCGAAGAAACTGTTTTTTTTTTTAAAAAAAAATTTCCGGGTTCATAAGGCCTTTTGAAGAACGATTTGATAGTTCCTCGAGATTCACGAAATTACATAACAGCAGTTCGGAGTGAGAATTCAGCGTTTTCACCCCTGGAACTCTTCAGCCATGTTCGATTTTTGCCATTGCAGCGGGTTCCACCCCTCTCAATTTAACAGGGAGATTGAACCAGATTGGAGGCATGACCGTAAATAGCCTTAACTACTCAACATACTGCTTGTGCTGTCAACGATTGCAAGTCAAGTCAGCTGAACCACATAGTATATTTATAATTTAGTCTTGTAAAATGACAAATTTCACATACAATGCTGAGATATGGTGTTGGGGAGAGATTGGGATCTCTGAGAATCATCCAGTAAATCAAAACATATTTTAAAGATAAAATTTTAAGACATTTTATAACATTTTTTTAAGTCACTATTCACTCATTTTTAATTATAAATGGGTTTATGTGAGTCATCTTAAGGAACAATAAAATTTTATTTGACTTTATTTGGTACTAAAAAAAATTAGACCTGAAAGTTTCAACGAAAGTAAGATTGCATCGCCTTTATTAATTATTTTTTGCGGAAAAAAATTAATGACAATTATCTGATATTTGTAAGTTTTTTCCTCACATCTTTTCTTATACTTTCTATTCTCTTTGAATACAAACTACCAATATGGCTTTTATACAATGTAGAATGAAAGGATATGTTTGCCCAGAATAGTTGTATATTTTATATTACCACTAACATGTCTATTCCCAACACTTTTAAAAAGACATCCGTTCGAATTAATCTTTGTTCAGACAATCACGTTCATTCAAATAATTATATTTATTTGCATAATAACTCATATTCAATATTTCTCTCTTTATTTTAAAAATATCCTACATGTGGCTTATAGTGGCAAGATTGGTGGCCCACGTATTGGAATTCCGTCTCTTTGAGTGGCCTGCGGACATGTAAGTGAATCAAGCCCTTAATGTTCATGCTTACAATGTGTTTCAAATGATCTAGTTTTGTTTGTCCTTCCTAAAGCTTACATAACCGCAGTCTTATTTTATGAACAATCATACATCCAATAAAAGGGTTATTAGAAGGATGCGCAACGTTCGTATGAGCCTTGGTCGAGCGAAGATGTCAGGTAAGGGTCATGAGAGGATCGTTAAAGTGATAGTATTCGTTAGAGGTTTATGCGAGATAGGTTTGAGCAAAACCGTTCCTAACAAATTAGAAGCAATTGTACTTAATAGGCACACGATGAGTGCATTGTACATTTGGGATTGAATGGACATACCTAAGAAGCATACGAGCACCAATTCCAATGAGACATACACATAAAGGGTATATGTGCAGAGTTTATCTAGAAGATTTGCATTTGATGCACACATAATGGGTGCCAGTACATTAATACTAATATAAAATATCCTTAAATGTTTTTAGGGCAAGATTTAATAACATTTTTAATACGAGGGTATCGTGAAAAGAAAGAAAAAAGAGCGAGGATGATAATTTTTAACAATTGGTTGAGATCCAATTTAAATTTTATTTTTTTTCAAATTCTGATGTTACTTTAATTATAATTATAGAACGTATTAATGATTGATTACTCTTATTATTATTGTATTAATCTCTTCAAAGCTGCAAGGCGTGTTGAAGAAGGTATATTTAGCTATTATTTACCTGTATTGTTGTAAAGAGCTCTTAAAAGGAGGTTATATTTGTAACTAAATATTTATAATGACTGTTGTTTGAAATTATTTCGCATTTTTTCATTTTAAAAGGATTTTTTATGTAAATTATTATAATGTAATTTTGTATATTTGGTTACGTGTATTTTTTTATAATTAAGGATTTGATAGTTGACGATTGATGAAAAATTTAGGCTTATTTTTATTGTATAGATTGTGTGTATTTCTATCAAACCTAACAAAAGTTGCAGTCTTGCAGCCCTTTTGTGCTCCTTTTCCATTAGACTTAGTCGAACTCTCATGCCTTCCCTTTTTTTTAAAGGTTTTGGTTTCTATTTTGTGGTCTTTTTTGCGCCCATTTTAAAGAGGAAGTAATATTATTTGATTAAATTTCGTTTGGTAAGAAAACAATATACCCTTCACTTTATGAATATGAGATAAACTCTGACTAAAAATATATTATCTGAAAACTAGTTTAGCCCAAACATTCACCATTAGAATTTAAACTGAAAAGCCTCAGTCGTCTTAGCTACTCGGCGTCTGCATTTCATAGAATGATATTGTTTCAGGAATAAAATTGATATTAAAATTGATGCATATCTGGATCCGACTTCAAACAGATTCCTATCTGGTCTCGTCGATTTATCTCGGCTTTGTTCGCCGAGTCCGAACCCCGTACATCACTCGCAAAACGTATACGTGTCAGCGCGGTTGTCCAACAAAAACACTCCGACGCCCGCAGCCAATAAAAAGTTTTCAATCAATGTGGAACTCGATAAGTAAGGGAGAGAGCGAAAGAATAGATTTGTCGGGAATATTAAAATTGTGAAGTAGAGATGATTTTAGGTCTGCTGAGAGTGTGAGTTCTGCACTGAATGCTCACAGAGAGCAAGTGGAAGTCGGCTATTCCGAAAGTGTGCTTGGGGGATGGTTCTCAGAGAGCCGGAGGAGACTCTGCAATCTGGAGGCTTAGAGTGGGATTGGAAGGTGAACGCTTTTCAGAGAGAGACTTTTTGCTCAAGCACCGTAAGCGTTCGTAATTTAGACTATATCAGAAAGTCTCCTTTTGACTTAGAAAGCATGTTCTCTTAAAGTATGTTCAGAAAGTGTCTGTTCTCTTGGAAGTGAGTTTGAGAGCGTATTCAAGAGTGTGTCACTTTCAGAGTGGAGACTCTGAGCTTATATAGATGGTGGGAGGGCTACCTTCCTTGGTCAGGGTGGCGTGATTTTTGGCCTGGCAATGGCGGCCTTCTCTGAGTTGGTGGGCGTGACTGGCGTGATTTGATAGATTCTTTTCCTTCTGAACAGTGCAATAGATATCCAAATTATTAGCTTTCTTTTCATGCTCTTGTGACCGTTTAGACTTCATAAGAAGGCCAACTGTCAAAGGTCAATGTTTTTTTGGGAGAATGTCAGCCTTTTAGGAAAATGTGTAATCATGGAAAGGGATCGTCAGCTGCAATGAGATCATCTCACAAATTGGGCTTGCCCGCATTAGGTTTACTATCTTTTTAGCCTCGTTGCTATAGTATCTCCGGGTCAATGTGCTGACCTCGCTTGAAAGAGCGTCATACGCTTGTCGTTTCACCTGGGACGTCAATGCTTAACATGTCAATCCGCCTTACTCGCTGAGCCTCTCTGGATTTTGGGCTACTTTCTTATTGGGCCTGCCAGCTATGGGCTTACCCATCAAAAATTTAAAAAGATAATAAATTAAAAAAACAAAAAGTAGATAATGTAATTTTTGTTAAATGAAAAGGTAATCAAATCGATGATTTTTTTAATAACTGAAACTATGTATGAAATAATTGTTGAAGTATACTTCTAGGTTGGAGATTAAGTCCCTGTTAAATTATTAAAAAAAATTAATTTTTATATTTTATATTTATAAATTTTTAATAAATAATTGATTTATTTTCATTAGAAATGTAAATATTTTAACAAGTTAATATTTATTTATAATTATTTATAAATTTTTAATCATATAATATATGATAAAAATAATTAATTTATAAATTCTTTGATAAATTTACTCAATACATATATTTATAATAAATTAACTAATCAAACTTGTTTTGTGATGGTTTATTTCAAAATCAAGGGCCCCAATGCTCCTACTACGGCATGTGTCCAGTCTACAAAAGCAAAACAAATGCCCATGAGTAAGCGAGAGCACGCGAGAAACATGCACCTGGGCCCAACGCGTAATGGTCGGTTTACTAACGAAACCTCAATAAGATTAAATGCGGTCACGGAACAAAGCGTGAAGTGGCGGAAAGGCTAGCCACTGCAGGCATGGTCGGCACTACGCTAACGCCATCACCGCTGTCTCGCAGACGTGCCAACCACTTTCTGAGGAAAATTTGAAAGCGTGACTGGTCAGCTGGCCAACAGCCGTGCTCGGCACGGTAACGGACAATGGCCAAGACCGCAGTCCGTGACAACGACCAGCCAAGCAATCTACTCCGTGCAACGGGCGTCTTAGCGCCCAAGAGTCGAACGGGAGAGGCATATAAGCGCCACCTCCGCAGAAAGGGATTCTCGCTCAATTTGGATTCCAACTCGAGAACGTTTTCCGGTTCTCACATTCGCGACCAAGGGTAACCTCGATCCCAAGCACTAACTATCGAGTAAGGCTCCAAAATCCTCTCGAAACATTGGGCCAAATCGCTCTCCTTCTCCTCATCCCGTCAAGCGGAAAGTTAGCCACTCATCGCAAGGCACCAAGCAGCTTCTGTGCCTTCCATCACCGCTCACCGCATTTCTACTCATCACCACATGTTCTCCTCTACGCATCACAAAGATTTACGCGCACCACCTGCCAGGCGCACTCACAATCAAGGGAATTTGCCAATTTGAGCCGAGTGGCCTCGTGAGAAATCCTCGCTGCATCTTCACCTCTTGTTTGTCAAGCTTAGGCAGTGCGCCCGTGTTCCGAGAGACAGACCTAGATCCTTCCAGAGCCCCGCGCTTGTGAACTGGGCTGCTCCCTAACTGCACACAACAACTCTCAATTCCAGGATTAACATTAGTTTCACCAAAACTGGGCAGGAAGCTGCATGGCTGTTTTCTTCTACCAAAAATGCCAATAAATTCTCCCAAGCAGCTGCAAACACGAGTTGAATGGGCAGAATGAGATCACTGTCAGATGTGAGTTCTTCAAGCTGGAAACTGGTTACAATGACTGGCTGCACCGCCAACATCACCACAAGCATGGAGTTAGACGCCAAGGAGATCCTCTCGTATAACACCGGACCTCGTGCCAGGCTGCTCCTCTATGCCCCGTGCCTCTACTTCCAAGAAAGAAAGGCGCGCAGAGGCCACTCGGCAGGAGGCGAGCCAATCGACTTGACCACGCAGCCGCCCCCACCAGCACCTGGAGGCTGCACGAGGCGGAGCGCCGATGACGACAGGAGGAGCAGCTCAAGGACGCTCCCGCGCAACTTCGCGGCACCCGGAGACCACCGGCCGCTGGCTCACCCGGGGAGCGCGCTCCCATGCAGAGCCGCCACCCCCGATGGGCACTGCATTTAACCCCCAAACACGAGCCCGCGCCGCCCTCAACGCGCGGGGCGGGCTCTCTCTACGGATCCTTCGATGGAGGAGGAGAAAGTCAAGGTGTTGTGGGACACCGCACAAGGAGAAGCCCACGCCTCCTCCGCCAATCTCCGCAGGGTCGCCGCCATGGACTCGCGGGGACACGCCCGCTACCGAGCAAGTTCAGACGCCGGTCATGGAGGGATACGACGTGGAAGCAAGTGATCCCATGGACCATCTCTGAACCGGTCGCACCCACCACTACAAGGGGCAAGCGAGGCTCGATGTGTCGGGAGCTCCCGTCACCCTTAGGGGTGACGCGCACCCGGGTTCCATGGCCTCCCGAACTCCATATGCCTGCTCACGCCGAGGCTCGCGATAGCTTCCCGAGCGCCCACGGAGGAGAGGCAACCATGGCAATTGTCCGCCTCCGCCGAGGACTCGATGGTTCGCTGCTCGACCGTTTACATCGGTGTGCCGACGATCCCGCACTTCTCCGAGCCTAACCGAAGCTCGCCTTCACGCCACTTTGGCTACGGGGACTTCTTCAAGCACTGTCGCACTGGGCGCCGCAGACTTTCACGAGGCGGAGACTCATCGCCCCAAGCGTGAGTACCACGCCAAGAGGCCAACGAAGCAAACGCCCGAGCGCTGGGACGTTCTGAGACTCTGCAGAGCTCGAGGAAGAAAGAGGGACGGCGACAAATACGCTTCATGGGAGCGAGCAAAGAAATAAGATTACGGCCTAAGAGTGATTACAAAGCAGGCCTCTCTCGACCCCCAACAATGATAGCCGCACAAACATCCCTGGCATCTGCGATGAAAGATTCTTCAAGGCCAAAGACACCCAAGGGTCCTGGCTGCGCCACTGCATAGCACGCGCACCACCGGGCCGTCTCGCACTCAACCGAGAACCGCGCACTGGCACAGAGATTGGAAGATCTCGATCCGCGAGGACACTAAGAGATTCGTGAAAGGCTCGGGCAAGAACCGCCTCCGACGGGAGAACCCAGCGAGCCACCAAGAGCTGCACGGCGGCCGGCGTAGTCCATGATCTTCCGCCACATCGCAAACGCTGTGCACGGACTGCCGAAATAGCTTCCAAGAGTGTTTAAGCAAGTTAGGGTTAGAAATGATGTCATTAGCTTTGAAGTAGCCAAGACATGGCACATGCAACTTCCCATACTCCACCCTCATATGCCGGGCCTCAAGCCTCGCTGGTGGTGATGACTACCACCAAACGGTCTTCATTGATAATGGAAGCTCACAAAATTTGTCAGACTTTATCATCAAGGTTTCACCAAACTGGGACTAAATGTAGCAATGAGGGCAGCAAACGGACTATTATACGGTTTGACAACGAGCTCGTCGGCAGGATTATACGACTGAAGTCACGATGGGGACTCGCTACCCGCGCCATGACGCTGCTGAAGTTGGCTGCTTCCTTCGCCGCCGACTCTTCCGCTCTGCTTCAATGCCATACTGGCGACATTCTCGACGCTTCTTCAAGCCGCCACATCCATCCCGCACCTCGAGCAGAATTTCCCACCCCGGGGAGTGGGAGAAGTTCTCGAGATCAAGAAATGGGGCGACGTGTTACTTGTCCCAAATCATCTCTACGACACTATGACCGAGGAAGACTGACCTCCGCGACGAGACGCCTCCAACACCCAATGTGGGAGAAATCAGGCATTCCGCCGATCCTCTCTCCGATCTTAACGGGTGCGTCAGAAGATAGGAAATCCTTCAACCCGAGATCACGCGACAGACTTCATCATTTTCCTACTGGGACTCAACTCCGATGTGTTAGATGGGCTCACCGACATGCCGGGATATCGGCCAAGTCATAGTCCACAAGCCGGGCTCGACGCTGAGCCAAACCCGTCCTATAGAGCTTGAGGAAACTACTGGCCGAGAAGTTGGTCGCTATCGTGAAGAAGTGAAGAGGCTCTGGACGCGGGATTTATCGTAGAAGTCCAAGACCTGGAAATGGGCCCAACGTCATGGCCGGGTAAAAAGAGCAGCTGCTATGGCGGATGTGTGTCGACTTCACCGACGTGAATAAGGCCTGCCCCAAAGATAGCTTTCCGCTCCCAAGGATTGACTACCTGTGGACTCCACGTCCGGCACTAACTGAGCTTCATGGACGCTGCGACGATACAATCGTATCCGGGATGGACCCAAGAGGACGAGTGAGCACACTCGCTCATGATGCACTGCGACTTATCATACAAAATGATGCCCTTGTCTCAAGAATGCGGCGTTAACGTACCAAATACCAGAAACAACAAGATGTTCGTACCTCAAATCGGGCGGAATGTGGAGGTGTACGCCGACGATATGCTCGTGAAAGCAAGGTCGCAAGTCGCCACGCCGACGACTGGACGGCAGACCTTCCGCATCCTCCGACACATGGGATGAGCTTAACCCCGCCAAATGCGCTGTCGGTAACCTTCCTCTCGAAAATTCTTAGGCTTCATTGTATCCCAAATAAGGAATAGAAGCCAATCCGAGAAGATCAAGGCAATACTCGATTCAACCTCCGCGCACAAGAAAGAAGTCTCGTAAGCCGAAGGTGGCTGGAGAGCGCCTCTCTCACCCGCTTCGCCAAGTCACCGAGAAATACTTGGTTTTCTTCATGCATGCAGGCACCAAGTCACATGTGTTCAAAATGGGAGTGAAGAATGCGACGGCTATCTGGGAATCAAGACTTATCGCCCAAAGGCCAGCCCCGAGCTCACTGCTGCCGAAGAGAAGATCTCACTCTACCCGCAACGCGCCTTCCGCCTCGCCTCCGTGTTAGTGGCGAACATGAAGGCAAGCAACAACTGCACTACGTGTGAGCCGGTGTCACTACGAAACCCGTTATCCGGGCATCACCAAAAGATGGCGCCGCACTGCCTATGCAAAGACGGAAGCTACGACCCTACTTCCACTACACGTGATCGTTTGCATAATGCATCACCGTTGAGGACGATTTCGGCAGGCTGCAGACGCCCGCCGGGCCGGGTCATGGGTCAAGCCGAGCTCGGGAGTTGACTGAGTTCTGGCCGCCACCGGCCGTGAGCGTGCTCCCGCGACTTCATTGTCGGCTGCAACCCCAGAGCAAGCGAGACAACAACGCGAGAAGAAGATCACGAAGATCTCACCGTGATGACTCTCAACGTGACTCGATCGTCAACTCGTGCAGTACCGGGATTAAAGAAGTAAGGACGCTCAAGGTATGGAGATCAAGTATACTCGCTACACCGGGCCTCCCGCTACGAACACCAGAATATGAAGCCTCCGGCCTCGCGATCGCCAGGGAGCTGCTCACACGGCCGGGTCGCGCGCAGCGATTCTCAGTCGTCAACCAGAAAGGAACTGCCGCTAACCCACAACTATGAGGACCGCGAGTAAGAACCCGATCCTCGAAGTTCGTCACCCGAGATCGAAAGCATATCCCGAGATCGAGTAATTAACGCACGACTGGGCCGTCGACGCCGCTGTAATCATGGAAAGACGTAGAGGGAGCCTGGGGAAGTCCTAAACGCACTCAAAGATCGACGCCGCGAGGACAAAGAAGTACGCAGATCGACATCGAGATAATTGATGACGCCAGCATATACGTTCTCGCTTGAGGGAACCTTACCGAAGACGCCAACGACGCCAAGCTGTCAAGAAAGTACAGATGGCACACGAGATTCTCGAACGGAAGGTCAGACAGACGGGTACTCAGCTCCTCCCCGAAATGTCTTACCCCGCAGGAGGCCGACTCACGCTGCTGGGCGTAAGACACTCGGGCTGTGCGGATCACACATCATGGAAAATCTTTAGCATTCAACGTCATGCCAGCAAGGCTTCTACTGCCCACCATGAAGCGAGACGCGCATGGAGTTCGCGGTCCGGGCAGCGTGAAAGTTGCCGTGTCCACTTGAATACGAAGACACCTACCGTGACACCGAAGCACTATTCCCACCCCCATGGCCGCTCGTGCAATGGGGGCTCGACATACTTGGTCCGCTCAATGGCAAACGGACAGAAAATTTCTCGATCATTTATCGACTATTTATTTAAATGGGTGGAAGCTGCCCTCTCGCTTAAGATCATCGGGAAGACAACGCTGATCGCGAGTTCCTCCGCCAAGGCATTTGCTTGTTTTGGGATCCCCCGAGGCTAGGTGTGACTGAGCACCCGGACCCACTCCACTGGGAAATGCTTTACAAAGTACTACCGCAACCTCCGAGATCAAGCCGGTGCACACTCATATGCACCACTCCAACGGCAGGTCTACACAACCGCACGCACGATGGGATAAAGACCCGACCGAAGACGCAGGCTCTCGGGTGGAGGAGCTAACATCGCTATGGTCGCACTGAACCATCACGTAGGGAATCAACAAGGGAAACGCCAACCTCTCGCTTCGAGTCGGGTGCGGGTTCCCGTGAGAAGCGGGAATGCCAAGCCCGCGTCGGCTACTTCACCCAACTACCAACGCGCAAAAGCTTCAGGAAAGTCTCGACTTGCTCTCGGGCTCGATCGCCGCGCTCCGAACCACCGCCTACCAAAGAGCGGTGGCATACTACAACAACCGGTGAAAGCACCCGCTAGAAGTCGGAGATCCGGTTCCTGAGATGAGGCACGGAAAGACCGCTGACAGGGAACAAACTCTCCCCTAGATGGGAGGGGCCGTCTTCGCCTCCTAACTCCCGAGCTGAGCGTACAAGCCACGCGCGCCTTAACGGCAACTTGTCCCACGGATATGGAATGCCAACTCAAGGAAATATTATCAATAATGCACCCGCGATCCAGGTAAGTCGCACGCCGCATACATCATGATGAGTGTCGAGTGATGTTTCCCGCTCTTGGTTAACATTATCACTCTTATTGTCATATTGCATATTCATTGCGGTGAGTTGATAGCATGCATTGCACAATCAAATTAAACGACCTAGACCTTTCCTAAGTCGGATAGATTGCCGTCCGTCCGCAAAACTACCCTGGCTCAAGCCGCGGTCCAGAGCGTGATCGTCACGGACTCCGTCTCACTAGATGGCCCGGGACGGCTCTACTCACCATGGCTGCCGCCGTGGCCCCAAGCACCCGTGAGACTCGCCCCGTGCTAGTCAGCCCGTGAGGCCCGTACCGTGAGCCGAGACACCTGATCCGTGCGATCCATTCCAAAGGCTACGCGCCACGACCAAAAGTGCCACCCATAGGCCTCGGGGCTCTGGAGAACCCACTCTACGGCCAACAAACCTTGGGGGCGGCGACGACCTTCGGGCACTGCAAGAGAGCACCTACGCCACAATGGTCGGGCTAGACCTCAACTTGGTGTTCATAACTTTCAGCAGAGCGCACACACCTCCCGCAATTATACGCGACCGAGGCCTAGACCCAGAGTCCGCGACGTGCCTCGACCGCTGCGCTAGCTCCCTCGCAGCAGGCTCCGTGGGCCGCGACGACATCCGCTACCGGATCGAGCCTCAAACGCTGGGTGAGTTGTGACGCATATCCTCTTACCAAGGACGAGCACCACGCAAGAGGGCGCCCAGATAGGCCTTTTAATCGAACGCTCCAAAGGGCCTAATACTCAAACGCGAAGCATGATCCAACAAGTAAAGCGAAGCAAAGGCGAACAACGTCAGACATAAGTGCCCAAGACTTAATCTGCCATTGGTTACAATCAAGAAGATACTGACGGGCTCCGCCTCGTGGAATCCTCAGCGCGACGCCCTACCCCGGCGTTTTCTCGGATGAAGGACGCCGGCCGGGACGTGAGGAGCCGCCTGTGGAGACGATCCTCATGCAGACAAGCGGATGCCGTCTCCCAAAGCGAGTGTCCATCGCCGACCGCCACTCAAGGAGAATGCCGCCTAACCGCTGCCCATTAAATTAGTCCAACATCCTTTCCTCCGCAAAGGAGGCCTCTAGTCGGGCAAGAACTCTCCGCCACCGCCCAACCTCCCCGGGCAAGGAGGGATGCGATTCCGAGCCAGATCGCCGCGGGCAAGATGGTGCCCGGCCAACGATGACTACCAAGGCTTCCGCGAAAAGAGCCGCCATGGTCTTTGAGGGGGACCCAGATCATTCGAAGCCTCAGGCGGGAAAAGGCAATGACCAAGACGAGCGGCAAAGAAAGTTAGAAGTCTAAGGAAACAACCGTACTGTAAGCCAAGCCTAGCCAAGGCAGAAGGGCAAACTGCTCCGTAGCGTTTCTTTCCGGGGCTCACTTCCGATCGCATGGGGAGGGTCGGGTTGGAAGGTCCCGCCGAAGGAGCGCTTGTGCTCCTCGCCGCGGTGGACGCCCGCCGCCTCGCTAGTCTCGAACTATCAGCCAGGAGCGCCGACCGCCGAGCATGCGACTCCGCAGCTCATCCAAAGGGGCCACTTCTTCGCCTGCCTCTCGATCGCGTGAGGAGGGCCGGGACCGAAGGATCAGAATTGCCAGAACACTGGGGCCTCGCCACGAGCACTCCGGCTTCCCTTCGGCTGCTCGCTCCGGAACAAGCAGCCAGAGCCGCCCTGCCTCTCGAGAATACCACCAGATCCTGTGAGGCCTCAGACAGACGGCTCACTGGGAATAGCCGCAACGATGCAGCCCCCGGCTCAACGCCGGTCAGCGCTCAAACCGATGGCCTCTCGTGGCTATCCAAACAACAACGCCCCCGACGCCGGGCCGACACAAACACAGAAGGTCCCCAAGAGGAGATTTGACTCCGCCGATTTTCGTGGAGCGGAGTGTTCGCGATCAAGTCGACGGCTGTACTTCAGCTTTCCATGGCGCGCGCCCGGGCAGATCTCGCTGAGCCGAACTTCCTGCAATTAAGAACCGACGACGCTTCGACTCCTTGAGGCGTCGTCGTCCTTTGAGGCTGTCGCGTTCATCATTGCTCAAGAACGAGCAGAGAATGGCCTCTCCTCCTCCGCTAAAGATCGCCGGCCGCTGACATGAGTCTCCAGATCTCCGTGACCTCCCCGGACTGCCCAGTTACGCCAAACGGCCGGGAGGTCCCCATCTCGGCAATCTCAACGTGATAGGGGAAAGGTAGTGACCTCGCTCTAAAGTTCTTCTCTCGGGATCGAACGGCGAGATCGCCTTCGAGGATTCGGCCGATGTCCTCATATCGCAGGCTTGTTCCTAAGAACTCCGAGATCGGGCCCCACCTCTCAAGCTCATACTCGAAAGGCGTCTCTGAGAAGAAGAAGCTTCCTTCCACTCTCTTAACGAATCAGATTTCAGGCCACGGTGTCAATCCCGCCCGGGGTGAGCGAGCATCCAATCCTCCGGCTCCGAGGCCCGGTAACTCCGGCCGCCAAGGCTAAAATCGCACCGTGCACGATGGCGAAGACGCACAGACACTGCAGCGTAAGGCGTTAGGGGTGGCCTGCCATGGGAACTCCCCTAGCAGAGCCGATTATTGTAAGGCAAAGTATAAGGTAAATTTAAATATGAAGTCCTCCTTCAGACAGGTAATTTCATAAATCAAGTTATAAAGCTCCTCCGAGGGGCTGCTCTATCTTCGAGAGACCAGATATGGAATCAGCTCACGAATCGTGATAGTCTACCCTAAGGGAGAGGCAATATACGCCTCACTAAAATCGACCAAGCCAACGCCATATGCATACTCATGCGGGACACGGAAGAAGAAGGGCCTTCTGCTTACCATTTGTTTTTAAGAACTTCGAGAATGAAGGTAGAAGATCCGGCCGGCCGAAGGAAAGAAACGGACATACCGTTTAAATAGACAACGCCAACAAAGAGGCGAAACTGATCTGCCACCGCCGCCGGAGGCCAGGCACGTGGCGCATCCCAAAGACAATCTGCACTCCAATCGAGTGCCATGACGCTAGGCTAGGCGACAAAGAAGGCACGCCCTTCAGGGGGATCAGCCTAGCACTACAGCGCCACAGATAAATGCGGCTCTCACGATAGCAGTAGCCCCCAATTGACGGGCAAAAAAAAAAAAAAAAAAAAAGAGAGAAAAATAGCCTAAGAAACAGAAAAATCCGACAGAGAAACAACACGAAAGGCAGAGCTCTCATTACGACAAAATATTTCATAACGCTAACAGAAAAAGAAGTGCTCCACAAAGATCAAAGTGCTTATTGGAACCAGAGGCCAGTGGTAAGAATTTTGGGCGCTGCATCCACCAACCGACTACGAGATCGGACGCGCAAGTTGGGCAGGGATCTAGGACACCAAGGCGGAAGTTTGGATCCTCCAAGAAGGCCAGCCGTATACCCGGCGGCGGCCCCGTAGGCCCCGGCCCCGGATCGGATTCGGTCCTTCGTTATGAAGCTCGGACTTAACTCCGATCGCAACCCCTGGCGACCTCAGCCTTCATGCCGCTTGCCGCCGAAGCTCCGCTCAAGGGCCAAGATGCGGGCTCGCCCCCACATTAGCTTCGGGGACGAGCGTCCAGCCGACGCCCAGCGCCCAAGTATGCAACACGGCTTGAGCTGCCTTGCTCCACTTTTCGCGCGCGGAGCCATTAACCGTGAGGTGTCCCTCACTCCGAGAAGGGCTAAGAACGGGCCTCGTGAGAAGGCGTTCCAAATACGCCCGATCTCCGGGAAGAGCTGGGCCGTGAGAGCCGGATTCGGATCGCAGAAGAGTATCTACCGGGAAAGTCCGCTAGCCTGATTTCACAAAGCAGAGATCGAGCTTAAAAAGGTCAAGACAACCGTGAGGACTAGTAAGTACTTAAGGGGAATAAAAGCCTGGGAAAACGTTTAAATAAGCAAGTTTTCTCCCGAAGAGGCTAATCCGAAAATCGTAACGCATTTAAAGCAGTGGCAATGAAGGCTTGCCGCGTGGGAGAGTTCCCCGAACCCGCACGCTCCCCGCATGAGAAGTCTCAATGGTCAGCAGCATTAAATGCGCCAGCCGCCTCAAGGGACATGACGGTCAGCAAAGACCCCACGCCTCAACGACACGTGACCCTCGTGGCACATATGCCTGCAAAATCAAAACGCATTCATGCTGGGCAAGACAAAAGTAGAAGATAAAATGGACTACTTCGTTATTAACAAATGCTTCCTTTACAAAATACAAGATATACAACCATGGAGCTACGAAAATAAAAGAAGGTCATGGAACGAAGCCCATGCCCCCGCACTCGCCCGGTGAGCCCTACAAACGAAGGCCGAACAGCTGGAAGTTTTGCCCGCGAGTCAACGCGTAGCAAGGAGTGCTCTGAAGTCCCCAAAGAGCCAATCCACCGCCATCCGAAGCACCGGGCCAGGCACTCCGGAAAGTCCGATGTCAAGCCTGGCCTTTCCCGGGAGGATTATCGCACCCCTTTCTATGGCCGGGTCGCACCGGCCTGGCGCACGGGAGACTTCTCCTCCGAAAGCCGCCGAAGTGGAGAGATGCTTCCGGAGGAAGTCGTTAATCCCGCCCACTGGCCAAGCCACAACCAAGAAGGAGGCGCAGACGACGACAAGCACTGCCAAGCCACTCACATTTGCAGAAAGCAAGCCACGAGGCTGATTACACTGGTGAATGGGCCAAGAGCTCCGAGCATGGGCCGATCCACCTTAATACCTTTTCGAGTACACCACCAAGGCTAATCCGAAAATCAACGCATTTAAAGCAGTGGCAATGAAGGCTTGTCACGTGGAGAGTTCCCGAAAACTCGCACGCTCCTGCATGAAATGAAGTCTCAATGGGCCGGGTGTGCATTAAATGCGCCAGCCGTCTCAAGGGACATGACGGTTGGCAAAGACCCCACGGGCTCCTGGGAACGACACGTGGACCCTCAGGGCAATATGCCCAGAAAATCAAAACGCATTCACAAAGGCAAGACAAAAGTAGAAGATAAAATGGACTACTTCTGTTATTAACAAATGCTTCCTTACAAAATACAAGATATACAACCATGGAGCTACGGAAAAAATAAAAGAAGGCTGCGGAATGAAGCCTGGTATGCCCCCGTACCTCGCCCCGGGTGAGCCCGGCGAACGAAGGCTGAAACAGTTGAAGTTTTGCCCGGCGAGCTGGGCAGGAAGCAAGGAGCAGCCCCCGGTGGAAGTCTCCAGGACCAATCCACCGCCATCCAGAAGCACTCAAGCCGGCACTCCGGAAAGTCCGATGTCAAGCCCGGCTT
This sequence comes from Nepenthes gracilis, assembly GCA_033239525.1. NCBI lineage: Eukaryota > Viridiplantae > Streptophyta > Magnoliopsida > Caryophyllales > Nepenthaceae > Nepenthes > Nepenthes gracilis. The sequence continues at coordinate 3,949,968 of BSYO01000040.1, forward strand.
TCCCGGAGGGATACTTACCTCGCACCCCTTCTATGGCTGGTCGCACTGCCTGGCGCACGGAGACTTCTCCTCAAGCCGTCGAAGCGGGAGAGGATACTCGGAGGAAGTCAAAGAATCCCGCCCACTGCCAAGCCACAACCAAGAAGGAGGCGCACGACGACTTGCAGAATGGCCAAGCCACTCACATTTGCAGAAAGCAAGCCATGAGGCTTGGATTATGACGGTGAATACCAAGAGCTCCGAGCATGCGGCTGATCCACCCAATTCCTTCTCGAGTGCCCACGGGCGGGCAAACCCAGATCCTCTCATCGTCTCCACCAAAGGTTGCTAAGGCACGAGCTCAACCGGTTTGGGCACCCGAATGGCCTATTTATAGGCAAGACACGGGCTGCCCTCTCACCCAAACAAGCAACATGGCGTCTAGCAAACGCCTTCAGGCGATGGCAACGACCACCGTCACACGCAACCTGCGGCGCGAATCTCGCGGGCGAGGTGACGACGCAGCGCTGAAAAGCAAGCCGCCTGGCCTGGGAAAGGCGCGAACTGGGAAGACGACAAAAGTGGCGCGGCACGAGGAAGGGCAGAGACCGTGGAAATGGGCCCAATGGACATGCCAGGCCCGACCACTGGCCGGCCCAGGCATGGGGGGCTAGTGTTGGGTCCCATGTTCCGGCCCATGAGACAGATCCAGGCCCACAAAGCAAACAGCGGCCCATGAGAAAAGGAGGAGCACGCGAGAAAGCGTCAGCCCAGCCCAACGGGGAATGGTCGCGAAGTCACGCCAACGGAAACTGCCAGCGCATTAAATGCGTCGCCGGGAACAGGCGTGAAGGGCGGAAAGGCTAGCCAATAGAGGCATGGCTGGCACTACGCCAACGCCATCAGCTGCTGTCTGCAGACGGCCAACCACTCCTCTCTCAAGGAAAATTGAGCGTGATCAACAAATAAGCGGCCAGCTGCACACGGCAACGGGACAGCCGGGCGTGGCTCGGCGGTCCGTGACAACGACCAGCGGCGCAACGACCCAGGCAACGGGCGTCTTAGCGCCCAAGAGTCGAACGGGAGGAGGCATATAAGCGCCCTCACCCTCCAGAGAAAGGGATTCTGGCTCTGAATTTGGATTCCAACTCTGAGAACGGTTTTTCCCCACGACCTTGCGACTAAGGGTAACCTTGGATCCCAAGCACTAATCCGCCTTCCATAAGGCTCCAATCCTCCGAGCGGATTGGGCCAAATCGTTCTCCTTCTCCTCATCCCGGCCAAGGGGAAAGTTAGCCACTCATCGCAAGGCACCAAGGAAGCCAGGCCTTCCATCACCTCGCTCACCGCATTTCTACTCATCACCACATAAGTTCTTCTTACGCATCACAAGATTTTTACGCGCACCACCTTAGCGTGCGCATTTCCGTCAATCATGGAATTTGCCGACTTGAGCGTCGGAGTGGCCTTGGTGGGAGAAATCTGCTGCACCCTTCACCTCTTGTTTGTTGTTTGTGTTGTGCGTGTCCAGTTCCGAGAGACGGAGACCGATCCTTCTTCCAGAGCCCCCGCGCTTAGAATCCGAAGGCTCCCTAATCCGTACAACAACCTTGGGCCCGGGACGCAACAAAAACCAATAAAAGTTGTTAAAAATTATAATATAATTTTTTTAACTATAATTTATTATATAAAATGATGTGTCTACATATTTTATAAATGTATTTTACATAATTAATGTTGAACCATTAACTATACTTATGTTAGAAATATAGTCTTAATTTGTTTGTGTTGTACTCACCAAACTAATGAGTTGAGCTCAATTGGATTTTATCAGTATAAATTTAATTATTTGAGTCTAAATCTATTAATACTTAATTAGTTATGGTTTCACCTATGTATTTAATTATCAATAATTTAAAAATAAATATTAATAATTTACTATTTTTAATCCTTTAAATTATTGTATTATGGTTAGTTTAACATTTTTTATTAAATTAACAATGCACAGTATTTGATTGGGTCATATAAAACATAGAATGTGGCGACCCAAACCTAAATACTCAAATACATGGCTCAACCTGCACACGCGGAATAAAATTTTAAACAAAATATAACCATTCTATATTCAAGATCATTTCATTCTTTTGATTTAACTACATCATGATAATTCATCCATCAACCAAAAAGACATACTAAAGAAGAAATAAATTCAACAAAAGAAAATACATAAATCTTCATACTAACTTAAACTCCTCAACTGGCTACTAGAACCTTCTTCTCTATCAAAACTTCTTCCTGCAACACAGATGTGTCTCTTCCAAGCTAGACACTATCTACTTAATTTGGAGCCAAGAAAACACAAGGGTGAGCCAAAACCTAGCAAGTGATAATAGTCAAAATGCTAATAACAATAATGATCTCGGATAGCACGGTACAAAGGTCTCAACATATTTAAATGACCAACTATATCCGAGACAGATTACAACACGTCGTAAATACGACTCTAGACAAAATAGGTCTCACTTGACCCGTACATCCAAAAACAACAAGAGTACCAATAATCAATGGTAATCCCCTGAAATCTAACATCAACGATGACTAGAAATTTTCCTGTCCATATGTCAGCAGAATGACCAGCATAATCACGATAACAATCAATATGGATTCCACTAAATCTGAATATCTTAAAATCCACACAAGGATACTACCAACACAACAAATGAGGTACTCACAATCATAGAAAATCACAAGAAAACTCCTAGATCTCATTCCACCATTGTGAACCAAAGGCTGCGTATATCCCCCAACAGCTGGGTACTTGCACGGGCTACCGATGCCCGCAAATTTGACCTCCGACCAAAATCCATAGTCCACAGAGACTCTGCCAAACAAAGTACAAACGTCTCCCAAGCATGCTCATCATGCTCATCTTCCGACTCTACTGAGTACGGAAGATACCTCATACGTCAAACCTAACATCTCTCGCTATGATATCCTCGATATCATGATCTACGATATTTACATGGCCATAAGCATCCCGCCAAACTAGGCAATGTACCTCAACTCCACCAGGATACGAAAATCAGTATCATATAAGCGTAGACCACATTTAAATACCATAGCCTTCCATTCGACCAGATACTTTAATGTTTTTGTACACTCTTCTCAACCTTGACCGTACGAAGCCAATGAATTCAAATACTCACACACCGAGTATAATGCAAAGAAAGCTTTGCAACATCAACAATAGAATGTCGTTCGGTGCTGACCAAGGACCATACTCACGCCATCAAATCTAATAAAAGGAATTTCTCACAGCACGAATAATAGATAAACTCAAATCGAGATATTATATTTTACTTAATGCAACTATTAAACTATTCTTCCATTCTGTTGCATTACAATGTTTACAGCTAAGGCCAACAATCTCTATTTTTATTAGATTCCCTTCTAAATAATTTCTCAAGATTTCTATCACAATATTCAGCACCATTAATTTCATTCTATAATCATCCTTTAAATTTGGAATATACACATGTACCCACTTACACATATAGAACATAAATTTCTAATAGAAGAGATACACATCATAAATGCCATCCATGAGTGCTTACATCCACAATTTGGAGTATACATATATGTCCATACACATGAATGCCTAAGCACCAACATATATAAATATATATACACACAAATGGCTACTCATACCCACGTTGCCACATTTTCCACCATTTTCAGCACACACTCACACAACCACACACACTCACTCACACACGGTAGCAAGTTATATATATATATATATATATACACACACACACACACACACACCCACGCACACTTGGAGCAAAACTGCCGCCTCACACACAGCTCACAAACTCACACACACGCATGGCAGCATTCTGCCAGCACTCATAGCACACACAGCTCACACACACACGTTCTTACACACACACACACCCGACTTGCACTCACCCGCACACACATGCACATAGCAGATCTCTGCTGGTTCACCACACCCACACACACAGAGCACACCCACACATGGCTACACACAGCAACACACCGTCACACCTACACAAGGCTAGACACATACGCAAAGCCCCACTGGCAGCAGCACCCGCATGCGGCTCTCCCACATTCATCTACACACACACCACAACACACATGGAACACAAAACACACCTAGACAGAGCACCCCCAGAACACACCCACACCCACACACGCTTACACACATACGGTCTACAGATACGTATATACATGCACAAGCCGCTACAAACTCCCACACCCATCAGCACGATTACACGTATATATGTACAGCCAACCGTATACACATGCACATATACACACTCAAATACACCCATACGGCTACACAAATAAACCGTATACATACTCTCCAACACATTTAATCCCCAAATTACCGCATCCTTTCATCACAGAACCTCGGCCCAAAACAAAACACGGTGCTCTGTTCTTTGTCCGATTTCTGTCTTCTGAACAACATTCACCCAATTTCATAGCAACAAGAAAATTGTAAGAGGAGAAGAAGAGAAACACTGATTTGCGGAACAGGAAGGGAAATTAACACAAGGAGGATTCACTTGTAAAATTTCAGAGAGAAACGACAGTAGAGGGGTCACTTGCAAATTGAGTAGAAATGACAATAAACGGGATTCACTTGCAAATTGAGTAGAAATGACAGTAAACGGAATTCACTTGCAAATTGAGTAGAAATTACAGTAAACGGGATTCACTTGCCTGAAGCGACGACAAGGGTTTGCGATGGCGGCTTCGGCTTCGGCTCAACAACAACGTCGACGGTGGCCTTGGCAATGGTGACGGCTTCCACTAAAGCAGTCGGTTCGGATTTGTGATGGTGGCATCGGTATCGATCGATGACGGCGACGGTAGCAATTTACCCGAACAGTGACGGCGGCGGCCACCAATCATAGCAACGGCAGCAACCAAACGCCCATGGCCACAGCAGCAAGACCACTGAACCAACGCCTCACACTGATCACGCCTTCCTCCTCAGGATTAAATAGGCACATTGAGGTGGAGGCAGAGTGAATCAAGTAGTTTGCCACGGAGGCCACTCAGCAGAATATTCAAATGGAAAATCTGCTGAGGCCGTTGCAGGAGAGAGAGCGAGAGCAGGAAACGGGAGAGAATAAAGAAGAGGTGGGGACGAGAGAAGCAGAGGAGAAGAATCGAGAAGGTGAGGTGGCAGGTTTTGTTAACTTTTGTTATTAGATTAACTATTATAGTAATTATTTTTATTTATTTATTTCGTTTTAACACTTATAACATATTATTATTATTATTATTATTATTATTATTATTTATATGCCATAAATATTTTATTATTCTTTTGGACAGACCAATACGCGCTAAAAATTAAATATACCCAATTAAATTTATAATTCATCGTGAAAAATATCCAGACATTACAATTCCTGCCCTCTTAAAAAATTTCATCATCGAAATATAGGTATTGATCCTCAAATAATTATCAATACTTTAATATAATAAATCATATCTATTCAAATCAACATTCATCAAACTTTTACTCTCTAATAACCTCGTAATTAACTAGCCATTATATTTTCCACTCAACAACAACCATAGTTAAAGTTATCCTCCACAATGCAACTCCTATAAAACCTAGATATATAATTTAAATCATTCTTTGACACATTGGTGTTCAATCTTATCATAGTTATAAAATTTATACAGTGCCAACCTCAATAACCATGCCAGTGATCAAAATTAAAATTGTTCTATGTCTTAGACATGCTATTGAATGTCTTATCAAATCAACTTCAGAAACTATCCTTAATCACTCTTATTAAATTCTCTGAATTCTTAACGTAGTTAATCATTAAAAATATAGCCATCTAAAATACTTTATGAATTAGTGAATTTCTAACCTTCAATTACATTAAATTATAAATCGATTGTCAATCCTTTCGAACATACAATTAATCGACATCACATCCCAATATTGCATCATACTGAATAGAATTCCAAAGTTTTATATCTTACAGCCCCAAAAAAATACAATCTAAAGTTTTAATTATCTTTACAACCTTTAACTGAAACTATCATCTACCAACTCATGCATTGACCATCTGATTTAAATTCCACCAATGGGTTTCCCTCGTACCATCCTTTATCTCCACATTCTCACTCAGATTAAATTCTTCTATAGAATGACAACTCTTAAGAATTAGATATCCAAATATTGAGACTCATAATCTTTAATTAACTGTAATCATCATTGATCTAGATCATGGATTGATCACTTAATTTTCTCAATCTAGCTAATTGAATTCAAAATTTATTTATTTATTTATTTATTTTCATTAATAAAATATTACTGCTCCTACAATAATAAATTTTAAATTGTAGTTCTACCAACTAACCCAATTCACTTAGCAATTTCATAGCAGCTACAATACTGTTCACCTTGAGATCAAGGATCCTCAAATCTGCTGATCTACGGGGCTTAAAAAAAACAAAAGGTAATTTACACCTCCCTCATCAATAAAACACTATGGTATTTTGTAAGTTGAATATAACCAATTGAGCCACAATCTATCAAGAACCCAATCCAATTAAACTGACCCTTGAAGAAAACAGTACTTATGAAAGCTGCTTTTCCACAAGAAATATCGCACTGCTATTAGTGAGGTTTAAAAACAATAGAGATTCTCCCCCCTTTTTTTTAAATAACTGAGCATATCCAATAATTATGGATATAACTGTTAATAACTTTTAATCATTCATCAACATCCGAGATCCACAAAACTAATCGTAGGGCTATACTAGGGTAAGCCCAAATGACAACTATTTTGATCATTGATAAATTTACAAATATACCTGATAACCAGATAAGATCATTAGGTGAACCATCTTCTCACTCCCAAAGTTTGGACTATAGAGTTAATAAGACAAAACCATCCCCAAACAACTTGTGTAGATAATTCTCATACCAAGATATTCTCGAAGCAAAGGCCAAATGTACCTGATAATCACATAATGTGGCAAAATTGTCACTAATAACCTAGGAATATCTTCGGGGGATAATCCTAGTATACCTAACTACACAATTTCTCTTTGTTTAATATATTTTAGTGTATTTTTAATAATTTATTTTCTTCATATTTTATTCATTTACTAAACTATCTTACATGTTTTAACGACTGAAATCAATAATTTTGAGATTTACAATCTAATTGACGATATTAATCGATATGTTCATGATGCCAAAACTACAACATACCACAAGAGATAAGATTTTTTTTTTTTTTTGTTTCACTTATACTATGATTTATCATACATGCTCCACAATCATAATTTAGAACATCCAATAGATTGGAAACAACTTCCTAGCCACGGATGATTTGCATCTAATTCATATCACGAATAGTTACACAATTCATTTAATCTTAAACATTTAACTCATAAATTTCCAATATAATAGAGCATATCAACAAGACATTATCGAACTCTCTCCCAAATATTCAATAAATTTTAATTTCTAAAAATTTTGGATTTTTTTAAAACTTCCTAAATAAATTTACTATTAGATCTGATCTTCAAATATAGTAACTTAAGAATATTATTTTTCACATAATTTAAACCTTTATCATTTAAGTATATACCTCAAAATTTTGAGAACAGTCATCAACTATTCCTATATCGAGTTTTGGCTGCTCTTCTCTTTCTCTTTTTTTCTTAATATCACGTCATCCCACATCTGACTATTTACTATCTAACTTTAGATTTTCGATCAAAGACTATCTTCCTAGACAATATATATCTCTACTAAATAAATATCCAGTTGATAACACTGATCCCATAGATATGTACTCTTAAATACTTCTAATCGATACTAGATAAGTCACTTCTATTGTTTAGGACGAATATTACTTGTGCAAGGTCTCAATATCTCAGAATAATCTTTAAACGATACCTAAACTAAAAAGAAAAAATGCAAATGTCACAAAATATATTGAACTAAATTCTAACTATTGTAGGATATAGAATCTAAGGTATGTATACTACATTTGTCATATAAGACAAAGTCTGCGCCTCTTGATCAGAATTAGTGAAAACTCCAGCTGGGTTCTGAAATTGTCGTCTATTATGTTGAGCTGCACACTACCTGGCAATATGCCCCGATTGACAATAAACGGAGCACAATCTAAGGATCTTCTGTCCCACTAGAGATAATGTCATAGTAGTCGTTAATGTCGATACATTGCAACAATTGGCAGGATAGCCGGTCTTCTCAATTTAAAACAACGTTGGTTGTTGCGAGGCTCGATAGTCCTTTGTCGCTTAATTGATGATGATAGTGATGGCTTATACCCAAAATATGGAGTAACCCACTTCAATTGCCCATTCATATCAAGTGTTGCACCGCTAGAAGTTGATATCTTCACCATCTGTGAGCTGCAAGTCAAGGTGTGAATAGCTTGGTCTACAAGTTGGGCCCCTTGTTAAAGTGCTCACAAAACTTTAGAATTCTTCGCATGGTTGCCATTGGAAGCTCTTGCCGAGTCTTCCATATTTGTAGTTTGTTATTCTGATATCCTACAAAAACAAAAAGCTCAGAATAAAACTATTTTAACTTTTTTTTAAAGTCATCCACATACTATCTACTTAAAATATCAACCCATCCTAAGCCCTGAGATATACAATCGGTTCATTGACTAGAGCTCACCAACATATTATAAGTCCCCAACTCATTTAAGAAATGCCAAAATTTTTCTCGAGTATCTCCGATTCCTAAGTCTTCAAACCATTCGACAAATCACAATTCTTTGTCATACCAAATCCTCTAAGTCTCTTAAAAGATTTACAATCTTCTATTCAGACTTAAAATAAGCAGAATTAATTTAATTCAACATATCTTATTGCATCATCTAATATCCTCAATTATTAGTAATTCTTAAAATCCTCAGGTGTTTTCACAGAACCTTAATTCTCTGATATCATAACTGTGGCGACCCAAGCCTAAATATTCAAACACATGGCTCAAGCCGCCACACGCGACTAAAATTTTAAACAAAATATAACCATTCAATATTCAAGATCATTTTATTCTTTTGATTTAACTACATCATGATAATTCATCCATCATCCATAAAAACTAACTAAAAAAGAAATAAACTCAACAAAAGAAAATACATAAATCTCCATGCCAACTTAAACTCCTCAACTGGCTACTAGAACCTTCTTCTCTATCAAAACTTCTTCCTGCCAACACGATGTGTCTCCTCCAAGTTAGATGCTGTCTACTCAATCTAAAGCCAAGAAAACAAAAGGGTGAGCCAAAACCCAGCAAGTGATAATAATCAAAATGCTAATAACAATAATGATCTCGGATAGCACGGTACAAAGGTCTCAACATATTCAAATGACCAACTATATTCGAGACAGATTATAACACGTCGTAAATACGACTCTAGACAAAATAGGTCCCACTTGACCCGTACATCCAAAAACAATAAGAGTACCAATAATCAATGGTAATCCCCTGAAATCTAACATCGACGATGACTGGGGATTTTCCTGTCCATATGTCAGCAGAATGACCAGCATAATCACGATAACAATCAATATGGTTTCCACCGAATTCGAATATCTCAGAATCCACACAAGGATACTACCAACGCAACAAATGAGATACTCACAATCATAGAAAATCACAAAAAAACTCCTAGATCTCATTCCGCCATTGTGAACCAAAGGCTGCGTATATCCTCCAACAGCTGGGTACTTGCACGGGTTACCGATGCTCGCAAGTTTGACCTCCGACCAAAATCCATGGTCCATAGAGACTCTGCCAAAAAAAGTACAAACGTCTCCCAAGCATGCTCATCATGCTCATCTTCCGACTCTATTGAGTACGGAAGATACCTCACACGTCAAACCCAACATCTCCCGCCATAATATCCTCGATATCATGATCTACGATATTCATATGACCATAAGCATCCCACCAAACTAGGCAATGTACCTCAACTCCACTAGAATACGAAAATCAGTATCAGATAAGTATAGACCACATTTAAGTACCATAACCTCCCATTTGACCAGATACTTTAATATTTTCATACACCCTCCTCAACCTTGACCGTAAGAAGCCAACGAATTCAAATACTCACACATCGAGTATAATGTAAAGAAAGCTTTGCAACAACAACAATAGATAGTTGTCCAGTACTGATTACGGACCGTACTCACGCTATCAAATCTAACACAAAAAATTTCTCATAGTACGAATAATAGATAAACTCAAACCGAGATATTATATTTTACTTAATGCAACTATTAAACTATTCTTTCATTCTGTTGCGTTACAATGTCTACAGCTAAGGCCAAAAATCTCTATTTTTATTAGATCCCCTTCCAAATAATTTCTCAAGATTTCTATCACAATATTTAGCACCATTAGTTTCATCCTATAATCATCCTTTAAATTTGGAATATACGCATATACCCACTTACACATATAGAACATACATTTCTAATAGAAGAGATACACATCATAAATGCCATCCATGAGTGCTTACATCCATAATTTGGAGCATACATATATGTCCATACACATAAATGTCTGAGCACCAACATACATAAATATATATACACACAAATGGCCACTCATACCCACGCTGCCACATTTTCCACCATTTTCAGCTCACATTCACACAACCACACACACTCACTCACACACGGTAGCAAGTTATATATATATATATATACACACACACACACACCCACGCACACTTGGCAGCAAAACTGCCGCTTCACACACAGCTCACACACATGCACACACGCACGGCAGCACTCTGCTAGCACACACAGCTCACACACACACGTTCTTACACACACACACACCCGACTTGCATTCACCGACACACCCACGCACACAGCAGCATCTGCTGGTTCACCACAGCCACACACACAGAGCACACCCACACTCGGCTACACACAGCAACACACCGTCACACCCACACAAGGCTTGACACAGACGCACAGCCCCACTTGCAGCAGCACCCGCATGCGGCTCTCCCTCATTCTGCTACACACACACACCGCAACACACATGGAACACAAAACACACCTAGACGGAGCACCCCCAGAACACACCCACACCCACACACGGTTACACACATACGGTCCACAGATACGTATATACATGCAAACACCGCTACAAACCCCACACCCATCAGCACGGTTACACGTATATATGTACACCCAACCGTATACACACACATACACACTCAAATACACCCATACGGCTACACAAATAAACCGTATACATATTTCCCAACACATTTAATCCCCAAATTACCGCATCTTTTTATGGCAGAATCTCGGCCCAAAATAGAACACGGTGCTCTATTCTTTGTTCAATTTCTGTCTTCTGAACAACATTGACCTAATTTCACAGCAACAAGAAAATTGTAAGAGGAGAAGAAGAGGAACATTGATTTGCGAAACAGGAAGGGAAATTGACACAAGGAGGATTCACTTGCAAAATTTCAGGGAGAAACGGCAGTAGAGGGGTCACTTGCAAATTGAGTAGAAATGACAGTAAACGGGATTCACTTGCAAATTCAGTAGAAATGGCATTAAACGGGATTCACTTGCCTGAAGTGATGGCAAGGGTTTGCGATGGCGGCTTCGGCTTCGGTTCAACAACAACGTCGACGGTGGCTTTGGCAATGGCGACGGCTTCCACTAAAGCAGTCGGTTCAGATTTGTGATGGTAGCTTTGGTACCGATCGATGACGGTGATGGTAGCAATTTACCCGAACAGTGATGCCGGCGGCCACGAATCATAGCAACGGCAGCAACCAAACGCCCATGGCCACAACAGTAAGACGACCGAATCAACGCCTCACACAGATCACGCCTTCCTCCTCAGGATTAAATAGGCACATTGAGATGGAGGTAGAGGGAATCAAGCAGTTTGCCACGGAGGCCACTCAGCAGAATATTCAAACGGCAAATATGTTGAGGTCGTAGCAGGAGAGAGAGCGAGAGCAAGAAACGGGAGAGAACAGAGAAGAGGTGGGGACGAGAGAAGCAGAGGAGAAGAATCGAGAAGGTGAGGTGGCAGGTTTTGTTAACTTTTGTTATTAGATTAACTATTATATTAATTATTGTTTTTATTTATTTATTTCGATTTAACACTTATAACATATTATTATTATTTAATTATTTATATGCCATAAATATTTTATTATTCTTTTGGACAGACCAATATGCCCCTAAAATTAAGTATACCCAATTAAATTTATAGTTCATCGTGAAAAATATTCGGACATTATATTGAATGTAACCTGAACATTTCCATCAATAATAAGCTAAATATTGACTAAAAGAAAATGCTTCTAATTTTTTATTTTAATAAATATAATTATGTTTTTAAATGTGTACAAGTCTAATTCATAGAAATCTAATAAATCCTATAAAAATATTACATAACTTAGATGAAAACAATTTAAAATATAAATAAATCTAGTTATAAATTTAATTTAAAATTTAATATTTATTAAATACATATATTTATATTATTTACAAAATAATATTTTTATATTTATACGATCTTAAATATCATTAATATTCAAAAAATAAAAAAGTATATATTTGAACGTATATGTATTTATATATTTTAAAATTTGATTTTCTTAAAAAATTGTAATGTTTTATTTACTGAATAGACCCTAACTTATTCATAAAACGGGGAAAAAAAAAAAACCTCACGTACATTTTTGTGAAGAGAGGCATTTCTTTCCAATCACCGTCAGCCTTTAAAATTAACTAAATATTTTATGGAAAGTGTCATATTATTTTATTGCGTTATTTATATATTTAGTTATTTTTAAAGTATGCATTAAAATTTATTAGTTATTAATGCCCAAAAGATATGCAATTTTAAGTAATTAACATTCTTGTAGAATTGTTGTTGGAAAGAATGGCAAATATATATATACATATATTAATATGACGACGCAGAGATCATGATTTTAAACTGTGACAACGTCCTCTTAGAGGTAAGGTTGGGCATGTGCACCTTTAAATATACACGCATATTAACTGCCTCAAACAACCTTAATGCTTACGTGAAGATCCTTCGAACCCACGACGATTTTCACCCAATCTATTCTCACCCCGGATTTTCAATGCCACAAGCCGAAAAACCACGCAGGCAGAAACGAAAGGGTTCAAGGTTGCTGCATTCCTCAACTTCATTACCTCTTACTTTTATTATGTTTTTATTTATTTTTTATTTTTATTTGCTAAAAAATTAACATTCTCCCACTCGATTTATCTCATTTAATATGATATTCAAAACCCATCCTTCCGCATTCTTAAGAAGCAAATGCATGAATCATGGTAATAGGTTATTTATAAATTTGTAGTATCTTTCATATATTATATTATATTATATTATATTTTTTAAGATACTAATCAAATATGATAGCACTATTTAATGAATAAATCTTATATTTATTTTAGTCCTAACTATTGATTATCTTTTTAAAATAATTGACGAATGTGTATACAAATTTTTTTAAAAAAACATCACAATCAAATAAAAATTTTATTAGGAATATCATTGCCCTTATAATGAAAATCACATAATGAAATTTAATCTTATTTTAGTAACATGATCCTTGAATCTTAATTGTGATATGCTGTAACACCTTAGATCCTCATTTGAATTATTTTTATATTAATTATAATTTTAGATTAATTATATATATATATATATATATTGTGCAGAAATTTAAAAAAAATTAAAATTTGCGGCGTGATGCCCAAAACACGCTCGGGAGGTGCTCGAGAGCCGATTAGATATTATATATATAAATGTATTAAAAAAAAAAAGAGAAATGGAAAACTGTGTGCGGAAAAACTGCAGTAGAAAGAAGGAAAGAAAAGGAAAAATGAGGAAAAAGAAAGAAGAAAATGGAGAGTCGGTGCGCAAAGTAGAAGAAGAAGAAGGAAGAGAGAGAGAGAGAGAGAGAGAGAGCGAGAAAGAAAGAGTAAGGGAGGTTGCATGTGTAGAAGAGAAGAAGAAGAAGGAGAAAGAGGGAGAGAGAAGAAGGAGCAGGAGTTGGTGTAGGCAAAGGCAGAGCAATGCAGATGAGAGGCACGCAGTAGGAGAGAGAAAGAGGAGAAGAGAGGGTTTGCGCGCAGGAGTGGTGCACATGGCAAAGGAAGGAGGGAGAGAGAGAAGGAAGATGAGGAAGAGGGGGAAAGTGGCTCGCCGGGGAAGGCGGTGCGGCACGGGAAGAGGAGGAAGTGCGGCAAAGAGGGGGAAGGAAGGAGAGTGACTGAAGGGTGGGTGTGGCAGGAGAGAGAAGTGCATGATTCGGGTATCTTAGACATTATTTTTCTTGATCTTATTGGTATAAGATCGAAACAAATATTTATAACCTCTATCTTTTGTCTGATTTAGTATCTAATATATTTTGACTACTATTGAAAAATGTTGAAAAATTTTACTAATATGCATGTTATTTTTATATATCCGATTTATTTATATTTACATGCATATATGATTTACCAGTCAATTTAGGAGTCATGTTTGGGTTTTGTAATTTTTAGAGGGTTTTGCTATTTTTTAGAGGCCTAAAAAATTATCAAATATGGCATATTTTATATCAGTATATTTATATGAAAGTGAGTATAAAACTTACATTGGGTCATATATTTTTACATGCATATGTCCGGGGATTATGGTCACTATTATCTATTATATACTATTTGTTATCTAGCCAACTTTCGATGGGAATGTACATGTTGTTTGGAATCCCATTCTATAGGCAGGAAATGCTCTATTATAGTGATCCGCCTTATCTATCTGGTATTTAAAATTGAATTTAACATATTTAGACATTCTATATATCTGATAACTTGAAAAATTACACTCAAAATTGCGAGTGGTAAAATATAGTAAGCAACCTTATATATGGGAGACAGAGTACATAGGTAGTCTAGCGTGTTGGCCTTACTTGCATTTGATCTGGTCTAAAGTTACCAAATTAGGTGTAAGTCTTTCCTCAAATCAGTCTTTGAATAATCAAAACTTAGATTTAGTGTATACTTTATATTTCTATATAGATTTGTATTCGGATTTTGATTTGGACTTTAATTTTGAGATTCACTAATTTTTACCCACAAATGGGTTTTAGTATGTCTCGTACATTTGATTTTAATTATATATTTTGATTCGGATTTTAGGCTATCCGTTTCTGGTTTATGTTATTTGTATATGCAATTGAAATATCTGGCTATTAGATTCTGTCCTGGATTATGATTGATTGGATTTCTGGATTGGACATCTGCTCGAACATCTGATTATCTGTTTTGTTCTCAAGATCACTTTTATTATATATATATATATACATCCCAAGAGGTTTGTTTTCTAATATGATATTTATTTTGATTTAATATATGATTTGAGTATGAGACTATCATCAGTTTTGATACTGGATTTCTAATTATTGGCGATTTAAATTTAGTTCTATCCTCTAATTTGACATTTATTTTGGACCATTCTTTTGATTTATTGGACTGATTGTTTATAAATATAATACTTACTGAATTCTAAGCTTATATTTTATATTTTATCAATTCAGAGTAGAGGATTGGGCCGAATTGTAGGAGCAAGATCGAGATTCAGCATGGCATCACATTCTCTGGTAAGTATCATATTTATTTAGATAGATGGTATTGGTTTTATATCAATTTATGGATGGTTTTATTTGGGCTGTCTTTGGTCTTGGGACTTGGCTGAATGTTGACCTTTGGGATGTATATTGAGATTGATTGTATTCATTTTATCATGTGGATGAGTTGCTATTATTATTTTGGTTATTTTCTTACGACTGTTTGTAAAGTAGGTCATATTTATTTTGTCTGGACGATTACCCGATGTGATCCTGTGAGGATTTTTGATTTATCAAGTCATATATATTTGATTTACCACACATGAATTTTTAGAACTTAATATTTATTATTGAATTTATTAGGATTTTAGTTTTATAAATAATAATTAATTAGACCTACTAAATTTTGGATTCGTAATAGAAGTGGTGTCAGAGAAAGTTATACTAAAAAGTATTTTGGGTCGATTTTGGATTATTTGGGAAGGTTGTTGATTGAATCTTTTGTATGATAGGTGAGCATCATGGCAGATCATAGAGATTTTAAGAAATCGTTCTCAAATCAAGAAGATGTTAGGAGTAGGAGTTCAGCCTCTAGCCAATAAGATGCCAAGAATAGAAGGTCAGTCACAAGTCGAGAGGATGTTAGAACCAGGAGATCGGGCTCGAGTTGTAGAGATAACTATGTTGCCATGCTTGATCTCATGAGCAACGTGATGGATCTGATGATTAAACAGTAGGATCAAGATATGGTAGCTTTGAGTAAGATGGTCGAGTAGGGTCAGGGTTGGACGCCCTTCAACCAGTTCAAGGGCAAGCATGTTTCGAAATTTCTAAGAGAGTTTGATCTGATCAAAGCGGAGAATTGGTTGAAGAAGTTCGAAAGAGTCTTCGAAGTTATTGATTGCCCTAAGGAGGACAAAGTAATATTTGTAGCTTTTAGGCTGGATGGCAAAGTTATTAGATGGTGGGACTTCCAGTACCATATCATGGGTTAGAACAGTGAAGAGATCCCTTGGGATGTCTTTTGGGAGGCATTTTTGTAGAAGTATTTCCCATCATGCATCCAGGAGATTAAAGGAGTTGAATTCAACAGGCTGCGAGAAGGAAATCGGTTGGTAGTTGAGTACAACACATAATTTTCAGAGTTGTCTCAGTTCACTCCCCATTTGGTTACCGATGAGTCCCTAAGGGCTAAGAAATTTCTACAATGGTTGCAAGACTCCATCCAGAAGCAGTTGATGTCGCTTTGATTGTTGATCGAGCAAGAACAATTTCAGGGGAAACAATTTTACCAGAAGTCAAATTAGTGAGGCCAGAGTTCAAAGGTTGGAGTCTCTCGTTGGATATCTCATTTGATGCCTAGAAATAAAGACAAAGGAAAGTCAAGCTAAGATAAAGGAAAATCAGTGGAAGCGAAGACTTCTCCTTCGAAGTTCCAGTTCACGAAGTCTACTTCTGAGTATTGTTGGAAAAATCAAGCGGGATGAGTTTGTTTCCTTCAAAGTGGAGCCTACTTCAATTGTGGTCAGGTGGGCCATTTGTCAAAGGATAATCCAAACCCAAAGTGTTCAGAGAGGAGCCCAAGAGTTCTAGGCAAGGCATTTGCAGCAACAACTTGAGATGTTAGAGCTGATATCTCAATTGTGGAATATAGTCTATAAACTTATGATTCCTTGGTGCATGTTTTGGTTGATCCCGAGACTATACACTCTTTTCTATCCCTAAGTTTGTGTGCAAATTGCATGTGCCTTCCCAATGTCTAGATTATGCATTGATGGTGTCTATCCCATGTGGGTAATTGCCCTGAGGAGGACAAAGGAAAATTTGTTGCTTTTACGCTAGATGGCAAAGCTAATAGATAGTGGAACTCCCATCACCATATCTTGGGCCAGGGCATTAAGGAGATTACTTGGGATGTCTTCTAGGAGGTATTTTTGTAGAAGTATTTCTCATCGTGCATCCATGAGATTAAAGGAGCTAAATTCAGTATGCAGCGGCAAGAAAATCGGTGGTAGCTGAGTATAACACATAATTTTTAAAACTGTCTCGGTTTGCTCCCCGTTTTGTTGCCGATGAGTCCCTAAGGTCATACAAATTTTTGCAAGAACTGCAATACTCCATTCGGAAGCAGTTGGTGCCACTTTGATTGTGGCCTTACAGCAATGTGTTGGATCAGGCCCTATTGATCAATTAGGAACATTTTCAGAAGCATTTTTAGAAAAATTCAGAGTAGCGATGCCAAAGTTTAAAGGGTGGAGTGTTTTATTAGATCTCTCATTTGATGCCTAGAAGTCGAGACAGAGGAAAGTCAAGCCAAAATGAAGAAAAATTAGTGGAAGTGAAGACTTCTCCTCCAAAGTTCCAGTTCACAAAGTCTACTTGCGAGTATTATGAGAAGAATCACACGGGACGAGTTTGTTTCCGTCAGAGTAGAGCCTGCTTCAATTGTGGCCAGGTGGGCCATTTGTCAAAGGGTTATTTGAACCTGAAACGTTCAGAGAGGAGGCTAGGAGTTCCAGGAAGGGCATTTGCAACCACAACTCGAGATTGTAGAGTCGATCCCTTAGTCATGGAAGGTAATTTTTAAATTTTTGATTCCTTGGCACATATCTTGGTTGAACCGAGGGCTACATACTTTTCTGTGTCCCCTAAGTTTGTGTACAAATTGCATGTGCCTCCCCAATCTCTACATTCTACGTTGATGGTGTCTATTCCCAGTGGGTAAATGTCTATTGGAGAATATTGTGTACCCTTGATGTTCGATTTGGGTCTGTGGTTATAAATTATTGGTGGATTTGATCCTACTAGATATGCCAGACTTTGATGTGATTTTGGGGATGGAGTGGTTGGTGTGTTACCATGCTACCGTAGATTACTTCAATAAGACTGTTTGTTTTATATTTCAAAAAATAAATCCTTCTAGTTTCAAGGAAGGATCAGTGAGAAGGTTTTAGGGTTGATCTCGGTGTTGCACATGAGTCATCTAATTAGAGATGGGTGTAAAACTTATCTGACATATATGGTCACTTCTGGGAGTCATTTCGTGGGCATAGAAGATATCCCTATTATCTATGAATTTGAGGATTTTTTTAGACAATTTGCTCGAATTGCCATCGGATTAGGAGATCAAGTTTGCTATTGATATTGTCCCCAAATTTATGCTGATTTCAAGGGCTCCATATAGGATGACCCCATTTGAGTTGAAGTAGTTAAAGTAGCAATAGTAGGATTTGTGGGAGAAAGGATTTATTCAACAAGTGTGTCACTATGTGGTGCTTCTATACTATTTGTAAAGAAGAATGGCAGATCGATGAGATTGTACATGGATTATCGGGAGCTAAATAAAATTATAATCAAGAATAAGTATCACCTTCTGAGGATTGATGATTTGTTTGATTAGATGTAATAAGCTCAAGTATTTTTGAAGATCGATCTCATTCAAGATGCCACTAGTTGAAGATTAAGCAGGATGATATTTCCAAGACAGTTTTCAAGATACGCTACGGTAATTATGAATTTTCGGTGATACTTTTTGGATTGATGAATGCGCCGGCATCCTTTATGAATTTGATGAATCGAGTTTTTTAACTTTACATGGATCAGTTTGCGATGATTTTTATCGATAATATTCTAATTTATTCAATGAGTTTTGAGAAGCATGAGGCTTATTTAAGGATTGCATTGCAGACTTTAAGAGAAAAGCAGCTATTTGCAAAGCTGAAGAAGTGTGAATTCTGGTTGGAAGAGGCATCATTCTTAGATCATATCATTTCGAAGGGTGGTGTGTCGGTTGTTCCAAAGATGATAGAAGCGGTGGCTATTTGTGAGAGATTGTTGAATGTTGCTAAGGTGAAGAGTTTCCTTGGTCTAGTAGGATATTATCGGAGGTTCATGGAGAATTTTTAAATATTACAGTTTTTCTTACCAGATTGACGCAAAGCAAGGTGGTGTTTGTCTAGGATGAGGATTGTGAAGATAGCTTATAGGAGTTGAAGAGGAAGTTTATTTCAGCGCCTATATTATCAATCCCTCATGGATCGGGTGTATTTGTAGTATACTATGATGCATCTAAGAAGGGCTTGGAATGCGTTTTGATACAATACGGTTGGGTGGTGGCTTATGGGTTTAGGCAATTGAAAATTCATAAACAAAATTACCCCACCTATGATTTGGAGTGGGTAGTTATAATTTTCATATTGAAAATTTGGAGGCATTGTCTATATAGAGAGAAATTTATGCTTTATTCGGATCATAAAAGTTTTAAGTATCTATTTTTATAGGAGTTAAATATATGGCAGCGGAGATGGGTGGCCCTATGAAAAGATTGTGACTATGAGATCTAGTATCAGCCGGGGAAGGTGAATATTGTTGTTGATACTTTGAATAAAATATCTTTTGGATTGATGACTCATTTAATGATTAAGGAGTGGCGATATTGGATATAATGAAGAATTATATGATTTGGCTGCAATCCCAGGGGTTGAGGATGATGCTATCATATTTTTAGGTACAGTCGGAGATTTTTGAGAAGATTAGGGAGAACTAGATGAGCGAGCTGTATTTGATAGAGATTGCGAAAGATTTGGATAAAGAATTGTGAGTAGATTTTTTTTTTGGTTTGATGGAATTCTTTATTTTTGGAATTAGATTTACATGTTGAACATTAAAGAGTTGAAGGAAGAAATTCTAAATGAAGCTCATAGATCGAAATATACAATTTATCTTGACATGAATAAAATATATCAAGATATGAAAAAGACCTTCTGGTCGCAAAATATGATGCATGAGATTGCAGCTTATGTGGCTAGGTGTATCGTATGTTAGTAGATAATAGTAGAGCACAGGAAGCCTCCTAGATTTTTACTTCCTTTGCCAGTTTCCAACTAGAAATGGGAGCATATCATGATAGATTTTGTTTGGCGTTGTCAAGGATGACGAAGAATATGGATGTCATTTGGGTGATTATGGATAGATTGAAAAAGTTTCTTCATTTCCTACCGATTCGGATGACATATTTGAGAGATATGTTGGCTTATCCATACATCAATGAGATCGTGAGGTTACATGGTATTCCAACTTTGATTGTATCTAATCAAGATCCCAGGTTTATGTCAAAGTTTTTGGAGAGCTTATATAAGGAGTTGGGTACCAAATTTCAGTTCAGTTAAGTTTTCATTTGTAGTCAAATGGCAAGTCCGAGAGGACTATCCAGATTTTGAAATATATGTTGAGACAGTCGGTTTTGGAGGTGAGAGGCTCTTGGGATAGCTATTTGCTGCTTGTCAAGTTCACATATAATGACAACTATCAATCAAGTCTCGAGATGGCTCCATTCGAGGCTTTATATGGGTAGAGATACAGATCTCCTATCAATTGAGAAAAGATTGGTGATCATAGATTGTTGGGTCCCGACATTATTCATAATGCTTTCGCAAAAATCGGGATTATTAGAGATCGGTTGATTGATGGTCAGAATTGCCAAAAGAGCTACACCGATAGGAGGAGATCAAATTTGGAGTTTGAGGTGGGTGACCATGTTTTCTTGAAGGTGTCTTTGAGAAGGGGAATTTTAAGGTTTGGAATTAAAGAAAATTGAAGCCGAGATTTATCAGATCTTTTGAGATTTTGGAACGGATTGGAGAGGTGGCTTATAGATTGGCTTTACTTTTGAATTTTATGGTTTATCATGATATCTTTTTTCGATGTTGAGGAAATATGTGCATAATCCTTCTCATATGATTGGATTTGAACCTTTGGAGATTGATAAGAATTTATCTTATGTCGAGGTTTCTATTCGAATTTTGGATTGAAAGGATCAGGTGCTAAGGAATAAGGTTATTTCGTTGGTCAAGGTATTGTAGATGAATCATTTGGCTCAGGAGGTGACTTGGGATCGTGAAGCTGAAGTCCAGGAGAGATTCCCTTATTTGTTTGAGGATTGAGATGAATAAATTTCAAGGATGCGATTTTTATAAGGAGAGGAGAATGTAATATTTCGGATCCCAATTTATATTATTTTAATATTAATTATGATTTTGGGTTAATTGAATATGTTCTAAAATAAATATATATATTGTGCAAAAATTTGAAGGAAATCAAAATTTGAGGCATGGCACGTGAGTATCAATTGGATATTATATATATAAATATATAAAAAGAGAAATGGAAAACTGCATGCGGTAAAATTGTAGCAAAAAGAAGGGACAAAAAGGAAAAGGGGGGGCAAAGAAAGGATAAAAGGGTGAGAGGGGGAGTCGGTGCGTAGAGCAGAAGAAGGAAGAGAGAGAGAGAGAGAGAGCAGAAGATAAAGGCAGCTCACACACGTAGAGAAAAAAAGGCAGGAGAAAAGGGAGGGAGGAGAAGGAGAAAGAGTCAACGACTATAAAAATATGACATACTCATATTAAAACATATTATGCCATATTATGAGATTTTCAAACATGGTTGCAAAAAAATCAATGACATTGATGATATTTTAATGTTTTTATTTCCAAGGACATGCATGCAGGGACAAATAGATGAATTTCAAGATATGCATAACATACACCTAAAGATTTCAATATACATGAATATTTTTATAGGAAAATCAAATATAGAAGTGCATTATATTAGAAATATAGATCATATATGAAAGACAAATGTAGAATCAACTGAATAATATAAAGTATATTAACTTAAACATAAATTTCATACATTGTTATATAAAAATATGAGGAGCATATTATATACATGTGAAATATAAATATTTTAGTTATGAAAAATATGTCATATATAAGTATTTGGAATAAGAAATATTCAAAAAAATTAAGAAAGAATAGCAATAAAGGAAGAAAAACTTAAAAATATAATTGGTTTAGCTTCAAATGACCAAAATTTTACTTTGAACCACTTGAATTTGGCTTATGTAGTTGCTCTCTCTTTCTTTTTTCTCATGTTTTCCTTCTCTTCAAATCTGGTAGAAAATAATCAAAAAATAGTCGGACATGCTTATATAGCAAACTGCCGCATAAGTGCATGTTAGGCACCACAACTAAACATGATGGTGCTCTAGCGCTGCCTTGGGTGCACATCAGGTGCTTGCATTCTACATTATGGCGCTCAAGTATCCCTCAAGAGTATATCGAGTGCAAGCTAATATGGAAAACATACTCAAGTTACACTTAGGTGACAATCGGATGCGACCTCCCTGTTGCAAACACACTTGGGTGCATATCAGGTACAAATTAGGTATCCATTAACTCACCGAAACCAAGTCCAAAATTAATTTTTGATATAATTTTTTCATTTGACCCCAATTTTAATTATCTTAATTTAATTAATCATAATTAAAATAAAATTTAAATTTAAACCTTACAATATCTATTCACCATAAATAAAGAAGAATTTTATCTTTCTAAACTTTATAATTATCATCTTTTAATTTAAAAATATCACTTCTTATATTTGAAAGATTTGTAGACTGTATAACTATACAAAATAAAATTACATGCTTAATATATGATAAATTGAGACTTATAACTATAGGATATGTTTTATCAATATAAAACATATATCATGAATTAAATGACATAAAAATTATTTAAAAGTTAAAATTTTAATTCAAGTAAATTTATAAAAAATCTTCATGGTAAAATTATCAAATTATAACCTAATTCTTCATTATTTTTATGCATAAATTTTTAAAAAATAATTTAATATTTTATCATAATTAATCAATTTAATATAATAAAAAGTTTTATAGAATAAATTTTATTATATTAAATATGATTTTATTATATTAAATATGATTAATTATAATTAATTAAATTATATTGAACACTAGATATCATATATTTATACATAATTATATTTGCAATAAATATAATAAGTAAATTAATAGATGATATATATATATGTTGCGTCCCGGGTCCCTGATTGTCGTATGGATTAGAAAATTTTTGGATTCCCCGTCGTCTGAAGGTGGTCGCGAGCGGATCTGGTCTTTATCTTTGTTAACCTATGACTTGCACAAAATAACTAACAAATAAGAGGTTAGAGGCTCCGTCGAAAACACTCCGACACTCAAATCAGCAACTTCCCGTAATAAACAGAAAGGGGCGCACGCTTAGAGGTGCATAGAAATATGCTGCAAACGCGTTGGGACTGCGTGAATGCAAGAATGGGAGATTAGTGAGCGGTAATGGGAGGCCTGGCTCCTAAAATTCACCGCAGTGGGTGACTAACTCTTGTTGCCTGAGAGGCTGAGAAGGTCATATCTGGAAGATGGTTTTGGAGTTTAACTTGTGTGACGTAGAGTCGATTATCTAGGATCCAATCCCCTTCCTTTTAGAAGGAGAGAGATTTTATAGGCCCCCTGGTTGGGGGCTTTGGGCGCAAGAATCCTCGTCGTAGGGATTCATCGACCGGTGATTGCTGACAACGATCGTGGTGTATCGGTTGTCGCCTTACGGGTGGGTGTTGCGGTCATGCTTGGTCTACCTCTTGCGCTGCGATTGACCGGAGAATTGTGGGTAGCGGCGTGATCCTTGGCTAGCAGTGTTGACTCTCTCCCCATTGGCTCATTTCTTCTGCGCTCTCACTGTTGTCTAACAGCCACATTAATGGGTTGCAGGTGACGCCCATTGGCTGCGAGTACGGGCCGTCACGTAGGCCATTCTGGAACACTGGGCTGGATCTGTTGTTTGGGTTGTTGCTTCATGGGTTAGGCTTTAAACTTCTTTGGGCCTTTACACTGGACCCAACACTAGCCCCTATGCCTGGGCCGATCCATGGTCGCGGCCTAACATTTCCTTCTAGGTCCAACTTGCGGTCGCTTGGCTTCCCTCAAGATGCGCCAATGTTTGTTGTCTTTCATCTTTGCGCCTTCCCTAGGCTGTTGCATAGGCTTTTCTGGCACCGTAATGATTCGGTGCCTAGAATGGAAATATTCGCACGCCTGAGGTTGCGTCAAATTTGAGGGTTTTCCTGTTTCATGAAGGATGTCCACGAGATAGCTTGTTTTGAGGATGCTTGCTTGCATAAGTAATAAGGCACACAATTGAAAGAAGTAAAAGTAACTTTTCTTAAATAACCACTAAAGGTTAAGTATAAAACATGATATAATGAGCGATAGCTAAGATGACTAAAAAAATAATAGTAGCAAGTTAATATGAAAGATATAGAGACGTAAACTTAAAAAGATAATAAATTTTATATTCAATCCTAATGAGCTAAGCCATCTTCTGATCCTGCACATTACAATACTTGTAGAAAAAAGATAAGATAAGACTACATTCAATGAATTAACCAATAGACATAATCTTCAAAGATAAGGTTATAACATGATACGTGTTTTGAATATAAAAGTCAAGGATAAATATATACAAATATGATCGATAGACATATGAGAACTATTAACGGTATAAATTAGAGAAATATTAGTTGAAAAGGTCTTATGAGACATTAAGGAATATTAAGATGTCACGTGATTACAATGAATTAAGCTAATAAACCAAGAAGAAGATGTATCTAAAACAATGATTAGTGTTGTAGAGGTACGAGACAAAATTTAATTGATAATTACCTCAATATTAGTTATAATAAGAGATGAGGGTATAGCAGATAGAACATAATCTGCCATATTTATAGATGCAGTACCCATAGGTTTATAAATGATATTGATCTTTT
Source organism: Nepenthes gracilis (assembly GCA_033239525.1). Taxonomy (NCBI): domain Eukaryota; kingdom Viridiplantae; phylum Streptophyta; class Magnoliopsida; order Caryophyllales; family Nepenthaceae; genus Nepenthes; species Nepenthes gracilis. Next base: position 3,975,311 of record BSYO01000040.1, read on the forward strand.
CTTTTTGAGCATCTCTAGTATCTTTACCATTTTTCTTATGAAAATTAAATATATAATGCCCCCTTTCTTTAAAATAATAATATTTCCATTGTATTAAAGGGCAGTAAAAGCCATAATTAGAACAGAGAAGCTGTTGTGAGTCCCACATCATAGAGATAGCTCCATAATGGTTGCCTTATAAGTTGGAAAAAATTCTCCTCCCTCACGATACACTTTTTAGGTGAGGTTCGGACCCTAATGACTTGTGCTCGCAACAATCGTACTTTCATTGAGACCGACATTGACCCAGAGAGGGCTACCCGTAGAGGGTTCTAACCGAAAAGGCTACATGCGGAGGGGTTGACTTATTGCCGATACGCCGGGGAGGAATGAATCGTTGTAGAGGGAAAGCCGTTGAGAGAAGTGACGCAGAGTGTAACTATCGATGTCTGCGGCTGTTGAAAGGGGAAGGAATATTATGAGTTTTACATCGGGAAGGCAGCTCGACAATAGTTGCCTTATAAGTTGGGGAGATTCTCCACTCTAACGGTACGTTTGATTATTGGAATGAAATAATGTGAGAATAGAATAGTTATTTCAGGGAATATAATAGGATAAAAATATAGTTTGAATTATTATTCCCATATTTAGTTGTTAGAATAGAATAATGTGAAAATTAATATTCTTTTATTTGGTTTGTAGAATAGTATTAGGAATAAGATGGAAATAGTGATAATAATAATGATAATAGTAATAGTAATAATAATAATAACAATAATAATAAAATATAATAATAATAATAATAATAATAATAATAATAATAATAATAATAATAATAATAATAATAATAATAATAATAATTACAAAATATAATAATAATAATAATAGTGGGAATAGCTATTTCCATAAATGTGGAAATAAATATTTTTTAAAAATATTTATTCCCAATTAAATATGTAACCAAATAGAGGAATATCTATTTTCACCTTAGTCCCACATTATTCTAGCAACCAAACATGGGGTAAGGGTGCACCTTTTGGGGGAGGCTCGGGCCCCAACGACTTTGCTCGTAATAGTAACATTATGGGCTTAAAGTTTTGATTTTTGGTTTTTCTGATTTTTTTCTATACTGTTTCCATTACCTGTTGGTGCCATGTGATTTATTAATTTTGTTCGGTTGCTTTTTAACCGAATTAGTTATGCCATTACTTTACACTGCCACTGTGTAGTTGGGGAGACGGTCATTGGAGTTTACTGCCTCTTTTCCCTCTCGTTGTCTTGTCTCTTTGTCTTTCGCTCTCTGTTACTCTTTCTCTGTCACTGACCTTTTCTCTCTTGATCTGTCTTTCCCTTCTATCTCTCTCACTTCCTTTCCCTCTTTCCCCTCTATTTGATATCCCATCCCCAGCACTCTCATTGTCTTGCCTTTGATTTTCAAGTTGCGGCCATGGAGCACGTATCATTTGGTACTCTAATTGAGACAAAAGTAGAGAAGATGATGACCAAAGACCAAGTGTTCGAAACTCTCAAAGCCTCCATTGTAAAGCTGTCAAAGGAGATGGCAGACGTCATAGCAACCGTTCAGAAACCTGCAGCAAGAATCGCCGTCCTTACTTTCACAACCAAGCATTTTCAACAATCCATTGGTGACATTCTTCTATTGCTCAACAAAATCGAGCGAAACCCTAGCTTACCACCACTCATGGCTTCTTCCACCATTACTTTCCACCCTCCAACTCATCCAGACACTCAAATTGCTACCGTTGGTTCTACCACGGCACAAACCTAGTCTTCCATGGCTGAAATCCATCAATCGCCCACAAGAATCGAGCAACAAGCTATTTCGTTGATGCCGACCCCTTCACCATTAGTGGCAACTCCCTCTGTTGGTATCCTTCCTCCATTGTTGCTTCCAACCACTACTTTGTTCATGGCGCCTTCGACCACGATGCCACCATTACATCCTCAAACTTCAACCCAAACCTTACCTATAACGGAATGGGTCATATCCTTTGGGACCTTCTATTAATTGACATACATTTCAAATATAAATTAAAATATTTCAATCTAAAATATCAAATTTTATAGAAAATTAGGCAGAATTTTCTCTAAAAATGGACTAAAAACCATACAAACAACCTATATAAACAATCCTACAATAAATATAGACACCAGGTCTCAAAATTTTAATACACAGCACAATTACAATTCATCCACAGGATCAACATGTGCCATATCATTCGTGGTTCCAATACAATATTTTAATTTCTATTAAATCCAAGAGAGAGAAGCCATCTAGGTACCTACAACAACCCAACATTTCATCTGCGGAAGTATAACTAGATCCATACACATGTTTGCGGAAGCATTCTATAACATATTAAGATACAACATAATTTTAATACACAACATTCATCTAAACAATTAAATATTTTCCGTCACATTTCATCAAAATATCCAAGATTCCTGAGTCTTTAAGATCCAACTACCTTCTTAGCTATCATTTATCTCTATTCTTCTCATCAGGTTTCAACTTATTAGTCCCTATCTGGAAGGGATAAAAATAGCAAGAGTGAGCTTTACACTCAGTAAGGTACCATAAAAATAAAATATGCAAACTTTCATGTAAAACAAAAATATTATATATTATATATTTTATATATATATATATATATATGTGTGTAAGTAAAGAAACAATGCATATGCATGACTTGAGGTTATGGTCATGTGATCAAAATTCTTGCCTTGGTTGATTTCATCCTTGCTTTTAGTCATTCTTTTCTTTAGTATTGAATCCGATAAACATGCTGAATTTATATGATAACTTAGAATTTTACTTGTCTTTAGCATACATTTTCTTATTATCTTAATGGATCAGGGCTGGTAGGCCCTACCAGTTAAGGATGCGAATAATCGAGAATAGATTGTGATACTCTACACAATTAAAGGCCTTAGTTCTTATTTCTTTCATAACAAAAGGCATCTGAGTTCTTATTCTTTCATCATCATATCTTCCTCATCATGAGGACCAATCTTTCATATTCATATATCATCTCATGTTTTTTTCTTATTTGCATCCCGAGGATCAGGATGTCTTGCTTATTTACATCCTGAGGATTAGGATGTTCTAAATTCTTAGTTCTTTGTTCTTTCTTTTTCATTCATACTTAAATTCCATGATCCTTGGTTTTTTGTCTTCCATAGTAACACCCCAAGGAAGGTAGACTACATATCACTTCGTGAACGGAGTTATCCTCAATTACCACAGTAATATCTTAAGGCTTGTTAAGAATATCATCTGCTTCACTAAGCGGCTAGGATACGTGGTCAGAGTATCCTTGAGTCTTCACCGTAATATTCGTAGCAGGTCAAAGAATATTACTTATTGAATGATTCTTAGTCTAATTTTTTACTATTTTTACTTAACTTGGAAAATCTTATTCTTGGTTCATGATTCTTAATTATTAGTGGTCACTTGAATTGATTCGTTTAGATCATCTCATTTCCTTGGCCTTGACTTTTCATTCTTTAGTGACCACTTCTTCTTAGGGCTTACTTTACATAATCATATCTTAGAATGGCTTCCAATCATATCGTAGATAACATCCTTCAATATGTATTCTTGCTTCAATACAACATTTACATATCATAACTCATTATCCATGATCCTTGCATCTTCATCTTAATTCTTAGTTTTTGGATATCATATTTCTTCGTATAATTAAATTTGTCAGACAAATCATGGGATTCTCGGTAATTTTTATCAGTATAACTTTTATCAATATCTTAAATACTAATTTTTATTAGGCTTAAATGTTTCACAATAAAATATCTTCATGCCCTAACTCATTTTTCATCATAAATTTTCCCAATATTTTTTCTAGGGTTTGATGAATAGTAAACTGAACAAATTCGAACATGAAACGTGAGCTATACAGTGAAATCGAACCAGTAATTCATAATACTCATGTATAAACATGAAATTTATTCTTAATGTCACGAGAAAATTAGAAATCATGCGGTATTTTATACAAATCTTAAAAGAGGAGAATTATAGAGTAAGCTAAAAACAGTAATGACGAAAAATAAAGGTTAGGGTACACTTGTTTCAATCTGATTTATTATTTTTCTTACTCTGTTCAGGTTGGGAGTCACTAAAAATCATTTATCCTTTTCTTTTTTCCTTCTTCTTCCTCTTCCTCTTCTCCTGCTGCTCTGCGTCATGCCTCCTCCCCTCCCCCTTCCTTTCTCTTTTCATAAATGAACATGAAGTCGATGGAAGCTTCTAGACCGCGTTCGAGCACAAAGGCATACCCATGGATCTCGTTCGAGCACTCGTTGAGTGTTCTTCAGGCACGACATTCTATTTTTTGTACTCGGATAGCGCCTCAAGCGCTGTCGGGTGTCCCATTCTGTTAAATTGGCTCGAGTTATGCCTCCAACGCACCTTAGGCGCTGAAGCCCTGATAGCCCTTTTTGCTCCTGAATTAATTTTATCTCCATTTTTTCCTAATCCATTTACCCTAATCTTAATTATTTTAACTTAATGATTAGAATTTACTATATTCTTGAAATTAGGTCATTACATTACCCATAAGGCTACAATCTCAAATGGACACCCAAATTGTTCTCCCACTGCATTTACCCCAACTTGCCATTCCTTCTTGCAATGTCTGAACAAACCACTTGCACACAGCTTCACCAGCTCTGCTTCCACCATGGCACCATTCCAGAAATCCCTCACTGAAACCCTTCCTATTGTGAGACAAATCGACCAACAACCCTTACCACCCGCAAATTCCCCTTTGCTTGCAACTCTCTCACCGCTTCCAATTTCCACCACTAATATTATATCCCAACTAGTTCAAACCCTACCCCATGCCTCACCGCCCATATTACCAAAAGCCATTGGCATGGTAACATTTGTGGATAACAAAGTGGATACCAGCCGAGTGAGTTCTCACTGACCACCACTCACCGAACCCTCCGGTAATTTCTTTTCAGTTTTGGCCACAAACCCTCCCCCTAAACTGCCAATAAAGACATTGCCACCTACCGCAATGGCCTCTTGTAGAGAACAAGGTCTGTGCTTTGATGGTAAAGAACAGTTTTTATGTATAATGGTTGGGAAAGATAGACTTCATTATCCTGGAGCCACAAATTCAGAACCCCAAATTAACATTGTAGTTAGAGTTTACAACACCACAACTCAACTCCTAGACAAGAAATCAATCCCTCTATTGCTAGACAAATTTGATTACTGTGCTTAGCAAACAGAGTTTCTGTTTAGAGAAGAATCAACTAATTGGGTTGGAGAAGAAATTTCAGTTATGACAAACTTATTATTGAGACCTTCGACAATTTTGGGATCACATTATCAAGATGTAGACAGCGGCATTGAAGGGGGTGAAACTCATCCTCACTTATTAGCACCATCACAGGTAGGAATTGTTACTCTCAATGAGGAACTGAGTGGCTCTATTCTATCTTGTTCGTTCTTTTACTTGTTTCCAACAGCTCAAGAAAGTTCTAAATACCATCCCATGGTCAAATCTGCTCATCTAATTGCGAGTCTCTCCACAAGCTATCATGAAAATTAGGAAAGCAAAATAAAATGTTTGGTATATTACTTTGAATGGGTTAATCCTCCGTTACAATCTATTATTCCAAATCAAGACCATGATGTATTCGTTGTTGTGAAATCCTTTAGAGCAATTGCTCTTCCTGGAGTTGGAAGCTCTGGGCCATCAAGTCTTGCAACTAGAGCTCATCATTCTGACGAGGCAAAGTATGGTCTAGGGTTTCCAAGCTATCCTAGGCTGCATAATGGCATTCTCAGCTCGTATGACCATGCATCCATTCGTCGAGGTCATCCGGTTTACCAACAAGTATGTGCATCTTGTTATTCAATGTCGCTAATTTTTTATCTTTACCTATTTTGTGTGGCTCCCACAGCAGACGAAGTAAAGGCTGTGGCAGCTCAAATTAAGGTAGTTAATGAGCCCAATGATGAGGGTGCAATGTTCACCCGCCCTGGTAAGCTAAGTGATAGTTTCCCTCAACCATATGCAAATGGACAAGCAGCTAGGTTTGCTATTGGAGGGGCATATCTTCCTAATCTAATCATTACCAAGGCTCGCCATAATGCTGAGCCAGAGATAGAGGAAAGGAAATTAGTGAGTAACCAGATCCTATCACATAAATGGATGGTTGGGGACTTCTGGAATTTGCTGGTGGATTGCTCCTCCAAAAGAGCGAAATAAGCAATAAGACTCGGTTTTGCTGCCGACAGTCCTTCTAACTAGCTCAGGTATTTGCCGTTGGCCAAAGGGAGTTCTAATATAGCTTGGCGCTCATCAATAACGATTGGTTTCCTTGCAGCCATGTATGGAAGCTCTTTCCCATCCCTAATTTACTATGCCCAAGGCACTTCTTCTACAGCATTTGTAGATAATTTACTATGCCTAATCATGATTTGCTTCCAAAAGTTGGCCACCAACAAAGTTAGAGCTTGTCTCATTTTATGTGCTATTAGAAATGGCTTGTATTCTTGTCGGGTTGCCCAAAGAATTGGATTACGCTCCAAGATTTTGATCAAATCCCTTGAGCCAATATCCAAGTTTCATGACCAAAATCGACCCACTTATTTAATACTTGGGGCTAGATTCATTTGGATGTTTCTATGGATTGTGGCTGTGATTGGAATTTTGAATTTGTACTTTTCACCATTGATTATAATTGCATTAGTATTGAGCTTAGCTTGGACTATATAAATTATGTAGAATGTTGCTAATTTGACAATGAGTAGGGTGGTTGCTTTGCATTATTTTGAGGGTAATTGTATTACCCTTCATCGTAGAAGCGCTTGTCTTGAGTCTCTCTTTGTTCCTTCCATCAGAGCACTGTCAATTTAGGCTCGGGGTTTAAATCTGCTTGAAGGAGAATATGGATGCATGTTTTCTTATGCCCTTTGCTGCTTGGATGTCATACAGTCTGTCTACTGATATGAAAATGGCTGGGATTTTGTGCAGGTTACAGCATATGGGACAATTTTTACGAGAAGCCTCCTACCAATGATTATAAACGTTTCTCATGTGGTAGAGAGGTTGCGGAATGATGACGGTGTCGCAATCTCTTAGATAATAACAATTAAAACATCTTTGCAAGTGATATGGATGTTAACATGCACACTAGGAACTACGGGGAAACAGATTTGTCAAGTGATATTGGAGATTGTGATAAACCTTGAAGACACGGTTTTTTTGGATGGAAGCGGTAATGTTACGAGCCTGAAATTCTGATTTTTGATTTTTCTAATTTTTTTCTCTATTGTTTCCATTACCTGTTGCTGCCATGTGATTTGTTAATTTTGTTCGGTTTCTTTTCAACCGAACTAGTTATGCCTTTATTTTAAACTTCCACTGTGTAGTTAGGGAGAAGGTAATTGGAGTTTGCTACCTTTTTTCCCTCTCGCTATCTTGTCTCTCTGCCTTTCCCCCTCTGTTACTCTTTCTCCCTCACTCACATTTTCTCTCTCGATCCGTCTTTCCCTTATGTCTCCCTCACTTGCTTTCCCTCTTTCCACTATGCTTGATCTCTCCTCCCTGGCACTCTCATTGTCTTGCCTTCAATTTCCAAGTTGCGGGCATGGAGCATGTATCAGAAGCTAAGTAATATAGTAACTGACTGTATTAGTGCAATGAATATGACGAATTTTCAGTCAAGTCTTTTTGAAAATAAACACTTTGAGAGTAAAATCAAGTGTAGGTAAAGAAAAGAGATGGAGTAGAAAGGGTCCAGTATGCTCAAAGTCATCATGGTTGTTCAGCACAAAATAAATGAACTAACGACGATCACACTAATGTACAATGAGTTCAATAGACTGAGTATCTGAAAATGTAAAATTTGCCTTAAAAAGTTGATCCTAAAGGCTACTAACTTTGGAGTAAAATTCAATAATTGTTTGGTTAAGCTTTTGACACATTTGATAAAGTTTAAATTCTAGTCAAAATTGGGGGCAACAAGACTTGAGCAGTTGTATCTATTGGCGATTATAAAGCTTATGAATTAAGCTTTGAATGGAAAGAATAGAGGAATGAATAAACAATGAAAGTATTTTATAATGATTTCTCTCTTGCTTGTCAAAGCATTTGTCAAATTTATTCGGAGTTTCTTTGTCTATTTTTTTGGGTTTGAATTTTGTTGTAGTGACAAATTGTCATAATTTATGAACAATTGAAAATATAGATATTTGTTGAGCACAAATATTGCAGTTAGTGCCATTTAAAACAAACTCAATAAGATGAGTAATATCACTTAAAAAAAATATATAGGAAAGTAATAATGCTTACCAATTGAGTGGAAACTAATGTCATGCAGGGAACCAGCACAGAAAAACATGGTAGGTAAGAGCCACGTGGAAATTTGCCGGAGTTAAAAAAGCTTCCAGAAAGTTGCCAGAGTCAAAAAAGTTACAAGAGAAGTCATCAAAAATTTAGGCAAAAGCTTCAAATGGTCAGCGCCGGTTTGTGGCGGAGACACGCAGTGGGAGGCTAGCCACCGGGGCATGGGCGCCTGGCCCACCCAACGACCTGCCGGGTTTGAAGGAGCGCACAATGTTGGGGAAAAACACTCGGACTGCACGGTGACCGAGCGGACCCGTTCTCGGCCGCGCAAGGAAAGTAAGGATAGAGAATAAAGGAGAACCCTCACCCCACCACGAGACGTGGAGGCTTTTAAAAGCCCTTCTAAAAGAACCAAAAGAAAAATCGCACGAAGAAATGTACTATAAGAGAATTGTTTACAAGTGTTGGCTACTCAAGCTCTAACGAAAGAAAAAAATCTCAAGTGTACAACCTTCCTCTCTCAAAGTGTATCTCACTCTATCTTTACAACAAAGTTTGCTTGCCCACTCGGTGAACTCTCTCATCCAAGGCTCTTAGAACTCAATCATCACTTAAAAAAAAATATATAGTAATAATGCAACTCTAGCACACACCCAAAGCGAGAAAAACATGGTAGGTAAGAGCAACAAAAAAGCTTCGAGAAAGTTGCTTGCGAGAGAAGTCGTCAAAAATATATACACAAAAGGTGGCGTGTCCGCCCACCCTCTTGGGGAGCGCACAATGTTAGTCTCTGCACGGTGACCTAGTTCCGGATAGCACACGAGGCAGCTCTCGCCATAAGGATAGAGAACAAAGGAGAACGCATGCCCTTCTAAACCAAGCGTGTCGAGAATTGTTTACAAGTGTTGGCTACTCAAGCTCTAAGAAAACAATCTCAAGTGGAAGTTCCTCTCTCAAAGTGTATCTCACTATATTTACAACATCCAATCGGCTCTTAGAACTCAAAACCGGGTGACCAACCCACAAGCTTCTTTATATATACACAAACGGTCACTTGCGTAGGTCTCGTTGATAGAGACAACGCCGTGTCGGACGATTCTAGGCTCCTCATCCTCGTCCTCGTGACCACCCCACCTCGAACATGACGCTTTAAAGGAGTCCTTGTCCGTTCTCTTCCTAAAGGAGTCCTTGTCCATTCTTCCTAACGGAGTCGGACATCATGCCACTCGGGAGTGACCCCAACAAACTTTCCCTCACGACCGAGTGGGAGTGAAGTTAGTTAGATTGACAATGTCACAACAAGCTTCTAGCTTCCCCTTTGGCAAAATCTTGGTCAACATGTCCAAGACATTTTTTTCTGACGGACCTTCCCAATTGATAGTTGCCCATCATCAAAAACATCTCTCACCCAATGATATCGCACGTCAATATGTTTTGACCGAGAATGGAATGAGGAGTTTTTACACAAGTGAATGGCACTTTGACTATCACAAAGGACTTCGTACGTCTAATGCCTTAGACCCAATTCTTGGACGAACCTCTTCATCCAAAGCATCTCTTTACAGGCCTCGGTTACGGCAATAAATTCTGCTTCTGTAGTGGAGAGAGCGACGTACTTCTGTAACTTGGACTGCCAGGAGACTGCCCCTCCTGCAAATTTTACCAAGTATCCGGACGTTGATTTCCGAGAATCAACGTCCCCTGCCATATCTGCGTCCGTGTACGCAATCAGCTGAGGCTTTTCATTTCCAAACTGCAAACCCGTCTTGGAGGTCCCGCGAAGATATCTGAAGATCCACTTCACCGCTGACCAATGCTCCATACCTGGGTTTGAGAGGAATCTGCTCACAAGGCCAACCGCATGAGCAATGTCCGGCCGCGTACAAACGGCCGCGTACATTAAGCTGCCAACGGCCGAGGAGTAAGGAATCTTACTCATGCGCGCCTTCTCAGTGTCCGAGGACGGACACTGCTGTTTGCTCAACTTAAAATGGTTGGCCAAAGGAGTGCTGACAGGCTTGGACCCTTCCATGCTGAATCTCTGAAGCACCTTTTCAATATAGCCTTCCTGGGACAGCCAAAGCTTCTTGCCCTCTCGGTCGCGAGAAATTCTGATCCCCAGAATCTGTTTCGCCGGTCCGAGGTCTTTCATGGCGAAAGACTGTCCCAGTTGCTTCTTCAGCTCCTTGATCCGAGCAATATTCTGTCCGACAACCAGCATGTCGTCCACATAAAGGAGAAGGATGACGAAATCGTTTTCCGAGAACTTCTGCACAAAGACACAGTGGTCCGAAGAAGTCTTATGGTACCCTTGTCCAACCATAACAGACTCAAACTTCCGATACCACTGTCTGAGCTTGTTTCAGCCCATACAAGCTCTTCTTCAAACGACAAACCAGTCCCTCCTTTCCTTTGACTTCAAAACCATCTGGTTGCTCCATGTAGATCTCTTCCTCTAGATCTCCATGGAGAAAAGTTGTCTGGACGTCCAGTTGCTCAATCTCCAGGTCCAAAGCCGCTGCCAGTCCGAGCACTACACGGACCGAGGACATCTTCACGACGGGCGTAAAAATTTCACTAAAGTCAACACCCTTTCGTTGACCAAATCCCTTGACCACAAGTCGTGCCTTGTGTCTCGGGGCGCTCGGGTCCTCGGTCGCCTTCAGCCGGAAGACCCATTTGTTCTTCAGGGCCTTCTTCCCTTTAGGCAGCTTGGCTAGCTCAAAGGTATGGTTCTCATGAAGTGAGGCCATTTCCTCTTCCATGGCCTCAAACCATTTATCCTTCTGGGAGCTCCTCATAGCCTCGCCAAAATCCTCTGGTTCTCCAGCATCAGTGAGGAGGACGTACTCACTTGCTGGAAGGCGGACGGACGGTCGTCTTGGCCTGGACGACCGTCTCACAGGGGCCTCCTCATCCACTTGAGGCACCAAATCTTCAACCTGATCCTGAGGCGTTGGAATCGCCTGATCCTGGTTGACAACAACTCTTGGTCCGCTGACGTCGGACACAAGATGTACAGGACGGACACTATCACTGTCACTTTTGTCCGTCTGGGAAGTATTGGGTAGAGACTTCAACTCTTTCCCAAAGTCCTCTATGGTCTCGTCCTCAATGAAAACCACATCTCGGGACCGTACCAGCTTCTTTTCTTTTGGGTCATACAGTCTGAACCCAAACTCATCCTCGCCATAGCCCAGAAAGACACATTGCATGGTCTTTGGCTCAAGCTTGGTTCTCTCATCTCTCGGAATATGAACAAAGGCTTTACAGCTAAAAGTCCTGAGATGGTTGTAAGCTGGTTCCCTTCCGGTCCAAATCCGCTCTGGAACTTCCCCATCCAGAGGATTACAAGGCGACCGGTTGATCACGTGGGCGGCCGTCTTTAAGGCCTCGGCCCAAAAGGATCCCGGAAGCCTGGCCTCGGACAACATGCACCTGACCCTTTCCATCAGGGTGCGATTCATCCTCTCGGCCACGCCATTCAGTTGCGGCGTCTTGGGTGGAGTCTTCTGATGTTTGATGCCGAGAGTCTTGCAATAGACATCAAACATTCCAATGAACTCACCGCCGTTGTCGCTCCGCATGGCCTTTAACCTCTTCCCGGTTTCTCGCTCAACGAGCACATGGAACTGCTCAAAGGTTCCCGTAACCTGGTCCTTGGTTTTCAACGGGAACACCCACAGCTTCCTTGAACAATCGTCAATGAAGGTCACAAAGTATTGTGCACCTCCAAATGACTTCTCCGGTAGAGGCCCACACACGTCTGTGTGGACAAGTTCCAAGACCTCGGACTTCTTGGAAGATGCGTCTCCTGAAAAGGAGACCCTTCGCTGCTTCCCCGCCAAGCAGTGAGGGCAAGTCCTTGGCCTGTCTCCATCCACCTCCGGGATGAGACCCTTCTTGGCCAGATGACTCATGCCATGCTCACTCATGTGTCCGAGTCTCCTGTGCCACAGGTCCGAGGACTCCACGTTCCCCGTAGCATTCACCTCTGCTACCTCGGCCTGGGTGTTCATAGAGTACAGGCCTGAAGCCTTTACTCCTCGAGCAACCACCATCGAGCCCTTCTTCATCTTGAAACTGCCGTCACAAAAGACGCTACAATAGCATTCATCGTCGAGCTGTCCCGCTGAAATGATATTCATGCGAATATCGAGGACGTGTCGGACGTCCCTCAAAATCAGCCGGGCACCAGTGTTTGTCAACAAGGAGATGTCTCATTGTCCAACAATTTTGGACGTCTCCAAGTTGCCCATCTTCAATACTCCTGGGGCGCAGGGAGTATAAGTGGAGAACTTGACTCTCTCACGGGAGTGAGCGTGGATAGATGCGCCTGAGAATCCACCACCCGGTCCGAGGCTTGCTCGGCCACGCTCACCGAGTCTTGACTCGCAAGCCGAAGGAGGTTACCTCCTGTGACGACAGAGACCGAGGACTCTTCCTCGCCGCGTCTCTTCATGCCCCTATCTCCTCCAGCGTTTTCACGCTTCCATTTGTAACAAAATTTCTTGATGTGGCCCTTCTTGCCATAATGATGGCACTCCATAACCTGATACCGAGAACGTGACTTACTCCGCCCTTTGTCTTCAGACTTTGGGCCATGTCCTCGGCCTCTTCCCCTTGACTCAGTGACAAGGACCTCGGATTGCTGAGAGGTCGTCGTTCCCTGAGAACGCCGCCGCACCTCCTCGTTCAGCACAGCTCCTTTGACCATCTCTAAACTCACCACGCTGTTTGGAGCTGTATTGGCGATGGTGACCCTCATGGTCTCCCACGAGTCCGGGAGGGTTGCTAGGAGCCAGAGTCCGAGCACCTCATCCTCGAACTTAATACCCATGCCAGTGAGCCGGTCCTCACAGCCCTGAAATTCATTCATGTGGTCCGCAACTGATGATCCGTCCTTGTAACGGATATGTACCAGCCTCATCAAGTGATAAATTTTATTGTTCCCTGACTTAGAAGCAAAAAGCTTCTCCAACTTTTCCCAAAGCGTCTTGGCATTCGTTTCTCTGCGAACGTGGTTGTGCACGTTGTCATCAACGAACTGCCGTATAAAGCCGCACACTTGCTTGTTTTCCAGCGTCCATGCCTCGTCCGTTTTTGTCACCGGATTTTCTGTGGCAAAAATCGGATCATGCATGGACTTCACATATAGCAAGTCAGACATCTTGCTTTGCCAAGTGTCATAGTTGGATCCGTTCAAGCAAGGCATTTTGCTTCCGTAATCCATAGCAGCCGACAACAAGATCATCGTACAAAGAACCTATGTCTCTGATACCACTTGTTGGGAAAAAATACTCGGATTGCACGGTGACCGAGCGGACAGAGTTCTCGGACAGCACACAGAGCAGAGCTCTCGGATGGCAATGAAAGTAAGGATAGAGAACAAAGGAGAACACACAAGTTTTAACGTGGAAAGCTCTTCTAAACCAAGGGAAAAACCACGAAAAAATGTACTATAAGAGAATTGTTTACAAGTGTTGGCTACTCAAACTCTAACGAAAGAAAACAATCTCAAGTGTACAACCTTCCTCTCTCAAAGTGTATCTCACTCTATCTTTACAACAAAGCTTGCCCACACTCTCTCAAGGCTCTTAGAACTCAAACCGTCCCATTTCTAGCACACACACCAAGAAGGACAACAAGCTTCAGATATATACACAAAAGGTGGCGTGTCCACCCACCCTCTTGGGACGTAGGTCTCCGGACCTACGCCCTAGGCTCCGCCATGGCGGCGCATGCTTGGCGTGTTAGATGGCGGGCGCTGTCGTCGGAAAGTTGCGGCCCCTATGAACATCCAATCGTCAGTGGGTGACCAACCCACTCGCAAACGGCCACTTGCAGCCTACGTTGATAGAGACAACGCCTACGATTCTAGGCTCCTCGTCCTCGTCCTCGGCAACCGCTCGGACATGACGCTTCAAAGGAGTCCTCGTCCGTTCTTCCTAACGGAGTCCGCGGACATCATGCCACTCGGGAGTGACCCCAACACACAGATCATCCAACCACCCTTTGAATTTTGAGACTAAATTTAATTTCTCTCATATTTACTGTCGGATTACTATTGATACTGATTCTGCTGCTGATGCTGATTTTTTTTTTTTTTTTTTTTTTTTTTTTGTTTGTTATGCTGATTCTATTTCGGCTCTTCCCCTTAACTGATTTCGGTTCTATTTCTGTCGGCTTGTGGGCCTCTCACGCATACTATAATTGGCCCGTTACTACAGCTATGAGATTTAATAGAAGAATTATTCCTTCCTCCGCCTGTGCCTATCAGTTTGCATCAGAAAATAGCTAATACTTTCTTGGTCTTAATAATAATAATAATTAATTATTATTATTAATTATTATTATTATTATTATTGTTTTGCTTGTAGTCGTATATGCCAACGGTGGTTTTGAATTTGCCAAAGCGTACAGCCAATTTTAATTTGTTATGTGGCCCGCACATCATTTTCTCCTGAAATTTCAGGATTTATTACATAAGATATGCATTGTTTTTTGTTCTAATTTTGTAGAATCTTCCATCATAACCAAACTACCAAATTTTGTATCAAATATCTTTCTTCCTCGCACGAACAAGAAATTAGGGAAAAATCTTTCTAAGGTACGAATGCTTGGAGGTCTTACTTTTATTTATTTGTTGCTTCTTTTTTTGGGTTTTGAAGGGGGTGTAAGTAAATAGATTTATCAATTAATAGGGGTTTTTAATTTCATAATATTTAATGATTCTTTTGTAATTGATCACACTTAATGGCATAACTAATTCAAGCCGAGCCGTTTACCTTAGTTTAACTTTATTTATCTGTAGTATTAAGAGACACTTTTTATATATTTTTGAGATAATAATATGATATTTTATTTATTTATCTATTCACATTAAATATTTTATATGTAGATATTGATAAGTAAAATATCATATTATCTAAGGGTGTATATCAATTGAGCGCGCTCAAAATCTTTTCTTGTTATTGTCTTTTACTTATAAATTATGAGTTTTTGTTTTTATTCTTCTTTTCTTGGCAAATATCATGTATAATTTGTTTTTTATATTTGGAAAAACCCGCATAAGAGATACAATAAAGAATGTGTCCCCCCTTTTTTTTTTTTTGTTAATTTGGTGTATTGAATAAGGACGGGAGGAATTGGACGGAGTGGCTGGGCTGAGATGGTGAACGGAGGCAGAGCGGTCCATCCTTTTCCTTCTCAATTTTAATTTTCGTAGAGATGATAATATATGACAATAGGAATTAGTCAAATTCCTTGAACTTAAATTTGATGGATCCAATTACAATTCAGGTTGACCTGAATCCACCAAACTCGAGTTGCAATCGAGGTGACGGGTCCAAGTTATTAGAAACTAAACTGTCAGCAATTAGGTTTAGAGACTAAGCTTCCTTTAGTTGGCTCAGATTCAAATACTTCAACAATAAGCTTGATGATTGGGTGATAAATGACTAGATAAACGAGCTAGCAAAAACTTAAAAGAGTCAGAATGTGGTTGTTTTAGAAATCGACATGTAACGATGGATCCAAAAAGATGAAATGTGAACAGACTATCAATCTAGATAATCGATTTTTTATACTTAATTAATTTCTTAATTGCTTAAGATAGACTCATTAGTTAAGTTGGACAACTAGTTTATTGAATCTTGTAGCAAATTGTTCAAAATTACCTATTAAATCCATATTTATAAATGTAGTAATTGAATACTAAAATTATGGAGATATGGTTAACATCAGACTATAATCAACAAACCGTTCGAAACCACTACTAAGCCCATGTCCCTAAACATGGCTGTCACATTCTAAAATTGAGAAAGTATAGTCTAACACTAAGACTTTAGTCAATATATTGCTTGAAACTATCCACTATATCCATGTCTATGAATGTGACAATTTGATCCCAAAATTGAGAAGACATAGCGTAACATTAAGACTTTTGTCAACAAATCATTCAGAATTACTAAGCTCACGTCAACAAATGTTGCAGTTGGATCACAAAATTAAAGAGATATAGCTTAATATTAGGACTCTAATTATCAAACCATTTAGAACTACTTACTAAATCAACATCTATGAATATTGAAATATCCCAAATATTTTTTTATTATTTCATAAGAATATATTGTCAAATTAAATTTGATAATTAATTTAATAAATTATAATTACCTTTCGGTTTAAAATTGTATAATTTGATTGATATATGGGCCAAATAAGTTTAAAATATTTGGATCAATGGATTGAATTTAAATGTTTGGACTATTAATTTAAATCTAGATTAATTAGTGAGTTAGGTTAAACTAATTTAATTACGAACCAAGCAAACTGAATTAATAGTTATTAGGTGGGTCTTAGTGTATCAAAATTTATTGACTAAAAATATAATTAAACTTAAATAAAATTAAAATATTAAACAAAATTGAGATTAAATTTTAAATATTATTGTAAGGTCAATTAGAGAATTAATTAGAGATAATAATAATAATAATAATAATAATAATAATAATAATAATAATAATAATAATAATAATAATAATAATAATAATATGGAAAGGAAATAAAACAAACCAATGGAGGAAGAGAAGAAATGGAAGAAAGAAAGAAAAGAAAAGGAAGGAAGGAGGAGAAGAAAGAAGAAAAAGAGGGGAAGGTGTGGATGAGCAACGGCGGTGAAGGAAGGAAATTAGTTTGCACATGGAAATTGGGGCAAAACCCTAATTGTGCCTCTTCATTACTTAAGAAGGAAGTCGGGTTAGGGAAGAGGGGACACACGAATTGAAGGGATATGTTGCTGTGCCGCCGTCATTGAAAGTGAAGGGAGAAATCAAGGCAAGTAAAATTCTTATCTCGCAAAATAAATTCTTCCTATCTTATTGTTAATTTTATCCCCTTGCATGCATGCCGTAATTTCATGGTGATTCGGTTGTGTCGTGGCTGAGAAGTTGGAAATGGGAAGAACAGATCCTACGACTCAAGAGGTGAAAGCTTGAACTTTAGGGCTCTATATTAAATCAGGGATTGATAATTTGTTCGGTGAAGTCGTAAAACATTTGTCTTACTTGTTATACCTGCTAATTTTGGGATTTGGCGCAAATTGAAAAAACAAAGCACTATACTCTGTTTTGCCTTCTAAACCCAGCTCTGAAATTCAAAAATGGTAAGAAATTGGCGGAGTGGGTAGGAGGTGTACTTGAGCCGTATGGGTACTACGCGTTATGCGTATATGTACCTTGGCGTGGTTGTGTGCATACGGTGTAAGGATTGGATTCCTAGGACTTAGTCTCTCATGGCCTTAATAAGAAAATTGACTTAGGTAGTAAGACGGCCGGTTAAGGATTGTTGACCGGTTGGATTGAGTAGTTGACCGGATTGAATAGTTGACCGAAACTAGAAGTATTGACCGAAATTAGAGAAATAACCGAAATGACCATGAAACCGGAGTCTGTAATAAATAGTAACAACCAAGATTGTTTGGGAAATTAGAAAGAGATCGAGGATTCATATGAAGACCAAGGACTCATAAAGAGACCAAGGACTCAGAGAGTGAGAACTAAAGATAGTAACCAGACTAGATAGATGATCGGAGTATATTGATGATAGGAATGAATCGTTGACTAGTTGCGAGAGTTGACTGGGTTGGCTTACTGACCGGTTTTGATTAGAGTTTGTACTGGCCAAATCAGAATAGGTGATCTATTCTCACCTACTTCGTTGACCTCCTAGAAAGGAAAAACTGAGTAGAAAAGGAAGTACTAAGTAGGAGACCTACCTCCACCTACTCCCATCTACCTCATTGTCTAAAATATTGGACTTAAGGGTTAGGAAAGGAGTTTTAAAAATCTAAGAAGGAAGCACAAAGGAGAAGAAGGCTGGAAGGATTTCAGGTCAGATTTGAGTAAGAAAATTCGTAGATCAGGATCAGGCAAGTGAACCCTATACTTCGTCCTTAGCTGTTGTTAATTCAAGTCCGAATCCTTTGGGTATTATTGTTCGAACACCCTTCTTCACTATGTTCATACAAAATGCATATGATGATGATGGTTTTCTCATATTTTACGAAGGAAATTCATGTTCAGTGCATGTATTATGCCTTATATGCAGGATTTTGTTTCATGGTTTATGCTTAAATATTGTTAGAATTCTTTCTATTATTCGAGTTCGGTTTTGCCGTGAGAATTGGTAAAGCTAAACTATGATGCACGAAAAAGTTATCTTGCATGACATTAGCTTGCTTATTGCATGTTTATCCACCGTTTGAAAAAGCAAGTTTACTCTTTAATAACTTCGGTCATTTGAAACTCAAGACTTAAGAAAATTGGATTTGATATAAGCCGGCTGAGTAGCTGCAAACCTAAAATGTAACCGTTATTGATATGAGATGGTCGAGTAGTTGTAGGCCTAAAATATAACTGTTATTAATATGAGATGACTGAGCAGTTGGAGGCCTAAAATATAACTGTTATTAATATGAGATGGCCAAATAATTGTATGCCTAAAATGTAGCCGATAAAGGAAAGTTGGTTTTAGAATTGAATTCGTTTTGGAAATCAGTTCTCATGAAAATCTATTTGACCCATGTTTTATATTCCTGAATGCCAATGTTGTCATTCCGTTTATTTTGATTTTGTTTCGAAACTATATTTATACATGTCCTTACTTATTTGTACCTTACTTAGCAATCTACTCACTTCTTACTGTTTTCTTACCTTCAGACGAGTAAGAATTCATGCCGGATGAGAAATAATAGAGCCGGACAAACTAGCTAGACAGGAGGGCCGATCTAGATTCATGTAGCAGCATATGATCGACCTTGATGTATTTTTGGTCATTTTGGAGGCTTTTGTATAATGATTCCACTATATAAATTAGTAGATAATTATATGCTTCCGTTGAACTTTATGGTTTAAGAAATTTTGGTTCGTAGTGATATCTCACGCATCAAAGGTTTCTCCTTGAGAACCGACCGATCTAGATAAGGCCGACATAGAATTTTGGCTGGCCAAGATGAGGCTAACTTAAAAGCTTCGGCCAGTTTAGATCCTGTGTGCATGATTATTTAAATGATGTATGTTTATTTATGTTCATCTCATTACTCCTTTGCAATGTGATATGGATGGACGAGTGCTATAGCCCATCGAGAGCTCCGGTCCATCACACTTAGTACAAACATTGACGGAGGTCATAAGAGAATTGTGGCCCGTTCTATCACAGGTGGTATCAGAGAAATAGATGCCTTAGGTTTGATCCAAATTTATACGAAAGTTTAGGATAGATTAAGATTGATCAAATGAATAGATGAAGGTATAGGACAACCAAGTTAGACCCGTTAGACTTAGTTATCCTAATTCAGTCAATTAGGCTAGCACTAAGTGGGACCAAGGTGTTGTGTTTAGGAAGCGTCGTGTCCTAGATATTGCTCAGGCCAAATTATAATCTGGTTGAGTTGCTCTTATTTCCGAAGTTGAAGTACTAGATGATAGGATGGCAAATAGAGGAAGACGGGCTGCAAATATTGGTACTTTTCAGGATAGGGAGGCAGAGTACTTGAATCTAATAAGAAGGATGACTGGTATTATGGAAGCTATGGGGCAGCAAAATTTGGCTCCAATTCTAGCTCCAGCTCCAGTTAATTAGAAAACATCGACGTATGACTGTTTCACTAATGAACGAGTCCCAGAGTTTGCAGGAGAACCATATCCAGTGAAGGCAGACACATGGATCCAGTGGCTTAAGAAGGTGTCTCCGGTTATTAGATATCCAGTTGAAGATAGAGTTTTATTTGCTACTCATAATTTGGAGAAAGAGTCCCATCATTGGTGAAAAATACAGAAAAGAGTATTTAAGGTGTCACAGAATGAAATTATTTGGGATATGTTTGAAGCAGCCCTTATGGAGAAGTATTGTCTGCCAGTTTTTATGGGCCAGAAAGAGGATGAGTTTTTACGATTGAGATAGGGCAATCGTACGGTGGTTGAGTACGATGACATGTTTATGGAGTTATCCTGTTATACTCTGTATATGGTGGAGGAAGAAAGGAAGGCGAGAAGGTTTTCTTAGGGTTTGAGGGATAATATTAGAAAATATCTGTCGACGTTGAAGTTGCTAATTTACGTGTATATGAATGTTAATGTATAAGTATTGTTGGATACCAAAGGTTTATAATTATGGGCATGGATATATAAAAATTAGTTTGAGGAGAAAATATGGATAAATTATTATTATTATTGGGACTCACGTGAAATTATCCTTAATAGTTGAATAAGTAGAATAATTATGAAATTGTTCGTTAACAACAGCAAAGAAGATATGGTATGTCCTTGTAATGAGTTTGGTATGCCGAGAGAGCCAGAGAGAATAGAAGAAGATGTTAGGATGGTTAGCAGAATATTCAAGATTTTCCTTTGATTTTTCTTTATTCTCGTGATGAACAATCTTTGCGTTGGCTTTGATCGCATGTGTATATTTTATTGGTACTTTATGAATAAGTAAAAGAGAGTATACGAAGGCTCTATTGTATCCAGACAAATAGGAGTTCATGAGACCTTAGAGTAGTCTATACTTTTTCGATACCAATTCCATTTTGAAGGTTGAGGCTTTGATATTGAGAAGAGATGGTTATAACTTAGTGATCATCATAGATGATGATATTAGGGATATCATTGGCAATAGGTATCAGAGATGGTATGAGTATGCTACGGGTACAACCTCTGAGAGGATTATAGGGGCAGTGGGGATGCCATAAATACCGAATAATATCATAGTACTTACCTAACCGTTGGGAGTATAAATACGTAGTATTTGGTTTACTATGGTAGAATAAGGTTCATGGAGATTATTATTATTTTATACAGTTGTGACCTTGTATTGAGCTGATGGTCAGATTTGATGGAATCCATATTACATTATTAATATCCAGTCGTTCATATGGTATTTGAGTCATTGACATGACATGTTATTGAGTCTTGGATAAGGGTGGGTATATCAAATGCTATTATTATTTTATATATTTGTTATTATTATCCGAGATACTTACTTGTGTTCATTTATTGTTGATTATATTTAATTATTGGGCATTCAACCCACTCTTATATTTATTGACTTTAAAGTAGATAGGTTGACATCAGGTTAGAAGAGATCGTGTATTGCTGTGTAGATTCTAGATAGAGTTTATTTCAAAAATTAAAGCTTCCATAATAGAGATTTGAGAATTTTTATAAGGATTTGACATTATGTATATCGATACTATTTCTATTTCAAGTAATTTATTATTAGTATTATGGATGTTTATTCAATGATACAATTATGATGATCATTTATGGTGTTATAAATTTTAGTAATGCGATGATTTTGAATTCATTTAAGTTGATTGATGTTATAATTTATGATGTGTAATTGATAATTTCAGATGATTAAAGATTTTGGCTTGGGTGATCTAGGGCAGGTTCAAGAACTCGAGCTCGGGTCGTTATAACTTTATGGTATCAGAGAAATAAGATTCTGTATAAATAATTAAGGATTTTAGGGTCTAAAGATGTTTGAAGATTTCGGACAATCCAAGGAGATTTGAGGACCTAGCCTTGTTCTCAGTTAGGGATGCATGTGTACTAGAATACCTAGAATTTGGTTGAGATCCCCTTTAAATCTGATTGTTTTTGTTTAGCTATATTTGATGAAGCTAGTTATCATCTTGTGAGCCCTTCAAGGAGCCCCAATCAAGCAGCAACAACTATAGATATGGTTGAGGTAGTCAAGGCAATTATTCAACTGACAGGACTAGTGACACATACGGTGGGAGCACAGGTCTTAAGGCCAACACCTAATAAACATAATTATTTCAAGAAATTCATGGAGCAAAGACTCATAGAATTTTATGGGAGACGCTGATCCAGCCAAGGCTGATTATTGGCTGAGAATAATTGAGAATGCATTTGCTATGATAAGCTGCTCTTCAGAGGACCGAGTTTGGTATGCATCGTATAAGTTGAGTGATGAAGCTAAGCATTGGTGGAGTGCAAAGTTGAGAGAACTGGGACCTAAGGCAGAGACACTTACTTGGGAAGTTTTTCATCAGACGTTGAATGACAAATATTTCCCCAAGAATTTGAGAAATAAGAAGGAGAAGGAGTTCTTCAAGTTGTAGTAAGGATCGACAAATGTTACTCAATATGAGGCTAAATTTACGGAGCTTTCACGTTATGTACCCTACTTTTTTACCGATGGAGTAAGGAAAGCCAAGAGATTTCGACAAGACTTGTCATATGCTATTCGGTGTTATTTAGCTTCTCACGATCTTGAGGATTATAGTGCGGTCTTAAGAAGGGTGTTACTAATTGAGGAGGAGTTAAGGAGTGAGACCCTAGCTATTGTGCCTACTATTGGTGTTATTACTAGACCACCGATGATTTTAGGAAAGAAAATAAAGACTTGTTTCAAGTGTAGAAAAGTAGGACATTTTTCCAAGGATTGCCGCTCTAAACAACTGATGTCCCACACACAATCGGGAACCATACCCTCCACTCAGGCGACGATGTGGCAGATTTAATCAGGATCTTCATTTGGCGGGTAGCCTGGACTTCCCACTTGTTAAAATTGTGGGAAGCCTAGATGTTTTTCTTGTGATTGCCGTGCACCTAGGAAGTTCGCATCCTCCTCGCAACCAAAGAACCATATTCAAGGCAAACTGTTCGCACTAACTAAATAGGATGTTAAGGCTACTTTGACGGTCGTGGAAGGTACTCTTCTTATTCAATCTATAGCTGCTCATGTGTTTTTTGACTATGGTTCCACACATTCATTCGTGACGATAGACTTTGCTGTAAGACTAGCAGTGAAAGCTGCATCTTTAGACTTTATTTTATCCGTGTCTTCACCAATGGGTGAGACAATTCAATTGGAAGCAATATACCCCGGTTGAATAGTTCATATTGGTAAGCATGAACTACAAGCTAATCTTATCCCATTAGAGTTTGCAAGCTTTGATGTAACTTCAGGGATGGACAAGGTTGCTACCTATCATGCCCATATCGACTATTCCTAAAAGATCATGAATTTCTCTATTCCCAGAGTCACAAAGTTTGCATTTCACGGTTTTGGGAGTTGGGAAGTGACTCCCATGATTTCAGCAATTCACGCATGACACCTGCTACATAGCGGATGTTAGGGTTTTCTCATGTTCATGTCTACTACAACAATATCGAAGCAACGCATAGAGGACATTTTGATAGTTAGAGAATTTGCAGATATTTTCCCTAAAGAGCTGGCTCGGTTACCCTTGAAATTGGAGATTGAATTTACAATTGACGTAATTCCAGGAAATGCACCAATATCTAAGGCACCATATAGAATGGTCTCGACAGAATTGAAGGAGTTGAAGACACAATTGCAAGAACTTCTTGATTAGGGTTTTATTAGACCTAATATTTTCCCGTGGGGAGCCGGTGCTACTTGTTAAAAAGAAAGATGGCTCAATACGATTATGTATTGACTATAGAGAGCTCAACAAGGTGACAATTAAAAATAAATATCCGTTGCCTCAAATTGATAATTTATTTGATCAGCTATAAGGGGCGAGTGTATCCTCAAAAATTGACTTGAGATCAGGTATCACCAGCAAAGGATTAAAGAGGGTGATGTCAAGAAGATAGCCTTTCGCTCTAGGTATGGTCACTATGAGTTCTTAGTGATGCCATTCAGATTGACAAATGCACCAACTATATTCATGGACATGATGAACAGAGTATTCAAACCCTTTCTAGATAGATTTGTTGTGGTCTTCATAGACGACATTCTAATCTACTCGAAGAATGCAGCTGAGCATGAGGAGCATTTAAGAATAGTACTGCAAAGATTACGGGAGAAGCGTCTTTATGCCAAGCTTAAGAAGTGCAAGTTTTGGTTGAAAGAGGTCACGTTCTTGGGTCATGTTATTTTTGGAGAGGGAGTATCAGTAGACTCATCCAAAGTAAAGGCTATAATAGAGTGGGCACGCCCAATCAACCCTATCGAAGTGAGGAGCTTTCTTGGCTTGGCCGGTTTTTATTGGAGCTTTGTAGAAGGTTTTTCTTACATAGCGATGCCATTGACTAGATTGACACAGAAGAATGCTATGTTCATGTTGTCCAATGAATGTGAACAAAGCTTCTAGGAGCTAAAGCAAAGGTTAACATCAGCACCGATACTGACAATTCCAAGAGGTACTAGAGAATTCATGGTGTATTGTGATGCATTAGTTAAAGATTTGGTTGTGTGCTAATGGAGCATAGAAGGGTAGTCACCTATGAATCTCGACAACTAAATGCTTATGAGTAGAAATACTTGATCCATGACTTAGAGTTAGCTGTGATCGTATTCGCGCTAAAGGTGTAGAGGCATTATCTATATAAAGAGGAGTTTATCATTTACACTGACCATAAGAGTTTGAAGTATATATTCTCTAAGAAGGAGCTGAACAAGCATCAAAGGTGATGGATACACCTACTTAAGGACTATGATTGTCAAATCATATACCAACCAGGTAAGGCGAATGTGGTGGCTGATACATTTAGTAGGAAATCAGTGGCATTGTTGCCCACTTGATGATGAGAAAATGGAAGATCTTGGAGAAAGTTAAGGATTGCAATATCCAATTACACCGAAGGAACCTGCAGGTAGTTGTTTATTTTAGAGTACAGTCAATACTTCTAGAAAGAATTAGGATAGCACAGAAAAATGACACGGTACTAATAGATATCATGATGGTGTTGCTTGATGAGACCCGAGTAGATTATGAGGTCAGGAAGGATTGGATCCTCATAGATAAAGGTGGGATTTTCATACCGACTATGGAAAAATTAAGGAAAGAGATCATGGAGGAAGTACACCGTTCGAAGAATATGATGCATCATAGTACGACCAAAATGTATCATGTCCTAAGGAGAAATTTCTTGTAGAATGGAATGAAGAAAGATATTGGTGAGTTCATATCCAATGTTTAGTTTGCTAGCAAATCAAAGCGGAACACCAGAAGATAAGCGGGAGGCTTCAGCTAATACCAATTCCAAATTGAAAGTAGGAGGACATCTCTATGAACTTCATCATAGGACTTCTAAGGACCAGCAAAGGCAATGATACTATATGGGTTATTGTAGACTAACTAACTAAGTCGGCGCTCTTTCAAGCTATGAAACTGACGTACTCGCTCGATAGGTTAGCCAGACTATGCATCGATGAGATTGTAATATTACACGGTGTACCAGTTAGTATCATTTCAGATTGAGACTCGAGGTTTGTCTCGCATTTCTAGAGGGGCTTGCATCGAGAACTAGGGATGAGATTAAAGTTCAGCACGACATTCCATCCTCAGACTAATGGACAATCAGAGCAAACCATTCAGACATTGGAGGACATACTTAGGAGTTGGATCCTAGAGTTGAGAGGTGGATGGGACAAGTACCTGTCATTAGTAGAATTCGCATACAGTAATAGCTTCCATGTCAACATTGAAATGGCGCTCTTCGAAGAACTTTATGGTGGAAGATGTCGCTCGCCGGTGAGTTGGGAGGAAGTAGGCGATCACCAGATGTTGGGACCAAAGCTCATAGAAGAAACCACAGAAAAGATCCATTTTATTAATGAACGATTATGAACAGGATAGAATCAACAAAGAGCTACGTGGATAATAGATGTAGAGACTTAAGCTTTGATAATGTTGTATTTCTTAAGGTAACACCTACCGAAGGCATTGTAAGATTCGGAAGACAAGGTAAGTTGAACTCCAGGTTTATTGGACCATTTGAGATATTGGAGCGAGTTGGTGAAGTAGCTTACTGACTAGCTCTACTACTGTCTTTAGCGGGGGTACATAATATATTTCACGTGTCCATGTTAAGAAAATATATACGCGATGAGTCACACATAATTGCACACAACCTATTACAAATCCGGGAAGACTTATCCTAAACCGAGGATGCGGATCATACACCGATGTGACAAGATCCTATGCTCCAAGGTAATACCACTTGTGAAGGTCATTTGAAATCATCAAGATGAAGGTGATGCGACATGGGAGACCGAAGCAAATATGCGCGCGAAATATCCACAACTCTTCAAGGATTAAGGTACGTTTTTGAGGACGAAAATCTTTTGAGGAGGGAAGGTTGTAACAACCAGAATATTTTTTTATTATTTCATGTAAATATATTGTCAAATTAATTT
The DNA here is from genome assembly GCA_033239525.1 of Nepenthes gracilis. Taxonomy (NCBI): domain Eukaryota; kingdom Viridiplantae; phylum Streptophyta; class Magnoliopsida; order Caryophyllales; family Nepenthaceae; genus Nepenthes; species Nepenthes gracilis. The sequence goes on from BSYO01000040.1 coordinate 4,001,833, forward strand.
TGATAATTAATTTAATAATTCTTAATCACCTTTAGGATTAAAATTGTATAGTTGGACTGATATGTGTGGACCTAATAAGTTTAAAATGTTTAGATCGATGGATTGTTTTTAAATGTTTGGGTTGTTAATTTAAAGTTAGATTAATTAATGAGTTAGATTAAACTAATTAAATTACAAACAAAACTAACTGAATTAATAACTATTTGGTGGGCCTTAGTGTATCAAAATTTATTGACTAAAAATATAATTAAACTTAAATAATGTTAAAATATTAAAAAATTGAAATTAAATTTTAAATATTATCATAAGGGTAATTAAAGAATTACTTAGAGATAAATATGTATATATATATATATATATTAATGATAATATGTAATAAAAATAACAATAATAATAATAATAATCATAAGGAAAGGAAATAAAAGAAATGGATGGAGGAAGAGAAGAAAAGAAAGAAAGAAAGAAAAGGAAGGAAGGAGAAGAAGGAAGAGGAGAAAGAGGAAAAAGCACGGATGGGTAGTGGCAGAGAAGGATCGAAATCAGCTCTTACATGGAAATTGGGGAAACCCTAACCAACCCTCTTCATTACTTAAGTTGGTAGTAGGATTAAGGAAGAGGGGAGACACGAATAGAAGGGATATGCCATTGTGTCGCCATCGCCGAAAGTGAAGGGAGAAATTGAGGTAAGTAAAATTCCTATCTTGCAAAATAAATTCTTCCTATTTTATTATTGATATTATCCCCTTACTTGCATGCCGTAATTTCATGGTGATTCGGTTGTGTCATGGTTGAGAAGTTGCAAACGGGAAGAACAGAGCCTACAGCTCGATATGTGAAAGCCTCGAACTTTAGGGCTCTATGTTAAATTGGGGATTGATAATTTGTTCAGTGGAATTATAAAGCATTTGTCTTACTTGTTATACCTGCTGATTTTGGGATTTGGCGCAAATTGGGAGAACATAGCGCTGTGCTCTGTTTTGCCTTCTGAACCTAGTTTTGGGATTCAATGTTAGTTTAAGGAGAAAATGTGGATAAATTATTATTATGATTGGGACTCACATGGAATTATCCTTAATAGTTGAATAAGTAGAATAATCATGAACTTGTTCGTTAATAACAGAGAGACAAGATATGGTATGACCACGTAATAAGTTTGGTACATCGGGAGAGCCGGAGAGAATAGAAGAAGATGTTAAGATGGTTGGTCGAATATTCAAGATTTTCCTTTGATTTTTCTTTATTCCCATGATGAAAGATCTTTATGATGGTTTTGGTTGCGTGCATATATTTTATTGATACTTTATGGTTAAATAAAAGAGAGTGTACGAATTCTCTATGGTATCCAGACAAATGGAAGTTCATGAGATTTAGAGAAGTCTATACTTTTTCGATACCGATTCCATTCCAGAGGTTGAGGTCGTTGATATTAAAAGGGAATACTTATAATTTTATGACCATCATAAAGGATAATATCAGAAATATTATTGGTGAGGGGTATTGGAGATGGAATGAGTTCGCTATAGGTACAACATTTGGGAGGACTGTAGGGGTAGTAGGGATACAGGATAACCTCGTGGTACTTACCCAACCATTGGGGGTATAAATACGCGACCTTTGGTTTATTATCACAGAATAAGGTCCATGGAGATTATTATTATTTCATACAGTTGTGACCTTGTATTAAATTGACGATCAGATTTGATTGAATCCATGTTGCATTCTTGATATCCAATCGTTTATGTGGTTTTCGGGTCATAGACATAATATGTTATTGGGTCTCGGATAGGTGTAGGTATATCACATGCTATTATTAATTTTATACATTTATTGTTATTATTTGAGATGTTTACTTGTATTCCTCTATTATTGATTATATTTACTTGTTGGATATTCAACTCAATCTCATATTTATTGACTTCAAAGTAGACAGGTTGACATCAGAGTAGAAGAGATCGCGATATTGTTGTGTAGATTCCAGATAATGGTGATCTTAAAAATTGAGGCTTCCTTGATAGAGATTCAATATTTTTTTATTGGTTCATTGACTTTTAGACATTTATTGGATTTTTATTTATAAGGTTTTAACATTAGGAATATTGATACTATTTCTATTTCAAGTAATTTATTATTAGTATTATGAATATTTATTTAATGATACAATTATAATGATCATTTATGATGTAATAAATTTTAGTGATACGATAATTTTGAGTTCATTTAAATTGATTGATATTATAATTTATGTCGTGTAATTAATGATTTCAGATAATTCGAGATTTTTATTTGGACGGTTAGGGTTGGGTTCGGAGACTCGTGCTCGGGTCGTTACAAACGTAGTGGTTGAATCTTGAAAGCTCTAATTGCTTAGAAGGAAATCAATTACAAAAACAACAATCCAGAGCTCTTCAGAATAAAATTGATCAGTTACATGAGGTTACTTAATGAAATCTAGAATAAGCTTAACGTCTCTATCAATAGAAAGTCCCTTAGCCCCTAAGGACATCTTTTGATCTTGAAACATCTAGTATTTTTTAATAAATCTAAATCTTAAAACATATAATCACTTATTGATTCTTATGACCTCTAAGATTCGACATTAAGTTTCATAGTACTCAACCTACACAGAGAGGTCCGAAGCATATTATTAGTCATATTATATATTGGCATATTTGATGGCTGTGTCTGGTCATTCGTTGGTATATTTTTCAATGTCATGAATATCTGTATTAGATTCATGTCCAATATTTGCGAATATGCAACTCCCAATATCCATACCTACCGAGCACCTGACTTGCGCTCGAGTGCTTTTTCTAGTATGTTTGCGGTTGAGGTGCTCTTGATCCACGCACAAGTGCCATTTCTAGAATGCCCGCACTTGATGTGCACCCAAAGCACACTCGAAGCGCACTTTATAGAACGTTAGCACTCGATGCATGCCCTTTCCAAATTGCACGTCTTGAGGTGTGCTTGAGACACACATGAGCGCTAGGGCATGGATCTATGTGATCTTAACACATGCCTACTAAGTGCTTGATCGATGCTTGAGCACTAGAGTGTGGACCTTATGCCGAGCCACTGAGCGGTGCTCAATCATTGGGGCACACATTTCAATATGGTCACATTTTTTAACCTAATTTCACACCATTTCTATAAATACCTGTCTTCTCCATCTTGTTGAAAAACTTTTTGGTAATATATTGCTCACAATGGCTTAGAGAAAAATTCTTTCTTCTACACTTGTAAATGGCTCTCTTTTGAGAAAACTATTCCTCGAATAATGGGCTTTTTCCTGAAGTTTTCTTACTTCGGATGTTTTGTCATTGACACCTTTCCTACCCATTGGCCTTCATAAGAGACGTGGGTAGTGTGGAAACTGCAATCTAGTAATGTGCATAAATTCTACGACTTAAGAACCAAGACAGACAAGAAGATTGGAGAGTATCTCGTTCCATTGTCGAAGAAAAATCAAAGGAGTTCCTTAATAGGAATTACAAGATGAGAGTAAGTTAGCTAAATTAGTACATTTGTATTGCTCAGTTTGTAAGTTGACTTTCTTAATATTTTATTTTTTTTTATTTGTAAAAACTCGAAGGGTTTTACTTAATAATTGCGGTGATTGAGGTTTTCCTTCTGACCAAAATCTTGTCTTTGTCATTATTATTATTGTTCTTTACTATTTATATCTAGATCTTAATATATTTTACGTGTGTTATATATTTATTTGTGTTATTATTTCACGATTTAAAAAAGGGTTAAAACGGTTTGAGATTATCAACTCCCTAGTCTATTTTAATTGGTATCAAATACTCACTCTAATCCTCAAGCCTAATCTAGATACATACTATCCACTCTCTATTTGTTCCTTTTTATTTTGACAGGAGTAACTATATTTATTGAAAGGTGCACATGATAGCTGATAGGTTCGGTAAACCGAGCTCAAGAAGAAGGTCCACGAATGAAGTGAAAGCCCAATAAAAATAAGTATAACTAGAAGCTTAGGAAATGCCCAAGTAGGCCCCACTCAGTAGCCCTTGCTGATTTGGCCCAATGGCTCAATAATTCTGGCATAAAAAGCGAGTCCATGTACCATATAACTCACCATAACCAGCTGGATAAATCTTTGTAAAATAACCGCCATGCGCAATCACCCAAGTCCCGCACATGGAAGTAACCTACTATAACCAATTGGTCAACACAATTGTTTTATCTTATTTATAGACGGTTGTCACTGGATAGGTATAATCTAACTATCCTTCACCTCTATAAATACCCTCTCATTCCTATGGGGAGAGGGGAAGAGACCGAGGAAATGAGAAAAATCTATAAAAGAGAGGACCTAGAAGGAAGGCTTGACCACCAATTCTTCCGGGAAACCTTCCACCTAATCCGTCTTGGAATCCATCAAAGAAATGCTCTTCCTTTAGGAGATCTTCTATTCAAGTGACTAGCCATCCCTCTAGAGCACCCCAGTAATTCTCAAATAGCTGTACAATCTATAGTAGGGCATCTAAGATGTCCCTCTGTCGGGCGCATCTCTAAGCCGCTCCTTTGTGGCTGCACCTCTAAGTCGTCTTTCTATCTAACACACCTCTAAACCGCTCATTTGCCCGGTGCATCTCTAAGTTGCCCCTCTACGGGCGCACCTCTAAATCGTTCATCAACTGGGCACACCCAAATGCTCGATCCACCGATACATACATCTACGCATCATCATTGTATCTTTCTATTCTCTCGGAAAGATATTTGACATGAATATTAAAGGATATACGGTGTGAGCAATTCTTGTCGTCTTCTAAGCTCTCGTTTTCAGTTGTGTTGTACAAAATTTAAGTTCGAGGCTATGGAGACAACCCGACTCGCGAGGTCAGATTGACCCAATACGAAGATCCGATTCGCGGCCCCCTAATCCGTAGGGCAATCCAAATTCATGGAATGCAACAATAACCTTCCTCAAATTTATGGATGAACGAGTATGGGCTAGCACTCAGTTTGGGTGGGCACCACCAGGAGCACAACAAGTGCTGAATTAAAAGTTCTATCCTTGTGGACAAAAGAAGAATTTGATACCTGTAATTCAAATAGTAAGAGATTTCATAGTATTTTTATGGTTGTATCCCTTGAAGAATTTAAACGTATTTCAATATGTGAGATATCTAAAGATGTATAGGATATTCTTGAAATTACACATGAAGGAACGAAATTAGTAAAGAATTTAAAATTGTATTTACTTACTATTAGATTTGAGAAAATCAGAATAAAAGAGGACAAAATCTTTGATGAATTTTACACTAAATTGAACGACATAGTAAACTTGACGTTTAACTTAAGTGAAATGATGCCTAAGAGTAGGATTGTTTGAAAAGTTCAAGATTGCTTTTTGAGCAATTTCAACCCTAGGTCATGACTATAAAAAAAAAAAAAGCAATGATATTGATAAATTAAAAATTGAAGAACTTATTGGATCTCTACTAACATATGATCAAACACTCCTATAGTCAAAAAAGAACACATCCATTGCTTATAAATCTGTTAAGGGAAAGAGAGACCATAACTCCAATAAGAAGTTGGTTAGCAATGTGGATTTCATTTTGTTTTTTAAAAATTAAAAAAAAATTAAGAATAAAAGTAATAAATGAACATATAAAGAAAATGATATCACACAAAGAATAAAGAAAGATAAAAAGGAAAACAAAGATGCAAAATTGAAAAACACCCAAGGAGTGAAATATAATGAATGTCAAGGTTTTGGGTATATTAGAACTGAAAACCCAAAATTTAAGTGCCAATAAAGTCTATCTATGAAAGTTAATACTGAAGGAGGCACTGAAGGAGGCCAAGTCAGTTATATGGCCTTCATGACCTCTATGTGTAGAAATGATGAGAATTTAAAGGAGAGCTCAGATCAAATTGATGATTCTAAGAACGAGTTAAAAACTCAAATTTATGACCTTTAAGATGCGTATGATAAACTCTTTAAGAAATGTCTAAATATTAAGAAAACTAATAGATCCCTAAAGTATTAATTGGCAAAAATTAAAAAGAAAAAAGTCACTCTTAGAACCATACTATACATAAAAACTCAAGAATTTGATAAATTAAAAAACTCTTTTATAGAAAAAATCAAGACTCTTGAATCAGAACTTGAATGTACTCAAAATGATTAAAACAAATCTCGAGTGGATTTGAACAATTGGACCGTATGCTTAGTCTAGGAAAAGTTGGTGGGAACAAAATGGGGTTGGGATATTCCGCTAATGCCTTGAATGCTAATATTAATTCAAAAACTATTTTTGTCCTAACTATTTCCTTTCCAGATGAAATATCATGTCATCCACCCCTATTGATTAGGGTTTAAGAGGTTTTACAAAGATAAATGTTGATGCACCTAATATTGCATCCTCAAACAGTAGAAGGAACCTTCGTTTTAATCAAATTAGGAAGCAAGGTAATAAATCTTACTTCTCTGTTAGCTTGGTCTCGACATGCTATGGTTGTGACAAAATTGGTCATATTTGTCCCCACTGTTCTATAACTAATTTCTGGACCAATTTTAATCAAAGTCTAAATATGAATACTCTTCTCAATCATGTCAAATTTTTAAATAATTAAGTGATGACTTTATATAAAATAATTAAATTTAAAAGAAAATATGAATTAAGAAGAGTGATTTGACATATCAACGAGTGACATTGTCCTTGTAATAGTTCATGCTATATGCATTCAACCCAATTAATTTATTTCAAAAAAGGTGAATTGCTCCTTGCACTTGGCGCACACCTGATTGGTGCTCAAGCACCAAATGTAGATTAGGTATGCCTTCCTCATACTCGAGCGGTCTGCCTCTGTACTCTGGCGCGCCTAATGTATGCCTGAGGTGCCCTTGAGTGCAATTACATTGTCTCCATTATCTTCTAGCACCATTCGAGTGTCTCTTCTCTTTTTTTTCCACCATTCCTTACTTGTCTCTTGTTCTTCTCTCTTCTCTCCTCTCCCTACCTTCGAAACCTCCAAATCTTCTAGATCTACATTTCTCCTTGAAAATCATGGGCTCATTCATGGTAAATATCTCCCTCTTCCCTTCGTTCTTAAGCTTTTCTTCTCCATTAATGGTGGATGTCACCCTTGTCCATGAGCATCCTCTTTATTCTCATATTTTGTTAGAAATTTTCATGTTATAGGCATATTTTGTCTCGATTTGTAGGTAGTCATGCCAAAATTTTGTAGATCTAGCCTTACCTTGTATTGGGTTTCAGATGTCTCAATGTGAAACACCCCCACATCTTTGGGTTATCCACCTCTTGATTTATACCCCTCTAGTATCAATTTGTCAGGTTTTAACCCCTCTCTTGATCAGTGATGGTGAGGGGTTTATGAGTTTTGGGTGTTTTAGTGCGGAACCCATACACATTTTTGGGTTCCCCATTGTCCGATCTACACCTCTTGTGCATAGTTTTGTTCTTGTTTCCTATGTCTCTTGACTTGTGGTGTTAAGGTCGGTGGGTTCATTTCTAGTAGGCTTTGTCTCCGATATGTGTTCCTTACCATCTTTCTCTACTTTTCTATACAGATGTTGGCTCCTTGGATGTCTTCCTTAAAAAAGGCAGTTAATAAGTATTTTTGGGTGAGTTGGCCTTCAACACTCAACTGCTTCATTAATCCCTTTCTTTGAAAAACGTATGTCCCAAATGCAACTTACCCTTGAATGAAAAATTGATCTCGTGATCCTTGATCCCCCCAATTTCTCACTATTCATTGACCGACATTGGGAGTCTGTTCTAACCAACCTGATTCCTCCCGCTCAACTCTTGATTCAAGTGTTTTATGCAAACATCCATGATCTTGACCTCACGTCGCATTCCTTCTCTACGTACTTAAGGGGGAGTACCCTCCAGATTACCCTAAACGTACTCTCCCATACTCTAGGTATTCCACGTATATTCCATCCAGATTACCTGTATAGTTATCAAACCATGTCGCATTACCCCCTTGTGGCATGGTAAGTCTTTTAAAACTAAACATTTTACCCCTTGGAGGATGGTTATGTACCGGATTATGTTGACTCATATTTTTTCGGTCACACACTTCATCTCCATTCCTCTTGACAAGACTTTATTTCTCTTTACCCTTCTAAATGGGTAGCGCATTGATCTTTCGTCTCACCTGTGTTCTCACAATATGTTTGTTTTTGTGTCTTAGAAGGATGCCAATTTTCCCCATAACTATCTCATCTAACGCTAATTTATGGGTTTAGGCGTTCAATTTTTCGACCTTTCTCATGTGTAGTTTGGCCAGTCCATTAGTTGTACCACTTTTAAACAAAGCTAAACCCACACTCATTGGCACTCCCCGGCTCTCGATGACCTCTTGGATGATCCTCTTCCAGAGGATCCCTTATTTTCTACTGATATTGGCTCGTCCTATCCTAACCCATCCTATCCTAGCCCGTCCTATCCTCCACTGACCTCCACCTCTTCCACCTTACTGATCATGAGGCAGCTCTCTCGAATTTTGGATCAACTCGCATGGATGCCCACTTATCGTGCACTGTTGGAGTCACACATGCCTGAGGTCTTTCAACACCTTGACACCCAACTTAATACCGAAGAGGTATATATGTGGGAGTGGTTTTCCTGTTTGGCTGCTGAGTCATCCTCTTTGCATGTGCGTGATACTTCTAACTCTGACTGATGCCCTCTATTTTATAATTATGACCAAAAGGAAGACTATATACCATAGGGGGAGCTTGTTCTCATATTACTTAGGGGGAGGTTGGTTATCTATAAGGCGATAATTTATCTTATAGGAGGAGTTTCGTTACATCTTAGAGGGAAGTCTTTGATATATTTGCTATTCACTCGTACACATCTTGTAACTGTTATTTCACTTGCAATATTCATTTCTCTGTGATGTACACGTGATTCTCTATTATTTTGCTCCTATTATTTTACTGCTATGATTATATATAATTCACTTGTTTTGCTTCTTTCTATTTCTATACTAACTATGCCTGAACAGGAGCAACAGACTTCTATATCTCCTTTGGTTTGAGTTTATTGTGTTGACTATTTATTAGGAATAGATTTTTATATATACAGGTTCTAGATCAAATTTGCTTGTTTTGCTTCTATCTATTTCTATACTAACCATACTTGAATAGGAACAACAGACTTCTATATCTCCTTCGGTTTGAGTTTATTGTGTTGATTGTCTATTATGAATAGATTTTTATGTACACATGTTCTATTTCGATGGTGTTAAAACCCATAATTTACTTATATTTTATTTTATTATTGTTTGTAAGGTTTTGTCACGGAACAGCTAAAGAGAAAGATTGCTAGGTATATTATGTGTTAGCATATTCCGTGACTACATTTGGTGTTCGTTGGCATATTTTTCAATGTGCTGAAGATTTGCATCAGATTTATACTCGATTTTGCAAATGCAAAACTTCCAATGTCCACGCCTACTTATCACTCAACCCACACCTGAGCACCTTTTTCAATATGTTTGCACTCAATGTACGTCTGATCTATGCACGAGCACCATTTCTAGAATGCCCACACTCGATGTGTGTCTGAGGCGCACTCAAAGTGCACTTTTCAAAATGTAAGTGGTTGATGTGCACTCGAGGCACACACACAAAGTGCCGTTTTTAGACAGCGAGTGCTCAAAGTGCACCTGAGCAGACCCATACAATCCTAACACGTGCTTGCTAAGCGCCCGATCAATACTTGAGTGTTGTGCCGTAGACCCCATGTGAGGTAGGTGTGCGTTTGAGTGGCACCTAAACATTGGGGCGTGCATTTCTTTATGACCGCATTTTTTGACCTAATTTCAGACCCTTTTTATAAGTATCCACCTTTTATCTTGCCAGAAAAAATTTTTGTTATATATTGCTCACAATAACTCAGCAAAAAATTCTCTCTTCTACACTTGCAAATGGCTCTCTTTTGAGAAAACTATTCCTCAAACATTAAGCTTTATTCCTATAATTTTCTCACTTCACATGCTTTGTCATTCACACATTTTTTTAGCCTGTTGACATTCGTATGAGATGTGAGTGGCGTAAAAATTAGGATCTAGTGCTGTGTGAAAATTCTATTGCTTGTGAAGTAAGATCGAAAAAAAGGCCAGAAGGTATCTAGCTCCGTTGCCGAAGACATATCTATGGGATTCCTTAGTAAGGGTTATAAGATAGGAGTAAGTCGGCTAAATTAGTGCGTCTATATCTCCCAATTTGTAAGTAAACTTTCTTAATGTATTGTTTTTACTAGTCATAGAAATCTAGAAGGTTTTACTCGATAACCATAGTTATTGCGATTTTTCTTCGTTACCAAAATCTTATCTTTACTGTTATTGTTGTTATTCTTTACTGTTTATATCAAGACCTAACTATATTTTACGTATATTATATATTCATATATATTTTTATTCTGCGATTTGAAAAAGGAACTAAATGGTTTGAGATTAGGGACTCCATAGCCTATTTCGCATATCCACTAGAATGCCTCATTCTCATAAAATATACACTCGAAGCCTATTTCTCCGGTCCTTGACTCTCGCTCCATCTATTTTTATAACTTGTTTGTTAGAAGTTGTTATTAATTTAAGTATAAAAGAATAACATAAAAAGTAGGTTCTGATCCTTTGAAGCTCTTGTTTCATTGCCTTGTGTAGGATGCTCAAGAGTCGTTGCTCATGTTTTGTTGGAGTCTTTTGGCATTAGATGTATTCTATGTGACAATATGTATCAAAGGTTCTAAGGTACTTTCTTCCCTTATCACTAAGGACACACTTCAACTTTGATCCCTTTTGACTTTTGTCCAACACATGAAATTGTTTGAAGGCCTCAAAAGCTCATTTTTTTTATTTTAATAGAAAATCCCATAATTTTTTCGAACAATCATGAATGAAGGTAATAAAATAAGGCATATTACCAAAAGCTTTTATCTTTGATAGATCCAAATGTCAATGCATACATGTTCAAGAAGGCTTGCCTTCTTTATAGATGAATTTTCATGAAAATAAACTCTTATTTATTTTGCTACCACACAATGAGTGCAAATCTTTTACTTAATCTCCGTTACTCCTAAAAAGAAGTATCTTTTTTATAAGTTAAATCAATTCCTTCTAATTCATGTGACTAAACCTCTTGTGCCATAGCTCAAAGGCGCTAGCCATATTCAAGTCACCATTTTAAATCAAAGCCTGCAAAACATATAAATTCTACGCGCACGCTTTAACTCACATGTATTCTCAATAAATGTTTTTCACGTGCGACTCTTTGATACATCTGTTGCAGTTTATTACGTATCGTCTGTAGTCAATCCCTTGCATGGTAAAAAGCAGATGTTAACCCTAAATGTACAATCCCTATGCATTTAGCTTTGTGAAAATATGTAAAAACGTATCTTCTGCTTTTATATTTTTAAATTTTATTTAAGCCTCCTTTTCTGATCTTCTATTTATAAATTTAGCTTTATTATTAATATTATTTTCCGGCAGAAGATTTTCCTAAATTATCAGATAAGAACTCCAAAATTAACATTGATCTCAAATGCTTTCAAATCTTTAACATTACATATATTTAATATAATGAATTTTCTATGCACGTTCGGTGGCATGATGCAGCAAGGGAGAGTGATGAGAGTCTGCTAGAGGAGACGATTCCAGCACCTCCCCGTCGACTTCTGATTGGCTCCTGAGCTCTTTGGATTGCGCCCAGATTACAGCGTAAAAACCGCAGACGATGATGGCTGCTCCAATAATGCTGCAAACAGACATCATTTGGCGTAGACAACCAGGTTAGCCAACCTAATTAACTAATTATCTAGTTTAGTTTACAATTTCCGCCCCTTCCAACACAAAATAAAATCCAATAATAGTACTTCTCTTTCATGTATGTTCAACTTTTGTTAACGGTACATTATAGAAAAACATAGAGCCCTGGGTATATTTTTAATAAAACAGTCCATAGTAGAATATTCATTCAAGAAAAATGCAGCACTTATTGGAGTGCACTATGATCATTTTATTGCTACGGACCTTTGGATTTTGATTACTTTGTTATAAATCTCACTTTCAATGAATGGGTTATCTAGAAGTTTGCTCAACTTTAGTATAAGGATTCTCCCAAGCACAAGATTGGAGTGATGTAAGAGACCAATGCCTAATGAGCACATCAGGGAGAGCTCATGTGAGGGTAAGAGTGTAGGGCATGCTCGTGGGGCATTTGAGGTGGCGCGTATGTGTCATTTCTTGTAGAAGCATAGAGTAAGCTTATGCTTTTGGTGTTCGAGCACCGTTGTCATTTGAGTTGGGGTTTGATATGGCATTTCAATGCCAATCTTTTGCATAAAAATCTTGTGCGCCTTGTAGTTTATAGAAAGAAAATATTTTCAATACAAAGGCAATGCATAAAGAGAAAGAAATGATAAAAGAGAAAGAAGAAAGATTTTGACTATTGGGTTGAGATTTAATTTAAATTTTATTTTTTACAGACTCTATTATGTTACTATAGTCTTAATTCTAAGGCATTTTTCTGATTTGTTATTCATTTTATTGGTATATTCTTCTCATGTGATTTATATGGTGTGTTGAGATTATATTCAACTATTATTTACAAAAGTTATAGTAAACTGCTCTCAGAGAAGGTTATATTTATAACATGATATTTTTACAGTGAATTTTTTAAAAATTTGTCTCACAATTTTTTTCTTAGTTAAGAATTATTTTTTACATTAAATATTACAGTGTAACTTGAATACATGATTATGATTTTGTTCATCATACTCTTACAATATTTGATGACGGATGATTGATAGGGATCTAGAGGTCTATTTATATTACACTGGTTTTGTGTGTATTTTTATTCCTGAGAAATTCAAACGAGCAATATCATGGCTTAGGCTTTTCACCATAAAAACTGGAATTTGATTGTATTGATGTTGAAGTGCTTGTCATTTTATATTAAGCAATTTAACATGTAATATCTCAAATCTTCATCTGATTTATTTTTGGTAATTTGGAGGTGATGAAAATATATAAATATATATTGTAAAAATTTGAAAGATATTTTGATTAGTCGAGTTGGTGCCGAAAGCACACCTGAGAGGCACTTGAGCGTCGATTCCAGTGGACTTACGCTTGAGGTGCGTTTGTGTTAGTACTCGAGTGCCAGTTTGATAATTAAAGAAAAAGAGAATAGAAAATATAATAATAATAATAATAATAATAATATAAGAGGCATTGGGTAGAAGAAGAAGCAGGGGAGAAAAGCAAGAATGAAGAAAGAAAGAGGGAAGAAATGGATAGAAAGAAGGAAGGAAAAGTATGGCGGCTGTCGACCGGAGATCTACCAACGAATCGACACCAAAGATGGAAACTAAGTAACCCTCTCTGCGATTTCTCTCTATTATTGAGGGATATAGTGGTTTGAAGGAAGGGGAGGCACACGCGAGTCGAATGGAGCAACCATCGCTGTCGCCACCATCGCTAAAAAACATGCATGAAATTGAGGCAAGCAAACCATTCATTTCTCTTTGTTGATGTTGATTCTTCGCTTGTATGTACCGATTTTAAAGGAAATCGACTAAGATTGTAGGAGGGAGAGAGAACGAAAAGAGGAGGTGGAGTGGAGACGTGAAGAAGAAGAAGAAGAAAACGAAGGAAAAGGAGAAGAGGAGTAGAGGGAAGCGGTACGGGATGAGGAGGTGGTGGCTGAGAGAATAATCAGTGGCACCATAGGCAGGCACAACGAGGAGAGAAAAGCCGCATAGGAAGAGAGAGAAAGTGTGAGCACAGTGGAGAGAGAAATGCGCGATTTGGGTACCTCAAAACATCCTTTTGGCAAACTTGTTTAAAATAAAGTTTAGACAAGCATCCTCTTACCCTATCTCTGATTAATTTTAGCATCCGATATGTTTTACATGCATATTTTATATCGGTACGTTGTATGAATAATGGGTGGGGTCTGAGACCTAGTGGGTTGGTGGATGTGTGAGTTTATGGCAGTCTAAGGCTTTAGTGGGTTGATGTATGAAATGGCCAAGAGTTGCAGGTGTAATATCCCAAATTTTTTATCCAATTTAATTAGGGTTATTTATTATTTTTTAGATAATATGGATGTAATGAAAATTAATTAAATATTGTAAGATTTTGAGGAATAATCAAAATTGTGGAGTGGCACCTTGAGCGCACCCATACTGTTATAAGTAAAAAAAAAAAAGAAACAGGAATCAGGAGGATTACGAGAAGAGAGAAAGAAAAGAGGGAAGGAGAGAACAGAGGAGAGAGAAGGAGATCGATTTAGAACTGTCGTCCATTCACTTCGTTGTTGGAGAAAATCAGTAGAATCGAGGTAAGTAAATCCATCCATTCTCTTTAAATATATTGATTTTGGGGTTGTATGTACCTAGTTTTGGAGAAATCAGGTGAATAGGAAGAAATGGGGGGAGAGAGGCGCGGTGGAGAGAGTAGTCGCCGACGGCTGCATGCGCCACCGTCCGTTACCGTCGCCATTGCTGGGTGCTGCCTCCGATGTCGGCCTTCGTTGCTTGTGCTGGAGCAGCCGTCGATGAAGGACTTGAAGAGAGAGAGAGGCAGAGGGGTGTGAAGGGAGGAGAGAGGAAGGGGTACGCATTGGCAAAGAGAGGGCCCGATTCCGGTATCTCGGAATATCTTTTTGGCAAATCTGTTTGCAATAAAATTGAGATAAATATCTTTTAGCCCTATCTTTGGTCTAATTTTATATCTGATAATGTTTGACTACAGTTTAGAGATTTGATAAGCATGCATATTGTTTTTATAAACCTATCTATTTATTCTGTTTATATATGTATATTTTATCGATTATTCGATAATTTTGCACTTATATTCAAGGTTTTGGGATTAAATGTATCATGAATTATATATTATTTTTTAGTATTTGGTTCCTATTTTATATCGACAAACATGTCCAAAGCTTCCGCATAATTAAAATTTGAGAATTATGACTTATAGCTTATTTATATTAAAGTTCATGATTATCTGTATATTTATTTTTTATGGAAAAGTGCCCATTAAAACCTAAGATTTAAGTCCATATGAATATGAAAATATATATTTGTACAAGCTCAAAGGATTATGAAATATGTATCTCTATTCTCAAGAATATAAAATTATGAATCTGTATCAAGAAATTAGAACTTTGCAATCTATTATATGTTTTGATATTTTCTTCTGGAGTGATAAAATCAAAGAAAATAGACTATAAATATTTGTGTAAAGTTTTTAGTATGAAATATGAAAAGAAATCAAGAAATTAGACTAAAAATTTTTATTTCAAATGATAGTATTATCTGACGTGTCTTAAGATATTATAATGTAGATCATTGTCTAAATAAGTATCACTTTGTAATTTTAGCCTTTGATTGTGTGGACTAAATACAATCCATCCTACTCTTAGGATGTAAATAAGGAGGATATGGCCTTTAATTGTGTGGATTGAATACAATCCATCATGTCTTCGAGATATAAATAAAGAAGAAGTATTGCTGTATTATACAATTTTGACCTTTAATTATGTAAATTGAATACAATCCAGATGTCGATGAAATGCTCCGTTAGCTAGTAACGCCTACTAGCTTTGGTTCGTAAAAGTTGAATAAGTTTTTGCATATTTGAAAGCTAAACGAATCAGACATAAAATAAGAAAAAATTAAATGGGTTCCAAAAGTACTATTAGATCATGTTTTATGTTATATATGTATTATGATCCTATTCCATTCGTTCGATTTATTTTAACAGTATACTGCATTTACTTTTTGTTTATATTTATACCTTACTAAATATTTGGCTCACTTCTTTATTATTTTTACTAACCTTCAGATTAGCAGGAGATGTAGGGGTTCTTACCCGACAAGCTAGATCAAAGATTCGAAAGAGTTTAAGCTTGTTGGTTCTAACATTTAGTTATTCTTGTATTTTGAACAGGTTTATGTCATTTTGCTTATTATAAATTGACTAGTTTGATTTTCGGACATGATTTTTGATGTATTATGGGTTTTCAGGCGTTATTATTAGCCTGTCTGGTATTTTGTGATGTCTAGAACTGCCGATGCTATGTTTGATTGTGGACAAGATTATTATTTTATACTAAATTATTTTATGAAAGTAAAATAGGATGTTTCACATCGTGTAGGCTTAAGAAAATTTGTTAGGGTTATATTTTTGCTTCCACGATATTGTTGGATATGTATGTATATATTGGATTGATATTTCTATAGTCATATTTCCTTACTAAAAGTCCGATGTCGTATTTTTAGGTCGGTGTCCGAGCCACTGATGTTGTGGCATGATTTTGGATTCTATGCATGTTTGATTTATATATATGTGTGGTGGTTTATTGTGATTTGTATATAGTTATTGATGGACATTGTGTTTAGGTGGTATTTAGTTTATCCGATTCATCACAGGTAGTATCAGAGAAGTTGTAGGGAGATGCCTTAAAGTCTAAATTTGGTTAATCTTGATTTAAGGTCTAAGTTGATTGATTTTGGGTTAAAGTTTAGGTTTGATTGGTTTTGAGTTGAGGTCTTGAGTCGGTTAACTTGCTAAGGTGGGATGATCTAATTGGATTATCAATGTGTTGGTGATGGAATTAAGAGATGGCAGGATGCGGAAGCCATTATGGACTAAGTACTCGCCTAGAGCCACTTCTGGTGTTCGGTTTGGGTCTGTAAATATAAGTGGTTGATTGATTAGATTTTAATTGATGTACCGGGCATTGATGTGATATTAGGGGCATCTAATTGGAGAGTTGCCACGCTAAGTGTATGTTTACAAGTTGGATTATGAATTTTGAATTCATATCGATTTTTGCCTGTAAACCATCGGCAATGGTATTTGCCAAGTTTAATTGGCATACGTGACCACATCTATAGGTCATCTTGTGGTCACTAGAAAGTTTTTGGTAGTGTAAGTATTCGAGGATGTTTCTTGGAGGAAATGATTAAGTTAATTCATCTTTTGATTGGTAAATCAAGGTTGTTGTCAAAGTTACGCCAGGATCAGCACCGATTTTAAGGATTCTGTATATAATCGAGGAAGTATTAGTTAGGTGCCTGCCGTGGGATATGTTAGAATCTTTAGGTGAGTTGAGGTCTTGAGTCGGTTAACTTGCTAAGGTGGGATTATCTAACCCGATTATCAATGTGTTGATGACGAAATTAAGAGATGGCAGGATGCGGAAGCCATTATGGACTAAGTACTAGGCTAGAGCCACTTCTGGTGTTCGGTTTGGGTCTATAAATATAAGTGGTTGATTGATTAGATTTTAGTTGATGTACCGGGCATTGATGTGAAATTAGGGGCACCTAATTGGAGAGTTGCCACGCTATGTGTATGTTTATAAGTTGGGTTATGAATTTTGAATTCATATCGATTTTTGCCTGCAAACTATCGGCAATGATATGTGCCAAGTTTAATTGGCATACGTGACCACATCTATAAGTCATCTTGTGGTCACTAGGAAGTTTTTGTTGTGTAAGTATTCGAGGATGTTTCTCGGAGAAAATGATTAAGTTGGTTCATCTTTTGATTGGTAAATCAAGGTTGTTGTCAAAATTACGCCTGGATCAGCACCAATTTTAAGGATTCTGTATATAATCGAGGAAGTATCAGTTGGGTGCCTGCCGTGGGATGCGTTAGAATCTTTAGGTGAGTAAGATGAACTGATGAGGTTACATGTGGATGATTCAAAATTTACGTTTGGGGATAAATGATTTGATAAACGGGCATTAAAAAAAACTAATTGATATTGCGAAAGTGTGCGATTTTCTTGGGTCTAACTAAATCCGATAAGTTATCCATGAAGAATTCCTCAAGGATTGCAGTGTCCATGGGGCGTTTGACCTGGAAGCAATCGGTATTCGTTGAAATGAGATATATGGGGTTAGCTTTTGAGGAATGAAGGGTAAATTATCAATCATGCCATTTGGATTGACCCATGATGGATCAAGTTAATCTGTGGTAGATTATAAAACTTTTGAGGAAGATTTGGCGTTATGTTCTGATGCAGTGTATTCGAGTGGTTACCTATGGGCTAAGTCAGTTAAAAGTTTATGATTAAAATTACTCCACCTATGGTTTGAAATTAGCAGTTAAAGTATTTACTTTGAGAATTTATAAGTGTTGCTTATATAGAGATAATTATCATCTAATCGACTCTAAAAGTTTGAGGAAATTATGTCGCAAAGAGGGAGTTGATCATGCTATAGTATAAGCAAGTGGATTCACTTAAGGGCCGTGATGGTGAGTTTCGGTGTCAGTCAGTCAGGAAAAGTCGATCAAGTGGTAGCATAGGTTAGTAAGGTTGTTGAAGGATTTTACTTATGAGATGTATCATTAGCCAAAAAGACAAATATTATTACTGATGTTTTGGGTCGAAAGTCTTCGGATTGGATGTGTCTTTGATATTTCATGGGTGATGTCTAATAGAATAAATAGCTGCTCTATGTGATTGCTCTCAAGAGGATCGAGAATAACGTTGTTGTGTCTCCAAGTGCAGTTTGTGATTTTGAAAAAAATAAATTTGGCTGATTAGTTATAATTGATGGATGCTTCGTGTTTGAGGGAGTTGTCGAAGTTCTAGGTAGCGAATTGCGGGCGAATCTTAATGTTCGATAAGTGAGATGTTTTACTTTTGGAAAAAAATTTGTATTCTGAACATCGAGGTTATGAATTATGAATGAGAAGCCTCAATGGATTTTGATTTTGGGGTTGTCGAGGACCATGAGAAATATAAATGCAGTTTGGCTATTGTGGATTGGGTATTTGTGGATTGGCTTATTTATTACCAACTCGGATGATGTATTAAATGGATTAAATTGGCTCATTGGTATGCCAACGAGATAATGAGATTGTAAATTATTTTGGTTTTGAGGTTTCAAAGATGATCTGAGGTTTGTGCTGAAATTTTGAATAAGTTCGCTTGAGACATTAGGAGCCAGGTTAAAATTTGATATGACAATAATTTACAATCAGATAATCGATCAGGGTAGCGCAGTGAAAGTTTGTGGGCTATAGTCATCACTCACGAGATTTGATTTGAGGGTTGAAATAAGAGATCAGATTTGTAACCTGATTGGAGATTTGAGAAGTGTAGTTAAATGTTTTTGGTAGCAACTTAAAAAGGAGAATTTTGAGTTTTGGGAGTGAATGATAAATTGAGATTTAAATTCTTTAGGACATTTGAGGTTTTTTTAGTGAATCAGAGAGATGACCTATGAATTGGTGTTGTCCCAAGTTTGGTAGATCATTATGGAGTGTTTTATATAGGTATATTGGAAAGATATGTAAGTGATCTTTTGTATGTGATTAAGTGTGAGTTGTTGCTAACTTTAATAAGCTATTTTATGTTGAGATTTCGGCTCAAATTTTGAAATCAAAAAGATTAGATATTGATGATCATATTTTTGGAGGAATCATTTGGTTGAGGTTAAGTTTGGAAAAATTATACTTATTTGTTCAAAGATTGATGTGCGTAAATTTTGAGGACGAAATTTTTATAAGTAAAAAAAATGTAATATTTTAAATTTTTTATCCGATTTAATTAGAATTATTTATTATTTTTTGGGTAATATAGATGCGATAAAAATTAATTAAATATTATAAGATTTTGATGAATGATTGAAATTGTTGAGTAGCGCTTGAAGTATGTCTGTACTGTTATCCGAGTACCGATTTAGATTTTGAAATAAAAGAAAAGTACAAATAGAAAATATTTATAATAATAATATATACATATATATATATATATATATATATATATATATCAACGCCTGAAATGGAAGCCGACAAAGCCCTCTTCGTAGTGTTACCCTCCATTTTATGAAATAGTGTAAGAAGATAGAGGAATCGTGAATCGAAGAAAAAACAACTATCGTCCATTTGCCGCCATTATTGGAGGAAATCAGTAGAATCAATGCAAGTAAATCCTTCCAATCTCTTTATGAATACTGATTTTGGGGTTACATGTATTGATTTTTGGAGAAATCGGATGAATTGAGAGAAATGAGGGAGAGAGAGACGCGGTGGAGAGAGGAGTCACTGACGGCTGCATGCGCCGCTGTCCATCACCATCGCCATCGCCGGGTGCTATTGCCGACGTCGGCCTCCGTTGCCCGTGTCAGAGCCACCGTCGATGAAGGAGGATGTGAAGAGAGAGAGAGAGGCAGAGCCGTGTGAAGGGAGGAGAGGGGAAGGGGCCCACGTTGGCAGAGAGACGACCCAATTTGGGTACCTTAGAATATCCTTTTATGAAATCTGTTTGGTATAAAATTGAGGCAAGTATCTTCTAGCCCTATCTTTGATCTGATTTTATATCTAATAATATTTGACTATTATTTGAAGATTTTACTAATATGCATGTCATTTTTATACACCCATCTGTTTATTCCGTTCATGCATAAATATTTTACCAATTGTTTGGTAGTTTTACACTTATATTCGAGATTTGGGGATTAAATATATTATAAATTATATGTTATTTTTTAGTGTTTGGTTCCTATTGTATATCGACAAATATACCCAGAGCTTCTACATAATTGGAACTTGAGAATTATGACTTATGGTCGATTTATGTTAAAGTTCATGATTATCTATATATTTACTTTTTATGGAAAAGTAGCTGTTAAAGTCTAAGACTTAAATCCATACAAATATGAAAATATGTATCTGTACAAGCTTAAAGGAATATGAAATATGTATATATATTCTCAAAAATGTGAAATTATAGATCTGTATCAAGAAATTGAAACTCTACAATCTGTTATCTATTTTGGTATTTTCTTCCAAAGAGAGAAAATTAAGAAAAAAAGACTATGAATATTTGTGTAAAGTTTCTAATATGAAATATAAAAAGATATCAAGAAATTGAACCAAAAATTTTTATTTCAGATGATAGTATTCTCTAATATGCCTTAAAATATTATAGTATAAATTATTATTTAAATAAGTATCGTTGTATGATTTTGGCTTTTAATTATATGGATTGAACACAATCCATCTTACTCTTAGGATGTAAGTAAGGAGGATATGGTTTTTGATTGTGTAGATTGAATAAATTCATCCTATCTTCAGGATGTAAATAAGAAAAAAATATCACTGTGTTGTGTAATTTTGGCCTTTAATTGTGTGGATTGAATACAATCCAAATATCGATCAAATACTCCGTTAGCTGGTAAGCTCTACTAACCCTGATCCCTAAAGATGAATAAGTTTTTTGTATATTTAAAAGCTAAATGAATCATATATAAAACCAAAAAAAATTAAATGTATGCCAAAAATGCTATTTGATCATATTTTATATTATATATGCATTATGATATATTCCGTTCCTTCAATTTATTTTAAAAGTATACTGTATTTATTATTTATTTATATTTATTCCTTATTGAGTATTTGACTTAATTCTATACTATTTTTACTAATCTTCAGATGAGTAGGAGATGCATGAATTCTTACCTGGAGAGCTAGATCAAAGATTCGGAAGAGTTTATACTTATTGGTTCTGACATTTAGATATTGTTATATTTTGGAAAGGTTTAAATCATTTTGCTTATTGTAGATTAGTTTGTTTGATTTTCGGATATGATTTTTGATATATTATAAGTTTTTAGGCAATATTATTAGCCCGTGTGGTATTTCGTGTTGTCTGAAATTGCCGATATTATATTTGATCATGGACAGAATTATTATTTTATACTAGATTACTTTGTGAAAGTGAAATAGGATATTTTACATTGTGCAAGTTCAAGGAAATTTGTTAGGAATGTGTTTTTACTTCCACAATATTGTTGAATATGTATGTATATGTTGGATTGATATTTATGCAGGTATCTTTCCTTACTAAATGCCTGACGTTGTATTTTTGGGTGAATATCGGAGCAACCGATGTTGTGGCATGATTTTGGATTCTGTGCATATTTGATTTATATATATATAGGGGTTTATTGTGATTTGTATTTAGTTATTTACGGACATTATATTTAGGTAGTGTTAAGTTTATCCGGTCCATCACAGCAGGCCTAAAATGTAGTCAGACTAATAGAGTCAATGATATGAAATGGCCAAGAGTTACAAGTTTAAAATATAGTAGGGCTAATGGAGTCAATAATATAAAATGGTCAAGAGTTATATGCCTAAAATATAGTCAGATTAATAAAGCCAATGATATAAAATGGTTGAGAATTATAGGCCTAAAATGTAGTCGGGCTAATGGAGCCAATGATAAGAAACGGTCAAGAGTTGTAGGTCTAAAATATAGTTGGGTTAATGGAGTCAACAATTTAAAATGGCCGAGAATTGCTGGCTTAAAAATATAATCTACTAATGGAGTTAATGATATGAAATAATTGGGAAAGCAGGCCAAAAATATAGCAAGACTAATAAAGCCAATGATATAAGATGACCGATATAATAGACAGATTTGGATTTTTAATTGGCCACTATTTATGTCGATGTGCCGTAGTCATCTGTTTATGTGGATCTGTCGTTGGCTTCTATATGTTGTTGGCCTCTAATTATGTGGGCATGTCGTGACTTTTGTTTATATGGGTATGCCATTGCTTCTGTTACGTGGACGTTTCGTGACCTTTGATTATATGCTTGGGTATCAAAACACGATTTGTTATGCATCCGTATCAACGGCATGGTATAATAAGATTCTGCTTTGGGGTATGTTGGTGATTTGATTTCTCATTTGAGCTCCTATTTCGGATATGATGATTTGGATTTTGATATCGGCAATATGAGATTTGTGTCCATCATTTGTTTTGATATTCGGTTATGAATTCTCCCTTTGATGTGCACATGCTGTTTTGTGCATATTTATGATGATACTTGCTGAGCCTCCGACTTACATTTTTATATTTTTATCTCTTCAAATTCGTAGAGGGTTAGGATGATTTGTAAGAGTTAGATAAGATCTAATGCGGCATTATGTGATCTGGTAGGTTAGCCATCTATTACGACTTAGATAGCATTGGTTGCATTTCTTTATATTCTCGATTGAGTTTATTATGGGTTTTGTTATTTTTGGATAATGGAATTGGCCGAAAGTAGACATTTGGATTGTGTAATAAGGACCATTGAATTTAATATATATATATATATAATATAGATGAGTTGTTATCATGTTTGGATATTTCCCTTTTGAAATTTGGAACATGTCATATTTACACTGTCCAAATGGTTATCCAATAAAATCCTATGTGAGATTGGCTTGTCGAGTCCTTTAGTTTGGTTTGTCACATCTGAAATTTGGGATTTTAATTTCATGAATAACTAATAATTAGACTTACTAAATTTTGGGGGTGTGGCATAATGGGCTAAAAATTTTATTATTCAGTAAGAAAAAGTGATTGAACATTTTGACATAGGAAGAAACAACTAAAGTATTGAGAAATAAGGAAGATAAACATAAAAGAATGAAGAATGATGAGTGTCAATATATGAGGGATTTGGCTAATTATATAATCAAGTTATATCTTATAAGTAATACTATTCAAGAAATCATTAGTTTATTAGATCTAATAGAAGTTTGGATGAAGTAGGAGGGCCAATAAGAATCCAAGCCTTTATGGCGAGATTGCATGTAAAAATAAAAAAGAATTCTTTGACATTTGGTTTTGAAATAAAGAACTTTGGATAAGTATTTGGATGAATTTAATCAGATTTTAGAGTAAATGTCCTTAGTCAATGTAAAGATCAAGGAGGAGGATAATACATTAGTATTGCTGGCTTCATTGCTAATATCATATTATCATGATACTATTATAGAAAAGAACATGTTTGGCCTTGATGAAGTTATCACTTATTTACTTATGAGTTTAAACTAAAAGAAAGTTATAAGGTTTTGGATGAGCCGAGTGTCTTGATGCCCACGAGTTGTTAGAGGACAAGAGATAAAGGGAAAGAGACAGTAAGTCAGATAGAAATAATAACCAGTCCAAACAAAAGGATATTGAGTGTTTCTATTGTGATAAAAATTACCACATGAAGCAGATTTGCTTCAAGTAGTAGCTAGATTGCATCAAGTAGAAGTAAGAAAAGGAAGGTAGTAGCAAGTGACAAGAGATGAGACATCATGACGACATTTATCAAGCCTCTATTGCTACTCACAGAGACCATTTAGTCATTGACTGGGAAAATAAACAAAGGTTCTTGGGTTTGAGATGAGTTAGTTAATAAATAGTGGATCCTCATTGCATGTGATATCAATGAAATTCCTCTTTACTTCCTATATATTCCGGGACTATGGGGTGTTATAGATAGGTAATAATAGCTTGTTAATAATAGTCAACATCGGGGACATTGGTTTGAGGACAAGTGATAGGACAAAATTCATATTGAGAGGCATGTGATATGCTACAAATGTTCAATTGAATTTGTTTTCAATTGTCAAGGAGGGCTTTTACACGGTGATTTTCAAATAGTAATGGAAGCTCACCAAAGGCTCATTAATTGTGGCAAGGGAAGTAAACAGTTTAGTTGGTACTTAATGGTTGTATCAATTATTAATGACAACACCAAAATAACCAATGAATGGTTTAATTAAAGTAGCATGAGGAGGCCAAGAAAGAGAGTCAAGAAGAGTGACTTACCAATTTGAAGATGTTGAAAGGAATTTATAATACTCCAAGTGTTTTGATGGAGTGGATGGAGGTGATATTTAAGCTTGTGAAAGCTGATGCTAGGATCTCCATGGAGGAAACATTACCAAAGGAGAACAGATAATGATCACTAGAGAGTCAAAAGAACTCTCATAAGGTTAAGATGAGAAATTTGTTACATTGAATCACTCTATTATGAGTTCTATTTCCAATGAATGAATTATCTAGAGTTTCGATCAATTTTGTTTCAAAGATTTACCTGAGTAAATGATTGGTGTGGCACAAAAGATTAGCATCTAATAGATATATGAGGGAATCTCATGTATGGGTAATAGTGTTGGGCAAAATTTGAGATGGCTCACGTGTGCGAATTCTAATAGAAGTACAAAGCTAGCTTTTGCCTGTAGTGTTCAATGCTGATGGCATTTGATCAAGCATTCGAATACTAGGACTTGATATAAAGATTTTGTATAATTTTTAGTCATCAGAGGAAAGAATTTTCAACATGAAGGCCTTGTACAAAGAAAAAGAAGGAAACAAAGAGAGATGAAAAAGATATTCAATATTTGATTGAGATTTGATTTAAATTTTATTCTTTATAAATTCGGGCATATTACTATAGTCTTTATTCTAGGATATATTGCTAATTGGTTGCTTGTTTTATTAATATATTATTCACCTGTGGGAAACAAGATGTGTTGGGGTTATATTCAACCTTTATTTACTAGGGTTATTGTGAAATGCTTTTGAAATATTTATATTTGCAATTGGATACTTTTATAGATACTTTTTTTGGAATATGTCCCACAATTTTTTTATTTAAATTTAAAAATTTTTATATTAAATATTATCATATAGCTCAAATATTTGGTTGTAATTTTATTTCTTATAATATTATGGAATTTGGTCGTCGACAATTTTATTTGTACTGGGTTAGTTGTGTATTTGTTTTTATTCCTAGATAATCCCAACACAAAAAACCATGACATAAAGAAATGTTGAGACTCGGGCTATCGTGGGAGGCAATGAACACTGCCCATGAGCAATGAAATTAAACCTACACGGTGGGTCGAAGCGTATATCATGACCAACATATCCGATATCATATAAAATTTTTATGATTGCATATCATGAAAACACAGCTCTTTTGATGAACCTAGAGCAATAGAAAAATGATGGAAGGAAGACGCAACCGAGATATACCTCTTTGACCCTTACGATAAGAAAGATCGGGTCTTTGTTTCGGTAGGCGGCGGTGGAAAACACCACCGATGGGTAGTGAAATAAACTTACATGGGGCATCAGAATACCATATCCATAGCATTTGATATATAAAATTTAAATCTCAAATATTAGCTGTGATGAATCGTGATGGCTTAGCTAACTGATTGCAAAACCTTTATGCTCGTGCAATCAAAAACCTAAGACAACTAAATCTCGTTAATAGGGGGAGGAGCTTCGACAAATTATTTCTCGAGAGGGAGAGGGAGAGGGAGAGGGAGAGGGGGAGAGGAAGAAAGAAAGAGATCCGACCTTCCGAGATAAAGAGTGTCACCAAGGAAGATGACGCTCATAAAGGCAGAAACGGCAATGCCTACGGGCTTGAACATGGACACAAAAACAGGCCCTTTCTTCCCAATGCACCATGTTTCTGCATTATAAAACACCACACTTCCAAAAACAGCCTAATCACACAATATGCAGACAAAATGTCAGTCCAAACATATACATCTACTACCAAAGGTATGTTTTATTTGAAAATAGTTATTTGTAGTTTTGGCTAGATTCTTCCTGTATTATTTTCCCATATTTAGATTAGCATCTAACTTATCTATAAGTAGAGCATTAGTAGGGATACTTTTCTTATTTATACACTGACATAAATATCAATCCAACATTGATGGTACAGCATTGCTTCACATACTACAGCCCTGTCATGCAACTTGATTTTTTTGAATAAATCTTACATTTGTTACAAAATATAAAATTAAGAGCAATATTTGGAAAATATAATTTCTAAAAAAATTTATTATTAAAAAGAAAGTAGATACAATGTAAAATTAACAGATTTAAAAGGAGAGAAAAATACTTCTGTTTTTTTTTTTTTTTTTTTTTTTATTTTTTTATTTTTACTAAGGGCAAGTTTTGTCATTAAGAAATAAGAATAGAGTAATAATAAACTGTACCATTGATATTTCTGCTAAATATATTACTACCACAATTATTAACAAATAAATAACAACTGCTTACAGAGTAGACCACGGCGGCATATTCAATGCCAAGCTTTAATTCCCAGGCAGCTGTGTCTCCCACTGCGATCAATGACACTAGTGCACATTGAATCGTCGCGAATAAGCAACTGAAGAAGACTATGGTGATTCCTGATGGGTATCCTTTTAAAGTTGCTGCCTTCAAGTATATAAGAAACTCAGTAAGATCAAAAGCACATATACTTGCAATAATATCAATATATATTGGCTTTTGAGAACACTAAGGTAATCTCGTTTCGTTTAGATTCTTTAACCAAGCGAAGGTAAAATATATATGAATACATAATACATATAATTTATATTCTTTACTAGATATAAATTAATATCAGTATTCGTAAATAATTGTATCACTAAAATAAATCTAAAATAATAAGGTAAAATGACACAGATTTTGATAATGAAACAAAAATTCGATAACAAATAGTTATTGATTAAAACCTTCTGAACTATTTCAATAAATAAAAGTAATGTACTATGAAAGTTAACTTATAGATTAGGTAATATAGATGTACTAAATCTTAATCTACTTACTCCCAACTTATAACTTTTATTAAAAGAAGCTTTTTAAAATTTGCTCGTAATAGTAAAACCTGACATTTTTCAGTCTTTTTATTAAACTTGATTTACTTTTTATTAATTTTTTGCATACTATAGGATCCAAATGTCCATACTACCAATACACAAATGATAATTTGCATACTAACGCTAGTGTATAAACTACGGAGAATTTTTTTCAAGTATGTAGTTTTTGTTTTCTCTAGCAAATGATGGCTCTTCACATCAAACAATAAGAGTTTTAAGGTTGCAGATGTTATTTTCTCTTTTTATATTTGTAAATAATGAATGGAAGCAAGGTATTTTATAAAGGATGATTAAAATCAGGTAACAAATATGTGTCCATTTGAAAAATCGTGTCCCAACGCACACATGCTGAACGGACATGCATCAGGTACAAAAGCATCAATAGGGGGGCTACATCACAGTACATATGTGCCACTTAGCTATATATCAAGCGCAGATATTATGAATAAAATACGTTAATGCACACGTTGGGCACATATCATACACAAATATTCTAGATAAAATATATTTATCGGTAGCTTAGGTGTTCATTGGGCTCGGGTATTTTAAATAAAATATGCTCATGTGCATATCAAGTTTAAATTAGGTATAGAAACTTGGAAAAGGTGCATTCACGAACAATAAACATGTATGGTGACACTTATTTTTATTGATACTAGAGATTATTTTAAGACACTTGTTTAATTAGTTATAGAATATGTCAATATAAAATATACATAATAATTTCTCACTTTGGTAATTTCACAACAAAATCTCTTATAAAAAACTATGAACACATAAATCACAGCTTCAAACACCATCAATATAAATCCATATATATATACTTATACAAATATATTACTAAATAAATAACAAATGACAATACTTAAGTATTTAACCTTTGAAAATAAGAGCACTTGTTATTCTTGATATTAAAATTTTAAAATTTTTCTAAGACGTGGGACTCTAAGCGATCTTAATTTACAATAAGTTTGGATATGTTTGCATTCATAATAGTTATCTTGTCAAATATCCTATGAAGCTTACTTATTAAAATGGAAGAGGACCAGAAGGACAAGGGTCACTCAAAGGGGCCAATGCATACTAAAATAGTTTGTCATTCGGATATGCCTCATCTATAGGATCATAGTGATCAAGAGAGTGGTGGTGAGTATAGCCGTGACTCTACTTATTAGTCATATAGTCATTTTTCCTAAAGAAAAACAAGAATTGTTAAAAAAAGACATCCTAGATCCATGATCAAGTGCTGAATCAGACGACTATGAGAAAGGTTGTCCTTTTTAATCACAAATACAAAAATCATATGTGAATAGAGATATGATGGGAGATAAATTGATTGCCTAACAAGGAGAGCATAGATGAATAGAGTTTTATTAAGAGGAAGAGAGGTATAGTGTATCACATAAAAAGTATTAGTAAATAAAACTCGGCACACTACAAGTTGGCAGAGAGTGAAATGCCTAGTTTTGAAAGATTTTCCATGTCATCATGGAAGCGCCTTGCAGGTATGAGGCGATCTCATAATAAAGTAGCATATCACAGAACGAGTAGGGATAGTTAAAATAGGGCACCAAAGGAGGATAAAGAGTGCTTACTATCACTTCTTGGGTGATCTGAAAGGTGCACCCTCAAAAAAGTAAGAAAATGTTAGACTCCTTATCAATATTATGAATATTTATGTAAAATTATTGGATAAGGAGCATGGAGAGAGAAATCAAGTTAGTGAGAACCATTTTCCAATGCCGATTAATAAAGACAAAAAGAGATTAAACGATCTAACAAAACATGGTCAACTTCTCATTCCAATGAAAGTTGACAATGTTTCATCTGTTTTTGGTAGAGAATTTTTTGCCACAACATTGATAAAATGATCAGACTTAAAAGGAGGTGCCACTATGAGGATAATTTTTGAAGGATTTCTTTGAAGTGGCCATCTAAAATCAAAATGCAAAGAATTATCTATAAAAACCCAATATCTAATACACTATGCAAAAAAAAAATAAAAATCAAAGTTAGAACCTACAAAGACAAGGTTGCATGGGAGAAATGCTTGCAAATCTCGATTAAAAGATAATCAAATCTTGTAAAGGGGATGGCCAAAGTATGGGTGAGTGCCAAAACAGACTACCCAAAACTATACACCAATAAAATATTTAGATTTATAATCAAATTTTTAGAAGCTCTTATTAAACCTAATAAGATTTTGTCACTAACATGAGATATCTCCCTAGAGGAGTTGAAAAGCTATTGCTATGGTAGAGCCTAACTAACACTATGGATAGAGAATCCAAAAGCTTGAGGGAAGGGAAAAAACGAGAAAATATACCTTAGATTCTCCTTGGATTTAGAAAAAATGAGTAAATCTAGTAGAGATAATGTCACGAACCTGAACCAAAAAAGATAAAATAATAAATCAATAAATCCTAAAATAATACAAATCAAATCTTAAACTCGGGTGCGATAAGATAAATAACCACATGACCCAAATATCGTAAAGGAGGTAACCGAATAATAATAACTCAATCATACAATACAATAAATCCAACAGTTTTCAAAGCATGATCCAAAGGCCTACACCATGGCCACTACCAAAGTCCAAATACATCCCTGAAATCCAAATACAAATCAAAATAAAAAACCATACCACCCAAAATATATGATACTACATAGATCATATCCAACTCCTATGAAGTATATAAATCCTCTACTCTGAAGGGACAGAACTAGAAAACGTAAGTCTAAAACTTAACAAGTATTATATATATATATAATAAACAAAGTTGAAAACAAATAAAAGACGCAAATCTAAAATATAATATCAAAGTCAAATCACAATTACAAATCAGAAGTCAAAGCACAAATTAAATCACAATCCAAAATCGAAAGTCGTGTGAGTAGTCTCGTACTCAAATCATAATCGAATCAAAATGTAGTCCAATGGGACGTCTCATAACAAATTGTGATCCGGAATTAAATCTTATAATCCAAATCATGTTATATAATAAATTGTGATCCAATATCATATTCATATATCGAAATGAAGCATATACTAAACGAATCAAAT
Source organism: Nepenthes gracilis (assembly GCA_033239525.1). NCBI lineage: Eukaryota > Viridiplantae > Streptophyta > Magnoliopsida > Caryophyllales > Nepenthaceae > Nepenthes > Nepenthes gracilis. Next base: position 4,032,402 of record BSYO01000040.1, read on the forward strand.
TCTGAATCCAAATCAGATATAAATAAATGTTAGAACAAAATCATATAAATTAAAACACGTTTCAAAATGAATCACATATCTAATGTATTAGATATATCAAAACTCATATGTGGGCAAATTTATGAATCTCAAATCGAAATTTGAAAACAAAGTCTAAATACGAATTGATGTAAAAATACAAAGTATGCCCAAATGGAGAACCAAAGATTTTAAAAGACAAATTTAAGGAATGATTACACATATATTCTCGATAACTTTAACTCAGATCAACCATTATTTAGACTCATGGGTATGGCCATTTATGTACGCTGTCTCCCATAAATATGAAACTTGCTTATTATATTTTGTCACACATGGTTTTGGATATAACCTCAAATTTATCAAATATATTAAGATATCTAAATATATATAAATTTATCTCATCAAAACACAAAATGGGGTAAGTCAAGTTACGAACAAAGCCTCTTCTTGCAAGCAAAAGAGGAAGTCACATATTATAAATTTTACCGTTGAAAATAAAGTTTCCTCATTGGGACAGGCACCACAAATCACATATCCAAATCAGATTACATATCGAATTACAAAGGTAGCGACCTCACTCCCGACATATGCATTTGTACCAATGCATGATCTATGTAAGTTTTATAACTTTTTTCATATAAAAATGCTGATAGTTAGACATACGGTCTCAAATATTTATCTATTTTTTAAATAAATAGCAAAACCCACAAATATTTGTAGAAAGAGAACAAAATCCTCAAACCACCAGTAAAAATGTTATGCGTGTACAAAGAAAATACATGGCTAAATAAAAATAGCATGTATAAAAATAAAACCTCCAAAACATAGGAAAAACACATCAAACACGAAAACATACCAAAGGTAGGTAAGAGGATACTTGATTTGACCTTATATCTAATATATTTGACGTAAGGATATTCTGATCTACCTAAACTCTTCTTCCTCTCTCATCTTTCTCTCTCTTGTTGCACACCCCTTTTCTCCTCCTCCCCTGCGCCTCTTGTCTCCTCCTCTCTTTCTCTCTTTCTTTTTTTCCCTTTTCTTTTTTTTTTGCACAAAATGCCCGCAGAGGCCACCACTATGCCATAAACAGCACACCAACGCTCGAGAGTCAACTCAAGAAGCCCATGGCAAATGGCGCCAAACTCTTAATTTTCACAAAATGCTGCTAATCTGATACATTCATTTAACCTTAAATAACAAACACTTCTAAACTAATTTTGGGTATTACAACTCTCCCCTCCTAATAAAAATTTTATCCTCAAAATTTTACACACCTCAAAACCCAAACTCTCCCATGATGCTACCTAACACCATGAAAACACCTTTCAAAAATGCACAAATTACAAACATACCTAGGAACATAAAATTAAAGATTTACACATTACCTTCCACTTTCGATCACCGTACTTCCGTTACACCAGTCTGATTAATCATTTGCTTGCAACTCACTTCCCAAATCTCTAGTAATTTTCATCTAACATCTTCCATTCTCAAATCAACAAATGATCCATTAAACCCAAAGACTTCTGACTTAAAGCATTGGAAACCTCTTTCGGCCTTGTTGCAAAAACACACAACCTCAAACCTTCCTTGAAAGTACCTAAGAACACTAAGAATCCTCTTAATCCATCAAGGATTGACGAAATTGGCATCAAAGTCAATGTATTCTTCAACCCTTGAAAACTCTTCTCACAATCATCTTCGCAAATGAACACCGCTTGCTTCTACATCAAGTGCAACAAGGCACCGCAATCCTCGAGAAATTTTCAACAAATTGTCTATAATACTCAACTAAACCCAAGAAACTCCACACCTTCATAACATTCATCGGTCTCTTCCAATTCTCCACCGCTTCAACCTCCTTAGAATCCACAAATACACCACCTTTCAAAATAATATAACCCAAAAGGACACATCTTCCAATCAAAATTCACATCTCTTCAACCTTAGTGCAAAATTGCCTTTCCCAAAATTGACCCAAAATATCTCTTCTTACAACTTCTCTGATACTATTACAATCACGAATCTGAATCAAATAAAACAAAATAATGAGTCAATAAATTCTAAAATAATTCAAATCAAATTCCAACTCGAGTGTGATAGGACACATAATCATAGGACACAAATATCATAAGGAAGGTAACTGAACAATAACAATAACTCAACCATATAATACAATAAATCTAATAGTTCTCAAAACATGCTCCAAAGGCCTACACCATGGCCACTACCAAAGTCCAAATACACCCCTGAGATCCGAACACAAATCAAAATAAACAACCATAATCACGCAAAATATATGATTCCGCATTAGATCATATTCAACTCTTTCAAAGTATTCAAACCCTCTACTCTAAAGGGATAGAAACGGAAAATATAAGTCTAAAACTCAAAAAGTATTATATATATATAATAAACAATGAGGACCAAAATCAAAAGGACGGTCCCTAAATATAGTAAAAAGCAGATAAAATGACACAAATTTGAAATCTAATATCAAAGTCAAATCACAATTACAAATCAGAAGCAAAATCACAAATCTAATCGTAATCCAAATTCAAAAGTCATGCGGGTAGTCTCATATTCAAATCATAATCAAATTAAAATATAGTCCAACAAGACAACGCATAACAAATCATGATACGGAATCAAATTTCATAGTCCAAATCAAATCATATAATAAATCATGATTTGATATCATATCCATATATCCAAACAAAGTATATGCTAAATAAATTGAAGTTCAGATCCAAATCATATGCAAATAAAGAAAGGCCATAATGAAATTATATAAATTAAAATGCGTTCCAAAATGAATCACATATTTAATGTACGAGACATATCAAATCCTATTTGTAGACAAATCTTTGAATCTCAAATTAAAGTTTGAATAATAATTTATGTAGAAATACAAAACATGTTCAAACATAGAACTAAAGATTTTTAAAAACAAATTTGAGAGACAATTACATATATTCTCGATAACTTTAAATCAGATTAACTGTTATTTAGATCTATGAGTATAGCCATCTATATACTTTGTCTTCCATAGATATAAAATTTGTTCACTATATTTTGCCACTCGAAATTTTGGGCATAGCCATCAAATTTATTAGATATATTAGGACATTCGAATATATATATATACATCTATTTTATTAAAACACAAATGAGGTAGGTCAAGTTACGAACAAAGCCACTTCTTGCCAGTAGAAGAGAGAGTCACATATTACAAATTTTTCTGTTGGGAGAGATGCCACAAATCACATATCCAAATCGGATTACATATCACATCACAAAGGCAGCAATTTCATACCCGACACATGCATGTGTACCAATGTATAGTCTATGCAAGTTTCATAACTTTTTTCATATAAACATACTGATACCTAGACATACGGTCTCAAATATTTACACATTTTTCTAATAAATAGCAAAACCCATAAATATTTACAGAAATAGAACAAAATTCTCAAACCACAACTGATAAAAATGTCAAACATGCAGAAAGACGACACATGGCTAAATAAAACTAGTATGCATGAAAATAAAACCTGTAAAATATAGGCAAAACACATCAGACACAAAAATAGATCAAAGATAAAGTAAGAGGATATTGCCATGACCTTATAATATGCAGATCTAATGAAATGATATTTTGATCTACCCAAACTCTTCTCCCTCTCTCTTCTTTTTCTCTCCTACCGTGTACTCCTTTTCTTCTCCTTTCACATGCCTTTGTCTCCACTCTTTCTTTTTTTTTTTTTTTTGGCATGAAATGCTCATACAGACAACTGCTGCACCATAAATAGCCCAACAACACTTGAGCGCCGCCTCTGGCGTTGGCCCACGGCAAATAACGTTCAGGCGCCACTTAGAAATGCTTCAAATACTGATTCATGAATTGAATTACCTTCAAAATTTTACAAAATACTTCTAATTTGATACATTTAATTAACCCAAAATAACAAATACATTCAAAATAAATTAGGATATTACAAATAAACTCTGAGAGAGTGCATGTGTGATGAAAAGATGAGAGAAAACTGGATGAGAGAATGTAAAAGTAAGGTTGGTGCATGAACAGTGGAAGAAGAAATGAGGGTATTGTAGATTAGCGTACAAGTGTGCTTCAAGTGCTATAGGCAAGACAAATGATGCATGAGCATGAAAGACCATACTTTAGATTGGTAACCATTAAAAAAAATCCGTCCATCCGTAATCTGATTTCTGCTCGATTTGACATATCATGCTATTCAATATTTTTGTTGCATCCTCGAATCCTTACTCTGATAGGGATGAGGATCCAATAGTAACACCAATTAGTGCTCATGTGAAGTAGAAAGAGATTGAGTACGATGACTGATATATAAAGAGTTTTTACGTAAAAAACATTCTCTTAAATGAGAAGAAAAAATCACGGGACTTGAGTCCGAGAACTACTTCCACTATCTTGTGTTTGGTTACAGAGAGATTACAGAATGCGCTCAAATATAAGAGGTTGAGAACTAAGTGTATGAGAACTCTTAGGAGTTACTCTTACAATATGAGCCCTCTTTTTTTCTCTCTTCTCTTTCTCTATTACGGCTAACAAGAGTAAACGCTAAGACCTTTGTTTGGTAAACAGTTAATTGTTTATAGTGGTTAAGCTTTCCATTGAAAGGAGTCCACGTGGGGTTAGTGTGTGCAGGGGATCTTGTCATAAACTCTGCAAATCCCTTTTACCGTATTAGGATGGTTGCGTGCACGTTCTCCTGGTGTCACGTTTCCTCTACAGGATCGTGTGCTCTATTGGCCATCATTCCTTTTATAGTTTAATAGGATCGGCCACCAAATCCCTGGCATACTGACTTTGCAAGTGGGGTGGCATCAAAGGCCCATCCTAAGTCCACGAGCCTAAGTAAACTTTGAGTCCATTGTGCCACGTAGGCCGACTCTGGCGCCTGGACCTCTTGGGTCTGTTGAATCTCTGTGTTATCAGAGTCCAACTTTTAAAAAATAGATCTTAAAGTGAGCATTGGGTATTAGTACCCATCAACTTTGATACTTTCGTTGGTGTATTCTATAATGTGACATCTACAGGCTTGAGTGCAGTTACAAGAACTCTTTCGCTTTCCTGAATTTGGTCAGATTTTTTCTGGTTACACTCTCCCTTGTATTCTATGGTTGAATGATCAGAAACCGAGCTTATGATTCCTTGGTTCTCTTTTCCCACTTACCATCATTATTGTAATCCTAGATATTTTCTTCTGATGGGTATTTCATAAACTTTGTCTCTCTATTATAATTATTATATATGTGATAGCAAGCTGGTTATCATCATTAATTGTCGCTCTAAGATCCCTTGATGAATTGTTTTGATATTTCATACACTATGCTAAAAATTTTACACTTTGACATTCTTTTTTCAATATTATTCAGCCTTCTATTGTACTTATTGCAGTATCTATTTATGGTGCTTCATGTGACCTTTTATTTAATTTTGAATACATTACTCGATTTTTTTGTTTAAATTTGTTCTTTTGAATGTCAGGATGGATTTCCTCCAACATCATTAATTTGTCCATTAACTCTTGTAACTATAAGAATCAATTTTTTTTACCCAGTGAATATATAGAATCACCATGAAATTTTTATGAAAAAAATAATAAAATAAAATAATAATAAAATAAAAAAAAGTAGTAACAATTAGTATCAAGTATCTATGGGCAATGACTTGAAAATAAATAGTAGAAAATTCAATGTGTTGAGGATTGGCATAGAATCAATTAACCAAAGTTACTAAAATAGAGTAGCAATATTTTAGAGAAAATTATTTAGGTAAAATGCAAACATTATATATAGAATTTATTTTTGAGATTTATTATAATATGGGTTTAAATTAATTAAAAAATTTGATGGATTGTAGTAAAGATATCAAATTAGATGATCATTCTATAAGTTTCAGAGAAATACATTTTTGATAAATTTTAAGGCATGAGAGTTGTTTATAGTAGATACGATATTCTATAATGTTCATACCTGGGAAAAAGTATTATATGTTTTTAGATAGTTACTATTGACAAATTAAGGAGTTCTACTTATATAGGAAAGTTGAGTTCATATGCGGGTTATAACGCAACTTGGGTTCGAAGACCAATGTTGGTAATTAGAGTTGAATATTTATTAATTGGCTCGAATTGAATATTATATCAAAATAATAATACAATTTGGATTTTTAGTATATTTGTTGGGTGATCAATTTTAGTATTAAAGTTCTATCAGAGTTAAAAAAAATTATATGTAAGGCGATAAAGATATTGGTCAACTACAAGATTGTTATAGATTAAAAAAAAAAAATTATAGACCTGATTAAGATTGAAGGTGTTCTATGAAAATTGTTACGATGATAATGATATTTAGATTATCAAATATTGAAAATTATACATCTATTATTTGAAAGAATTAAAGGTTTAAGGAATAAAACCATTTCAATGAAAGTAAAATTATAGTAAATGCTTTCAAGGACTATACCAAAATTTTTGAGGATGAAAATTTTTTAATGGGGGTAGATTATAATATCTTGAATATTTTTAAATTTATTATTTTATAAAAGTAAATCATCAAATTAATTTTAATAATTATTTGACTATTTTAATAATTATATTAGGTTTGAAATATTGTAATTGAGTTTAAAATATAAGTCAAGAGTATTTGAACAATTGAATTAGGTTTAGATACTTGACTATTAATTTGATTTAATAGTTTAAACTTGAAGATTTTGACTATTGAATTTAGTTTAGAATAATTAATATATTTGATGGAATAAGTTTAATTATAGGTCTAATTAATCAAATGAATTATTATATATTTAAATTGAATAAATTTTATCATATTAAAATTTATTAATTTAAAATATAATTATAAAATTAAATTTAAAGATGGATTAAAATATTATAAATTAATATTAAAATTTTAAGTGTTATTATAAAAATAATTAGATAAATAATTAATTAATATTTTTAATGAAAGATAAATAAAAATATATATATATTAAAATATGTTAATAATAATAATAATAATAATAATAAAATAAAAGAAAGAAACCGAAGAAGGGAAAGGAGGAAAGAAAGAGCAGGAGGAAAGAAAGAGGAGGAAAGAGAAAAGAATGACCGAGATTGTGGCTGCGAAAAAGGAGGAAGAATTGGCATAAGAATGGAAACAACAAACCCTAGAATCGATCTTCTCTCCATTATATAAGGTATGCAGTGGAACGGAGGGTGGAGAGATTGCAGAGGCAGCTGAAGAAATTCACGCTGCCGTTGCTGCCGTCGTCGGAAAGTAAAGAGAGAAATTGAGGCAAGTAAAATTCCTCCCTCGCAAATTAAACTCTTCCTTCATTCTTGTTAATGTCGAATCTCTGATTGCATGCCCTGATTTGGTGGGAAACGGGTGAAACTCTTAGGGTTCCAAATTTGGGAACCCGAATGCAGAGGCACGGCTCTGTGAGTAAACGACCGACCTTTTGGGATTAATGATGAATTGAGGTTTCGTAAATTGTCTAGTGGAGCTATGAAATATCGATTTTACATTTGTACCCCTGATTTTGGGGATTCGGCGTAGTTGTGGGAAACAGAGCACCGTGCTCTGTTTCCGGTTTCCAGCAGGGTCCAGTGACCCGAAGGTAACGATATAAACTAAACCCCGTTATTTTACAATTAAAATTTTCCATTTTCTTGGTTGATAATTATTTTCTTGTTATATGCTTTGATTTTGTTGGATTCGGTCGTATCTTCTTGGGTTGGAACAAGAAAATGGAAAAAACAGAGCAATGGCTCTGATGTCAAAAGACCTGACATTTTAGGGTTTTACGATGGTTTGAGGCTTGATAATTTATTCAACGGAGTTGCGAAAAAAAATTGTGTTACAAATTGAGATTTTGAAGGCTGGATTTCATGTTCTCTGTGAAAAAGCTTGAGGAGGGAGAAACAGATCATGCGCCCTGTTTGGGGCGACCGAAAACTATACAGTGGGTGAGGACGAAGACAAAATGGATTTGAATGCGTATGTGTAAGTATACGGTATACGTGAAGATGTATATGTACGCGTATGTGTGTATGTGCGCGTGTGTGAATTGTTAACCGTGTTGCTGCTGTGCGTGAGTGCGTGTGGTGTGAGCTGCTGGCACTATTGCTGCCATGTGTGGGTGTGGGTGTGGGTGTGTGAGGGCTTGTGTGTGCTGGCAGAGTTGCCGCCATTTGGGTGTGGGTGTCAGTGTATATACATACATATATATATATATATATATATATATATATATAAAATTATTAATTGATTAAGAGGAAAGTTATTGGTAGTTATTATTTTAATTGAATTTTTGTGAAATTAATTGGGATTGTTAAATAAGATGAGAATCGTCGGTTAGTTTGATAACGACAAAATTAAGGTTATTTTGTGACCTTAGAAATGAGATTTGATATGTCTGGAGAGTCAATTATGATTGAATATAATATAAATATAAATATTGTTGCGTCCTCGAGTTCCGACCGCCATACGACGAGAGTCCGAGTTTACGCTTTGCACTCTTTCGATACCCTCGGACGGACGCAACACAATAATGATAGTTAAACTCAATGAGAATAATGTGACTGGAAGAAAAAGGGGCGGATGGTACAATGCACGGGGATTTTACGTAGAAAATTCCTTCTTTAATAAAAGGGAAAAAGCCACGGTGATGGGACGTTGGGTCCGAAAGGTTCCACTACACTTAGAATGGGTTACAAATAATCACAGGGGCACTTTTGATAGTCACACAGGATAGCAACACGTGAGATCTTATCCCCTCTTCTCTTTTCTAGCTTTCTCTCTTGCACCTTTTTCTTTTTTTCTTTCTTTCTCTTAGACGCTGCTCGTAGTGTCTATGCAAAATGCTAGCCGTTGAATCCCTTTCTCGGTCGTTTAGATGAGGTATTTATAGAGCGACATGCCATTGAAATGGGGACACGTGGCGTTAGCATGTGCTGGGAAGCCAGTCACCAACTCTACTGATTTGGCGTGTGCTGGGAGGCTAGCCATCCACTCTGCTGATTTGGCGTGTGCTGGGAAGCCTGCCACCAATTCTGCTGATTTGGCGTGTTAGGTGACGTCAGTCCTGTAATGATTGAGCGTGCTCTAAGCGCCATGATTTCCTGAGGAGGTAGTGTGTTGTAGAGAATGCGTGCTCCTTGGTAATAGTGAGACGTCTGAGCTGGCGTGCTTAGTTACCTTGGCCCCATTTTTCCCTGATCTGACGATTCAGAGATGAAGAGATAGTCCTAGTACCTAAAAAGGCTTCTCGGTTTTTGTCGAATCATTGGGCTCATAGAGTTAGGTTCTTGGACGTTAATTGGGAGTTTCAATTGCTAGAGGCCCTCGGGATTTCAATGTTGTGTTCTTGGCTTCATGTCCTTGGGATTCTATAGGAGACATAGGTCTCTTATAGTGTCATCGAGCCTCCTGGGTTAAATTGGTCTTTCGGACCATTGTAGCCATTTGGGCTTCTTGAGACGCTGGCCCATGTTCTCGGACTTCTGAGGCCAACTTAACCTCTTAGGCTAAGTTAGACTTCTTGGGCCTCTTGGGACGTGATGGACTGCCTTTAGGCCTCTTGGGACAAATCATCATCGTAAGCCCCTTGGTTCGTAGACTTAACTTTTTGGGCCTTTCTTTTTGGGCATTGGGTGTCGGGACCCATCATTAGCCCCCATGTCAAAGGGTTTGAGAACCTCAACCGTTTGACATGTCTAGAAAGCACTCTTCTACAGTAGCAATCCGCGGGCGCCGCACCTAGATGGCGGGAGTCCTCTCACATCCGTTCGAGGCCTTCTTATTAGTCCAAGACCCACCTGGCGCCGCCGTTCGGGTTTCTGTAGAGCATTAAATGCGTGATTAATTGAGGTGACGCTGTCTTGGAAAGGCAAAGCCCACGACCTTTCCCCGCGTATGGGTGACTGATGCGTGGCGTGGGTTATGATGAGGGGGCTATTTGACATTTTGAAATTCCTTTAAGTTGCCTTCTTTTTTCCGTTTCTTCCTCCTTCATTTCTTGCGTATTCCTTACCGTTTCTTCCTTCTTCCCAAATCCCTTCGCCGTTGCTCCTCTTTTCTTGTTCCCGCAGAGGTCCTTCTTCCGCTCCCATGGCTCCTAGGGTTAAGGAAATCACTTCCTCTCTGTCCCTTAAAGATCTTGAGGACATTCGTGCGAAGTACAACATTCCGAATTCAGTGGCAACGGTGGTTCCTGGAGCTGCTGAGAGAGCGTGCAGCCCTCCTGATGGCTTTGTCACTATGTACGAAGTTCATCTCAAGGGTGGGCTTCGCTTTCCAATCCCTCTGGAGATGCACAACATTATGATGGAGCTGGGCGTTCCGTTGGCGAGACTTCAACCCAACGTCATCAGGTATCTGATTTCTCTCTGTGTATTTGCACGCTACCATAAGAAAGTACTTGAGGTGTCAATGGTGAAGGTGATGTTTTGCTTTACTTATAACATGGACTGGATTACCATGACTTCTCGTCCGGAGTTCGCCATCATGAGTGGAGGAAATCCTCACTCCACCAAAAGGTGGAAGGACAAATTTTTCTTCTTGGGCATCCGGGAGAACTGGTCCCTCTCCCTTACCTGGGAAAATGTGGCGAGCAAATCGGACGCCACCAAGGAGGAGAGGGAGATTGTTAAGGCGGTCACGGACTTGGTGATGGCCAACATTGGCAGCTTCAATGTTGGCAAACAAAATACTTGGTTGACGTCCGAGAACTTGGCGAAGGCCAAGTGGATGACTACGGTCGAGGACTCCAGCACCGCCGCTCCTGCAAAGAAGAAGAAGAAGAAGATATTGAGGAAGAAAGGGAGTTCTCTTACAATTGAAGAGTCGTTCGAGGGGCCACGGAAGAGTCATCGGACTGAGGCTTCAAAGCGTCCACTATCAATTGTCGAGTACTCCTCGTCGACGATGATGTCGTGATCGCGCCTCTTGTCAGGAGGTCTAGGGGTTTGGTTGTCGAACCCACTGTGGAGCCTGAGGTTCCCGGACCTTCTTTTGCTGCCGAGATCATTGGTGACGTCTCAAATTTTCTTGGTGGTCCATCCAAGGACCTTAGCGCTTTGGAGGCCGCAGAGGGGGCTGAAGATAATCAAGGTGAGGAAGTGGCAACGATCTTAACTGTTCTAGCCCTGAAAGCTGCTGAGGTTGAGGAGTCCTGCGGAGTGGAGCCAACTGTCAACGCCCCTGTTGAGGATGCCGTCGAGATCCTAAGTGGCGACGAGGTTGAGATTGCGACCTCAGAGCCCCCTGAAGTCATTGAGCTTCCGATTTCTATGGTCTCGCCCGAGGCCATGGTTGAGGTCCATGCGGCGCTTACAGCTGAGCCATTAGAGCCTGAGGTTGCAGGAGCGGGTGGTCGAGCCATGACTCTCTCGTCCCTAGGGTACTTCACTATTTTTCCAGCTACCTTGTTTTCTGTCGTTTATGCCTTAATGAACTTGCATTTTCTTGCAGTTCTAGGATCTGGCCGGGAACCTCAACTAGCTCATTGGCAACATTGCCCAGGCTTGTTCGGAGATAGAGTCCTTAAGGGTCGCTGGAGAGGGCAGCCAACGGCTGCAAGTGAAGCTTGCTGAGGCTAATGCGAAGATTGCCTCTCTCGAGGACACCTTGAAGCTTCAGCAGATCCAATACGGCCTTCTCCGAGACATGAACCTTCAGTTGGAGGAAGCGTTGAGGGCATCAGTGAAAGCCGTGGATATAGCGACTATGCTGGAGGGCAAGTACTGGGACGACATCAGTTTGTGCTGTCTATTGATGCGGTTGTTATATCCACGGTTTCCAACGGTCGTGTTGGATCCTCGGAATGCTAGCGCCACATGCCTAGGGGACGTGTATGGCATCGCAGGGAGGCCATTTCCCGGATCCTCACGTCCGGGACCTTCGGGTGATCCTCGACCTTCAGAGCAACCAGGGAGTTTAGGCCGGCAGAGGCTTCTCAACCACACGAAGAAGGGCAGCATAGGACCACCCCTTCGCCAGGTCCCTCCGAGAGCTAGCTGCTGGAGAGCTCTCCTTATCTCTCTCTTTTTTTTTTACTTTTTTTTTGTTCATATGCTATGCACATGAATAAAATGGACATTTATTTTAAGCTGAAGTGTTTGATTCCCCTAACAGGATTTCTGGAGTGTTTGGTCCTAGCGGGTCATGGCGCTAAACAAGGTAGCCTTGTGCCCAATTAATGCTTGAGTTTTTTGTCATGCGACCTCTCAGGCCACTTGGATAAATACAGGTTTTGAAATACGACCTCCTAGGCCGCTCGGACGGGACCGAGTTTTGAAATACGACCTCTTGGGCTGCTCGGACGAAGTCGAGTTTTGAAATACGACCTCTTGGGCCACTCGGACGGCCGAGAGTTTTAAAATACGACCTCTTGGGTCGCTCGGACGAAGCAGAGTTTTGAAATACAACCTCTTGGGCCACTCGGATGAAGTCGAGTTTTATTTTTATAGGGGGCGAGAGGGTCATTTCACTTTGGTTTAGGGGCAGCCTAAGTTTGGCAGGTTACCTTGATAGCAGGCAATGTTCATTATTGGTAATATCTCCTGAGGTGCACGACATTCCACGTTCGGGGTACCAGCTTTTCCTCTTGAGTGCGCAACTTGTAGGCCTCGCCTCGAAGGATGGCAAAGACGAGAAACGGCCCCTCCCAATTCCGGGAGAGCTTGTTTCTGCCAGCGTTTTTCCCCGTGGCCTCCACGCTTCTCAGTACCAGGTCCCCTACCTCGAACTACTACGCCTTTACCTTCTTATTGTAATAGCGGGCAACTCGCTGCTGGTATGCCACTACCCTTAGCCTTGCTTAGTTGCGGACTTCCTCGAGCATGTCGAGGTTTTCCCGGAGCCTCTGGCTATTGTCTGTCGAACTGAAGCATCCTACCCGCGGACTCGTGAGGCCTACTTCTATTGGGATGACCACTTCAACCCCATAGTAGAGGCTAAATGGGGTCTCCCTCGTGGGTTCCCTAGTCGTCATCCTGTATGACCAGAGAATGGACGGCAACTCGTGTACCCACGAGCCCTCGGAATACTTCATCTTAGTCTTGAGTCCATGGAAGATCGTACGGTTTGTGACCTCCACCTGCCCGTTGGCCTGGGGGTACGCTACCGACGTGTGGACCAAGTTGATCTTCAAGCTGGCGCAGTACTTAGTGAACCGTTTTCCTGTGAACTGCATCCTGTTGTCGGTCACGATGCATTCCGGGATCCCAAATCTACACACGATATTTTGTCGGAGGAACTCAGTGGCATTTTGTTCTGTTATCTTGGCGAGTGGTACTGCCTCCACCCATCTGGTGAAGTAATCAATCTCTACAATTAGGACTTTCGCTGTCCGGGTGCTACCGGGAGCGATCCGAGAATGTTGAGCCCCCACTGGGCGAACGGCCATGGCGATTGGAGTGCCTGGTAATTTGTGTGGGGGCGATGACTCACGTTGCTATGGAGTTGGCAGTTTTCGCACTTGCGCACAAAGTCCATGGCATCGTACTTCATCGTTGGCTAGTAGTATCCCTGCCTCATGAGCTTAAAGGTTAGGTTCTTTCCTCCTATGTGGGACCCGCATATCCCAAGGTGTACCTCTTGGAGGGCATACTCGGCCTCCTCGGGGGTCAGGCACCTTAAGTAAGGGGTCGAGAATCCCCATCGGTACAACTGGCCATCCATAACCGCATACCACCCCGCTGTCTTCTTTACCCTCTTGGCCTCGTTCGGGTCCTCAGGCAATGTGCCGTCAGATAGGTACCTCAGGTAGGGAGTCATCCAAGTGCTGCTGTTAGACACTTGCATCACTTCTAGCTCAGGGTCCTCGACACTAGATCTGTTTAGAACTTCACGCATCCCCTAAGCATACCGTTCTAGATCTCCCAAAGCCGCTGCCCTTGTTAGCGTGTCGGCCTTGGTGTTTTCTTCCCTCAGAAAGTGGACGAACTCAACTGCCTCAAAGTCTAAGGTTGCACTCCTGACTTTGGAGAGGTACTTGAAGAGCTGCGAGCTGTTGACTTCAAAGTTCCCGCGACTTGGTTAACGACCAATTCGGAGTCGCTGTAAATGATTAGGTTTTTGGCCGAGCACTCCTTAGCTAACGAAGCCAAGCCAGCAAGGCTTCATAATCCGTGACTTTATTGGTGGCCGAGAACCCCAAGGTTAGTGAATATTTTATTTCCAACCCCTCGAGCATGCGCAAAACAACACCAGCTCCGCAACCGTCCTTCATCGAGGACCTGTCCATGTGCAGGGTCCACGTTGGTGCCTTGCTGAACTCGTCTGCACCAGGCTAGCTTCCATCGCTGTTGGCTAGTGCTGTTGTCTCAATAACGAAGTTCACGAGAGCCTGGCCTTTTAAGGCTGGCGTCGTGCGGAATTCGATATCGAATTCTCCTAATTCAATGGCCCATTTGACCAATCCTTCGGATATCTTGGGCTTCTGCAAGATGGCCCTCAATGGCTGGTCGGTCAGGATCACTACCCTGTGCGCCTGGAAATATGGTCTAAACTTTCGCGTGGAGTAAACCAATGCCAAGGCAATCTTCTCCGTGATCAGATACCTAGTCTCGACATCCGCTAGGGTCTTGCTCACGTAATACACGGGCTATCGTCTCCCGTGCTGTTCCCGTATCAGAGCCGAGCTCAAGGCTGTGTCGGACACGGAGAGATACAGATACAGCTCCTCGCCTAGTTGGGAAAAAGCTAAAAGAGGTGGGCTCGAGAGGCAGTTTTTGAGCCCTTAGAATGCATCTTCGCAATCGTCACTCCACTAAAGTCTTAGGTCTTCGTTCCTCTCAGGGCCTTGAAGAACTGCAGGTGCTTCTCGGCCGATTTGGCCAGGAAACGGGAGAGGGCCGTCACCCTCCCGGTAAGCTTCTGGACCTCCTTTACCGTCCGCGAGGACCGCATGTCAAGAATGGCCTTTTATCTTTTCTGGGTTAGCTTTGATTCCCGATGCGACACGTTGTAACCTAGGAACTTCCCCGATGCTACACCGAATGTACATTTGCTTGGGTTGAGCTTCATCCGGTGGGTCCTGAATACGTGGAAGGCCTCGGCCAAGTCCTTTATGTGGTCACCGCTCGCCCTACTTTTGACAAGCATGTCGTTAACGTAGACCTCCACGTTCCTAGAACATTTTAATTACGAGTCGCTAGTAAGTCGTGCCCGCTTTCTTGAGACCAAAGTGCATTACTTTGTAACAGTACGTCCCTTGATCTATCATGAATGGCGTGTGTTCTTCGTCCTCGGGATTCATCTTGATCTGATTGTAGCCTGAGCACGCGTTCATGAAGCTCAAGAGCTTGTGGCTGGACGTTGAATCTACAAGCTGGTCAATTCTGAGCAGTGGGAAGCTGTCCTTGGGGCACGCTTTATTGAGGTCGGTGAAGCATATGCACATCCTCCATTTCCCACTGCCCTTTTCCACCATGACCACATTGGCTAACCAGTCCGGGTATTGCACTTCTCTGACAAACCCGGCATCTAGGAGCTTTTTAACCTCCTTGCGTATGGCCACCAGCTTCTCCGTGGAGTAATTCATGCGCTTTTGCCCGATGGGCTTATGGCGAGGATCAATGCCCAGCTTGTGGACCATGATCTCGGCGGAGATTCCCAACATGTCACTGGGCGACCAGGCAAACACGTCCGAGTTCTCTCGCAGGAAGCTGATGAGTTGGTCTCGGACGGACTCTGGCAGCAAGCTTCCTATGTGAACATACTTCTCTGAATCCCTAGGATCCAACGAGACTTGAACGGTTGGCTTCCTAGGCTGTGCCTGTTATAGCGTGGTCTCGTCCCTTAGGTCGAGGTCCTCCATTGGTTGTGGAAGGGCCGTTTGCGTGGTCTGTGCTAAGTAACACATCCGTCCCGTGGACTAGTCCCTGAGGACTTCCCCCACACCATACGGGGTTAGAAACTTTATTTTTAAGTGTGGGATGGAAGTCACTACACCGAAGGCGGCAAAGTAAGGGTGTCCGAGTATTGCATTGTAGACTGATGGTAGGTCCACGACTAGAAAGGTGAGGACGTTGGACGCCATTCTCGGATACGTCCCCAATGTTACCTCCAATTGGACGATACCCTGAACAGGTACGGCTCATTGTCCAGCCCATGGAGTAGCCCTTCTAGTGCTCTCATTTGACTTTTCTTGAGTCCCAACTTGAAATAGGCATCCAGGTAGATCAAGTTCCTAGAGCTTCCATTATCAATAAAAATTCGTTTCATCTGGTAGTCATCTGCTCCGTCTGAAACGAGTGCAGTTACAACCAAAGGATCGGAGTGGGGGAAGTTACATCGGCCATGTGCTTATTACTAAAGTAGATAACTTTGTCTTCATCTCTCGGGTCATGTCCTCGGCCTCTTAGCTGCGGTGAGCTCCTGCCCGTTTCTTCTGGCCGGCCGACTTGATATCATGTTCACGACCCCCACAGCCACTCTGTTTTTGGGGGGCTCAACTTCAACGTCGCCCGCTATTCCGAAAGCTTGTCCGGGTCTTTGCAGGAAGCAATTGAGGTGTCTCCTCTTGATTAACTCCTCTATCTCTTTCTGCAGAGTCCTGCAATCCTCCATGCTGTGGCCTCCGGAGCGGTGGTAGTTATAGTATTTCGTCTGGTCACCACCTCCTGGGTTTTTCAGCAGTTTGAGCCACTTTAGGAATTTTTCCTCATGGATCTGCATCAGCACGTTGGTGCGGGTGTCGTTTAGTGGTGTGAAGTGCACAGCCTCGACTCTCTCCGGACATTCTATTCAGACTTGTGCTGCTTCTTTGTCGTTTGGGGACTCTGATAGTCCCCGGCCTTCCTCTTTCCTTCCACCACTTTTGGATGGGGATGCTCGTCTCTTTCTAGCCGTTTAGCGTCGTTGGCCTCTTCGGCCGCGATATACGCTCTAGCCATAGCCTCGGCCTCCGCAAAGGTTTGGGGACCCTTGTGGATGAGGTGCTTAAAAAGACACCTCCCTCCTGGGCCGACAGGAAAGCGTTTAACTTTACTTCGTCGGTTAATTTGGGGATTTGCCTGGCCTTGGCTACGAATCGGGCCAGGAATCCCCTTAAGCTCTTCCTGGCGCCCTGTTTCACCCCGGTAAGGTACTAGGACTGCTTCTCCACCCCTCGGCTAGAGGTGAACTGCGAGAGAAAGGCTGTTGTCAAGTCACTGAAAGTGCGGATGGAATCCACCGACATCCCATAGAACCACATCCTCACGCCCCCCTTTAATATCAAGGGGAAGCATTGGCACATGGTTGTCTTATCCAAACCTTGCAGACTTAAGTGTTCTCGGAAGTGATGGAGATGGTCCATCCGGTCAGCGCTCCCGTCATAAACCTCCAGGTTTGGCATCTTGAATTTTGGAGGGAGCATCCTCGTCTTGATTTCTGTTATGAACGGGGAATGGAGCGCATTAGCCCCTCCTCCGCTGCTTTCATGAAGAAACGGTTCCACCCTCTTTCCAATCTTTCCTCCACCCGGAGCGGGGCGGTTACCTTCTTTTCGTTAAGATAATGTCTCAACTCGTAAGGTTCACGGTCCGCACACTGCTCCGGGGCTGCCCTAGTCCCTTGGGGGGACCATCTGCCTCCTCTCGAGCGCTGCGCTCGTGGCGACTTCGGAGGGTCCCAGAGTTGCGCCTCTCTAGGCTCTCTTCTCGGATCCGAGGACTCAGTCGGCCCTCTAGCCCATGAGGGGCCTTGCTGCTGGAAGCGACTTGGGTCCTCGGGTTTCCATGCTGGCTAGGTCACCTGTCTCGGCGATCTCTCCCCCTGCCCCCACTTTGGGATGTCCTGGCCTGGGAGGCTCTAGAAGGGGCTTCTCTTGCCCGCTCATCAATCTTAGAACAGAGTGTTTCGACGGCCTTGGACATGCCTTCTATCTTGGCTGCCAAGGCTCTGACAACTAGATCAGGATAGTTTTCTACCCCAACGCAGGGGTCGGGTCGTCGTTATGTGAGGTCACCTCTCTAACTGGTACACTCGCCTGTGCCCTTGTGTTTACCATATTGGACTTCAGAGTTGGGGTCATCGGAGTGTTTCTGTACGTTCTGTGAGGATGTGAAAAGCAAACTTTTAGTCACTTCCCACAGACGGCACCAATGTTGCATCCTCGAGTTTCGACCGCCGTACGACGAGAGTCCGAGTTCACACTTTTCACTATTTCGATACCTTCGGATGGGCGGATTCGTGCAACACAATAGTGATCGTTAAACTCAATGAGAATGACGTGACAAGAAGAAAAAGGGGCAGAGGGTACAATACACGAGGATTTTACGTAGAAAACCCTTTCTTTAATAAAAGGGAAAAAACCACGGTGATGGGACGCTGGGTCCGAAAGGTTCCACTACACTTAGAATGGGTTACAAATAATCACAAGGGCAATTTTGATAGTCACACAGGATAACAACACGTGAGATCTTATTCTCTCTTCTCTTTTCTAGCTTTCTCTCTTACGCCTTTTTCTCTTTTTCTTTCTTTCTCTTAGACGCTGCTCACAGTGTGTATGCAGAATGCTAGCCGTTGAATCCCTTTCTCAGTCGTTTAAATGAGGTATTTATAGGAGGACATGCCCTTGAAATGGGGACACGTGGAGTTGGCGTGTGCTGGGAAGCCACCAACTCTGCTGATTTGGCATGTGCTGGGAGGCCAGCTATCCACTCTACTGATTTGGCGTGTGTTGGGAAGCCTGCCACCAACTCTACTAATTTGGCTTGTTAGGTGACGTTAGTCCTGTAATGATTGAGCGTGCTCTGAGCGCCATGATTTCCTGAGGAGGAGCGTGTTGCAGAGAATGCGTGCTCCTTGGTAATAGTGAGACGTCTGAGCTAGCGTGCTCGGTCGCCTTGGCCCCCTTTTCCCATGATCTAATAATTTAGAGATCAAGAAATAGTCCTCGTACCTAAAAAGCCTTCTGGGTTTTTGCCGAATCCTTGGGCTCATAAAGTTAGGTTCTCGGACTTTAATTGGGAGTTTTACTTGTTGGAGGCCCTCGGGATTTCAATGTTGTGTTATTGGCTTCATGTCCTCGGGATTTTATAAGAGACATAGGTCTCTTATAGTGTCTTCGGGCCTCCTGGGTTAAACTGGTCTCTCGGACCATTGCAGCCATTTGAGCTTCTTGTGACGCTGGCCCATGTCCTCGGGCTTCTGAGGCCAACTTAACCTCTTTGGCTAAGTTAGGCATCTTGGGCCTCTTGGGACGTGATGGACTGCTTTTGGGCCTCTTGAGCCAAATTATTATCGTAAGCCCCTTGGTTCGTAGACTTAACTTTTTGGGCCTTTTTTCTGGGCCCTGGGTGTCGGGACCCATCATATATATATATAGTCAGTCGAATCTTCTGAATTTTCTTAGATTTTTTCTATTTTTGTGGTGATCGATCTTTACATTGTCTTTGACCGTATGTGTATATTTTATTGGTACTCTATGGATAAGTAAAGGAGAGCATACGAAGACTCTACGATATCCAGGCGAATGGGGGTCCATGAGACAGTATCAGAGATAGTATGAATATGCTACGGGTACAATCTCTGGGAGGATTATAGGGGTAGTGGAGATATCATAGCTATCGAATGACCTCGTGGTACTTACCCAACCATTAAAGGCATAATTACGCAGCCTTTAGTTCACTATTGTAGAATAAGGTCCATGAAAATTATTATTATCTCGTATTGTGGAGATTATCGTTATTTTGTATAGTTATGACCTCGTATTGAACTAAGAATCGGATTTGATGGAATCTATATTGCATTCTTGATATCCAATCGTTCATCTAGCTTTCGAGTCGTGGACACGATATGTTATTGAGTATTAGACAGTAGTTAGTATATCAAGTGCTATTATTAATTTTATATATTTATTGTTATTATCTGATATACTTACTTATATTCCTTTATTGTTGATTATATCTACTTGTTGGGTATTCAACTCACTATTGTGTTTTATTGACTTTAGAGTAGATAGCTTGACATCAGGTTAGAAGAGATCGCGTATTGTTGTGTAAATTTCAGATAGAGGTGATCTCAAAAATTGTGACTTCCGTAATAGAGATTTGAGATTATTTATTGGTTTATTAACTTTTAGACTCTTATCAGGCTTTCTTTTATGAGGATTTGACATTATAGATATTGATGCTATTTCTATTTCAAATAGTTTATTATTATAAATGTTTATTTAATGATGTAATTATGCTGATCATTTATGGTTTCATAAATGTTAGTGATGTTATTATTTTGAGTTCTTTTATATTATTTGATATTATAATTTATGATGGTAATTGATAATTTCGGATGATTCAAAATTTTTGCTTAGACGGTTTGGGCCGGGTTTGGGGATTTGGACTCACGTTGTTACATATAAAGTATTAGGACTATGCCATCCTCGCTTCCTAATTGAGAGAATAACCCATCCACATACAAGATCCATGTTAGAATCTCCTCACATGGAAGCGTATTTTAATTCCTTTTGACATTACTTGGAATTGGGATTGTCATTTCGACTAAAAAATTTTTGAGGGCTAGCCCTTTTATAGACAACTGTGCTCAAAACTTTATGTCAAATTTGCCCAATTTTATGATCCATTTTATCAATCGTCCGGGCACCTCTAATTTTTATAGAATCCATTTCAGTGGTTGGTTGGTTAGGATGATAATTTTATGAACTTGAAAGTATGGTCGGAGCTTTCTTGTGTAGTGGATCAATGTTAAAGTGATACTCTCGTCATATGAATAATAAGTCTCCATATTTGTCGAAATTTTGCTAACATAATAGATCGGCCATTGTATTTTAAACTCTTATCTAACCAGGACCGAGCTTAATGTTGTGTTAGATATGGTCAAATAAAGATATAATTCTTCACCTTCTTTTGGAGAGGATAGGAGTAGAGGGTTGGTGAGATATTCATTTAATTCTTAGAAGGATGATTGACACTCTTCCATCCATTGTAAACCATTCACCTTAGCCCCTCTCAAAGTCTTAAAGAAGGGAGGATATTTCTCTGTGGATTTTGCTAGAAATCAGAAGAGTGTTACGAGTCTTCCAATTAATTTTTGGACTTTCTTCATAGTTCGTGAAGGATTCATATTCATAATAGCTTTTATTTTATCTAGGTTCACCTCAATTCTCCGATGAAATACTATAAACCTAAGGAATTTTATAGATGTTATTTTGAATGCACATTTTGTTGGATTCAATTTTATTTGATGCGCTCGGATTACTCTAAAAGCTTCATCTAGGTCCTGAATATGGTCATCGACTAATATGTTTTTGAGGAGCATGTCGTCCATATATACCTCCATGTTCTTTTATATTTGAGTTTTAAACGTCTTATTCACCAATCTTTTGATATGTTGCCCATGTGTTTTTCAAGTTAAAGGGTATAACGTTGTAGTAGTATGTCACTTGATTGATCATAAAGGAGACAAGTTTATCATCTTCCAAACACATTTGGATTTGATTGTATCCTAAGTAAGTGTCCATAAAATTTAGTAGTTCGTACCTGGATATTGAGCCTACCAACAAATTAATTCTCGATAATGAAAAACTATCTTTTGTGCATGCTTTATTTACGTCAGTGAAATGAACACACATTTGCCGTTTTTAATTGCTTACGAAGCCTGTATCGAGTATTTATTAACTTCCTCTCTCATGGCAACAAGCTTTTCTATAGAGTGGTAACTCTGTATCTACTAGACCAATTTGTGTCCTGAAATTAGGCCCAACCTATGGACCATTATTTCAATCAGTATCCCTAACATATCCGCTAGTATCCATGCAAATACATCTAAATTTCTTGATAACGAAAAACTAACTTTTGGGCATTCTTTATTCACGTCGATGAAGTCGACATATATCTACTATTTTTAATTGCTTTACTTAACAAGTATAACATTAGATAGTCAGTCTGGGTATTAAATTTTTCTTATGAAGCTTATATCGAGTAATTTTCTAACTTTCTCTCTTATGGCAATAAGCTTCTTTATGGAGGGGTTACTCTGTATCTGCCGGACCGATTTGTGTCCTGAAATTTGGCCCAACTTATAGACCATTACTTCAATCGATATCCCTAACATATCTGCTAGTATCCACATAAACACATTTGAGTCTCATCAAAGGAACTTAATTAGTTGCCCTCATAGTTGATCGGGAACGAAGCTTTTGACTTCCATGTACTTTTCGGGTTCATTCGGATGTAGTGGAATTTATATGGTTTGTTCGCTAGATTGGCCTTGTTGTAGGGTTACTTTATCGGGGAGATTGAATTCCCCAATTAGTTAATTTGAAACCGCCTAGCTTATCTTAGCTAGATAGCAAGTTTGGCCGGTGATTTGGCCACCCAACATTTTCCCTACCCTACATGGGGCCATGAATTTTTTTTTTTTTAAGTGGGGTATTGATGTTATTGCCTCAAAAGCCACTAGGCAGGGTTGACCCAATATTACATTATAAACTAAGGATATACCCACCACTAAAAACGTCAGAATTCAAGAAGTTATTTTTAGATATGTTCCTAATATAACTTATAATTGGATGGTTCCTTGGATTGGGACAGATTTATGGTCCAACCCATATAGGAGACCCTTGATCAATTTCATCTAGTTTTTTTTAAACCCTAGCTTAAAGAAAGTATCATGATAAAGCAAATTATGTGAACTTTTATTATTAATAAAGACTCATTTCAACCAGTAATTAACAGTACCGTCTGAAACGAGTGTGATATAATAAGAGGATTAGAATGATGAAACATTATATTAGTCATATAACAACGCTAAAACTAATTATGGCATTTCCTATTCCTAACTTTTGTCTCTTACTGTTGGAAGTTCCTTTGGGATGGTCAGGAACTTTAGATCTGGGTTCCCTAGCCAATATCATGCTTACCACCCTCGTTGCCATTCATTTATGAGGTTGCTCATATTATTCCTACCCATTATTGCTAGTGATGCTGGGAGTGTATCCCGAGTCTTTTAAGTATTTATTGAGGCATCCTCTTTGAATAAGGGCCTTAATTTTATTCTACAAAGTTCATCAGTCATCGATACTGTGATCTGGAGATCGATGGTAGTAGTATTTTAACTAATCTCCTCCTTCCGTGTTCTTCACCGACTTTGGCTATTTTAGGAACTTCTCATTTCGGATCTATATCAAATTATTTGTCCAAGTGTCATTCAAAGGGGTGAGGTTTAACAGCTTGTGCTCCATTTTGATACTCAGATGTGTCTTCGGTTGTTTCCAGGAATCTCTGGTGGAGGAACTATCACTAGTCCTCCTCTTTCCATTGGTAGGCCACAGGTGGTGGTCTGTACACTTTGATCTTTTTGCCTTAGTGGCCTTATCAGCGATAATGTATGCTTGGGGGATGGTCTCCATCTCGAGGAAGGTCTTAAACTCTTACTAAACCAAATATTTAAAGAACTCGTCCGATTGTACAGTTGCTATGAAGGAGTTTAACTTTAGCTCGTTTGTAAATTTTGATATTCCTCGAACCTCCGCAATAAATCGAGTCAAGAAGCAATTCAAACTTTTATTTGGTCATTACCAGATGTGAACAAGGTGTCATGGCTGTTTTTCCTCCTTCCCATTGGAGGCAAATTGTGATAGGAACCTATTGGCTAGTTCTTGGAAAGATTGGATCAAATTTGATACTAATTGGTAAAACCAAATTTGTGCATCCCTTTTCAGGGTTCACGAGAAGCAGAGAAATAAGGTTGGGTCATCTAGGCCTTAGAACCTTAGGAAAGTTTAAAAGTGATCCAAATAGTCCATTGGATCGGAGTTTCCATCGTAAGGTTCCAAAGTCGGCATTTTTAACTTAAAAGGGAGCTGATACATTTTGATATCCCTTGTAAATGGGGACTTGCCTAAGTCGGCTAAATATCTGATCGCACTTCCTTGGAACAGTTGTTGATCGATTTTTTTGTTTCTTTCTCCACCTGGGAGGTGGAGGTAATTCTCTTTACATTGAGGAATGTCATCAATTTTGAGTGATTAGCAGATACATGAGGGATTTGTTACCTTAAAGCATTCCTCGAGAAGCTGCTGCATAGAGTCTCATCTCGAGCTAAAGGTTTTCTTTCATATCGGGAGTAGTGATGATTTCATCATTCAAGGCTTTCCTCCTGGGCTTCAAAATTGAGCCGGATTTCAAGCTAGGTTGGGATCCTTTCATTCAAGGTTTCTTGAGATTCTAAGTTTTTGGGTTGTGGAGTTATTCCCTTAGAAGGAAACTTTCTCCTTCAGTTCTTTCTTCTATAAGTGGAGAATTGTGAATTAGGGGATGGAGCTCCCAGCGACTATCCTTCCAATTTATTCTAGAGAGATTTAAGTATTTTGGGCATAGAGTCAACTTGAGCTTCTAGTGTTTTGATATTTACAATTGCGGGCAGCTGGACATACTTATAACTACACGCTATAACGTCATCGCCACAAAAGATAATGTCATTAGGTAAACCCAGTTGGGCTCTAGTGTTGACCATGCTCGCTTTATTGTACATGATGTGATTTGATTTTTATTATTGATGAGAATGAATGCTTTCACTACATTCTCACAGACGGTGCCAATGATATGTCTCAAGAATCCATATTGATGTAAGAATTAGGGAGCTGCATAGTCTCGCTTTGACGTTTAAATGATGATGGGTCCGGTCTTTATAATTCTAAATCTTATGTATCACAATAAAATAAATTAGAGGTAAAAGGTATACGAGACTCATTCTTTAATATATCTTTTGACACTCAAATTAGTAATTTTTCTATATGGATGGAAAGATAATGAAGACTTAGATATTTGGATTGAAAGATGATGGCATGAGTCTGGATTTAGAGGGATTTGATCTTTTTTTTTTTTTTCTTTTTTTTTTTTTTTTTTGCACTCGAATGATTGAGTGTCTTTTTTCTCTTTTTTTTTTTTTGTCCCTTTTCTTGTTTGGTAGTAGATATATTTATAGCTTAATATCTTGTTCGATCAGTTAGTATTTAAAATTGATGTACGTGTCCAAAGCCATTTTGGAATAGCTACGGGGAGGTGCTACTTTTGGTGAGTTAATCAATTGGCTTTGTCATTTCTTCGTCTGGACTATGGAGTTTTGGGCCCTAATTCAAACATACACTGGTTTGATCCATCATGGGCTATACCCATGATACTTTGGGAAATTTTCAGTTTAGGCAGTATGGTGATTAGAAAAACCAAGCTCCGTAAAGAAACCTCAGATCAACAGCGTGCTACGTTCCTAAATACCACATGTACCTACAACAGTGATTAAGCACTGTGCACGCCTGTAGTTAGCACTAGTGGCACCAGTGATGTGTACAAATTAGCCAGTGCTCTCTTTTATCCGCTCAAGTAAAGCGAGGCTCTGTTTTTTCAAACCATTTTCGGATACGAATGTGTTCACGTATGCACAATGTATTATTTACCTGAAGAACATTCCATATTGAGAGAGAGAAACTGGCAGCGGCAAGGAAAAGACCTCCGAGAGCCCAATCAGTGGTGGCCCCGAATAAGTTGGAAGATTGAGGAATTGATGGACCAGAGCCGTTGGACGTGAGGAGAGAGAATTCATCAGAAAACAAAGCAATAATTGAAGGGCCATTATACAGAGTAACAATCAGAGCGCCGGAGATGGAGACTGCGGTGCCCAAAATCTTGATCAGGCCTATCGAGCTCCTTAGATCTAGCTTTTCCATCCTGTATGTGAAAATCCAACTACTTATAAATGAGACGCGCTCTGCCTTCGCAGGCACGAGGGAAAAGCAAGTACATTATCTTACAATTTTTCTGGGGATGTGAATAAGAGAGAGACTATTTGCGTGTAAAATCTCACTTCATCACCTTAAGTTTTTAGATTTAGTGATTTTCTTACTATGACATCAGATGATTATTTGATCAAGTAGTCATAAGTTTGATTCTAAAGTAGTCATAAATAAAATTTTATTTATACAATGAGATATATTTTAGACTTTTACCTGGTAAATTAAGTATTTGTATTAATTTGTTGAGAGCGACAAACCTGAAGATGACAGAAAGCAAGAAAGTGAAGGCTGGGACAATGTTGCTCATGGCAGCTGCAATAGTGGGTGAACTGTAGCTCACACCAGTAAATGCACAATTCATCATGACCGTAATCCTGCCAAAGAGTTAATTTAAAATTTTCCATTTCTTCATCGAGCTGATTTCATGAAGATAAATTCCAATTTACAGAGGAAACGAAAGCTTCTTGAGGAAACGAAAGCTTCTTGGATCACATTTTCCATACCCAATAAAGCTGAGGAGGAAGAATTTCCAGAGGACGGAGAAGGTGAGAGGAGGCCTGTGAGTTACCATGAACATGAGAAAGAAAAGATAATAAACGGTAGCCAAGCATATGAAAGATTTTCCCATTACAGAGGCACGTTATTTGAATCCATGACTTGAAGTTTATACAGTGAAATAACCTTGTCGTGACAAGTGCGGAAAATATATATAGATATCGTGGGTACGCAGACGTACCTGGCAGACATGAATGGAGAGGGCAGGAGGATGAGGGAGGCCAAAGCAGTGGAGTAGAAGACAAAGACATAGTGATTCATGCCTTTGGACATGGCTGATTTGCTGATGGTAGTGAGTCCTGATT
Organism: Nepenthes gracilis; assembly: GCA_033239525.1. Classification (NCBI taxonomy): domain Eukaryota; kingdom Viridiplantae; phylum Streptophyta; class Magnoliopsida; order Caryophyllales; family Nepenthaceae; genus Nepenthes; species Nepenthes gracilis. Next base: position 4,059,072 of record BSYO01000040.1, read on the forward strand.
CCAGGCACTCCACCGTAAACATCACTGCAAACGGCAGCACCCCCTCCAAACGCGAATTCATCTCTCTCTCCCTCCCCCAAGTTCTTTTTTAAGTTCCTAAGGAGGGATACAATAGACAACTTATAGTTGATATGTTCACCATGTTGGGGTTCGACCCAAATACGCACAATTCAACGTAGCAAAATAAAAATTAGAATCACTCGTTAAACATCAACCACCAAATTCGTAAGTACAAAAAAATACAATAATATATAACATTTTTAATATGAAAAATCATTTTCAATTAAGAAAAAAATTACGAGACAAACTATGAATAAATTTATTATAAAAATATCGCTTACAAGTAACCTTTTTAAAAATTTTTTCACTATAATCATGAATGAAAAATAGTTGATTACAACCATTTCATATAAAGAACCTCCATTCTATATTAATTAGAAAATAAATATAATTTTCTTAATAACGATATCTTAAATTAGAAAATAATGTGATATACTTTTCTAAGATAAAAATAAAATAAAATTTTTTTTAATCAAATTAAATATTTTCTAATTTAAAATATTTTTTATATCCATAAATACCCGTATAATATCATCCGAAGCACCAAATGGTACGTTTAATGAATATGAGCTCACATTCGAGTGGCTCATAACTTAACACGCCAGTGAGGAAACATGCATTAAAAACAATAAAAAGGTCCAATAGGTAGTTATGCATCAATATCAAAAATTGTCGCAGTCATGTTTACATCAAGACTAAATGTTAAACTAGAGTTAATCATTGACTTCCATCTACCATCTAGTAAAGCTATAAATTCTTAATTATAATTTAATTTTGCCTAAAATTGGACGCCTAAGATAATTTGATGTTGATAATTGAGAGCTAAGCAAATACGAATCTCATTCCTCGATAAATTATCGTTCTCATTATCACAATAATTTAAGGTGAATCCTTACAAAATTCTATTATAATTGAAACATTAGTACCAAATCACCAAAATAGACATGTCATCTTAAAATTAACATTTTGATCGGTGCTTAAGAGTTAAAAGATGAATTGTTTCTAAAAGCTGCCACTATTTTAATGCAAATATATATATATATATATATTATTTGTTAGGCATTAGGCAATAATGTCATGATCTTATTTCGATACTATTGGGTAATATGATCTCAATGTTTGCATTTTATTTTATTTTGTCGTAGCTCAATGTTGTCCATTATTGTCTTCACCTGTTCATTTTCTTAATTAATTAGGCTCTTTGCAAATTAGTTCATTATTTACTTCGGACAATAATGCTATTAACCATCACAGTTTCCTTCCATTTTCTTTCTTTCTCATTCTTTTTCTTCCTATGCAAAATGATCAAAAAATTAGTATGCACTGACTTTATATAGTCCAATCAGTGTACAAGCTCTACTTTAGGCGTGCATCAAATGCCATGGCACACGAGTGCCGTCTCAAGTATTCCTTAAAAGTGAGTTCACTGAAATATGTGCTTGAGCACCACCTTGAGAGTGTATCAGGTGACCTCCAAGTAGTCCAAACTTGGCACAAGCAGTCCACAAGCACTCCTTAGACCACTCTAGTTTGTCAAAAGCGCACAAGTATGCATCGGGCATACCTCAAATGTCAAAATTGCCACTATACTGAATTTCTTCAAATTCATATTATATAATTTATTCAAAAATATCTAAAATAAACCCAAAATAAACTGATGATACTAAATTAACCAAATGAGAAACTAAGCATTACAAGAGCCGCAAGAATTTACTTTTATTTCATGTAGTTGAAACATTTAGTTACTTTTGAGGCTACTTACCTTTCGTTTTGGATATAACAAACATTTATTTTTACCTTATGGTTTGAAGAGTTGGACTTTTAATGAATAATTTTTGTTTTTATTGGTTTTGTGGATGATGTAACTTTATGTTATTTATGATTTATTTATCATTGAAGTTTTTTACATGAGTAGTTGGGGCCGAGTGGCGGGTACCATAGGTTCAGATCACTACAATCATGATATCAAAGAGACAAAGTTATATAAGAATGTTTAACGGATGAAACCTAAGAAAGAATATTAATTCGGCCTAACTCAGACACCATTGTAGCAATCAAGATAAGGCTCGAGAGGCAATAGGCCAAAGGAACAAGCATCATTAGCCCAAACGGCACGTAGTCAAATGGGACCAATTTGGGAGTCTCCAGACCATGTAGTCAGTAGAGCAATCAAAGCATGCGCCTACGACAGTCAGAGCGCGCGTATGTTCTGAGCCACCTAAAACCTTTTGAAAATTAGGTCAGGGGAACCACGCATGACCTCCATCTTGAAGCAAGGTGATGTCTGAAGAAAGCGACTCCCATCACGCCCTAGTGGCCAGCGAATCTAAAAGTGATACCTGTCACAGACCTTAGCACTAAATCCTTCCCCGCGAAACATTACAAATACCCCTCACTACTACAAGGTGGGGGCTCCTAGTCGAAGCAACATCAAAGAGTACTATTCGAGCCCTCAAAGTCCTCTTTGGCCCAAGGAATAGCCGTCAACCCCCAATGGTGTAAAGGGAGAACCAAGCTCTCCTTGTCAGATACCGCCTCATCCCTCTCTATACGCAATGAGCCATTCCACAAATGCATCATCAGTAAGTCACTTACCAAGTATATCATTAGTGACCTACTCGATGAGTGTATATTAAATGAGCCACTTACCAAGTGCATATCTAGTGAGTCACTCATCGAGTGCAACCTTAGTGACCTACTAACTGCATGCACCCAATTAAGAGCTGAGACCTCTATCTCTGTAAGCCATTTCATGCCGAGCGTACTACAGGATCCCACTCCTCTTCTCATATCTCTTTCATTCATATAACTTTATATTTTTTTCACATCCTCCTTGCATCTTTCTACCTTCCTAAGAAAAATTATTGACTTAAATGTTGGAGGTTAAATTGGAGAGTGAGTCTCACCAATCTTTTGACCTCTTATTTATAATTTATGGTACGCAGGTTCTAGGTTAATAGAGGCGAAGACTGGATCCACTCCAACTTGACCTGTAGTGGAAGATTGAGTAACTTTTTAATTCGTACGATAACCCTGGATACCAGAGATACATCACACATATAAAAGTTTTTTATTAAAAATTCAAGAATATAAATGAAAAAACAAAAAAAAAAAGCTAAAACTACTACTAAAGTTATTTTTTTTATATTTTTTTATTGTGTATGCGAAATTTATCAGGGTATAGGAGGAGGGATCCATGCCCGTTTGGTCAGTCAGACTAAAAGATTAAACTGCCTAGATTTTAAATTAAGAATATGAAATATTTTTTTGTGATATTAAATTATCAAAATATTTGTCACATAAAAAATTAAAAATAAATAAATAAATATTACATTCATAAAAGAATCCAAATAAACATTGTACACGTTATTTTATTTTATAAATTAAAATCTAAGCTGTTGTTTTATTCAACCAGCAACCAAGATGAGGTTGGAGGCTCTATTACGATGTAGCCCCACTCATTCCGCAGGGGGAGAGAGTACTATTGATGTAATAGAAACTATGAACGAAAACTTACTGTTGGGCCTCAATATGAAGTGAGGAAACATGCCCCAATAAGAGGCTTAGATACTTTTACAAAAGAAAGTCAATGGCCCAAGTAGTTATGCATCAATCTTGCGAGTCTTAAAAGGCCAAGAAGTCGCTTTTTTCCCAGTCATGTTTCTCACAGTCCACAAACTAGGAATGTCACAAATAAGGACCGCTCGTTCACGTTAATGCATTGACAACTTCGATCTAACATCTAGTAAAGCTATAAATTCTTAATTATAAATCAAGATTTTCCTAAAATTGACGCCTAAGATAATTTGATGTTGACAATTTAGAGGGAGTCTAAGGACCAAACAATGAATGCCACGTGTCTTCTCCCAACCGCCCGGCTTCTCTTATAAATACTCATTCCTTCTATAAATTATATGATGATCATTAAGAGAGACCTCACTGAACACTTCTCCCAAGGTTAACTCCACAAAAAGAGTGAAAGGCTCTATTATAGCTTTCCAAGAGAAACATTAGTACCAAAGACACCATTAACCCTCACAACCATCTTAAAATTTCAACCCAAATAGTGAAGCACTTTTGAGCCTCGTGGTTTTGCCTCCCATTCAAGAGGAGGTTTTCAAAAAATGAATCAATCTTCATCTAAAAGCTGCAACACTCAAATACTTTGTTGCCCGAAACCACGCATCCGATTGACGCCGCGATCCAACACCCCTTATCAACGAGGATCCCTCATAAGGCCAACCTCTGCATCTCTCGGATCCCACGGAACATAACGCAACATTGGCGCCGTCTATGGGAAGGAAGAACAAAAAACTCACGACTTTCCACTCTCCTTCGCCCCAAGGATATTTAGCGTAAAGGCAAATCCACCGGAGGAGCAAGATCTTATGCCTCCGTCGGGCGGCATAGTAAGCGGGTAATATGATCTCAATGAGCCGTGCAACCTCCGGGAGAAGGCTTTTATTTTGTCCCACGCTCCTAAAGCCCGCACCAAACGGCGCTGAGATGTCCATTATTGTTACCTCAACTAAAAGAAGTCCATTTTCCCGCCCCCATCAAAGAAGGGGCTAGAGGCTCTTTGGACCCAAGACCGCGAAGCATTATTTACCCCGCCTCCCGAGGAATAAGGATGCTAGAAGGGCGACCCACCGGAAGACAAAGTTTCCTTCCCGAGCGGATGGTCTTTCACTCGCCCATTGGCCTTCATTCTTCCCGAGGCGATTCGAGGAGTTCCTAAGATGGCCTGATGTCAAAACCCAGAGGAAGCAACGTTACCGCCATTACTGCACTGACTTTATATAAGCTCCAAGATCAATGTAATGGAAGGATATCTCGATTTCCTACCACGCGTGCATCCCGGGCAATGCCAGCAGCAGCACGCACGCCGAAGGGCAAAGCAATAATGGGCACGGGCTGACGCAAAAAAAAAAAAGAGAGGAAGAAACAGAAAAAAGGCCCTGGGGACCACTCAATGTAAGAAAAATGTACATTAATAAAAACGTGCATTTGTTACCTTTACCATGAAATTCCCATGCTCCTCATCGAGCAAGCAACACCTTGGGAGCTATTAGGTGACCTCCAAGTAGTCCAAACTCGTGGCACAAAAACTTGGGCGCCAACCACAGCAACTCCTTAGACCACTCTAGTTTGTCAAAAGCGCACAAGAGGCCGGGCCCCGAGGTCATGCTTGGTCGTGACCAAGCGGTCCTAGAGGCCTCAAATAAAGCCGAAAGGCTAAAAGTTAGAAGTCCAAGAAGACTATGCCCAAGTCCCAAAGGCAAAGGGTTCTTCAAAGTCACCCACCATAACAAAGAAGTTATTCAAAAAAAAAAAAATAAATACAAACAAGACACAAAAGAAACGCCTCAAGCCTTGATGCGAAAAGGACAATGTCTTATTCAAAAGATGATTTTTTTGTAAAATGATAAAACAAAATGAGAAAATGGGGCAACATATCAAGGGAGTGCCGCAGAATTTCCTCTTTGAGTCCCATAGGCTCCCGAAGATCCCGCCTAGTTAACTTTTCCTCGGGCGTAAGAGGTTACTTACCTTTGGTTTTGGCCAGTATAACAAACATTTATGCCGTACAAGTCTTCCACGCTTAAGGCACCGGGAATTCCGGGATCGAGGACGGCTGAAGAAATCGGACTTTAATGAATAATTTTTGTTTTTAACACAGGCCATCTCGTGGATGATGTAACCTCTCCTCCCGGCGAATGATTTAAAGGAGGCCCTTATTTATCATTGAAGAAATATTCTCCATGAGTAGCTGGGCTCCGCCCGCGGGAGCGGCCCTCGAAGACCTCATTTCAGATCACTACACTAGTCCGCTGATATCAAAATCAAGCTCAAACAAAGTTATATCAAAGTATGAATAGTTAAAGCAAGAGAAGAAAGGAAGCAAAGCTACCTTAGAAACAAGAGGGTCATCCCCCTACGCCACGCTCACGTGGGACCTGACTCTCGCGGCTCGCTCCTAAGCCCCGTAGACGCCACCTCGCATCAAGATAAAAGGCACGGAAAGTCTGCAAAATCAACGTCCCCAAGAAACAAGGCAACCGCGGCCTCAACCCCAACAGGCGCCAAAGATCGGAAGGCACGAAACTCAAACTCAAGTCCACGACCTCCACCATCTCTCGGATCATTTCAGCATGTAGTTCCCTCTCGTAATCCATCGTGGCACTCCCGCCTCCTATGTCCTCGGAAGGGTGATCAATCCTGTCCGAGACGTCACTAAAAATAACGGAGCGCTTGGAGCGAAATCATCACCGGGGCCGGACGTCCGAGAACCCCGTGGTGGAGAAAGAACCTCCACGGGTGCATTAGCAAAGGAAGTGAAGGCGAGACCGTCATCCCGAGGGCCAGAAGAGGCTTCGATCCCTCACCCCGCTTGAAGAAAGGAACATCATCATCATCATCATCACATGAGGACTGGGCGCCCGGAAGCTCTCTAGTCCGCGCAAAGGCTCTTGAGGGCTCGGCCAAAATATTAGCAATGGAGGCAAGACCTCTAGACCCCGAGGACTCAGGTACGATACCTGTCCCCGACCTCTTAAACAAAGGAGCAATTACGTCCTCGTCACTAAACCATCGATGTCAAAGGCATCATCATCAGGAGGAGGGTCCAAGAACGGGACCTCCAATCCTCAAAGCTCCCGACCCCTACCTCTCCTTGGCCTTTACAAAGTCCGAGCCTCATCCCGGGTCCCCACTTGGCAATCTTGAACTTCTCAAGACACCCAATGTTGCGCTTGTTCAAATGGAAGCTCCAAGCTAAGTCTTGTACGCCCTTCACTTCCTCCCGATCCTTCCTCGAAGGGTCGAGCACATCATGAGCCACCTTCCCCCACGTGGTAGGGATGGCCCATGTGCTCGTAGACGCCGAGAAAGAAAAACTTGTCCCTCCACCGCCTCGTGGAGTCTAGGTGCCACCACACAAGAAAATTCCGGGGCGTGGAGTCATTAAATCTAGCCAAGGTTTTGCGTAAAGCGAATATCACCTTGACCGTGAAGAGCATTCAAGAGCTTCTCATGACACCGGAGGAAGACGCAACACTTAGTGATACCTCATCGCATTCGGGGTCAAGCCCGGCAAGGGGCACCCCGAGCACCCTCATAACGCCATAGAGCTCTCTCCGAAATGGAAAACCGCCCACCTTTGAGGTGGGCCTCATAAACGTGATGAAGCCATCCGGGAGGGTACAGCTCTATCATGCATCTCCTTCATCATGTAACTTGGATTTGATATAAACTTTTTCTCCGTGAGCTTGTCTCCTTACATCAATGTCTCTACCCGGGCGCCATGAAAGCCAAAGAACAAAGGAGAAGACGAAACTCGAACGAAGAAGAGAACGAAAAGCAGGCGCGAAGATGAAACATTAGGGCAAAAAGGCGTTTAAATAAGCCTTGGAATGCAAAAGGGCGTACTCATTACCCTCGCACGCGCGTCGACTTTTCGCCTCGAAGCCTGGTGATCTCTCCTTCCCAAGGCGCCTGATAGCGCGTCAAATCAGCAGGAAACGACACTTAATGCTCCAGCAGGGAGGCAAAACGGCGCGCCCGCAAGAGGTCCTGGACGACCTCCCATCAAGGTCAACCTTGTGCTCGCCACCGTGACACACGCTCTGACGATCGACACCCCAGTGTTAGTGACTTCATGTCAAAACCCGAGAACTTCGAGTCCTTTGGCATGGGGGCTATGTTGGGCCTCAAAAAGGCCCATAAAAGCACGGCCCGGAAGAATGGCCCCAATAAGAGGCTTTACTTCAAAGTTAAGAAAGTCGATGGCCCAAGAAAGAAGCCCAAATAAAAGAAGTCTAAAACTTAGAACTGCCGGGAGGCCAAGAAGAGACGCCGACTTTTCCCCTTTTATAGCCGCCCATCTCACGAGTCCACAAACTTGAGGAATGTCACAACTGTAGGACCGCTCGCTCACGACGGAATGCCAGGAGGCAACTTCGGGATTCCTAACATACACCACGCGTTTGGTCAGTCAAACAAAAAGATTAAAGGCCTACTAGATTTTTAAATTAAGAGTCGGTGGACCACCGCTCAACCGATGAACGGCATTTTTTCCCAACCGTCTCGTTCTATTAAAATACTCAAAAAGGCCCTCCTTCTAGCGCCACACGATGATGAATTATGAGAGAAGAGAGACCTCGATACACTAAAACTCCATATTAGCATAGCTTTCCAAGAGAAAAAAACATTGTACACGTTATTTTATTTTTTAAATTTTCAACCCAAATAGTGAAGCTTTTCGAGCCTGTTTTTTTCCTCCCATTTAAGAGGAGGTTTTCCAGATGAAAAATCCGGTCTCAATGGATCTCGTGTCCAACACCTCAAATACTTGATGTAAACCACGCATCCGATTGGACGCCGCGGATCTAACACCCCTTATCAATGAGGATCCCTCATAAGGCCAACCTCTGCATCTCTCGAATCCCACGGAACCAGAACGCAACACTTACAAAGGCAGCCATAACTATCAATGTACAACTCATTTACAACCACATTATATATATATATATAAGATTTATTAAAATTTTAAAATATTAAAAAAATCTAAATACACCCTGCACATAAAAAGGAAAGGAAAATTAAATTGTAAATGAGTGAGATAAATACATATATATATATATATATATATATATATATACATATACATATACATATATACATATACATATACATATATATATATATATATATATAATTTTGTTGAATGGAATGTTGTTAAGGACAAGAATTTCGCAATGCAACTGATTAAAATTTACTTAGGCACAAAAAGAAAAAGGTAAAATAAAAACAAAGAACTTGAAAAGCCTTTTTGGTCTACTCAGAGAGGAAATTAAGGAACATGAAGTTAATTCAATTTGATTAAACTGAAAATCTGGTTTTCGCAGCAGTAATTTTGTGTCTAGGTTTGCTACAGATGCTGAATTTGCCGCAGGATGAGATCGTAGTTTGCTGCCACTGCAGTTACTGTTTCTGATTTGAAATCGCAGTGCTTGTCTATTTCATATGACGGTGAGTCTTGCCGTGCAGGACGTACGTGACAAGCACCGCTACTGTGGACTGCACTGGGATATCCACACAATTTGACACTGGATCGTGGAATTGCTTGGTATGAAAGATGTGGTAGACTAACGACACATGCCTACACATACTCTTTTTCTTTGATTAGCCATTCGAATGAGGTTAAACATACTAGACTGTATTGGCAACTTCATATAACAAACTAATACTTGTGCTCTCTATAACAACAGATTTGAAAGTCATGAATATTTGTTATTCAGCTGCCTTTTTTTTGTGGGCATTCAGAGAATGATGTGCCGCTATGATGGAACTAATTGGCTGTAGAATGATTGGGGATCAAATGTGTCCTAGGCAGCTCTCAAATGAAGGAGTAAGAATATTAAAGTATACTCTCTTCGGCTCACATTAACAATTACAATGTATTTTGTTTGTATAGGAACACAATCACCGAATGTTCAATACCTCTCCACCAAAGAATGAGGCACAATTAGCAAATATGAACCACACCAACATTCAAAACAAATTGGCGATGACTACTTTTAGAAGAAAAATTGTAATAGATCCATCATAACAAGATATAATTTGCCTTTAACTTGTATTAGACATAGTTGATTTAGCGTTTTGTTCTTGCTATGTTCGGTTTCTTTGTGGTTAGTATTTTAAAACTCGGGGAATATCCTAACTTGTATGCTTTAATTTCAATGATTAGGTAAAATATGACTTGGATTAGAATATAGATTTTATATATTCTTTCTTTTCAATATACAACTTACCCAAAAGAAATTATAGATGGGTGAAATAAGTATTCGAGACAATTATGGGGACCAATAGTTGCTCAAGGTAGGTAGCAAGAGCCATTTGAGGTGGTTTGTGTGAGTCGACCAACACCGCCAATAGGAATCGGCTGAGACGGGTCATGGTAGTTATCTAGGTGACTTGGATATTATTAGAGGCCACTATTGAAAAATACCGATAGTAATTACTTGATTGGGCAAACTAAGCAATTATAATAGTATTATTCTCTCGTGAGTAATATCTTTTGTACATATTATTTTTTATGGTAGAGATAAGTCACACATGACACGCACACATTGGACGTGTATTTAAATAGTAGGATCTGTGTTTAATGCACACATAAATGGGTAAGCTTGTTTGGCTGATAAAAGAAACACGCCTGATAAAAGTATAAAGGATACAAGTGCGTTGAATATATTCTAGAATTGGGTTCAAACGCCAACTTCTTGGGTTCGAACCCCAAATAAGTTTTAATATAATTTTAATCTATTTTGGTTATACATAAATGAGTTACCAAAAGCCTGAGGGTTGTTCAACGATTTGAGTAAAAATGAAGAATAAAAGAAGCTTATTTTCGGCCATTCTTGGGCATTTGATCTTACAAACATACATACATACATATATATATACATACATACATACATACATACATACATATATATATATATATATATATATATATATATATATATATATTGCATTATTTTAGGTATGTGTTTTAGTGTTCATTTAGAACATTTGTATTAGTGACTTTCTTTCATTTCCTCTTACTATAATATTTGCCTAATTTTCTATATTTTATGGTAAATTTGAAGATATTTTGAGGGATTTGTCATAATCACTTCACATTATTGAAAGTGGTTTTTACCCTTCAATTATAAGGGTTTCTGCAAAATTTGTATGTTCTTCAATTTTAATTTATAATTACCTCTTATTATTTCATTTTGTCAAAAAATTTAGGAAGAGGATTCGGTTATTATTTTTATGGTGATATGTTCTTGACTTTGTTTTTTGACAATGTTTTGGTAGATCGTTGGCTAATAAGTTGTATCAAAGACTCTAGGTTCTCTTGATCATTTTTTTTTTTTTTTTTTTTTTGGTCTAAATTGATAGATGGTATAAACAAGATGATATGCTTGAATGATATAAACTTTAAAATCTGGATGAGCAATATGAAAGGTCTATGATTTAATAAAATAATGCACCTCTCGGTTCTTACTTCTCAGAGGCCAAAATTCAAAACTAAAGAAGAGTGGACTTTTGAGCATAAGAAAGTTTATGGATACATCTGACAATTTGTTATTGACAACATATACAATCATATACATAATGAGAAATATTCATGAACCTTGTGAGATAAATTTGAAATGTTGTATGCTTCGAAGAGTAGAAGTAATAAATTATATCAATTGATAGAATTGGTGCTAATAAAATAAAGATAAGGAAGATCCATTGCTGATTATTTGAATGAATTTCAAGGTGTCATTGATCTACTGTCAAGTACGGGAATAAAATTTGATGATAAGGTGTTAGACTTGTGATTCTTGACAACTTTACTAGAGTCTTAGGAGATTTTTCAGGTCTCTATCACCAATTCTGCCCTGATCAGTGTCGCAAAACTAGAGTTGACAAAGGGTGCAGTTTTAAATGAAGAAATGAGAAGGAAATATCAAGATTCTTTGTATTAACAACCTGATACCTTAATTGGGGAAGGAGAAAGGGTAAGGAATTCTATGATGAAAACAAAAGTCGAAGTAAGTCAAATTCGAGGTATGAAGACAAACCACAACGTCGATCCTTCAATCAAAGAAAGGGATCATTTGATTACCATTTAGTAAATTCATAGAGGTGCAGTGAGTAACAATACAGGAGTTATCTATAATAGAATCAAGATACGTTAAACAGAAAAAATGGACACAATTTTTCCTTTTCTCTATAGTCGCATCCTGCCATTCCTATTGTCTGCAGATGTTTACGACTTGAGAAATAGCACAATGCTGCAGTGATGATGAAAACTTCTAATTAAAGATAATCTAAAATTGATTGAAGCTTACACTGATTGTTTAAAAGCAGACTATCACAGATTACTTCATCCGGTTGACAAATTGTCTAAAGATCCACTTCTGGCACTATTCAAATAAAATTATTTGCTTTCCAGTAATTTAGGCCAACTAGAGAAGACTCAGTCAAAGACTCCACTTTCAAATTTTCTCCTGGTATGGCTCCTCTTTGAGAATAGTAGAACTTGAGAAGATGGAATTTAAGAAGTTACAACAACTAACTACCGCTATTTGACCTGTTAGAGACATTTATTTAATTGGTATATTTTGTGACTGTATGTATTATTGTATCGATATCGGGTTATGGGTTGTCGAGTTACAGTCTGTTCTATCCATTTCGTCCTCGAGTCGCTCGAGCCCGTTCGAAGACTCCGCGCCCTCCAGGCGCTCCCTACCCGCTCGAGTCCAAAATCCAGAATGGTCCCCGTTTGCCGTGCGCTCGCTCCTGCTCGAGTCCAAAATCCAGAATGGTCTCCGCTCGCCGTACGCTCGCTACCCACTCGAACCCAAAATCAAGAATGGTCCCCGCTCGCTGTGCGCTGCCCTGCGCTTGAGCACACGTAGGGTTTCTCTGGAAACCATCCGTGAGCACGCCGTGCGCTCGAGCGCTGATGCAACGGGCAAGTTTTTAAATGCAATTTTTGAGCCCTCTATAAATATCCGGCTTATATTTTGGGAATCCTAAGAAGTCAGAAAAGACTCTAGAGAGTTTATTTTCGTGCCCCACTTTTGAGAATAAAGTTACTTATACTCCATTGATATTGCTTCTTTTGAGAAAACCTAAAGTTACAATATTGATCTTTATGTTCAAATAAGTTTTCTCATCACCTTACATTAACTATTGAAACACTTCCTTCTACCTTCGTTGGAGACGTTGGTTCGTGAAGAAGGAAATCTGATCATGTTTGGCAATTCAAGTGGCCCTAGAGGGAAGATTGACGTGAAGACCGGAAAGTTACCGATTTCGTTGCCGCGGGCAAATCCAAAGAGTTCCTTGGTAGGGATCATGAGATGGGAGTAAGTCGGCTAGATTAGCGCGTCGTTAAAACCCAGTCTGTAAGTTGATTTTCATAGTGCATTGCTTCCCTGGCCGTTGAAACCCAGAGGATTTTTCTCGATTACCGTGGGTATCGAGTTTTTCCTTCGTCACCAAAAATCGTGTCTTTATATTACTGCTTACGTTTTTTTATACTGTGCGTGATTGTTAATATCATTGGCATTTAGTACTAAATATCCTTTACGTGTATTGGATATTTATTATATACTGCTTCCGCTATATTTATCGGGCTCGAAACTTGAGTGTATCTCATTAGCACAAAGAGTGCTTTTTTGATTGGTATTAGAGACTCACCCCGATCCACGACCCCGTTCTAGATGTATACGAGTGGATCGTTCTCCGTACCTCCCTTCTTTAATGGGAACAATTATGCATATTAGAAGGTCCGGATGAGAGCCTTCCTCAAATCCTTGGATGAACGTGTATGACCTAGTATCCAACTTGGGTGGACTCTACCCAAGAGTAGTGATGAATCAAAAGTTTTGTCTTTGTGGTCAAAAGACGAACTTGATGCTTGTAGCTGGAATAGTAAGAGGTTACATGCAATTTTTATGGTAGTATCTTCCGATGAGTTTAAAAGGATTTCTATGTGCAAAACTTCTAAAGATGTGTGGGACATTCTAAAAATCACTCATGAAGGTACTAAACTGGTTAAAAATTCAAAATTGTAAATGCTCACCACTAGATTCGAAGAAATACGAATGAAGGATGATGAGACATTTGATAAATTCTATGCGCAATTAAATGATATTGTTAATTCCACGTTTAATTTAGAAGAACGAATCCCGAAAAATAAAATTGTTAGAAAAGTTCTACGATCTCCGCCTGAACGATTTAGACCAAAAATTACTGCGATTGAACAAAGTAAAGACTTAGACAAATTGAAAGTCGAAGAACTTATAGGGTCCCTACAAACTTATGAGCACACATTGTCACAGTTAACGAAAAATAAATCACTTGCTCTAAAATCAAGTAGGGAAGAGCAAAATCGGGATTCCGATGATGAGTCGTGTAGAGATGACGATTTTTCCTTATTTGTTAAAAATTTCAAAAAGTTTTTAAGGAAAAATAAATCTTCATCAAACAAACTTGATGTGGATTTAAAACGTTTATCTCAATTTGAGAAGAAAGACCGACGTGAACTCAATGACTGCAATCGAAAAATACTCAAGGAGTTCAATGTCATGAGTGTAAAGGCTTTACCACTATCAGGCTGAATGTCCAAACCTTAAATGCCAACAAGGTTAAGCTTTTAAAGCTAATATGACCTTAAGTGATGACGAAGAAGAAGAGAGTGAAAAATGCTTTGAAGATGACCCTGTCAAGTACACGGCTTTTATGACCTCCATGTGTGGCAATTCAGTAGAAAACTTTAATCAATCTGATGACTCTGTGGATGAGTCAGAAGCTGAATTTGGTGGACTTCAAGAAGCATATGACAAACTGTTTAGGGAATGTTTGAAAGTAAAGAAACAAAATAAAACCTTAAACAGTAGGGTCATTGATTTGGAACAAGAAAAATTAGTTCAACAATCCGAGTTAGATGCTAAAACTCAAGAAATTGAGAATTTGACAATCTCATTTAGTAAATAGATCATAACTCTAGAATCTGAACTTGAGGCTACTAGAAAAGATTTGAAACAATTCTCAAATGGGTCCACAAAATTAGATCATATGCTCGGGTTGCGAAAAATTGATGGCAATAAACAGGGGTTAGGGTATGCTGCAAATATTGTCCAAAATGACGTGAAACCTAAAACTGTTTTTATTCCCGCCACGAAAATTTCACACCAACATGCTTACAAATCCAACCTCACTAAGCAACTGACTCGACGTGTGGAAAATAGCGTTAACTCACATTATTTGACCAATTTATATAGCCTAAAAGATATGAACAAACCCCCAAAGTTTGTGCCTACCTATCATGCGTGTGGTAAAGTTGGTCACATTCATCCTCATTGTTACACCATGAATCTTTTGTACAACCAAAGACCAGGGCTAAAAATGCATAAACTTGTTGATCACATTCAGTAATTGGATGAACAAGTTAAAATGTTGAATACAAAAGTGAATTCAGTAAGACAAGTCTGGGTTAAGAGAAGTGAGCTACATTACCCCTTGGCCATTCGTGACAAAAAGGAGGAGACTTGATTCTTTTTGATAGGGGGAGATTATGAGATATGTTATTTTGGTTATTCTTACTGTTAGGGTGAGACTTGTTATTTTCGTTAGGGGGAGTCTTGTTTATTTTCGTTATATGTTATCATTGTTTACATTTCAGTACTGCTTGTATCTCATGCTTATTTATAGTGCATGATGTTATTCTTCCTTATTATATTTTGTCTTGTTGGTGCTAACCTTGCTTGACCAGAAAAATTCTGTTACACTGACACAGCTGTCACTACATCGACACAGCAGTACTAGTGTAGTTTTTTATCTTTTTATTGTGTCTCTTATTTCTCACTAGGCGTAGATTTTTATGTATACGGGTACTATCTCGGTGGTGTCTGAACCCGTGATTCACTTGTTTTTATTTATTTTCTGAGTTTTGTCACGGAATTGCCAAAGGAAAAGATTGTTAGAGACATTTATCTAATTGGCATATTCCGTGACCATGTGTATTATTGTATCGATGTCGGGTTGTGGGTTGTCGAGTTACAGTCCGTTCCGTCCTCCAGTCGCTCGAGCCTGTTCAGAGCCTCCGTGCCCTCCGGGCGCTCGCTACCCGCTCGAGCCCGAAATCCAGAATGGTCCCCGCTCGCCGTGCGCTCGCTACCCGCTCGAGCCCAAAATCCAGAATGGTCCCCGCTCGTTGTGCACCGCCCCGCGCTCGAGCGCACGTAGGGTTTCTTTGGAAACCCTCCGTTCGCCCGCCGCGCGCTCGAGCTGCGCTGGAGCGCCTATCAATGGGAAAGTTTTTAAATGTAAATTTTGAGCCATCTATAAATACTCGGCTTATATTTTGGGAACCCTAAGAAGTCAGAAAGGACTCTAGAGAGTTTATTTTCGTGCCTCACTTTTGAGAAGAAAGTTACTTATGTTCTATTGATATTGCTTCTCTTGAGAAAATCTAAAGTTACAATATTGATCTTCATGTTCAAATAAGTTTTCTCATCACCTTACATTAACCATTGAAACACTTTCTTCTACCTTCGTTGAAGACGTTGGCTCGTGAAGAAGGAGATCCGATCGTGTTCGGTAATTCAAGTGGCCTAAGAAGAAAGATTGACGTGAAGACCTGAAGGTGACCGGTTCCGTTGCCGTGGGCAAATCCAAGGAGTTCATTGGTAGGAATCACGAGACGAGAGTAAGTCGACTAGGTTAGTACGTCGTTACCACCCGGTCTGTAAATTGATTTTCATAGTACATTGCTTCCCTGGCCGTTGAAGCCCGAAGGGTTGTTTTCGATTATCGTGGGTATCGAGTTTTTCCTTCGTCACCAAAAATCGTGTCTTTATATTACTGCTTATGTTTTTTTATACTGTGCATGATTGTTAGTATCATTGGCATCTAATACTAAATATTCTTTACGTGTATTGAATATTTATTATATACTACTTCCACTATATTTATCAGGGTCGAAACTTGAGTGTTGGCCGGAAATGGGGCGGCCTACCGTCACAAGCACAAAGGGATCAAAGAGAAGGAAAGAAAGAATAATGACAACCAATATTTACGTGAAAAACCCTTATGAATCAAGGGAAAAATCACGGGACGTTGAGTCCGAAAAATTGCACTATGAATGAGATAGAGATTACAAAATAGCAAGGCGGAAATGCTCACACACACAGTTGGGCTTTCTTCCTCTCATCTGTTTTTCTTTTCTTACTCTCACACACTTACATTCTACTCAGCTCTTTCTGCTTACAACCACGCACACAGCCTACTCTCGCACACACACACACACACACATATATATATATAAGAATATACAAAGACTTGGCAGTAGCTAGACCACCATGCCATCCTTTATGGTTGGTGCACGGTCCCCAAAAAGCATGTAAAAGAACAGCAATAGGTGGCGCATGCCTGCAGCAGCAGCAGCAACAGATCTGTAGTCTTTGAGTTTCCAAGGTTACCTAAACAGGCAGGTCAACCTACTCCATTTCAGACACAACAGGTGTTCTGTGTTGCCCTTAATGAGCTGGTCAACCTTGTTGACCGTCCTTCCAAGCAAACCGGTCAACATCCTGTTGACCGGAACTTCTTCATGGGAGAGATTTCCAACAAACTTTTCCTCTCGACCATGAGAAAGTTAACTCGTTAGCCAGCCATCTTAAAAAGATGCCTCATTCTTCCCTTTTGGTAGAATCTTCGTCATCATGTCTGCCACGTTCTCTTCTGTGCTAATCTTATCCAATGACAAAAGACCTTCCTCCAGCACCTCTCGCTCCCAATGATATTGTATATCAATGTGCTTTGATCTAGAATGGAATGAATAGTTCTTACATAGATGAATGACACTTTGGCTGTCACAGAGTACCACATATCTTTCCTGTTTGATGCCTAACTCTTAAACGAACTCCTTCATCCACAGCATCTCCTTACAGGCTTCTGTAACTGCAATGTATTCGGCTTCAGTTGTGGATAGAGCTACACACTTTTGTAGCTTAGATTGCTGAAAAATTGCACCGCCCGTAAATTTTACCAAGTAACCCAATGTGGATTTGCGTGTGTCAATATCTTCGGCCATATCCACGTCTGAGTATCCCACCAACTGCAGTTTGTCACTTTCAAGACACAGACACCTCTTGAAAGTACCCTGAATATATCTCATGATCCACTTCACAGTGAACCAGTGCTCCTTTCCTGGATTGGACAGAAACCGGCTAACTGTCCTCACGGCATGAGCTATGTCCGGTCTGGTACATACTAGAGCATACATCAAGCTTCCCACAGTTGATGAGTAGGGAACGCCTTTCATGTATTTCTTCTCGTCATCCGCAGCCGGACATTGACGAGTGCTCAGCCTATAGTGATTTGCCAATGGTGTACTCACGGGCTTTGATTTCTCCATATTAAATCGTTGGAGTACTTTCTCAAGATAGTTCTCTTGTGACATCCACAACTTCCTTGCCTTTCGATCGCGTAGGATTCTGACTTCCAGAATCTGTTTTGTCGATCCAAGGTCCTTCATGGAAAATGATTGTCCAAGCTACTCCTTCAGTTTCTTTATCCGGTCTCCATTGCATCCGACGATCAGCATGTCTTCTACGTAAAGGAGAACAACAAAATCATCATCAGAGAATTTTTATACAAATACGCAATGGTCACGAGTTGTCTGCCAATACCCCTGACTGGTCATAACTGACTCGAATGTCTTACACCACTGCCTGGGGGCTTGCTTTAATCCGTACAGACTCTTTCTTTGTCGGCAGACAAGCTTCTCCTTCCCCTTGACTTTGAACCCTTCCGATTATTCCATGTAGATTTCCTCATCAAGTTCACCATGGAGGAATGCAGTCCAGACGTCTATCTGTTCCACGTCTAAGTCCTGGGTGGCAGCCAGGCCTAGTACAACCTGGACGGAGGACATTTTAACAACCGGGGCAAAGATTTCATCAAAATCAATCCCCTTTTGTTGACTGAAGCCCTTCACCACCAACTGTACCTTGTATTTAGGCTTCTTGGTATTCTCATCCCGCTTCAAGCGATAGACCCATTTGTTCTTGAGGGCCTTCTTCCCCTTAGAAAGTTTTACCAAATCAAAGGTGTGATTTTCGTGAAGGGAGCTCATCTCCTCCTTCATAGCTTCCAGCCAGTCCTCTTTGTTGTCGTCCTTCATTGCCTATTCATAATCCTCGGGCTCTCCGACATCAGTAAGCATGACATATTCATTTGGTGACAGGCGGACGGACGGCCGTCTATCGCGTGAGGACCGTCTAACAAAGACATTTCCAGCTGGTTGAGGAACAACTTCATCATTGGTGTCATCCGGAGCCATGACCTCCCCTTCATCATTCTCTACCGTCTCTTGACTATGATCCTCTTCATCCAACGATGCTGGACGGACAGCTTCGTTGCTTACTTGGTCCGTTTGCTTATCGTCGCACTTGGCCTTCCTACTAATGTCTTTGATTGTCTCATTTTCAATGAAAGTTACGTCCCTAGACCGGACGAGTCTTCTAGTGGCTGGATCATAGAAGCGGTAGCCTAGTTCATCTTTTCCATAGCCTAGAAAGACACACTGTGTCGTCTTTGGCTCCAGCTTTGTCCTTTCGTCTCTTGGGACATGCACGAATGTTTTGCATCCGAATACTCGCAAATGATCACAAGACAGCTCCTTGCTCGTCCATATCTTCTCCGCTACTTCACCCATCAGAGGTTTACTGGGCGACCTGTTGATGATGTAGGCCGTCGTTCGGAGTGCTTCTGCCCAGAATGAAGCATGAAGCTTTGCTTCAGAAAGCATGCAGCGTACTCTCTCCAGGAGCGTACGATTCATCCGTTCTGCCACTTCATTCAACTGTGAAGTCTTTGGTGGTGTCCTTTGGTGCCTAATGCCATGTGATCGGCAGTAGGCATCAAAAGGCCCCAAGTATTCGCCGCCGTTGTCACTACGGACGGCCTTCAGCTTCTTCCCCGTCTGAAGCTCCACAAGGGCATGGAACTGCTCAAAAATACCAGGAACCTGATCCTTGGTCTTGAGTGGGTAGACCCACATCCTTCTTGAACAGTCGTCAATGAAAGAAACAAAATATTGGGCTCCTCCAAAGGACTTTTCTCTGAATGGCCCACACACATCTGTGTGAATTAGTTCTAGGAACTCCGCCTTTGGACCGGACGAGTCTCCATGAAATGAGGCTCTCGTTTGCTTTCCAGCCAAGTAATGAGGATACGTCTTTTGTCCTTCCTCCTTTGCTCCAGTGATCAGGCCTTTCTTGGCCAAGCAGGACAGCCCTTCATTACTCATGTGGCTTAGCCTTCTATGCCACAGGTCCATCGTCTCTGTGCTGGCTGTGGTATTCACATCTCTTGCCACCGCACAGGCCTTCATCAGATACAGGCCGACGGCCTTCTTTCCTCTTGCTACAACAAGAGATCCTCTTGTCAGCTTCCACTCGCCTTCACAGAAGGTATTGTAATAAACTTCATCATCCAGGCGTCCGGCTGAGATGACATTCAGCCGGATGTCAGGGACATGACGCACGTCCTTCAATATCAGCTTCGTCCCATTATTTGTGACCAGAACAACATCTCCTCTGCCTACAACAGAAGATGTTCATTCATTTCCCATCCTTATTACTCCAAAGTCTCTAGGAGTATAGGATGTGAACAGCTGCCTTCTGGACGTGACGTGTAAGGTGACACCGGAATCGATTACCCAGCTGGACTCTTCGTCCGTCAAATTTGCCACGTCTCCTTCACTTGTCAGCAGGAGACCGCCTACTGTTACTACTGAGACGGAGGACCTTTCCTCTACCCGTCCACTGTCACATTTTTCTTTTTCCACATTTTTTCGCTTCTATTTGAAGTAATGCTTCTTAATGTGGCCCTTCTTACCACAGTGGTGACACTCAAAGTTTTGATACCTCGATCTTGACTTGCTGCGGGCTTTCTCTCCTTGTTTTTTACCACGGCCTCTACTTCTTCCCCTGGATTCAATCACAAGTACCTCAGTTGTCGAGGTCCCTTGTGACCTCTTTGACTCATTCATGAGTAAATAAGCAATAATCGCATCCAGCTTCAAAGTATCTTTGCCAAACAGTAAGGTTGTGACTATATGATCATAAGAGACTGACAAAGAGGTTAGCAGGACCAACGCCTTGTCCTCCTCCTTGATCTCTTCTTCAAGGGCGGACATCCATTGGCCAATATCCAGGAAAATGCTTCTCAAAGCTTCCTCCTTCTGGCAACCGTAGGCCATAGAATTGCTTCTTTACAAGAAGTCTGGTTGTCAAGGATTTAGACTTATGTCGGCTTTTCAACTTTCGCTGTCTCTTCCCGGAGAATGTCATCCGCTTGGCGAGTTCGATAGTGCAATTTACAAGATCTCTTTTGTCTTGCCATTTATCATCAGTCAACTTTGCAGGTTTCTCTTCCTTCTTCTTTAGCGCCTTTATCGTCCCTTCTCTGGTGAGAATGTTATTCACCCTTTCTTGCCAGAGAATGAAATTACCCTACCCGTTAAACGGTTCAACGCTAAACAGCAGATTCTTCGATGATGTTGACGCCATTAGAACAAGGTTCTCAACCTTGCGCTCTGATACCACTTGTTGGTCGGAAATGGGGCGGCCTATCGTCACAAGCACAAAGGGATCAAAGAGAAGGAAAGAAAGAATAATGACAACCAATATTTACGTGGAAAATCCTTATGAATCAAGGAAAAAACCATGGGACGTTGAGTCCGAAAAATTACACTATGAATGAGATCGAGATTACAAAACAGTAAGGCGAAAATACTCACACACACAGTTGGGCTTTCTTCCTCTCATCTGTTTTTCTTTTCTTACTCTCACACACTTACACTCTACTCAGCTCTTTCTGCTTACAACCACGCACACAACCTACTCACACACACACACACACACACATATATCTATATATATAAGAATATATAAAGACTTGGCAGCAGCTAGACCACCACACCGTCCTTTATGGTACTCTCCCAAGAAGCATGTAAAAGAACAAAGTGGCGCATCTTGATCAAATGGTTTGCTGAGCTTTGAGAATTTCCCTTCTCCTTTCAAACACAACAGATATGTGTTGCCAATGAGTCAAGTCAACCTTGTGGAATTCTAAGCAAATGACTATCCTCGCTGACCTATCCGATCAACATTTTGTTAAGCCGGCCAACATCCTATTGACCATCCGGCCAACATCCCGGACTAAACTTTTCATGGGAGAGATTTCCAACATTGAGTGTATCTCGTTAGCACAAAGAGTGCTTTTTCATGACCAATGAAAAGTAGAAGTAAGCACTGCTAAATGAAGGTTTGTAACAAATAAATATGACAAAACCTTCATATACAAGCATAGAACCTTCAGTTTCTTGAACAAGTCTAATTGCTTTGCTAATGAAGCTTCATCGTCTAATTTGGTTTTTAAGTGATTGCCATTGTCAGAGATGAGTTCAGCCAATGCAAACAATGTCCCTATAACTTCTTGCTCAGCTTTGGCGATTGGCCCTAAAACGGTCCATCTCTGTGGGCAATATGGGGAGCCATCCTATTATTAAATGAGGTGGGAGGCTCTATTACGATGTAGCCCCACTCATTCCGTAGGGGGAGAGAGGATTATTGATGTAATAGAAACTATGAACGAAAACTTACAAAGGCAGCCATCACTATCAATGTACAACTCATTTACAACCACATTATATATATATAAGATTTATTAAAATTTTAAAATATTAAAAAAATCTAAATACACCCTGCACATAAAAAGCAAAGGAAAGTTAAATTGTAAATGAGTGAGATATATATATATATATATATATATAATTTTGTTGAATGGAATGTTGTTAAGGACAAGAATTTCACAGTGCAACTGATTAAAATTTACTTAGGCAAAAAGGAAAAAAGTAAAATAAAAACAAAGAACTTGAAAAGCCTTTTTGGTCTATTCAGAGAGGAAATTAAGGAACATGAAGTTAATTCAATTTGATTAAACTGAAAATCTGGTTTTCGCAGCAGTAATTTTGTGTCTAGGTTTGCTACAGACGCTGAATTTGCCGCAGTATGAGATCGTAGTTTGCTGCCACTGCAGACTGTTTCTGATTTGAAGTCGCAGTGCTTGTCTATTTCATATGACGGTGAGTCTTGTCGTGCAGGACGTACGTGACAAGCACCGCTACTGTGGACTGCACTGGGATATCCACACAATTTGACACTGGATCATGGAGTTGCTTGGTATGAAAGATGTGGTAGACTAACGAGATCCCTGCAATTTTGTCTTCTAAGTCACAAAAGATAAAGTGGCATGGGAATATCTTATTTGGAGCCCTCAACACATACCTACACATACTCTTCTTCTTTGATTAGCCATTTGAATGAGGTTAAACATACTAGACCGGATTGACAACTTCATATAATAGCCTAATACTTGTGCTCTCTATAACAACGGATTTGAAAGTCATGATTATTTGTTATTCAGCTGCCTTTTTTTCGTGGGCATTCAGAGAATGATGTGCCGCTATGATGGAACTAATTGGCTGTAGAATGATTGGGGATCAAATGTGTCCTTGTGAGAAACCGGGTTGAAATGAAGACGAAGCAGATGAGGACGAAGAAGAAGACCCAGGAAGCACTCAAGTGCTGCCGTTGGAAAGAGGCGAAACACAGAACATCATTAATTGCATTGCAGATTTTTGTACATTACCCAAGGAAGGAGCACGACTCCTTATAATGAAAATAAAACAATGAAAACAAAAGAAAGAATAAATCTAAAAACGGAAAAGAAAAGGAAAATAAAAATCTAACCTAAAATAATACATAACGGTACAAAGTAGAAAAAATATTCGAAAATACAAAATATCTAAATATTAAAAATTTACAAAGTAAGAAAATTACATATTTTCTAATACGCCCGAATATGAATTTGAAGATATATATTAATAATGCCCATTTTGAAAAGATGTGAAAGGATTTGGAAAATCTTAAGATGTCCAACTGATTATGTGTGGTCATGTGGTGTATCTGAATGCTCCCTTCTTGAATCTTGTCACGGACGAAATGACAGCTTCAATTCAATATGTTTTGTGCGTTCATGAAAGACCGGGTTTGAATGTGGAGTGCTTTGCTTGATTATCACAATATGATATTTTGTCTGGCCATGTAAACATAAGTCATCTAAGACATAGCGCAGTTTTTTTCACAACAAGTTGTGGTCATAGATCTATATTCGGCCTTCTGGCAGAGGAATGCCTTTTTCTTGCATTTCCCGAAACGAGGGAATCTTCAATAAAAATACAAGAACTGTAGATCTTCGTGTGTCTGACACGAAGCTTTCTTCACAAAAAAAGCTCTTAGTTGAATGTTAGAAGTGGAAGAAAACAATATGCCTTGTCCTGGATTTAATTTTAAATATCGTAAAACTTGATATGCAGCATTCATATGACTCGATGTAGGGTGGTTCATAAATTGACTTAAGATGTGAACTGCACATGCTATATCTGGTCTTGTGACGGTGAGGTAAAGAAGACGACCAATCAGTCTTCTATACACACTTGGATTCTGTAGGGCTACCCCAGTTTGCTTCCTGAACTTCAAGTTTTGGTCTAGAGGTAGTTTGAGAGGCTTAGCACCAACGGAACCAGAATCAGCTAAAATATCTATGGTGTATTTTCGCTGACAAATGTGTATACCTTTTGTCGATCGTGTAACTTCAATGCCAAGGAAGTATCTTAGTATCCCAAGATCTTTAATTTTAAAGGCTTGGTTAAAGAAGGATTTGAGGGATGCAATGGCATCCAGACAATTACTTGCAACGATTATGTCATCAACGTAGACTAAAAGTACTGTGAATGAATTGTTATCTTGTTTGGTAAACAGACAGTAATCGGCCTTGGATTGAATGAAGCCATGCATGACAAGAGATGTCGAAAGTTTGGTATACCATTATCGAGAGGCTTGTTTAAAGCCATATATGCTTTTAAGCAACCTGCAAACCCGGTGTGGTTTGCCTCTAGTGTAACCAGGAGGTTGTTGCATATAGATTTCTTCATCTAGGGCTCCATTCAGAAAGGCGTTATTGACATCAAAATGATATAAATTCTACCCGCGAATGGCAGCAACAGCCAAGAGGCACCGAACGGTGGTGAGTTTAGCAACAAGAGAAAAATTTTCATGGTAATCCACCCCTACCTCTTGGGTGTATCCTTTCGCCACTAAGTGGCATTTATATCGTTCAATACTCCCATCACTCTTTAGTTTTAATTTGAACACATAGTGACGACTGATAGCTTTCTTCCCTGGAGGTAAGTCAGTGAGAGTCCATGTCTTATTGGATTCTAAAGCTTGTAGTTCATCATTGATGGCAGCCCGCCAATTGGGATCACTAACAGCTTGAGTTTAAGTGTGTGGTTCAGTTTGGGATGATAGGAAAGATGTAAAAGAAGTGTAAGCATGGGATAATTTGTGATATGATATGGAATTTGCAAGTGGGTAAGGTTTGCCCGGAGATATGTGAACTGTAGGATGGGCAGGTGCAGCTTGAGATGTATGGTGACAATGGAAGTCTTTCAAATATTGAGGGGCTCACCTAACTCTAGTGGTTCTGCGAACAGGGATGGTATCGCTTGCAGGAGATTGAATATTTTGAAGAGGAGTACAAGGTTGTTGAACATCATTTAAAAGGTCTTGATTAATTGTTGGTGGGTCAGGAATAAGAGATAAATTTGGACTTTCTTCATCATGATGAGTGGTGATAGCAGGAGCATTATCAGGTACCGAACTGGTGGCCAGATACAGATCGAAGTTATGTATGGGAGGTGAGTGCTGAGCAAGAGGAGGATCAACGCAGGTTACTGCGAAAGGTATTGTGTTATTGGGATCAATTTCGTTGTTCTAGTAAGGAAAAATGTTCTCATGGAAGATAACATACCTGGAGTGAAAAGTAACACGATTTTGTAAATCAAACAGTTTGTATCCTTTGATTCCAAAAGGATATCCCAGAAATATGCAGGTTCTACTTTTGGAGTCAAACTTCTTTCATCCATTGGAGAGGGTGGAAGCATAACATAAACAACCAAATACACGAAGATTATCATAGTTAGGTTTGACTCCAAATAAGATTTCAAATGGGGTCTTGTTGCTAAGTAAGGGAGTGGGAATTCTGTTTATGATATAGGCAAATAAGAAGAATGCGAAGAATCTTAAGGGGAGACCCGATTGGAATCTAATCACTCTAAATGTTTAGTAAATGTTGGTGTTTGCGTTCAACAACACCATTTTGCTGACAAATAACACTTCATTACTTGTAAAAATCTCCCGAGAAAATTCAGATCCATTGTCACTTTGAATGACTTTAATTTTAACGTTAAATTGTCATGCAACCAGCTTATAAAGGCTTCATCACAATTTTGTATCTGATTTTTATTTCAAAAGATAAATCCATGTACTTCGAGAAAAGTCCTTAACAATGGTCAAGAAATATTTATTCCCATCATAAGAAATTTCAGAACAAGGTCCCCATAAGTCACAATGCACCACGTCGAATAAGGTGTGTGACTTATGGCTTCTGGGAGAAAAGGGGAGGCGACGTTGTTTATCCATATAACAAATAGAACAGGGATTATCATTAATAGAATTCGCTGCTCCTTTTACAAGAGGATCGCTTATTAATCTTAGCCTAGAATGTGAAATGTGGCCTAATCGATAATGCCATAAGTTTACTGGTGATGAAATAAGATTGACAAAATTAGTAAAAGGCCTTGCAATGTGACTGGAGTATTTGGTGAGAAGAGCAGTCAAGGTATTTGGATGGACTTCGTTGTTCGTCAAAAAATATAAACCATTTTTCTCTTCACCCATCCCAATCGTTGTCTAAGAGACAAGGTCCAATGAGGTAGATGTCGAGAAGAAAAATAAGCCTCAATGAGAACATCATTTTCACAAACCTTAAAAGTAAATGAATGGACACATAACACATTTTGCAATATAATTATTTAATTTAAAATAATGTAAAAAACTTCCATCTAAATTACACCCTGCCTTTCGAAGGTATAGAGAGGGGTCGAGATCATGTGATCAATGGCTCTCAATCAAGGATCCAAGTCTCGCTTCCTATTGTAAAAGAAACAGATAAAAGTTATACTATTCATAATTTTTACTTGAAGTGGATCAAAAAGAGCAGACTCGCTGTTGTTGGAAGAGAAGGCAAAAAACAGGGTCTTTGGATTGAAGCAAACTCAACTGGAACTTTTGGTCGGTGCAACTTTATCATCCTCATTAGCTTCATGATTCGCAAAAACTCGAGATCAAAAAGGGTCAAATTTACCAAACAATTTATGGTTGGGAGGAAAACCATCAAGTTGATAACATTTTCCACAACATGTCCAGGTTTATGAAAATGTGTACATATGGGAATCTCGGATTCCCAATCTTGAAGCATTGTTGTAACTGTGTCCAAACACGCATGAACTGGTTCTTCCTTTTTGGATATTTGCGTATTTCTCATCATGATTTTAGGGTTATTAGTGGTTTGTTTCACAGACCCAAAGCTACGGTTTCCGAGGGATGTGTATCGCCAACATGTTATGTTGTCGTACTGCAGTTGGACGATGGAGAAGACCTTGTTGAAGTTGCGGTCCATTAACATGATCTATCCCGCACATTAATATATGAGTCATTGAGACCCATCAAAAATTGGATCACGCATCTCTCTCGATAGCGCTCCATGAGCACTTTGAGTTTGCCACAATCACAACTGGGAGAGGGTCGTATATGGGAGTTCGTCCCAATCGTTTTGAGTTTACCATAATAAATACTTACCGGATCTTGCTCTTGCAAGAGGGCGGCCATTTCTTGGAAAATGCATGGTCCGCTTTGTTGGGTGAACGGTCCCGACCTTCCAACGAGCATCATCAACAAAACAATACTAGATTTGATGGATGGACTTGGAGTTTTGAATCCAGTCACCATCATGTCGTTACATCGTCCCCAAGATTCAAAAAGAGGGGTGGTAGGGTCGGGGTTTAGAAATAGTGTCTAAACTATTTTGTTTTTAGCCCTCAAGGCTCGACCCATGGTTCGCAACCATGTAGAATAGTTATCGACGGTTAGTAAATCGGCGACCAATGTGACGGTCGAACTATCGCCGGCTTCCAGCCGAAAGGGATTGGTTGGATCTGAAAGGTTTTGGAAGCGTAGGGTTTGTGAGCCGTCGAGATTTGGACTGTCATGGGTGGATGTGTGTTCGGTGTGGTGGGAAGCCATAGTTGCTCTGATACCATGTGAGAAACTGGATTGAAATGAAGACGAAGCAGATGAGGACGAAGAAGAAGACTCTGGAAGCACTCTAGTGCTGCCGTTGGAAAGAGGCGAAACACAGAACATCATTAATTGCATTGCAGATTTTTGTACATTACCCAAGGAAGGAGCTCGACTCCTTATAATGAAAATAAAACAATGAAAACAAAAGAAAGAATAAATCTAAAAACGGAAAAGAAAAGGAAAATAAAAATCTCACCTAAAATAATACATAACGGTACAAAGTAGAAAAAATATCCTAAAATACAAAATATCTAAACATTAAAAATTTACAAAGTAAGAAAATTATATATTTTCTAATAGTCCTAGGCAGCTCTCAAATGAAGGAGTAAGAATATTAAAGTATATTCTCTTCTGCTCATATTAACAATTACAATGTATTTCGTTTGTACAAGAACACAATAACCGAATGTTCAATACCTCTCTACCAAAGAATGAGACACAACTAGCAAATATGAACCACGCCACCATTCAAAACAAATTGGCGATGACTACTTTTAGAAGGAAAAATTGTAATAGATCCATCATAACAAGATATAATTTGTCTTTAACTTGTATTAGACATAGTTGATTTAGCGTTTTGTTCTTGTTATGTTCGGTTTCTTGATGGTTAGTATTTTAAAACTCGAGGAATATCCTAACTTGTATGCTTTAATTTCAATGATTAGGTAAATTAAGTAAAGAGAAGATCACTTGTGTATTTGGATTTCTCATGAATAAGTAAAGTGGTCGAGTAGTGTAGGGATTAAGTATGACCTTTTTACGTTCTTGTATATAATTTGTATTATGATATTTTGTAGATCTTGAACCTGATTATTAATTAATGTACTAAATATAAAAGAAAGAATAGTCTTCTTTTAGTGAAAAGGGGTAGTTAGCTGTCGGTCTTAGAGACCTTAGTCAAGTGATTAGTTAGTCAATTTATGTTATAAGATAATTAGGTATAAAATCCTAAAGCTTTTGATGATATAGGCTCGTAACATAAGAGGTTAGACATATATCAGTCATTTTTTCTTAGTGGCTGAGTAGTAGGCAAAATGCAGGAGAGTTAGGTGTTTTATCTAATATAAATGCATCATAGAAGTGTTTAATGATGATCAAAATTATATAATTTTGAGTTAGTTTTATTAATTAGAAGTTAGCCATGTAGAAAAGTAAGGAAATACTCCTATATGGATATAAACGGTTAGCCTTTCCATTGATTCAATGAATTTTCATATCCCTTACTATCATACTTCATTAATTATTCAATGGTTAAATAGAATAGATTATATAAAAATATTATAATATTTAGAAGTATGAAACTTGTAGAGTTGTAGTATACAGACGTCTGACATCTACTCTATATTTGGCAAATTGAGGTGCCTAATTTCTAAATGAATATTTATAGTTTTATGACCATTATATAGTATGATATCAAGGGATATTATAGTGAAGAATGTTGGGTTCAACATGTTCAAAGTGTTAGAGATTATCAATTTAGAAAGTTGAGAATTCTTTGAAACTATTTTTTATATAGAGAGTTAGAAATTTTCTTAGACTAATACTTATATCGAGAGTTAAGAATTCTTACATAGGATTTAGTTAAGACATTTGTATATCCGTGGAGGCAAGGTTTTAAAAAAATATAGATTTGGTTGCTTATTAAACTTAGAAATATCAATTATCTCGTAATAATTTTTTAACAATTTGGGGTTAAATATATGACTTTTGATTTACGGTGATTAAATAAAATTTAAGAAAATTGTTATGATATTTTATATTGTTGATATAAGTTAAATAGAACATATATTATTATTGATATTCAGATTCAATGAAGCCTCTATTGTATTTGTGATATTGAGGTTCGGTGGAACCCATCAATAGGTACCCTTTGTATATACTCTTTAGTCATGGTTATAACAAATGTCAAAGTTTCAAATAGTTGAGTCGTCTACCCTTGATATTGCCTATCATTTTTTATTGACAGCAAAGAATGATAACTCTTGTTCAAAAAGTGGACTTCAAAGATGCTCCAGAGAATTTAGAATGCAAAAAAGAGAAACAAATCAGTCACTCAAATAATTGAGAGTCTCATGTTATTAAATGATCTCTGAACGTAAATAAAACCTTTCACACAAGGTGTATTGCTCATGATAAGATCTGTGATGTTATCATTTACGGAAAAAGTTTGTAAAAATCTGGTGGCAAAAATAAGATGGAGATATTGTAATTTAAAAAATAAACACATCCTCAACCTTACAAACTTACCTGGTTTTGCCAAGGAAATGAGGTAAAGGTCAATAAGAGAAAAAATTATATTGATGAAGTACAATTTGATGTTGCTTCCATGGACACATGCATTCTATTTTTTTTTTGGTAAACTTCGGCAATATGATGGAATTTCCATTCACGATGGCTTTCGAAATTTTGTGAGGGGTGGGGTAAAGGTTGTTTTGAATCATTATTGATATGAAAAAGACTCCACAGAAAAGAAAAGTGACTTGCTGTTGAAGCATGTGCTTGAAAGAGAGGTGGAAGGTACTATTACAGTATGTAGTCTTGTGGTATCAGAAGAAAATGGAGTGACAAACAAACCACCTCCAATCTTAGAATCCCTTCTTGTTATGATGTCGTCCGAGAGGGAATTCCATCTGATCTTCCGTTCATGGGAGATATTTTACATTGCACGGATATTGTGTTTGGACAAGTCATTACCAACAAGATGACTTATAGGATGAATCTTTAAGAGAATAAAGAGTTGCAAAGGCAAGTAGATGAAGTTTTGGCAAAAGGTTTTGCAAAAGGCATAAGCTCATGTGTTGTCTTGGCTCTTCTTTTTCCTAAGAAGGATGAAATGTGGCATACGTGTGTTGATGGTAGAGTGATAAACAAGATGATTATAAAATATCGCTTTCAATTCACCAACTCAATGATCTTCTTAATCAACATCATGCTACTAATATCTTTTCAAAGATAGAGTTACTAAGCGATTATCATCAAATTCGGATCAGGGATGGGGGTAGGAGATGAATGGAAGATAACCTTCAAAACAAGGAATGGCTTCTAATAATGGATGGTGATCAGATTGGAGCTTTCTTATGCCTCTAGAAATTTTTACGATGCTTATGAATCATACTTTTAAACCCTTTATTCAATATTTCATTGTAGCCTACTTTAGTAATACTCCAGTATCCAATGTTTTTGGCAAACAATTGACATGATAATGAAAAAAAAGTTGTTTGCCAACTTAAAAAGTGCCATTTTTTTCTTTAAAAGCATTGTAATATTTGGTTGTGTCATTTTTAACAAGACATAAAAATAAATCCTAGCGAGATGACAAAATCACAAGTGGACCAATGCTAAGGACACTCCGTGAAGTTTGAAGCTTCCATGGTCCTGCATCACTTTATCGCCGATCTATCCTAGCAAGGTTAGCACTATTATTACTCCTATAATCATTGTTGGGTGAAGGCATATTCAACTGGACAAACGAAGCTGCAAACAGCTTTGAACTCCTGAAGTGGAAGGTGAAGAAGCTCCAATCCTCTCTTTACCCGAATTTTGATGCAGTATTTGAGATTGAATGCGTTGCTTCCGATGTGAGTATTGGTGCTTCTCTTAGCGAATCAAGGAAGCGTCAAGCTTCAATAAATAGTTGAATGATTCTCTAAATAAGTAAACTTATGAAAGAGTTTTATGCCACTGTTTTCTCCTTATACCATAGGAGTCATTTTCTCGTTCCAAAGCAATTTTCTTCTCTAATCATGAAGATTTTAAGTATTTGAAATGCTAGCAAAAAAATTTATAGCCTACAGGCAAAATGAAGCGTGTTTTTACAACCATTTTCATTTTTTCTTAGACATAACACGGGAGTTCAAAGCCAAGTAGCCAATGCTTTGGGTCATGGGCATTATTTGCTTTCCACTGTGAAAGTAAATGTCTTCGGCTTTGAAATTGACGATGAACTCTAAAGGAGGATCCTTCATTTGCAAACCTATGGATGGAGTGCTCGAATAGGCCTTATTACCGATTTCTTCTTAAAAGATGGTTATCTATTCATGGGCAATTGTTTTTGAATTTTACTTAGCTCTTTACAAAATTTTGTTATCAATGAAGCCCATGACGGTGGACTTGCGGTTCTCTTTGGAAGAGATTGGGACACATGTTCTTATTAAAGAAAAACTTTATTGGCCAAATATGGAAAGAGATGTTTTGCCGCACTAAACGCACTGTCAAACTAGTAATATAGCCACTGAATCGTGGACAAAATATAGAGTTATGCACACCTTTTCTAATTCCTAATTCTTTATGGGATGATGTTAGCATATATATTTGTGGTGAGTTTTTCAAAGACACGATGAAACAAAGATTCTGTCATGATGTGTTGTTAATGGTTATACCAAATTGAATCATTTTTTCCCTTGAGTATGACTCTTGATGCTTCTCATGTGGTTGATATGTACTTTTGAGAAATTGTCAAGCTTCATTATATGAGGTTTCAATTTTTAAAATATCGTAATTTGGAGTAATTAAGAGAATATAATTAAAATTAGGTTTAAGAGTACGTGAAAAATTAGTATCAGAAACAAAAAAGGAGTCGGGAAGCCCGGTGCCTGAGGGGTGCCCGAGGTGCGCTCAGGGTGCGTTTTGCAGAATAGCTGAACTTGAGGCACGCTCGAGGCACAGCCATGGCGTATTTAGCATAATGGTGTGCCCGAGACACGCCCAGGGCACATTTAGCAGAATGGCGCACTCAAAACACGCCTGATGGACGCTCGAGCACAGACCTTCGGGTGCTGTGGTGCCTGAGCATTGCTCTACTGGCGTTCAAGCGTCAGTCTATGTATATAAGTGCGCACAAGGGTTTTTTCATCATTTTCACATAGATCTAAGAAAGAGGAGAGACAAAAAATGCGAAGGAGAACAGAGAGAAGGAGGAGATCGAAGCATCGAGTCTGATTTCAATTTAGAGCTAGTTCAGGAAGTTGTAGATTGGGTCGAGGTAAGTACACCCACATACTTTCCTCTCTTGTTGCATTGTTATTCCGTTCTTTTCGGGTATTTTTGTTCAAATACTTGTCTAACCTTATATTTTGTAAAACCCATATTTTGAGCATATTTATTTGTTAATTTGGTGCTCAATTTGGTGATTTTATGTGATTTTCGTACATGAAAACCATAACCCATGCTCCGCTATATTTATCCACTTATTTTGAGATTTTTACATGATTTGACTTTTGAAAAATTAGAATCCTACCTTATGGACATGAATATTGGTATTTATTCACATGTATTTTTGTATATGTTATTTTATATGTGTTTCAAAATTATATTGTGAACCGTTTGTGAAGGGATTTGTTGTCTAGAAACTCTAAAATTATGTTTTGCTCATTATGGTAAGAATTTTTTTATCACTCCAAGCTTTATGTCTATTTGTATATGTATTTAAAGGTATGTGAAGATTTAAGCTCACAAAAATATAAAAATGTGTATCAGTATACTAAAGAATATAATTATCTGTATCTATATCTAAGAATTATACAAGTTATACAAAGTATATGAAGAAAACTCCATAATTTGTTATATTTGATGATTTATTTTTGAGGGAGTGAGAACTTTATATAAGAATTATGTTGGAACCTTCCCTTAAGAATAAGTAATTATAAATTTTGACCAATAATTTATATTTCAGATGGTAGTATTTTTTGACATACCTTAGGATATTATAGTAGTAGATTGAGAAATACTCCTGGCCACGGGAGATGCTATGGTGGCATAGTTGTTATTTAGTCATGTATACCGGGTGAAAAGTATATCGTCTGCCACAGGACGTTAAAGTTTAAGGTATTATGAGTAACGCCTTAGAATGTGTGGATGCATACACATTCTATTTCTCGTTTGATTACTCCGTTAGTTGGTAAGGTTTACTGACCCTAATTTGTAAAGATAATAAAATTTATGTATATTTTAAAACCTAAAGGAATTAGAAATAAAATTTAAAAGATAAATGTATTCAGAAAATATATTTATTTTTGTTTCATATTTATGCATTTATATCATGCACCTATTCTGTTTCTCTATTTTATTTTAAGTATATTGTTTATTACCTTTGATTATATTGTACCATATTGAGTATTTGACTTACTCATTACTATTTTCTTGCCTTCAAATAAATACGAGTTTATACCTGATGAGGTAGAGTAGAGTTTAGAAGTTTGCTAGGTAGGATACTTCAAGGATAACTTTGTAGACTTAGATTTTGTGATTTTGTGCCATTATATGGAGTACTTTTATATATTTTGAGATAGATACATTTTGTTGTATTTGTATGTTGATGATATACAGATAATGTAGTTTTTATTGTATATTGATGGATATATATACTTCTACAAGTTATTATAGTTTGATATTTAGGTACTGTAATACCCCGGATCCTATTTCAATTATTTTAATATTTATTTTAATTTTTGTATTTCGAACGTGATAAAAATAAATTAAAATATTATAAAATTTTGATGAATGATCGAAATTTCGGAATGGCGCTCGAAGCGCGCCTGTGCTGTTGTTCGAATACTGATTTGAGTTTGGGAATAAAAGAAAAGTAAAATAGAAAATATAAATATAAATAAATAAATATAATAATAATAACAATAATAATAATCAGAGAAGACAAAGGAGATCGGGTAGAAAGAGAAAGCTGCGCCAACAGGAGAGAGAGTGCTGATTCGGGTACTTCGCGATATTCTTTCTCCATATCTGTAGAGTATAAAGTCGAGGTAAGTATCTTCTAAAATTATTCTTGGTTTGATTTAATTTTTAATATATTTTGACTACTGTTAAAAATTTTACTAACATGCATATATCTTTATATACTCTCGAATTTATTTATTCTATATATGTATGTATATTTTACTGGTCGTGCGGTGATTTTATACTGAAATTTATAATTTTGAGGATTTTTGGATACTCGGACAATATATATATATTTGTGTATCCGTATGTTGTGGAACCATAAATTGGTCGTGCATCAATCCATGTGCTTGCTGTCAGAGGCAGAGTCACTATGAGACCATGCCAGTTTGAGACCTAAAAGGTTGTTATATGTGATCCGAGGCATGAGATATTGGTACCGCTCCCGATGGAGGAGGCTTAGTCCCGATAGTGACGTGTGTGATATGTTGTCTCACTTCCGTCGATAGGAAGGTTGAGACGTTTAGTAACCGACCTGCCCTACTGTGTATTTAAATGAGACCATCGTAAAAAATTGACGGGATAATATATTCGAACATTCCAATATATATAACTAAATTTGAGGTTACAACCAAAGTCACGGGTGATAAAATATAGTAAGCAAGTTCCTAATCCATGGGAGATAGAGTACATGGATGGCCTTGAGCTGCTAGCTTAAACCGTAACTGAGCTTTAAGCCGCTAACTTAAATCGCAGCCGATATAATCGTAGTTACTAAACAAGGATAACCCTTCCTCAAGTTGGTATTATTTATCTTTAATTTTATGATTTCGTGCATACTTTGTATTTCTATATGTATTTGGGTGGACTGTGATTCGAGATACATGATTTGGCCCACGGATGGACGATAAGAATGTCTCGTACATATTGATATGTTAAGCCCAGAACATGTTTTATATTTATATGTTTTGGTTCCAATTTCTTTGATTTTAGCATTTGGTATATAAGATTTATATTCGAAT
Organism: Nepenthes gracilis; assembly: GCA_033239525.1. NCBI lineage: Eukaryota > Viridiplantae > Streptophyta > Magnoliopsida > Caryophyllales > Nepenthaceae > Nepenthes > Nepenthes gracilis. The sequence continues at coordinate 4,094,707 of BSYO01000040.1, forward strand.
GATTGTATGTGTCCAATACAGATGTGGTAACGGTCGCGATTATATAATGTGACCTCGGATCATATGATATGATATCTTCTATGAGATTTGATCGGATCATTATTTATTATAATTATGTCTTGAATGGACTATTTGATACGGACGATAATTTAGTATAAGACATCTCTTCGATTTTCAAAAATTTTATGGACATTGTGCTTTATTTTATGTGCCTATTATATGATATCCCTTCCTCTGATTTGTATACTATTTTATATGATGATAATACTTATTGAGCTCTCGATTCACGTTTTCATATTTTATCCCTTCAGACTAGTGACATGGATACGCTTGCAGGAATTCGGATATGATTTGACATGGCTTATCTCTATCGGTGAGTGGATATGTTTATATAGTTATGTCTCTGATCTCGGGGGCGTGTTATGGTTATTGTTTATGACCAGATGATCACCTTGATCATTGTATGAAAAATATTATAGTTGTTGTATATTTGGATATTTTCCTTATGATGTTTGGATAGTAAGTCATGTATTATACTTGTCCGAATTTATATCCGATAAGATCTTGTATGAATTTTATTATGTTGGGTCTTGTATATGTATGGATTGCCATACCTGAGTTGTATTTTTATGGTTTATGGAATATATTATTATTGATTTTTATTATTGACCTGCATATGAGATATTGGATCATGACAGAGGTGATACTCAAGAAAAGGTCGTAAGGAAAGGTATTTTTAGGTCATCTTGGGTAAAAAATTGATCGGATATTTGGCGCGATAAATGTAGCATATGGTGAAGAGTGAAAATTTGGATTGTAAATGCTTGAATTCAAATCAAAAGTCGATTAATTGATTGTGATGAGTCGCACAAACATTATAATAGGTTATTCGATTTAGCAGCCAAATAAAAATTTGGTTGCTATGTAAATGATGGTCAGTTAAGGGCAAGATTGAGTGCCATTCGAATGATTAAAAGTGAGCCAGTTTGAAAATTTTTTAGAATTTTTGATCTAATTAAGGCTTAAATTGAGCTTTAGAAAGTCGAGGATGTGTTTAAGTTTTTGGTTGTTCAGATAAAGTTCGGTCTACTGTCCATAAGTTGGAGAGTAAGGTAAGTTGGCGGTGGGCTTCTTAGTGCCATATTCCACTTTTTATGAGGTTTTTATGGGGGTAATTTTTGGAAGAGTCCCTCTATATTTGGCTTTTGAGATAGTAAAGATGGTGAATTCTGGCTGAGGCACGGGAATAAGTTTGTGGCCTTTCAGATTCTATGTAAATGTTGTATATTTTTTTAATTTTTAGAATGAGCTTTGATAATATCGACCCATGATGGGTAAACATTTGATCTGTTAAGATTGTGGACTTCGATATCCGATCTGAATTTGTAGATATCAATGATTAATTGATCCGATTTTATTGAGGTGCCGGACATTGATAGGTGATTTATTTGATCAATGGTTAGGGCTTGATGTTTTCTAAAATCGATTTGCATTTAGAGTATTATCAATTAAGGATAATTGGGAGAATATGCCTGAGATGCCTTCAAGATAAAGGTACAGTCGTTGTGAGTTTCAATGATATTTTTGGGTTAGTGATTTCATTGGCATTTTTTATGAATCTTATGAATCGGATCTTTTAACTGTATTTGGGTCTATTTGTGATGGCTTTATTAATGATATTTTGATTTGTTCAAGAAATTTATGTGGGGCATGAGGTCCGTTTGAGGATTGTGTCATAACTACAAAAGGTAATTTATTGTTTGCCCAACTAAAGAGATGCAAGTTTGGTTGGAAGTATTGTTATTTTGGGTGTGTTGTTTCTTGATGGTATGTTTGTAGATTTGTAGAAGATTGAAGCGGTGGCCGATTGGAAAAGGCCATTGTTTGTCGTGAAGGTACGCAATTTCTTTGGTCTGCTTGAATCTGGTAAGCAATTTGTTGATGATTCATTGAGAATTATAATTTTCATGTAATATTTGGCTTTGAAATGATTAATGTTTATTGGAATAGCAATTGTGAAGAGAGCTTTCAAGAAATAAGGGCAGATTATCGATAATGACAATTTGGTTAACATCTAATGGATTAAGTTAATCTGTAATAGATTGTGATGCTTTCGAGAAAGATTTAAGGTTGTATTTTGATGTAATATATTCCGATGGTTGCTTATGGGTTACTACGGTTGAATGTATATGATCAAGGTTATTCCACCCATTGTTTAGAATTAGCAGCTGATGTCTTTGACCTAAGAATTTAGAGGTGTTGCATGAAAGGGAATCATGGTTTCATTGATCATAGGGTCTTAAAGAAATTATTTTGCAAAAGGAGTTAATCAAGTGGCAATGTAAGTGGGTGGATCGCCTAAGGGCTGTGATGGTAAGCTTCAGTGTCAGCCAAGAAGGAGAATATTATTAGCGATATTTTGAGTCAGAAGTCTTGATTTAATGTGTCATATGTTCATAATAGAAAGTAGAATATGAGCAGCTTCCATGAATTTTGCTTCGGGACTACTAAAGACGGTGAGAAATATGGACGTGGTTAGGGTAATTGTGGATTGGCTATTGAGGTTGGTCAATTTATTGCTAATTCAGATAATGTATTTGGATGAAAAGTTGGCCCGTCGGTATGCCAATGAGATAATGAGGTTGAAGGATATTCCAGTTTCAAGGTTTCAATTATGATCTAATATTTGTGCCAAAATTCGACGCAAATTCATATAAGACATTCGAGCGTTGGGTTAAAATTTGATAAGGCGATAATTCACAGTCAAGTGATCAATCAGAGTAGTACAGTGGAAGCATGTGAGTCCGTAGCCCTCGGTTGTAAGACTTGATTTGGATTTTTAAGTAGAGAATCTGATTTGAAATCCAGTTTGAGGACATTGATTATGTGGGGATTTTATTGAGTCTTACGATTTTGAAAAAGTGGCGGCTTTGATTAGATCGGTTTAAAATCTGACGGGGTAGAAGGAGATTTTTACCAACAAAGTAATAGGTAGGTGGATCCATTCTCAGCCTATGCGTATACTGTTTAGAATTAGAGTTGCATTAGGAGTTTGCGCTATAATGTCTTCTGTCTTCATTTTAAGTAGAGAAGCTGTACAGTTATCGGTGAATATTCCCTGGCAGGATTGGGCTCCAAACCAAACTCCTATCTATGGAAGAATCTCTGATGAATATCAGAGATGAAGTCATTTTGGTCGAGCCATCATAAAGCTGGATGCGATCAAAGAGCCTCGATTGGAGGATGAAAGCTCGGGGAGCAATTGAGGTTATCAGTAGCTATAGTGGAGTTGGAGTATCTAAATTCGTAAGAAATATCGAAGATTCTCCACCTAATAAAGTGGCGAGTTAATCATGTGTCTCATGCCTAAAGGAAGAAGCCAAGAAGAATAAGCCTTCTAGATTTTATTTCTGATTTGTGTTGGACAGCGAGGAATTTGGTGGCAATTTGGATGACGATGGATAAGCTGATGAAGTCGGCTCATTGCTTGCTGATTAGAATATCATTCTCGATTTTGGCCATCAACACATTATCGTGATGAAGAGATTGTAAGGTATTCTAATTTTGAGGCCCTTGATTGCGATTGGAAGCAGATGATCGATTTGGATTGCGCAGTGGGAGCGTGCGGACTCACAGCTATCGGTTATAAGATTTGATTTGAGAATTGAACTAAGAGATTTGATTTGTAGCTCGATTTGATATTCGAGAAGAGTAGTCAGATGTTTCTAAAAGTATCATGATGAAAATAATTTTAAGTTTTAGGGGAAAATGATAGGTTGAAGTTGAGGTTCGATAGGCCTTTTGAGGTTTTGCAGCGAATTGGAGAGGTGGCCAACAAAGTTATCCCGAGTTTGGCGGAATCATTATAATGTGTTTTGTGTATGTATGTTAAGAGAAATATGGGTTGATCCTTGGCATATGATCGAATGTGAATTGTTTTTTATTTGGAGGAGTTATTTTATGTCAGGGTTTCAGCTTAGAATATTGAGACAGAAGGGATCAAGTATTGAGAAATAAGATAACGATTTTGGTTATGATATTTTTGAAAAATCTTTTGGTTGAAAAATTCGTATATGATCTATCCCACGTGATTGAGTTTGATTCGTTGAAAATTGGAAAAAATTTATCTTATGTTGGGATTTTGGTTTAGATATTGGGATAGAAAGATTAGGTGTTGAGGATCGGATTTTTAGAGAACTCATTTGATTGATGTTAAATTCAGAAGAATTGTCATTATCTGTTCAATGATTAATGTATGTAAATTTGGAGGATAAAATTTTTATAAAGAGGGAGAGTGTAATATCCCAAATCCTATTTGGATTATTTTAATATTTATTTCAATTTTTGGTATTTTGGATATGGTGAAATTAAATTAAAATATTATGGAGTTTTGAGTAATGATCGAAATTTTAGAGTGGTACCCGGAGCGCACCCGTATTGTTGTCCAAATACCGATTTGGGTTTGGGAATAAAAAAATGTAAAATAGAAAATATAAATGTATATATATATATATATATATATATAAATCATTCCTCAAAATTTTATAATATTTTAATTTATTTTTATTACGTCCGAAATACCCAAAATTAAAATAAATATTTAAATAATCCAAACTAGATTCGGGATATTACAGATACCTAGTGGCATCTTATATGAACCAACGTTATATCCGGAGATATGACGTTGGTGCCACAAATAAATTTGTGATTTTGGCTTTTTTTGTCATTTATGGATATATATATATATATATATATATATATATATATATATATATTATATAGGGATATTGTATAGGCTTGTATTTAGTTTGATGGCCATTTTATAGTCGGGACCTTACTAGTTTTCGGTTAAGATTTTTAGGGTCATCACAATTGGTATTAAAGAAGATGCTGGATTGTTTGAAACTCTGCAATATCAAGCGATATGTTAAGGGTAATAGGATTAAGAAAGAGCAAGCAAGTGATCCATTTTTTAAGGATATTGTTTGAGAACTTGATCAAGACTCTCGAAGGTATTTTAAGGTTCGTGCCGATTTGGTTTTACGATTCCATGATCGTTTATGTGTGCCTGATGACAAGGAGTTGAAGGAAGAGATTATGAAAAAGGCTCATCGAACCAGGTATACTATCCCTTCTAGAATTAACAAGATATACCACAATTTGAAGAAGATGTTCTGGTGGAGGATTATGCGAATGAAGATTGTTACTTTTGTTAGTAGATGCCTTATTTGTCAGCAGTTGAAGACTAAGAAGAGGAAGCCCTTGGGTTTATTGCAACCTTTGCCCATTTCAAGTTGAAAGTGGGAGGATATTTTTATGGATTTTGTCATGAGCATGTTTAGGACCCTTAAGAATCATGACGCAATTTGGGTCATTGTGGATCAACTAACTAAATCAGCTCATTTCTTAACCATTCGGATGACGTACTCTCGTGATCACCTGGCACAATTGTATACCAATGAGATTGTTAGACTGCATGGTGTGCTAGCATTTATTATGTCCGATCGTGATTCACGTTTCGTATCTAAATTTTGAGAGAATTTGCATCAAAATTTATGGACAAACTTGAAGTTCAATACGACATACCACCCTCAGATATTAGAGGGAATGGATAGTTTGAGCGAACCATTCAGATATTAAAGGATATGCTTGGAGTTTCAATGATGGAATTGAAAGGAAATTGGGATGATCACCTAGTATTATCGGAGTTTGCATACAATAATAGCTTTTAGGCGAAAATTGGTATGACTCCTTTTGAGGCATTGTATGGTAGAAAGTGTTGATCTCTTATCCATTGAGAAGAGACAAGAGGTAGATGACTTTTGGGGCCCGATGTGATTTAAGAGATATCGGAGAAGATTGCGGTAATTTTTGAGAAATTGAAGATAGCTCAAAGTTGGTAGAAAGGTTATGCTGACCGGAAGAGATCTGAGCTTAAATTTGAGGTTGGGGATTTTATTTTCTTCAAGGTATCACCATGGAAGGGGACCTCTAGATTTGGTGTTAAAGAAAAATTGAAGCCACGATTCATAGGCCCTTTGAGATTTTTGAGAAAGTTAGAGAAGTAATGTATCGATTGGCGCTGCCGTTGAGTTTGGTTGATGTGCATAGTATTTTCCATGTCTCAATGTTAAGGAAGTATATTCATAATACGACGCACGTCATCAACTATGGTCCTTTGGTTATCCATGAAGATTTGTCTTATTTGGAGGAGTCAGTTCAGATTCTGGATTGGAATGATCAGATTTTGCGCTCAAAGACCATTATTCTTGTTAATGTTTTGTGAAGGAAATATTCTCGTGAAGAAGCGACGTGGGAAAGGGAGGATGAGATTCAAGAGAAATATCCCCATCTATTTCGAGGTGTGTTTATTCGTTTAATTTCTAGGATTCGTTAATTTCGAGAATAAAATTTTATAAGTGGGAGAAAACTGTGAGATTTCAGTTTTTAAAATATCGTAATTAGGAGTAATTAAGATAATATAATCATGGTTAAGTTTAAGGTACATGTAAAATTAGCATCGGAAGCAAAAAGGGAGTCGGGAGGCTTGATACTTGAGTGGCGCCCGAGGTGCGCCCAAGACATGTTTGGCAAAATAGCCACGCCCGAGGCATGCCCAGGATGCATTTAGCATAATGGTGCACCCAAGGCACGCTCGGGGCACATTTAGAAGAATAGCGCACTCGAAGCACGCTTGATGGACACTCGAGCATGGACCTTCGGGTGCAGTGGCGCCCGAGTAGCGCTCAACTTGCGCTCGAGTGCCAGCCTATATATATAAGGACACACGAGGGTTTTTTTGTCATTTCTGCATGGATCTGAGAGAGAGGAGAGAGAGAACGTGAAGGAAAACAGAGAGGGAGGAGATCAAAGCATCAAGTTTGATTTTGGCTTAGAGCTAATTAATAAAGTTATAGATCGGGTCAAGGCAAGTGCACCCACATATTTTTCTTTCTCTTGTTGTACTTTTTATTTCATTCTCTTTGGGTATTTTTGTTCAAATGCCTGTATAACCCTATATTTTATAAAACCCATATCTTGAACATGTTTATTTGTTGATTTAGAGTCCAATTTGATGATTTTTCATGGTATTTCATATGTGGAAACCCTAACCTGCACCATATTATATTTATCTGCTTATTTTAAGATTTTTACATAATTTGGCTTTAGAAAAATTAGAACCCTAACTTATGGCCGTGAATATTAGTATTTATTCACATGTATTTTTGTATATGTTATTTTGTGTGTGTTTCAAAAATTATATTGTGAATTGTTTGTAAAGAAGTTTGCTATTCGAAAGCTTTAAAATTATTTTTGGCTCATTGTGGTAAGAATTTCTTAAACGCTCCATGTTTGATGTTGATTTCTATATGTATTTAAAGGCATGTGAAGATTTAAACTCACAAGAATATGAAAATGTATATCAATATGCTCAAAAATATGATTATCTGTATCTATATCCAAGAATTATATAAGTTATACAAAGTATATGAAGAAAACTTTGCAATTTGTTATGTTTGATGATTTACTCTCCAAGGAGTGAGAACTTTGTATAAGAATTATGGAGGAACCTTTCCTTAAAAAAAAGTAATTATGAATTTAGACTAATGGTTTGTATTTCAAATGATAGTACTCTTTGGTATGCCTTAGGATATTACAGTAGATAGTCCGAGGAATGCTCCTGGGCTACGGGAGATACTATGGTGGCATATTTGTTATCTTGCCCTGTATACCGGGTGAAAGATATAACGTCCTCCATGGGACATTAAAGTTTAAAGTATTCTGGATTGCGCCTTAGAATGTGTGGATGCATATACCTTTCATTCCTCGTTTAGTTACTCTATTAGTTAGTAAGGCCTACTTACCTTGATCTACAAAGATAATAAAATTTCTACATATTTTAGAATATAAAGGAATTAGAAATAAAATGTAAAATATAAATGTATTCCAGAAATGTATTTGTTCATGTTTTATATTTTTTTTGGTAAATAATTAAATTGTATAAATGAAAAAGAAAAAAATACATGACAAATGTTCTATTTTCAAGTGTTTTGTCGACTTTGATTTAGAATAAAAACATTGGGGCATTCCCCGAGTCACCGTGAATTATGTCACGAATCCAAAGAAAGTAAAAAAATAAAGGAATAAATAGAGTAACATCCGCCTAAATCCATAAACAAAGTCAGTCAAACAGTAGATACCAGTGTCCATACTAACAACCTAGCATTCCTTCCAATCCTGCTAACAAAGCATCCATTTCGGGAGTGAGAGCATACCAGTCAAAAAGGGCAAAACACCAGGTGCAACGCCTCAGGGAATCACTACCAATCTGCTCCGATTATACCGATCAAGGTAGGTTATAGGCGCCAATAGCCACCAAAACACACCAGCCATGTGCAAAGGTAAATGAGGTCAACAATCATACAGATCCATATATATCATTGCGCAAACCACTTCAAGCATCAAAAGCATCCGAGGAGGAGGAAGTAGCAAACCATGCGTCGGCAGGATAACAACCTGGTCAAGGTAGGGAAGCCGCTCCCTACCAGTCCACCATTAGAATAATAACAAGATAAAAATAATAATATATATATATATATTTCATTCTCTCTCAGTCTCACGCCGTAGTCACCCAAGCCGAAAGGATGCCTTTCAAGCAAGAGGGCAATGAGCCAAAACAACTAAGTTCTCAACATCAGTCTCAAAGGCAGGGAAGAGGCTATTCTCAGCAACAATATAACTATTGATAAACAAGGGAATAGAAAAAAAAAAGACATTTTTTTTTAAAGAAAGAAGAATTGGAGAAGCAAGCTAGTCACCAAGCTATCCTCCTTTATTTTTATGAGAAGACCCCAAAATACCGGGAAAGCACACCACTGGTCAAGAACAGAACCAACCCGCACCACCCCTTTTTTTTGGAAAGAGAGTAGACCCAAAAATACCAGAGAATCACACCAATCGGTCAAAAACAGAACCAACCAACACTAACCTCCTCTTTTTTTTTTTTTTTTTTTGTAGAAACCTAAAACAAGAGAAGAAAACTGACCGGTCAGGAGCAAGACCAACTCTCACACTCCACTCGATTTTTTTTTTTTTTTTTTTTTTTTTGAAGAGCCTCAATTCGGCCTGAGAGCAATGCGAGCAGAAGGCACTTGATGGGCAAAGTGCTCCATTTTTCGCTAAGATCTGTCACCAGCCAGAATAATCCTTTCTATTGAGCACAAGGTCATCCCTGATCTTCCGTCAAGTGAGGCCTAAAGGGTTAGGTTCCATCGGTCCCTAATGTATTTGAAGTCATGATTTCGCCTAGGGATCGAAATATCTAATTTATGACACACCATATCTATAATCTGAGTAACCAGTTGGTGCTCATTAACCCAACTGGAGTCGTTGAAAAGCCGATGATTACATTCTTTTCAGAGATAGTAAATCAACACCGAGTGTAAGACGGAAGAATAGTCCTTTGGGGTTAGAGCCTTTCCATCTATTGGCTGCCCACTGAATATTTGAAAATAATTCATTATATGGCCATTGCATCCCCGCGTTATGGCACATCTTTTTCCATACAGCACCAGTGAACTCACAATTGAAGAAGAGGTGATCCGGAGTTTCCACCTCGACTTGACAATAAGGACATTTATCCGATGTAGTAGAAAATCTACTAATTCTATCCAGCATACTTAGATGACAACGAATGCAAAGCAAGAGAATGAAAGTACAGACAAGTATGTGGTAAGGACCCTAGATCAGCGAGGCCCACACCATCTTTTCTTTAGGTGCTCGAAGAAGGTCATACGCAGAGCGGATCGAGAAACGTCTATCCGTAGATAAACTCCAGCTAATCGAATCTTGCTCATCCTGTTGTGGCTTGTAATTAGGCATATTTTTTTAATGCGGCTCACTTCCTCATCTTTGTTATTCAACCATCTCCACACCCCATTTCTAATAATTTCATACACCTTCGCATCAATGGGAATACCCGTGACCATGCGCACTCTATTCTCGAATTGATCACTCAGAGGTCCCAGAGGATGCCAATTATCTAGCCGATTTCGTGTCTGAGAGCCATTTCCAATAATGTATCTAACGTGGGGGTGCATATCAGAACGCAACTTCATTATCTTCTTCCAGGCCCAAGGTGCAGAGCTCGGTATTTTTATAGTCAAAATACAGTGATTCTTTAGTCTGTAGTTCCGAACCTAGTTCGCCCATATGGAGTCGTCCTTATTGTTAAGAAGTCTCCGAAGAACCCGGCCCATTAGAGCTTTATTGCCCGCTTGCAGGTTTTTAATCCCTAGGCTTCCTTTGTCCTTCAGGCAACAAACGTCAGCCAAAGCCACTTTAGCCGAGGTCTTCCCTTCACTGTACCCATGCCAAAGGAATCTCCGAAGGAGACTTTGAATCTCCTTCAGAAGACCTTTTGGGAGGAGGAAGAGAGATGACCAATACAGATGAATGGAAGACAAAATGGAGGTTAAGAGCTGTAGGCACCCACCAAACGATAGCCATTTGTTCTTCCAAGATGCAATCTTGTTATTAATTTGGTCAAGGAGAGGATGGCAATCCTTGATAGTTAGCCACATCGTTAGAAGTGGCACTCCCAAGTATCTAACTAGGAGATGTCCTCGTTTAAACCAAAGAATGGTGATGATTTCATCAACGTGGTGGTTATTTTCAATGCACACAAAAACCTCGCTCTTCTCTTTATTCCCCTTAAGTCTAGATAGGAGTTGAAATTCATCGAGGCAATCATTTAATATTCGGGCAGATTTCGAGTCCGCTTTGGAAAAGAGCAATAGGTCATCGGCGAATGCTAGCATTATCGTGCTTGTGTCCTTGCATTTCCAATGGAATTGGAAAGACGAACATCGTCGGGCTTTCACTTCTATAATACCATTGAGCACTTCCATGGCCAGAACAAAAAGATAAAGTGAAAGGGGTTGCCTGACAAAGGCTTTTGACACCTTTAAAAAAACCTATCGATTCACCGTTAATGTTTATAAAGTACGACGGGATAGTTATACAATGTTGAATCCACGTGATCATCTTGAAAGGAAACCCCATTAGATGAAGGGTAGTAATAATAAAGTCCCAAAGAATAGAGTCATAAGCTTTTATCAAATCAACTTTTATAGCGTATTTGGATTCACCCTTACCCAAATAATATCGGTGAAGAAGCTCTTGAGCAAGTAGGATGTTGTCACTAATGTGTCGACCAGCCACAAATGTTGTTTGGCTTTTATCAACCAAATGAGGCAACGTACCTCAAACTCTATTGGCAAGAATCTTTGAGATGATGTTATATATCACATTATAGTAAGAGATAGGCTGTAGTTGGTCACCTTGGCATGTGACTTGACCTTTGGGATAAGGCTAATAAGAGTTGTGTTCACCTGCTTTAAGATCTTCCCGCTTGCGAAGAAATCTTGAACCGCCTCAACCACCAATGGACCTATAATGGACTAGGATTCCTTATAAAATTTTAAGGAGAGTCCATCGGGCCTAGGAGCTTTAGAATCCCCAATGGACATTAGGGCCTTATGAATCTCTTCCGCATTCACCGAAAGACACAGATCCTCTTGAACCGACATCGGGAAAGTATTAAGGATATATGAACAGGCCCACTCCAATACCACCATTGAAGTGTCTCTGCTAGTCCCTACGATGCTCTGGAAATGGTCCACAATCAGCTGCCTAACCTCTTCCATGCTCTGGTGCTATCACTGTCATTTTTTGTAAGGAAAAGGATTCTATTCGGGTTAGATTTTCGGGTAATTGAGTGGAAGAAATAATTTGTGCATTGATCCCCATCCTTGAGCCAGTGAAACTTAGCCTTGTGGTGTAAGAGCTCTATTTCTTTCACCAAAGCTCTGAGGTAATTGGTCTTGTAAGATCGTTCAACATCACTTGAGGACTCACTACTTGATTGGCTGGGGTGAATCTTTTGAAATTCCTCCAAATCTTGACGCGCCCTAACCACTCCCTCAAAAACACTCCCTTCTGCTGCATTGAGGTCTTTGAGGATCCGTTTTGTACATTTGAGCTTATACATGAGTCTGAACATGGGATATCCAGTGCAGTTCATACGTCAGGATTCACAGACCATTGGGTGAAATCTAGGGTGGAAAGTGAGAAAGTTGTTGAATCAGAACATGCCTTTCTGCCATGGATGTGTGTCTGTCGTTTTCAGGATATAGGGAGTATGGTCGGACAATCTAGCAGGAAGGAAGAGGGCTTTATACGGAGTGTGACTGATAAGTCAATTGCCATTCACTAAAACCTGGTCGAGCTTCCTGTATATTCGGACAGAAGCATCCCTACCATCATGCCATGTGTAGTTTAGACCTTCATGGCAGACATCCGCAAGATTACACTCATTAAGGCAGGAGTCAAGGTCCATCCTACTTCGTGCATGCCAATTACCTCCCAATACTTCTCAATGCGTTCAAATAGCGTTGAAGTCCCCCATAACGGCCCATGGCAATTCCTCGACAAAATTTCTCATCCTCCTAATACTATCCCAAAGTTCACACCTTTGGATTTTCAAATTAGCACCGTATATAATAGACAAGAGCAGGGCCTTCCCATCCGGCCTGTAAGTAGTTTTATAATGGATAGCTTGATTCTCTTTGGATATAATATCTACCTCGACTAGATCCGGATTCCACCCAATCCAAATACGCCTATTTGAGGTATTGGAATAATTCATATCCCATTTCCATAAAGGCATTAGGGTATAGGCAATTAATGCGGTATTCTTTTCTCTTACTTTTGTTTCGACCAATCCAACAATATCACATCTAAAAGATATGATAAACTGAAGGGTCTCATGTCTCATTATTTTACCATTCAAGCCCGACACGTTCCACGAAGCAATGCTAAGCATGAGGATAGTGTGGGGGGGTTTTCTTTTCGCCCCTTTATGTTTTTTTCTGGGCAGATTTCGATTGTGGATTCTTTTGAGGAGGCCCATCATGTACGTCAGTACTATGTAGATTACTTATAATAGGTGTCCTAGTCACTACGGATGATAGATCCTTGGCCTGAGGTCTCTCGGACTCAACTACATTTAGAGTTGATCCCAGCCTTCCCGAACCTCGTCCTTTAAGTAGCTTATTAATGTTGGAACATGAATAAGTTGAATTAGGGGGGAGCAAGCATTGACGTGTGGAACTATGGCCTATATCGGCACCTGACCTCATACCATCAGTTTTATCTAGAGTTGTTGGAATCATCTTCTAGTCCTGATCTAGCATCTCCAAATAACTTGCTGGAATCATATTCTTATTCCGTTCCTTTAGTTTGAGTATATTACTTATCATTTTTTATTATATTATACCTTACTGAATATTTATCTCACTCTTTACTATTTTCTTACCTTCAGATGAGAACGAACTTTACTTGATGGTGCGGAGTAGAGTTTGGAAGTTGGCTATGCAAAAAACTTGGAGGATGACTTTATAAACTAAGATTTTGTGATTTTGTGCCCCTATGTGGAGTACTTTTGTATATTTTGAGATAAATATATTTTGATGTATTTGTATATTGATGATGTATAGATTGTGTATTTTCTGCTGTCTATTGATAGATGTATATGCTTCCATAGGTTATTATGGTTTGATGTTTAGGTACCTAGTGACATTTTATATGAACCGACGTTATATCCAGAGATATGACGTTGGTGTCACGAATGAATTTGTGATTTTTTGAATCATGTGTTGTTATTTGTGGATATATATATATATATATTATATAGGAATATTGTACCGGTTTATATTTAGTTTGACGGCCATTTTGTAATTAGGACCTTATCGATTTTCAATTAGGATTTTTAGGGTCATCACACATTATATTCCTAAGATAGTCACTATAACATAGAGTAGTAATTTTAGGTAAAAATAATAAATTTAAAGTTAAATATGTCTAGTTATTAAATTAAATTATGAACCTAAATGAGACCCTAAGTATTATTCAACATGAGGCTGATAAATAAGGAATACATGAGCTATTGCATATACTTAGATATAGTCATGAGCATCAATTGAATAGCACATATGGTAAGTTGGGGGTGCCAGATGTAGACATAATAGGCATCCATGTTCAGCTAGAAAAAGTTTTCATGCATAATGCGCACCTAAAAGATATAGACGTGCCAACCTTATGATGGCTTCATGATAGGCACACATTTACCAATTTATATATAAAAGGGACCCTTATCTCTTTGCAACACATTTTTCATGGGATTTTAGAGTAAAAGAGAAAGAAATAAGAGAGAGAATTAGGAGGATAAAAGGAAGGCAAGCAATTGATGTAAATAGTTGAGATTTTTTATAATTGGTGAAGATAAGTCCACCTGAAGCCTTTGCCTCTGCAATTTAGCTACTAAATTTTAGAACTTATACTTTGTCAAATGTTGAGATTATTATATGAAAGTTTAATAAATGTGTTCATTATTGTTTCCTTTTGTATTTGACTTACAAGTATGGCCACATTGTACTCCTTTTCTAAGATTACGATAACTTTTACCTTTGTTTCCTAAATTGGTCCTGAAACTCTAAAATTACTGAAGGAATTTCCTTGCATTTCAAGTTTGCTCAAAAGTTTTGACAAATGTTTACAACTAAGTTCATAAGAAATTTATTTGTTTATAAATTTTGAAAAAAAGGTCATTTTGTAAACATTTTTCTTTGATTTTAAAAAAAAATTAATTTAAAGAATTGATGATAATATATTAAGACATGTCCAGCATGCTTTTGTTTATAAAAATCATGTACTTGTCATCCTAATGTTTAAAGTATTCAAATTTGGATATTTGAATTCACCAGCGAACCATAAATCAGCCAATCACTGCGGCCATAAACTAGTCATTGGCTGTACTTTTAAACTTGCAAGAGGCTACACTCAACAGCCAATCACTGCAAAAGACCCTATAGAAATTCAAATTCACCGGCTAACCAATGAAACAATCTACTTAGTGTTGGGATGTTTAATATCGAAGATACAAGCACAACCCAAGACATAGGGATAGTTATGGTAGAATTTGATGCTGATTAAATCAGCTAGGATGTCGTTAAGAGGACCAACACACAAATGGCGGAGCTAGCCGGGCCAGCTTCTTGGTAAATCCTTCTGGTTTCACTCATTTAGGTAGCAACTTACTAGTTAAATATGACATGCTATAACAACTAAATGGTAAAAATATGAGCAGTCAAAGTGAATAATTTAAGCCCCAAAACATGGAAGGCCACCGAAAAGAAGCCAAAATTAACAAATCACCACCAACTGAGGGCTCAAGATGTAGGTGACATACCTAAACACTCAAAGCTTGAGGGCTCAATGCTAAGGACTCCAACATTCACAAGGGAAGCCAAAAATTTAGCAAGCGTATATTCATTAGACTTAAATAGATTTAAGAATAGCTACCTAGCTAATAAACTTCTAGAGTGCACGAAGCATGTAAGCAACAACACAACCCAATGCAGGCCATGCTTATTCAACCACAAAGCCAAAGAACTAGGCGTCGTTCAACCCAGTGGCAATAGCTTAGTGGTGTCACATCTAATGACTTGTAATTAACGACATTAATTTAAGACCTAAAAATATACAATTAACTATTAACTTAAACATAATCTAAATGTGGGGACACAATCCTGCAATAATTACTATGATACTAGATAATTATCAAAGCACAAGTTTCAAAAATCACATCCAAATATGGCTCCAATAACTCATCTATTCTTATCAACTTAGATCGTAAGGAAAAATATCATAATTTGAAATCAGAGTAACAAATAATATCTGATGCGTCATGGAACCAAACTTTGAACAGGTTCTGGTCAAGTCGGCTGTTGAATCCAGCTCCGTTTGTTGAGTCTGGATCTTGCACACCATTACAACAAACAAAAGGTCAGGTACCGGCGGGATGTTGTCTCACCGAAAATATTCCGACACTTAAATCAGTAAACAACCTTTGAATCAAGAAGGTTAGGGCTAAAATGATAAATAATGAGAAGTGTAAGGAGTGTTTGTGACGGTGGTTGGCTCTTACCGTGAGAGGGTTTTTGTGGCTCGAGAGGAGCGATGGCTTCTGACACTGTGTTCTTGGGGAACATAGTGACAGAAAGAGTCGGCGCTCTGTAAGCGTGGGAGCTTATGAGAATGCTGTCTAAGCTTATGAGGGATTCTTCGCAGGAAAGAAAACATGGGGCATGTACGAGTGTTGTGTAAGCTTATGAGAACTTTTATGTGGGAATGAGAGCGTCCCCTAGAGTGAGGATTCCATAAGCTTTTATAATTGTGATGTTGGGCATTCTTCCTTAGGCAGGAATGCTTCATTCCCGCGTATAGCCGTCCATCGACCATGGTGTATCAGCCAGCCGTCTTCTTGACCCGCTTGGCTTTGTCTGCGTCTTTTAGGAGTGCTCCATCCGTTAGGTATCTTTGATATGGTGTCGTCCAGTTTTTTGCTCCAGAGATCTGCATCTCTTCCTGTTCCTCTGTGCTAGGAGGGCTAAGAAGCTCCCGCATGTCCCTCGAGTATTGCTCCAGGTTTTTTATGTAAAAACTCCGTTCTCGCCACTCACTAGCTAGTTGGTCGGCCTTCCAATTCTTAGTTATGGGAACATGAACAATGGTCACCTTGTCAAATCTCTAGCTGGTCTCCTTCATCTTGGCCAAGTATTTACCTAGGTGAGGGTTGCATGCCTCGAAACTCCCGTTAATCTGGTTAATGACCAGCTCAAAGTCATTGTAGATGGTCAACCATTTAACTGAGCACTCTTTAGCTAGCCTTAACCCGCCAAAAGAGCTTCATATTCTTGTAACGAAAATTGTTGGGAAGATTCTTTGAGAGAAAGAGCTTGCAGAGGCTTCACTCAAAGATAGAAAATCACTGTTTTCCACGTTCGTTTGAAAGTCAAGTCTGAAAGCGAGTACTTCACTAAATCAACTTTTTAGGATTTTTAAAACTATTCCTCCCACCATAAAGTTTATAGAAGATTTTCCACGTTAAATTTGTGTGTTCGCTCTATCTACCTTTTGTGTCCACCAAGGACCCATTCCACCGGCTCTTCCTCGTGATGTTTTACTAAATTTTTAGAACTTAGGGGCTGTTCCTCAAGAATTGGTGTCATTATTGTTTCAACGATTTGAAGTCCAAGTATGGCCACATTCTACCCTTTTCAATTACGATAACTTTTGCCTTTGGACCTAAAATTACTGAAGGAATTTCCTCGAACACTTCCATAAATTTTGAAAAAAGCCCACTTTGTACCATTTTTCTTTGATTTTAAAAAAAATCAATTTAAAGAATTGAATAATATCGAGACATGTCCAGCATATTTTTGTTTAGAATGTTATTTCAAATTTGGATATTTGAATTCACCAGCGAACCATAAGAACAATCACGCGATAAGCCTAAAAGTAAGGTTTTAAACTTTGGCTACACTCAAGACAAGTGCCAAGACTAACTTCAAATTCACCGGCTAAAGTTTCACAATAAGACAATCTACTTAGTGTAAAATCAACCCCTAGGATGTTTAGGATCAAGATACAAGACAAGTGCCAAGGCTAGCAAATTCTACGCGCGTGGGTAGCACATCTCTGGGGCTGGTCAATGTTTTATTCACGTAGTAGATTCGGCCAAATATTCAATTTAGTCGAACTTACTAGTTAAATATGAGCATATAAGGATGAAACTAATGGCTAATTTAAGCCTTGGAAGGCCACCGAAAAGAATCCAAAATTAACAAATCACCACCAACTGAGGGCTCTAGGTAGAGTTATAGCTCACTCAAAGCTTGATCCTCACAAGGGTGGTGTAGACTTAAATAGATTTAAGAATAGCTACCTAGGCTAAATATCACTTTAATTGCACGAAGCATGAAAACAACACAACCCAATGCAGGCCATGCTTATTCAACCACAAAGCCAAAGAACTAGGCGTCGTTCACTCTACTATCCACTAGAATCCATTTGCTTTTTGTTCCTCTTAGTGCCTTAAAGAAAGGCTAATACTTATCCCCTAACTTAACTAAGAAACGGGACAAGGTTGTCAGCTGTCCGGTTAGCCGCTGGATATCTTTGGCACTCCGTGGTAGAGTCATGTCCGTAAGAGCATTGATCTTCTTTGGGTTTGCCTTGATCCCTCGTTGGAAGACAATGAAACCCAAGAACTTATCTGAGGAGACCACGAAAATGCACTTAGCCGGATTCAATTTTATTTGATGTGTACGGAGCACCTCAAAGGATTCAGCCAGATTGTGAATATGATCATTGGTGGTCTTGCTCTAATCGAATGTTGGCATTCTCACCGGCATATACTTTCACAAATATTACACCTTCTTCACCCGCTTGGCATTGCCGTCTTTTAGGAGTGCTGCTTTATCTTTGAACATCTTATTCACGAGCCGTTAGTAAGTGGCACCTGCATTCTTTAGACCAAAAGGCATGACATTATAGCAATAGGTCCCCTAGTCCGTCATGAACAAGGTTTGCAAATCTTTCATCCCCTGGTCAACCATTTAACCGAGGCTCATCCATTCTGATCGCGATCTCGGGTTATACCCGAGTATCGTCCATGAAGATCACGTGCTCCGTCCAAATATGGAATCCACCAAAAGGTCGATCTCAAGCCCTAAAGTAAGGTCAAAAGTCAAGTCTTTATTCACGAGTAGACCACTTCAAATCGAGTCTAGCAAACAAGGATGAAAGCTATCTTTCCTCGGGGTAGGCCTTGTTAACGCTGTGAAATCGACGTCCACTAGAATCCACTATTTTGTTCCTCTTGCTTTTTTTTTTACCAAGACGACGTTGAAAAGCCAATCCGGATATCTTTGGCACTCCGACCTTCCTCGATTTGCCTTGATCTCGGTGTCCAAAACCCAAGAACTTATCTTTACTTCTTTTCGGATGGCGATCAATTTTTCCACGGAGTGATTTCTTCATCTTATTCACCTTAGCCGTTATTAAGTATCACCCTAATTTAACTAAAAGCATGACCTTACCGAAACCCAACTTGTGAACTATTAGTCTGGCCGGAATCCCTGGTATGTCAACGGGAGTCCATGCAAAGATGCCGGCATTTCGTCTTTTAGCAAGAACATGACGCTTCACCATTTCAATTGCTTTTTTTTACTCCCGGCGTTGAGTGAGCCGCCAATTTGCACGCACTTTTTCGAATCTTTCTTCTTTTAGTGGGATTAGACTCGCTACTCTTGATCGCGCTTGCCTGTCAGCCAAGAGTTGCTTTGTCTCAATGGTCAAGTTCTCCTACCGACTTGGCACTGCCACTTGGGGCGATTTGGGACATGTAACACGTCCGCCTAGTGACTTGGTTGCCTAACACTTTGTCCACACCGCATGCTATTAGGAATTTTATCTTGATGTGTGATATTGAAGTTACGGCTCCGAACGCAGTTAGGCATGGGCGGTCTAGTATAGCGTTGTAGACAAAGGATAGGTCAACTAGGTCAACTACTAAGAAGGTAAGTGTACGACTTGCCACTCTTAGGTATGTGCCCAGAGTGACTTCTAACTGGATCATCTCTTGGACGGGCACTGGCTTGTTATCAAGGCCATATAGTAGACCTTCAACAAGCTTTAACTAACTCTTTTTTAAACCAAGTTTAAAAAACAAATCAAGGTAAAACAAATCACATGAACTTCCATTATCAATAAATACTCATTTCAACTGGTAGTCGACGCTATCGTCCAAAACGAGCACAAATACAATAAGGGGATTTGGGAGAAATTACATGCTCCAGGTCATTGTCACTAAAGCTAATGACATTGCCTTCAATGCATTGCTTCTTCCTTCCAACCTGCTGTTCCTTGTGATCCGTCGGTGTCTTAACCAGCTGAGTCGTGATCATGTTGATTACTCCTACTATGACTCGATTCCGTGGAGGGGAAGGCTCTGATCCTTCACCGCTTGCTGTGCCGGAGCTCTGGCCAGGGTTCTTGACAAACCTGATGAGATGACCTCTGACGGATTAGCTCTTTTATTTCTTACTAGAGAGTCTTGCAATCTTCCGTGGAGTGTCCGGGAGATCGATAGAAAATCACAGTGTTTGACTGGATTCCCTTATTCCGCTTTCTTAAGTGATTTCGATCACTAAGGAACTTTTTCCCATAGATCTACAAGAGGACGTTCGAACACGTGCCATCAAGGGTATAAGATTGATCGGCCCGTAGTCCTTACACTCTAGCGGTTAGATCTTGTGGTGCTTTTTGCAAGAGTGGTCGCTGCCATTGTACCTCCTCTTTCCTTCTGTTGGGAAAAAGCGAGGCTGTTCGGTCCACTCGGAATACTTAGCCTCATTGGCCTCCTTTGTCATTACGTAGGCCCTGGTGATAGACTTTGCTTCTAGAAAGGTCTGCAGATTCTTATACGCCAGGTGCCTAAAGAAGTCCTTGTGCATTAGTACGGAGATGACACTGCCAAGCTTTATCTCCTCCGTGAGCACGAAATCACCCGACTTCTGCCATGAAGTGATCCAGAAATCTTCACGAATTCTCTCTGTGTTTCTGCTTGATGTGAGATAGATACCAAGGTTGCTTCTCTTCCCAGCAGTTGGAGGCGTATTGCGCCAAGAAGAGATCAGTCAGCTCCTGGAAGCTTCGGATCGAATTTGAGGGGAGGTGATGGAACCAAATACGAGCGTCCCCCTTCAAGGTAAGTAGGAAGTAGCACCACATAACTGTGTCCTCCAACCCTTGCAGACTCAGATGGGTGTGAAAATGATCAATGTGATCCATAGGATCAGTGCTCCCATCATATGAGTCAAGGGTTAGCATTTTGAATTTTGCTGGCATTAGACAGTTTAAGATCTCCGCTGAGAAAGAAGATCTATCAATATCTATTGTGTGTTCATCGTCTTTGAAGACACGGTTCCCGATCTTCTCCAGTCTTGGAACTGCTTGAGCGGCGTTAGCTGATCTTTTGGAGTTTAGATATGTTCTCAACTCCGTCCTTTCTTTGGTGTGGCCAAGAACCAGCCGGCTATGCCATCAGTGGATCTGATGGCCCAAGAGGCTCCCACTTGAGCTCGAGGCCTAGATTCTACTTGAGAATATTGGGGATTCCTTCGTTCCAGACTTTCATCCGGAGTCATGCTGCCCAAACGTTCCTCAGGCCTTAGTCGGCTTTGGGCTCGTGAAGACTCTGGTGTCTGAATATTGGCCAGCCTTATGGATTTCCTGTCTGGTCTCTTCTTCTTCTAACCTCCTCTCCTAGAGGTTGGTGTAGGGGCTGCTGCTGGAGGAGCCCCCTACTGTGCGTGCTCCTGGCGGGAGCAGAGCATCTGGAGTATCTTGTTCATATTTTGCATATGTTCCACCAGATTTTAAAAGAAGAGTGTGGGCACCCCATTGACTATCCCATTAATAATGGTACCAGCAGTGTGGTCCTAGTCGGACGAGGTCACTTCTCTAGCGGGATCGCTAGCTTGCGCCATCGTGTTCACCATTTTAGTTGATGATGTGGGTTTAGAAGGTGAAGTTGAGGAAAATATCTGAGCAAAGTGGTTGGCTTTTTATAAGCATTTTTCACAAATGGCGCCAATGATGCATCCTGGAACCAAACTTTGAACAAGTTCGAGTCAAGTCGATTGTTGAATCCGGCTGTATTAATCGAGTCTGGATCCTGCACACCACTACAACAAATAAGAGGTCAGGTGTCGGCGAGATATTGTCCCATCAAAAACACTCCGATGCTCAAATCAGTAAACAGCTTTCGAATCAAGAAGGTTAGTGCTAAAATGATAACTAATGAGAAGTGTAAAGAGTGTTTGCGATCGTGGTTGGCTCTTGTCGTGAGAGGGTTTCTGTGGCTCGAGAGGAGCGTTGGCTTCTGACACTGTGTTCTCGGGGAACATAGTGATAGAGAAAGTCGGCGCTCTATAAGTGTGGGAGCTTGTGAGAATGTTATCTAAGCTTATAAGGGATTCTTCGTCGGAAAGAAAGTGTGGACGTTTGTACAAGTGTTGTGTAAGTTTATGAAAACTTTTATGCCGGAATGAGAGCGTCCCCTGGAGTGAGGACTCCTTAGGCTTTTATAGCTGAGATGCTCAACATCCTTCCTTAGGTAGGAATGATTGATTCCTGCGCCCTATTGGGCTGGTTTCTTTTCTTGGCGTAGGGCTTCAATGGCGGTAATGGCTCCTTGAAGGATTGCCTTCCTTATGCATTTTGTAATTTGTTAGGGTTTGCAGTAGATAGGGAAGAGAATCTGACACTTTTCTCGTTGGATGTGCGCTAAATCTGCTGGTGACCATTACAGTGAAAATTTTCTTCATGAGATAGCGCAAAATCAAGGGAGAAGACTGTTACTGGTCGAGGACGGAAGTGTGGGCCAAATTGGGTTAGGCCCATGTGAGGCTTGCACTTGGGCCGACCTCTGTGGTGCTTCCAGTCAACAAAAATGTTGACCATCTCTATGAGCCTGTTGCCCGTCCTAACGTTAGTCTTGGCTGGTCTCTTTTCCCTTTCGTCTGGTCAACAGCTCGCGATGACCGTCCAGGCATACATACGAGCTTTTGCGAATTTGGGCCGTTCTTCTTTCTTGGGCAAGCCCACCATGGGCGTGCCCATCAATATCTAATATTGCAAATAAATTATAATAATTCTTGGCCTTTAGGCATAATATAAACAATCTAAACACCAAATTAATAAACCCTTAATTGAAAAATCAAAATACAACAAAATCATTCTAATAACTATTTCTTCCAATAAAGCATGTTCGATGCGTGAAATCAATAAATACATCTAAACCTACTAATCTGAAAACTTAGTAAAAAGATGGTAATAGTAAACCTAACATTTAAAAAAATATGTAGAATATTATATATAAAAATATAATGAATGAACATGTAAAAAATAATATTTATGATAAAAAATTAAAATATCGATAATATTAAAAATGTGATAAAACATTTGAAAAATCGCGTATAAAATATATGAATGTAAAGCATCCTGAAATCATTTAAACATATATGAACTTAAACATGCAAAAATCATTCAAACATATAAGAACTAAATATCGATAATGATATTACTAGTTGGGTCAAATATCAAAATTTGGGTTATAATTATTTTTACATTGTCAACGGCCATATATTATTATTCATAATTTGTGGGTAGATTAACTACATATTATTACTTATAATCAGAGTCAAACATCACTTTTTGATCCCAAAATATTATATTTAACCTTAAATTTAAAAATAATATATTTAATATATTTGAATATATTCCGTTAATTCTTTCCAATAGTTTTTATTTGATAAAAACTAAAAATACTACACCAAATATACAAATACATAATTTTTTTCTCAATTATGAAAAATTAAATCACCATAGTTAAAATCAAAATAGAATTTTCATCAAATTATTAGTAAATAAAAGACATGCAAAAATATATGTACAAAGATTTTGGGTTTTAATATAACATGCATGAATTTAAGACATAATTTTTTAAAAATTCTCATAAAATAGGAATCAAACTAACATGCATACAAAATATAATAAAAAAATATACAAATATCATATGCATGAGTATCGAATAAGAAATGATGATGGATTTTTAAAAAATTCAATAATAAAGAAAGAAATGGATTTCTGATGATGTTTAATTGATGTGCTGTGGCATCTCCATGGTGCAACACGTGTCGTGGTCATTATGGGATGTGCCTCTTCAATTCCCCCACACAACGCCATTTCAGTAGAGGTGAGGGCTTATTTAAACCCTAGGCCTTTGCCATTTCTACACTATTTCTTCTCGATTCAACTTGCTTTACTTCTGCGATCTCTTTCTGCTTCTGCATTCATGGCTTCCAAGAATGTTAACACTATCCGGTCCGCTCTGACTGCCCGGAATGTTGAGTCCCTATTTACTTGGTACAAGATTCCAAGTACCATGGAGTTTCAGTTGCAAGGTGCGGAAGATAGAGCATGCTCCTCGTTGGAGGAGTTTATCACAATTTATGAGTTCCATCTGAAGGGTGGACTTCGTTTTTTAGTTGCACCGGAGCTATATGAGGTCCTCACAACTCTCGGAATCCCAATGGTGAGGTTTTAGCCTAATGCCGTCCAATACCTAGTCTCCATGTGCGTTTTTGCCCATCACTTTGGCTGCAAGTTCAATATCAGATCGGTGAAGGTAATATTTCTCTTTAACCATTGCACGGACTGAATCTCGATGTCCGCGCACCTCGAGTTTCACTTTTAAGGGTAAAAGCCAAACACGACTAAGAAGTAGAAAGACCAGTACTTTTATCTGGCGGTCCCTCCTGAGTGGGCTCCTTCAAATGACCGAGACAATGTATAGGGTTCTCTCGTTACTACCGTGGGATACTGGGAGAAGGAATAAGAGAAGATGCTGCAGATCTAATTCGAGCGCATGCCAACACCTTCGGGACAGAGGCCACTGGCTGACCGCGGAGTCCTTTGCAAGTGTCCAGTGGGAGCCTCACTCCAAAGGGGGTTGACGTATCCCTAGTGCTGCCTATTGCGTCCTGGAGGAGGCCTGGAGGGCTAGTCATTTGGGATCCCTTAGATAGGGTAGCCAAGCGGTGAGAGACCTTGTTTGACTCCTCTTCTGGCGAATGATCGGGCCATGCTGGAATTGGTGCGTAGATCCAGGAGGCCTTTAAAGGGGATGGTTCTTGCCCTCGCTTTCTCAGTCGGGCCAAGCATCTGGAGCCATTTGGTTGGTTGAGAGAGGAGAGTCCTCCAGGCCTCCCTTATTGGTCGTGAGTGACTAGGAGTGTGCTCAAGACAAGCTAATCCCAATGCCAACTCTGACTTAGTACAGTGTTCCCGCTATTGCTGTCTCCTCACACGAGAAGCCCATGCCCTACCTTCCTACTGCTGTCGTTGAGAAGGCTCCTTGTGATGACTAGATAGCCGACATCCCAGTCAGGGAGACTGACCAGAGCAACACGATGGTGGGAACTAGAATGACGGAGGTTAGCACAACCATTGGGGTCGAGGAGACTATTGAGGTGCATCATTCTAAGTCTTCGAAGCTTGGAGTTTCAGAGGCAATAGAGGCGGCCGAAGTTGTAGAGGCTACCAAAGCGCCTTGCCACGAGTGCTCGGAGCTTGAGGTACAAGGGGTGACAGAGGCTAGACATGCTAGTGGAGTTGCTGAGAGGCCTTCCTTTGAGCCTCGATGTCGAAGGTTTAGGGCACGGCAATTTCCATGGATGCCAGGGAGGCTGCTGTGGTGCCTCCCTCTGAGCCTCAGGAGCTTGGAGTCCTAGAGTAGGTCAAGGCCACATCGAGTCGTTCATCCATAGAGAGGCCCTTCTTTGCTAAGGTATTATTTTAGCATCTTCCTGCCTCTTTTCCTTGCTTTCATTGCCACTCAAATAACTGATTTTCTACTTGTAGCTGTAGGAGAGGGTCCACCAACTAGCTGCCTTCAACGATTGTTTGGTCCAGACTCATGTGGACTTGAAGGAGTTTAGAGCTATGGTGGAGCGGGTTTCCCGTTCCGAATGTGAGCTGTCCGAGGCTAGGGTGAAGATTTCCTCCCTCAAGGATTTACTTCGTGAGTCAAAGCAAGGATGTGCTTGTCTTTGGGATGAGATCCTCTAGGTCGAGGGCCAGCTCAAACCTCTCTCAGCCCAAATGAGACTAGGTAGGCATTGAACCTTAGGTACTGGACTTGCATTGATCTCTGCCGGTGCATAGTGAATCTGGTGGCCCCAAGCATTCCAATCTTGATTTTTCATTCGAGGAATGCCAACACTCAGCAACGATCAGATCTGCTAGGTTCCATCGAAGATGCCACCGGACCTTCATCTAATCCACCGGGAAGCCCCCAGTCCCCGGATCGTCCATCCTCCGAGCAGTAGGCTACTAGTGCACTTTGTACATTTCGATTGTTGTAATGAAATGAATAGATCTTTGAGGGAGTTGTTACTGGTGCTCATGCTTACAATATCGAGCTTTTCTTTAGTCGCTTTCCCTCTTTTCTTTGCTTTTCCAGTTAATCATTGTCGTTATCGTCGTTGGGCTTGTTCTGGTACATCAGCCCGACCATGCTTGTTCCATCGAGAGAATATTGCAGCACTTTGATTTTGCATGGTGGTGCTCTTTCCAATGGAGGGACATCGTTGCACGTTTATAAGTGAGCCTCACTAAGATCGGTTGGGTTTTATGGCCGTGACTTGCTCAGGCGGTGTCATAGGTTGTCATCCCATGTAGTCACTGGTGCTCAATCCTTTTAGGGACGTAGTAGCTATTGTGCATCTAGTCCTAACACGTTGGCCATGGTTGACTAATGGTGCTCATTTCTTTTGGAGGGAGTTATCGTAAACATGCCGTGAAAGCCCCCTATGGTTTTAGTGGCAATCCGATAAAGGATCCAACACTTGGTCTACAAGTCCCCCGGGCCATGGTGTCCGACTGCACATGAGCCGCTCGATAGCAAGACCGAGGTTTGAAATTCAACCGCACATGGGTCGCTCAATAACTGGATTGAGGTTTAGAATTCGACTGTGTATGGGCCGCTTGGTAATAGGATCAAGATTTAGAATTTAACCACATATGAACTGCTCGGTAATGGGACCGAGGTTTTTTGACCATTTTTAGGTCGACTTACGAGTGAACAAAATTTTATCTAATTTAGGGGCAATCTAGGCCATTCAATTTTGTGAAAGAAACACACAAGCACTTACATGGACAAGTAGAAATACATAAACAACAATTATTTTATTAATTGAAATATGGTATGTTTTACAAGCATTCAAGATAATACATGTCTACCATACTCCTATTGGGGGAAGCGTTTCTTTTAGAGCCCTTTGATTTTTTTTAAATTGACTTGAGAGTTTTTCCCTTGTTTGGGGGCACCCCCAATTCAGAAGATAATGGAGGAACTCGAATTCCCAAATAAGAGGCAGAACCTACTTGAGATGGGCAAAGCTGCATCGTTACAGCCTGAAGTCCAACTCTAACTTCCTACGCCGTTTCCACATCAGACATCAGACTGCCTTTACTTGTAGGGGGAATATCCTTTGTCTAACCAGCCACTACATCCTACTTCACTACATTCATCAGCAGCTGAAGAGCAATATTGCTTTGGGTCAGCAAAACCGCAACCTCAAGAGCTAGGGGCGTTGCAATGGGAGGCATCTTATGGACTCATAAAGTGAAGAATCCAAAACTAAAGCATCAGGTGCAAAACAACTTGAGGAGCACAACACAACACCATCTTGGAGTGCTACAAAGGAATTGGCCGTAGGCACTGATGCTCTTATAACAACCCTATTTTGATCTGTATAACGATGCCCCTTCTCCTTTATATCCCATTTAGCATTTTTCAAATGGGTATCTGGTAGAATACCTTCAGAAAATCTATTGGGGGAGCATGAGTCATCATCTCTTTGGACAGCTGCAAAAAGATTTGTAGAAGGCACTGATGCTACTAGTGCATGGATACCTTGATCGGTAGCACGATACATTTTATCCTCCATACCTGATTTTGCATGTCTCAAAAGGGTATATGAAAGGATCCATCCCATAGGGCGATATATCTTCTTTGTCTCGCACTGGGCAATATCATTAGAAAAAGGAAAAAAAAAATGAATTTAAGTGTAATAACCGCGCCAAGTGCTATTAGGTTTCCATTGATAGTCAATATCCACCTCCACATATTACTTCTCCCCGGAATTGGAAAATCACCCAGTATTCAACCAAACATTTGTAGATAGAGTAGCAAATATTTCCACTTCCACACAAACTCTGGCAAATCACAAACGTTCTATTCTAGCAGTATTAGCATCCAATTGAATCGGTTTACTAACAGCACTAATAATCCAACTAAGACCCAGTGGGGTCCAAAACTCTACTAGCACATTAACCAAATTAATTCAAACCGCAAACGATTTACACTCTTCCTTATATAATGTCATCCCTGGTTTCTAGCACTTAAGAAATAGCATTCTCCTGCAAATGCCCATGGTCCATGCGCCATACCTTTATCCAATATCTCCATAGAGGAGAAGCAAAAGAAAAAGAAATCGTTATCATTTCCAACCACGTGTGAGGTTTCGGATTTAAAACATAATAATTAGAATGTAATTAAAATAACAATAATCAAAATTAGGTTTAAAATATGGAAAAAATTATACTCGATGCCTAACTAGCGCTCGAGGCGCCACTCGAGAGCAAATAGCAGAACCTCTGTGGCGGAGGGATGCCCAAGGCGAGGCCGAGGTGGAGGCGGATTTATCGGTAGCACCGCGCTCGATGGCCACTTGAGCACGGTCCAGGCACGATTTCCAATAGTCCACTACTCGATTAACACGCTAGGGTTCATTTTGCGTCATTTTTGGCCATTTTTTGAGAGAGCGAGAGAGAGAGAGAATGAAGAACTAGAGAGAGAAGGAGGAAAATCAAGGCCTTCGAGTCCAAATTCGTCCAAGAGCTAGTTATAAAAGTGATAGATCGAATCGAGACAAGTACTCCCATACTATTTTTATCTCCTCTTTCGATTTTTATTTGTTTTTCATTGTGTATTATCATTTTGATACCTACCCAAATCATGAAAAATTTGTAACTCATGATTAGTACTTAAAGTTTTTATAGTTTAATGTCCGAATCTCCTTCCGATTGGCTCAATTTGGCTTCGCCAAACCCTAACCCATGCCCAAATCGGGATTCTCTCTTTTCCCTTTGATTATATATTTGATTGACCCCAAATTATAAATTATCGTGTCCTAATTATGTATATGTCTTGACCGGGCATCCAATTTCACAAGTATCGATCCGTTTGCGATACCTGGACGCTCTAAAATGGCCTTGTTACTGTTCACTTGAGGCCAATTGGAAATATTGTATACTTTTATCGTAATTAATTGTTATGTAAACTATGTTTAATTGTATATATTCAATTGTAAGCCCCAAAAAAATATGTTTGTATTCCGTTGTAAAAAAAATGTGTTCCAAAGGCCCCCAAAGTGATCATTGACTAATGGTGGTAAGAAATCTTAATCTTTCCTATGAATTATGGTATCCATGCATCCAATTAACTTGTGAAATGACATAAATTCAAAGGAAAAATAATAATCGGATATACGTTCGGAGAAAAGTCTACAATATATTATGTGATCGAATTATTCTCCCAGATTGAGATATTGTGAATTGAATTATGGTGGACCTTCCCTCAAATAAATAAGAAACCATAAAACAAGGACCATGGAACTACATTACGAGGTAATAACCCTTAGCCTACCAGTAGTATTACAATAGAAACTCAAGGATCATCATGGCTGCATATTTTAGCTTGTAAAACTCTTAGCAAGCCTTTAGATATTACTGTGGAAGTATAAGGACAACCTCTAGACCCCGGAAGAGTATCTAGGAGCCGTGTGTGATTGGCCCATCCATAAGTATGATATGTAGATAGCTCGCCTCTGAGTCGATAATAGGAGCTTGTAACCTTAGATCATATGGGGATATCATGATCCTTTTCTCATCCTCCCACATCTTTACTTAGTAAGATTTTCTAACCCTAATCCATAAAAATGAATAATTATGCATAAATTATACTTTAAGAAGAAGAATATTGCATTTCAAAGCACACCTGACCATATTCCTGTTTATACATCTCTCTCATGATTATATATCTTTCTTCTACTTAACTTCACTTATATTGCCTACTATTTTTTAATATAATGTACTTGTTGAATTATTAGCTCAACCGTCTCTTTCTTTCTAGATGAGCGAGCTATGCCCGACGAGTTTGAATAGGCTGTAAGCACAGGATAGACAACCGATAAGGATTGGAGAGCTCTTGAGGATTTAGTTTTATTATTTTGTATGAGACATGAATATTGTATTAATGATTTTGATATTTATGGTTATTTATATGTATGTTATGATGATGATAATGGATATTTAATCCAATTTCTGCTGCGTATAATGTATATTATGCTTCCACAAGTCTCTATTTATGGTTATGTTGGGCTTCCTAATTGGCATTCTTTCTCAGCCGGTATTGTATCGCGGTTAAGGTGTTGGTGCCACCTGTGTGATTATTATGGCGAATGGGATCCTATGTATATGTAACATGTATTTATGATTTTTGTATATGGTTTTGTACAGGATTGTATTTGGTAGACGTCTATTTCATAAACAGAACTTTGCTGAATTTTTGGTAGAATTTTTGATCCGTCACAATATGACTAAATCCTAATCTTGCCCAGATTTTCCATGCAATAAAATTCACACCGTAAAAATTTAGAAGTTTCTCATAAAAATATTCAACTAATGTGGCACCCCATACATCCTCCCCATGTTAAGGATTTCACTAGTGGGGGAAATTTCAATGATATCTCCATCCACTTTCTACATAGGAAAATATTGAAGGGGAGAATTTCCAACAATCACATCCTTCTTAACAATAGAAGACTAAGAGGGCATACTCATACCCCCCAACCCATTAGGAACAGTCCCCAGGAATTTAGTAGCCAATGGTGAAGGCTCACCCTTATTTGAATCAACACTTTGTACTTGAACATCAATAGCACCATTAGGGAGAGAGAAATCGGTTACCTTTTGGGAAGCACACAAGGATCCAGTCTTGCCAATAGGGAGAGATTGCATACCATATACAGAAAATTCTGAATCTTGCAAAGCACACAAGGATACAGCCTGGCCAACAAGAGAAGATTGCATATCATATATGGAAGATACCCAATTTGCATCGATTTCCAAAGAAAACTGAGACGCCGCCTTAAAAAGTTGAGAGCTTTTAGCCAAAACTCCATAAAAATCTAATAGAGGCTGCTTGAATTCAGCAGAAGACGTTGACTTAGATGGAGGAAGAGAAAACCGCGAAACCAAAAATGGCAGGAAACAATCAAGGGAAAGAGGCAGCGAAGAGGAAAAATCAAATAAACGCACGGAGTTAGGGGTAAAGACATGAGAGTGGACGAGGATTTGCGATAGGCTGGACAAAAGAGATGATGTGGGGAGAGAATGGGAAACTAGATGGGTAGCATCACCGAGGGACACCAGTAGAGGGGGTTCGATGGCAGGATGACAAAGAGGAGGCTGAGGAGGAGTAGCCGAAGGCCCCAAAATGCCAGCTATGGCTGGCGGTGCTAGGCTAGGGCAGATGCAAGAAGGAAGAAAAGAAAATCCTAGAGTGAAGGCAGAGCTTCTCTCTCTAACTCTAACAGCGTGAATAGTGCATAAAGTGAAGTTGTCCTTGGTGAAAGCTGGGTGATTCATCATTCAACTTCGTTATCAGCTGTTTCGAGCATACTACACATGAAAGAAAAAGATTAATAGACTCGTCTGTAGTTTTTATTTATCAAAAAATACTTGGTCTGGTGCCCCCATTTAGCCCTAGCCTAATTTATTTTTCAGTGAGCCTCAAAAGTGCAATTTACTGTAACCTAATTGATATATCAAAAAATGAATATGGGTGGACACCTATGACTTGTTTATTGGCAAATACGTCATACAAGATTAAAAGATTTTTAAGATGAGATATTTTTTTTAAATATAAGAGATGAAACTCCCATCAGCTCTTTGACATAATCTTAATAGAAGTTCAATCCACTTCCTGGATCGTCGAGTGGACCAAGTGGTGTGAGATATAGAAATTTTTTCTATAAATGAATCACTTGGAAAAATTTAGGAAAAAAAACCAATGAGATATTTTTTAGCCTCAAAATTTAAGAATATTTATGAGTTGTTAGAGCCATTTCTTTAATTGGTATATTCCATGACTATATGTCCTATTGTATTGATGTCGGGTTATGGGGTGTCGAAGCATCTGAATAATACATATCCGTTTCTATCCGCTTTTGTCCTCTAGTCCGCCGAGCCCGTCCAAAGCCTCCGCGCCCTCGCTCCCGCCCGCTACCCGCCGAGTCCAAAATATAGAATGGTCGCTGCCGCATGCGCCGCAACCCGCACGAACTCAAAATTCGGGAATGATCGCCGCTCAGGCGCTCACTACCCGCCGAGCCCAAAAATCTAGAATTGTCTTACTCGCCGTCCACCGCCCCGAAGCTCGAGCGCATGTAGGTTTCTCTCGAAACCCTCCGTGCGCTGCTGCACACTCGAGCTACGCTCGAGCGCCGATGCAATGGGCAAGTTTTTAATGCAAATTTTGAGCCCCCTATAAATACTTGGCTTATATTTTTAGAACCCTAAGGACTCTTGACAGATTACTTTCGTGCCCCACTTGATAAGAAAGTTATTCATGCTTCATTAATTTTACTTCTCTTGAGAAAACCAAAAAGCTACGAGATTGAGCTTGATGTTTTAGGAAGTTTTCTCTTTACTTTCTCTTAACCATTTCAACACTTCCTTCTACCATTGTTGGAGACATCGGTGCGTTGAAGAAGGAGATCCGATCGTGTTCGACAATTCATGTGGCTCAAGAGGAAAGATTGACGTGAAGACCCGAAGATGTCCGGTTCTGTTGTCGCGGGCAAATCCAAGGAGTTCTTTGGTAGGGATCACAAGACGGGAGTAAGTCGGCTAAGTTAGCACGTTGTTACCACCCGATCTGTAAGTTGATTTTCATAGTGCATTGCTTCCCTGGCCATTGAAGCCCGGAGGGTTTTTCTCGATTACCGTGGGTATCGAGTTTTTCCTTCGTCACCAAAAATCGTATATTTTTGTTATTACTTATGCTTATTTTTATTTTGCATGATTGTTAGTATCATTAACATTTAGAATTAAATATTCTTTACGTATATTAGATATTTAATTTTTACTACTTCCGCTATATTTGTCGGGGTCAAAACTTGTTCACATATCTTAGGACAAAAAGTCCTTTTTCAATTGGTATCAGAGACTCAACCCGATCCACGACCCCCGATCTAGATGCATTCTAGTCAATCACTGTCAGTTCCTCCCTATTTTGATTGGAGCAATTATGCATACTGGAAAGTACGTATGAGAGATTTTTAAAATCAATGTATGAGCGAGTTTAGGCTAGTACCCAAATTGGGTGGATTCCACCCACAAGTTTCACCGGTGACGAACCAAAAGTCTTATCATTATAGACTAAAGAGGAACTTGATGCTTGTAATTAGAATAGTAAATGATTGCATGCTATTTTTATGGCTGTTTCTCCGGAAAAATTTAAATGCATCTCTATGTGTGAAAAATCAAAAGAAGCCTAGGACATTCTTGAAATTACCCATGAAGGCACAAAACTAGTTAAAAATTTAAAATTGCAAATGCTCACCACTAAATTTGAAGAAATACGAATGAAAGATGACGAAAATTTTGATAAATTTTATGCTAAATTGAACGACATTGTGAATTCTACATTCAATTTAGAAGAACATATTCCTGAAAATAGAATTGTCTGAAAAGTTCTACAATCTTTGCCTGAACGTTTTAGACCAAAAGTTACTACCATTGAAGAAAGCAAAGATTTAGATAAATTAAAAATAAAAAAACTTGTAAGGTCCCTTTAAACTTATGAGTACACTCTTTCCCAATCTAAAAGAAACAAATCAATTACCCTGAAAACAGTAAAGGAAGAGAAAGATCGTCACTTAGACGATGAGTTCTGTAGTGATGAGGATTTTACTCTGTTCGTAAAAAATTTTATGAAATTTTTTAAAAATAAGAATAGTAAACGACCTTCCAAAGGAACTGATCTGTCTCACACCTCATTCAAAATGGATAAAAAGGAAACTAAATACGTTAAAAATAAGAAATCTCAAAGAATCCAATGCCATGAATGCTACGGTTTCGATCATATCCTAATTGAGTGCCCAAATTTTAAGCGTCAAAAAGGAAAAGCTTTAAATGTGTCTCTAACGGATGATGAAGATGATACAAATTAAAATGAACAATCCTCCGAAGATGATAAAGTAAATTATATGGCATTCAAGATATCTATAATCAATGGTGACGAAGCCACTAGTACACCTCCCGAACAGTCAGATTCCTCTCATGAAAAATCTGATAGTGATTTTGATGGATTTCAAAAAGCATATGATAAACTTTTTAGAAAATGCTTGAAAGTAAAGAAAATAAATAAAAGTTTAAATAATAAACTCATCGATCTAGAAAGAGAAAAGGATGAAGTTACAACAAAATTGAAAGGCGCCACTATTACTCGTCATGATCTGGAAGTAAAAAATAGCTCTTTAATCGCTAAAATTAAGACTCTAGAAGTGGAACTGGAGAACACTAAGAACGATCTGAAAAAATTCTTAAGTAGAACTCAAAAACTTGATCATATGTTGGGGATTGGGAAAGTGGCTGAAAATAAAAAGGGTTTGGGATATGTTGAAAAAATCTCCCAACATGGTCCATAATCTAAAACTGTATTTGTTCCCGCCACAAAAATTCCACTTAAAATTATTACCACTCCCAAAGTCATTAAGATCGTGCCTCAACGTGTGGAGAAAAATTTGGCTCAACTCATTTGCCTAATCTACATAATCAAAATGTCATGAACAAATCATCAAAAACTTTCAAGGACTCTACCAATTTCAATCAAAGATCTATGAACAGTTCTTCCACACCTAAGTTTGTACCTACCTATCATGCGTGTGAAAAAGTTGGTCACATTTGTCCTCGATGCTATACCATGAATCTTTTGTACAACCAACGATAAGGGAAAAAAATGAATAAATTTGTTGATCACATTCAGCAATTAAATGAACAAGTAAAAAGGTTAAATCAGAAAGTAAATTTAGGGAGAAAATTTTGGGTAAGTAAAAGTGAGCTAAAAAACTATTCAAAAACATATCATTGCCATGTTGCTCACATAGCCTTAAAAGCTCATCAATCTCTGTGGTACTTGGATAGTGGATGCTCTACACACATGTGTGAAAATAAAGCCATGTTCTCCTCAATATCAAACCATCCTAATAGGACGGTTGTCTTTGGTGATGGCTCAAGAGCTCCTATTCTTTATTGAGGCTTGATATGTATTTCTAGACTCTCGAAGCCCTGTGATGTCCTATATGTATCAGGGTTGAAATCTAACCTCCTGAGTATTAGTCAATTTTGTGATGACAACTTTGAGGTCCGATTTTTTCAAGATAAATGCTCCATCTATGACACAAATGGCTCAATTGTTTTAGAGGGCAAGAGAACTCCCAACCATCTTTATGGTATCGAGCCAAACAATATTCTTGAATGCAAATATGCTAAAATTGAGACCATAGAATTGTGGCATCAACGCCTTGGCCACTTAAATTTTAAAAGCTTATCACAAATCTCGAAAAAGAGTTGTATTAAAGGGCTCCCTAAACCGTCAAATGTAAAACATCATATGTGTGGTCCTTGTCAATTAGGAAAACAAATTTGATCAAGTCACTCATCTCATAGTAACATCGACACATCTCGGCCTCTTGAATTAATTCATATGGATCTTATGAGATCTTCTAGAATTGAAAGTTTAGGTGGTAAAAAGTACATTTTAGTGGTTATAGATGATTATTCTAGGTATTCGTAGATAGATCTTATTTGAGAAAAATCTGACACGTTTGATCATGTGAAAATCTTATGTAAAAAACTCACTAATGAAAAGAGAACTTCTATCATCAGAATTCGTAGTAACCATGGTAAGGAGTTTGAGAATTCTAATTTTGAAATATTTTGTAATGATGAAGGAATTCATCATGAATTTTCTTCCCCCATCACCCCTCAACAAAATGGGATTGTTGAACGTAAAAATCGAGTTATTCAAAAATGGTCAAAACTATGATGCAATGTAAAAATATTGCCATGCACTTCTGAGGCGAAGCTGTGAATACGATCTATCATATAATTAACTAGGTTTACCTAAGACGTGGGACAGAAACAACTCCTTATGAACTTTGGAAAGGAAAGAAACCAAATGTTAAGTATTTCCATATCTTCGGTTGTCATTACTTTATTCTACGTGATAGGAAAAACTTAGGAAAGTTCGAGTCAAAAAGTGATGAAGGAATATTCTTGGAATATTTCCTAACTAGTCGAGCCTATCAAGTCTTTAATTTGCCCGCTCAAATGGTTATGGAATCTATAAATGTTGTTGTGAATAACACTCCTCATGACCATCCTGAAAGCACTGATTGTTTAAATAAAGAAGATGATCATGATGATTCTCACCTAACTTATCCTTTCCCGACATTGAGCAAGTAACTCCTACCGCTATTTCTACAAAGGAACCTTCTACTAGAGTTAAATTCAATCATCCAAAGGACCTTATGTTAGGCGATGTTAATGAAGGTATGAGGCTGCGTTGCCGTATTCTAAATCAGCTCGTCTATTCCTGTTATGTCTCTCACATGGAACCAAAAAAGGTCGAAGAGGCCTTACTCGATGAGTGCTGGACAAATACCATGCATGAGGAACTAAATCAATTTGTGAGAAATGATGTATGGTCCTTAGTTCCCCGTCCTACCCATACAAATTTTATTAGGACCAAGTGGATATTCAAAAATAAAACCAATGAAAATGGGAATATCACCAGAAATAAAGCTCACATTGTTGCTCAAGGATATACTCATGTAGAAGGCATTGACTATGACGAGACGTTTGCCCCTGTGGCTCATCTCAAGTCTATTCGTATTCTTCTATTTGTTGCGTATACCATGAGCCTTAAATTGTACCAAATGGATGTCAAAAGTGTATTCCTAAATGGGTTCATTCAATAAGAGGTTTATGTAGAACAATCGAAAGGTTTTGTGAATCCTGCATTTCCTGGATCATGTGTACAAGCTAAAAAAGGCTCTCTACGGCCTTAAGCAAACTCTCACAGCCTGGTACGAGCGTCTCACATTGTACCTTCATGATCATGGTTTTGTTCGAGGTAGTATTGATAAAACTTTATTTGTCCAAATAACCGACAAATGTATATTGGTAGCCCAAGTTTATATTGATGACATCATCTTTGGTGCTACTGTAGACTCCCGTGCTCATTCCTTTGCCAACTGTATGGCCTCAAAATTCAAAATGAGCATGATCGGAGAACTTACATACTTCCTTGGCTTACAAATTCGGCAACTCTCTCACGATACCTTTATTTCCCAAGCCAAATATGCCAATGATCTTATCAAACATTTCAATCTTGATAACTCCAAACATACTCGGTCACCCATGAGCACTTTCTCAAAGTTGGATCGTGATCCTGCCGGTAAGAGCGTTGATCCATCTCTTTATAGAAGCATGATCGGTAGTCTTCTATATTTGACCGCTAGCCGACCCGACATTGCATTTAGTGTCCATGTCTACACCCGTTATCAATCTAATCCAAAAGAATCACATTTAAGTGTTGTTAAGCGTATTATTCGATATATCAACGGGACGTCTAATTTTGGGATTATCTTTTCTAATGAATCAAATTTTGCTCTAGCCGGATACTTCGATGCCGATTGGGCCGAAAATATTGAGGATCAAAAGAGTACCTCCGGTGGGTATTTTTATGTCGGCTCCAACCTGGTGGCTTGGATGAGTAAGAAACAAAACTCCATTTCATTATCTACAACCGAAGCTGAATACATAGCCGCGGGAAGCTGTTGCACACAACTCCTATGGATGAAACAAATGCTTTTTGACTATGGTATTATCCAGGACACTATGCAGATTTACTGTGATAATACTAGTACTATAAATATTTCTAAAAGCCCTGTCCAACATTCCTATACCAAACATATCGATATTTAGCATCATTTCATTCATGAGCTTGTGGAAACTAGAGTCATATCACTTACACACACTCCAATAGAACATCAACTGGCTCGATATCCTCACCAAACCTTAGACAGTGTGCGGTTTGAATTTTTGAGAACTGCCATTTGAGTGTGCTTACCACCCAACGAATGACGCCTTCAGTTAAAAAAAAAAGGAAAAAGATGCCTCCCGTGCTCGCCCACTGTGGGCTCGAGCACACGCTGCTGCCCTTTTTCATCTAGCGCGCAGCGTGCGCCGCCCAAACCCTCCAATGCGTCTTCTCTGCTCACACCGTTTCCTTGCGTTGGCTACCTCTCTCCCTCTCACTCACCACCAGATCTACCCTCCTTCTCCATTGTGGGCGTTATCAAGGTAAATACTCAATCGTCTCTCTCTGTTTTTATTTTACTGTTGTCGTCGCCATTCATGGGGTTGTCGGCCCCGTTCTCTCTTTCTTTTTTGGTTGGCTGACTTCCTGGGTCACCAATTGCTCACCTCCTTACTCTAAATCCACCGGTTCTTGCGTGGATTTTGTGCATTGTCCATGGACTCCGTGAGTCCTCGGTGTCCTGTGTCCATGGCCGTTCATGGTGATTTCCGGTGTCTTCTCCCTCACCCGTGGCCCGACGCCCCAATCCACCATGTGGGTGCTCCTCCACGGCTATCACAATCGGTCGACACCGTGGTTGCAGGAGGTGGTGCTCCGGTGGCCTCCGGCGCTGCGTTCCCTTTCATCTCAACGCTTGCCTTGCGCCGTCCGTGACACCTCAATCCGCTGCAACATTGAGCGGCTGAAGCCGCAACTGTGCATGGCTTAGCTGCACACCCCGTTCCCTGCTTCCCACACCAAAATCAGCAAATAAATAAATAAAAACTTAAATCCACATAATACTATAATACTATATATATATATATATATATATTCACATATTTGCATATAAGCCCAACGGGAGGAAGACCCATGCCTCACTCTTTTTTGATTTTAGTATATTTATTTTTTTAGATGTCGGCCCCCAAAAAGTCCCTGTCACGTAAGTCGAGTGGCAAACGTACTCGGCCGAGTGGGGTCTCCGCTCCCGATCGATTTATCAGTACCCGAGGCCAAGACTCTCTTTACCACCCACATGTCACATCGCCAACTCTCCCTTGAACGAGAAGTCCACCTT
This sequence comes from Nepenthes gracilis, assembly GCA_033239525.1. Classification (NCBI taxonomy): domain Eukaryota; kingdom Viridiplantae; phylum Streptophyta; class Magnoliopsida; order Caryophyllales; family Nepenthaceae; genus Nepenthes; species Nepenthes gracilis. The sequence goes on from BSYO01000040.1 coordinate 4,133,532, forward strand.
GACTCTCTCGACCCTTCCATCTCTTCTGTCTTCACTGAGCGCAGTTGGGAGCTGGTCCTCACAGGTTTGACTGCTCCATCGCTTATTCTCATTCAAGAGTTTTACGCTAATATTCATGTGATTTCTTTCGATTCCTTCTCTACCTTCGTGTGGGGGGCAGCCCTTCACATTACTCCCGATATTCTTGCACGCGTTCTTGGCCTCCTTGGGTAGAAAACCCGACATGCCCTTTTTCTTTGTTCTCCCGGCCTTGTTACAATAAGGGTGCCACATTTCTTCATAGTGCTCCTATGGAGTGGAATGGCAAAGCTTTTAAGACCTCCTACCTTTCTTCCCAGTGTCTGGTCGAGAGCCATATTATACTTACAAACCTATTTCCTGTTTCTCACTTCTCGTCCATTCCCCTGGACAAAGCATTATTTTTGTATGTTCTTTTGAGCGGTCAGCCGATTGATTTATCGTCCCACATCATTACTCACATTATTTTCCACTACACCACCCGCAAAGAGGACAACCTTCCACACAGGTGCCTCATTCAGCTGTTACTTGTTGGGCTCGGTCACCCCTTCTCTAATTTTCCTTGTCTCCAGCTCGGCCGTCACATCACTTCCACTACTTTTGCTCAGAGTCGATCCCACGCACGTCGCTTTGCTGAGGACCCCCCGGAGCCGTTCGATGAACCTCTTCATGCAGTGCCTCTTCCTCAGCCCGACGATGGCCCCTCTAACTTTTCCTCGTCCTTCCCTGACCCATCGGGTCTTGGACCGTCTGCTCCGCCTCAGCACTCCACCTCTTCCTCAGCCGCTTTAATGGGTCAGATGTCTCATCTCGTTGATCGGTTTGAGTGTCTGTATTCCTCCCAGGAGCGGATTCTTGCTTCCCAATCTCAACTTCAGTCACACCTACTTGCTGGTTTTGAGTGGTTGGATGATCGTTTGGCTACCTAGAACGCTGGGCTTCGACGCTGGCGGCGACATTATGGCACTCCACCCCCTGGCGATTCTTCCGCTTCTGAGTGATCCCCTCTCTTTGGCTCTTCGTGACAAAAAGGGGGAGATCTAGGCTCATTTTGGTGCTTTCTGATAGGGGGAGCTTAGGAGAGATGTTATTATTTCTGTTAGGGGGAGACTTGTGATCTAGACTCATTTTAGTGCATTCTGATAGGGGGAGCTTAGGAGAGATGTTATTATTTCTGTTAAGGGGAGACTTGTTCTTTATGTTACATGTTATTTCGTTACTATTTAACTTCTGTACTGCTTGTATCTCATTTTTTCTACTACTATTGCATGTTGTTTCCTTTGTTCTACCATATTATATTCTGCATTGTTGGTATTAACCCTACTTGATCAGGCAACTGATACAATGTGGACGCAGCTGTCACCACATCGACACAACCGTACTAGTATAGATCTTTGTATTTTTTTGTATCTTTTATTTCTCACTAGGTGTAGATTTTTATGTACACGGTTCTATCTCGGTGGTGTCTGAACCCATGATTCATTTGTTTTTATTTACTTTATGGGTTTTATCATGAAATTGCCAAAGGGGAAGATTGTTAGAGCCATTTCTCTAATTGGCATATTCCGTGACCATATGTTCTATTGTATCGATGTCGAGGTTATGGGGTGTCGAGTTACAGTATCAATACATATCCGTTCTATCCGTTCCGTCCTCCAGTCGCTCAAGCCCGTCCGAAGCCTCCGCGCCCTCTGTGCGCTCACTACCCGCTCGAGGCCAAAATCCAGAATGGTCGCCGCTCGCTATGTGCTCGCTACCCGCTCGAGCTCAAAATCGAGAATGGTCGCCGTTCGCTATATGCTCGCTACCCGCTCGAGCACAAAATCCAGAATTGTCCTCACTCGCTGTGCGCCGCCCCGAGCTCGAGCGCACGTAGGGTTTCTCTGGAAACCGTTCGTGCGCCCACTGCGCCCTCGAGCTGCGCTCGACTGCCGATGCAACGGGCAAGTTTTTTAATGTAAATTTTGAGCCATCTATAAATACTTAGCTTATATTTTTAGAACCTTAAGGACTCTTGACAGATTATTTTCGTGCCCCACTTGAGAAGAAAGTTGTTCATACTTCATTGATATTACTTCTCTTAAGAAAACCAAAAAGCAACGAGATTGAGCTTGATGTTCTAAGAAGTTTTCTCTTCACTTTCTCTTAACCATTTAAACGCTTCCTTCTATCTTCGTTGAAGACGTCGGTGCGTTGAAGAAGGAGATCCGATCGTGTTCGGCAATTCAAGTGGCTCAAGAGGGAAGATTGACGTGAGGATCGGAAGGTGTCCGGTTCTATTGCCATGGGTAAATCTAAGGAGTTCCTTGGTAAGGATCACAAGACGGGAGTAAGTCGGCTAGGTTAGCGCGTCGTTACCACCCGGTCTGTAAGTTGATTTTTATAGTGCATTGCTTCCTTGGCCGTTGAAACCCGGAGGGTTTTTTTCGATTACCTTGGGTATCGAATTTTTCCTTCGTCACCAAAAATCGTGTCTTTTTATTATTACTTATGCTTATTTTTATTTTGCATGATTGTTAGTATTATTAATATCTAGAATTAAATATTTTTTTCGTGTATTGGATATTTAATTTTTACTATTTTTGCTATATTTATCAAGGTCGAAACTTGTTCGCATATCTTAGGATAAAAAGTCCTTTTTCAAGAGTAATTTAGAACATCTTGGTTGCTGTAACCTAGCTCGGTCTTGGGTAAGTACATTTTAGCTCCATATTTTCATATATGTCATGCTCCATAATCTAATTATTATCCATCATAGTAGAAGTCGGAGTGCCTGGCTGACCCACTTTATATCATCATTTGGCTTGGGTATATATATATTGCTTTGTTTGGGGATTTGTTCTAATTTATGCGTAACGTTGAAATTGAGAGCCTGGTGTGCCTTCAGTTCTTTGGTCCTTTAGGTTGGGAGCTTATGAAGGGTTCTCTACCTAATTCATGTGTACCAAATTCTCATCATTTATATCATTTATATGCGCGGTTGACATTTGGTCATGGTTTTTAACTTGGCATTGAAGGGTTCTCTACCTAATTCATGTGTACCAAATTCTGTTGCCTCTTTGCTGTATTTGTGTCGACAATTTTGTGCTCCATGAATTTTGGGGATACTTGATTTCCTCCCCCCCCCCCCCCCAAAAAAAAAAAAAAAAAAAAAAAAAGAACTCTAATTGGTCCAATTCAAAATTTAACATACAACTACTTTGATGCAGGATCCCAAGCTCACAAATTAGCCTGATATCTGCTACCATTTGCTACTCAGACCTCCCCTCAAAAAAAAAAAAAAAAAAAAAATCAGTTTCCATATTCTAAAATCGGGATCCCCCATCCCAATTGGAGCAAATACTGAATTGAACTCTAATTTGTCATAAGCAAAAAAAATTGCAGGAAAGCAGAGTAGTATCATCGGTATGCATTGAACAGTGGATTGATCAGAAGTATGAAGAAGCATGTCATTTAAACAGTTATATAGCCTGCCGGATCTCGGTTAGTGAAATGGCAACCCAGCAGCAGGGAGAGCACCCACATTGGCATCAGAAGAACCAGGGAATTTGCCCTTCTTGGACCAAAGCCAGATCTTGGAGACTGATAGGCTCTCCCCTTTATTCCTCCTACTGATCGTCTTCCCATCAGAATCCCCATTAACTGAAGAGTTCCCAATGTGTTCCCTGACTTTGCCACCACTGCAGCTGCCAGTGCCGCCACCACCACCTACAGTATCGTTGGATAAGGCCACTTCCAAATCTGAGTCACCAAGCACATACTGATATGAGCCCAATGAGTAACACCTCCTTGCATCTAACTTGCTATTACTTGTCTCTCCGTTCTCCTTTTCTCCATTCTCACCTCCATTATTCAAGCTTCTAAACTTTCCAAGCCTCACTGAATAAACTCTCCTTTCACTGGCAGGCTCTTCCATAAGAGAAGGTTTTGGGTTGTGACAATGCCGGTTATCCCTATCACTTGAGTACCCATTTGAGAATTCCCTTACATAATTGAGGCCAAACAATTGATTTTCTAAGGGGAATCCAGGACCCAGAATAGCACCCCTACAAAGAGGGCAGGTTGAATTTGACAAGAGCCATGTGTCTATGCAGTTCACGTGAAAAGCATGACTGCACATCGGAAGCAGCCTCAACTTATCATGATTAGAAAATTCAGATAGGCATACTGCACAATCGAATGGCTGTTGCTTCAAACCGATTATATCCTCGTAGTAGAACACTGGCAAATCATCTATAAGAGCTTGGTCTAAACCCGAGTCATGCAATCGGAAAAGCTGCTGAAGCTGTCTCTGGAGAGAATCAGATCCTGGATTATCCAGGAATCGACTAGACTGAGATAGAGATTGATGAACAGATGGCCTTTTGATGAGAAATCGAACAAGCAGATGAAGAAGACCGGAGACAAAAATGAAGATGGCTACAATTACAATAACTAAAAGGACAGCAGGACTAATTCTACTATTAGTAGACGATGATGATGAAGCCAAGTCTTGTCCATGGCTACCATTGTCACTAGTTGAAGGAGAAGGAAATGAAGGGTAAGAAGAAAGAGAGGGTGGTTGGATTATACGGTAATCCTCTGCTTAAATTGGGAAATTATTCTGGACATTTTAGCGAATGGGTCACCCCAAAACAAGCTTTCAACTGCAAACAATGTGAAGATGTGAACTTCTACGACAGTAAACAATCCTTAACATGGGGTATGCCAACAACAGAACCCCCAATTCACTGTGCAATCAAGTGTATGAACAAACCCTAATTTAGAAAACGGTCTGAATATGCAAACAAGATCTCAGAAATATTGTAGATTAATGAAGAGTCAGTCGCTCTGAACAAGACATTTGTCCAAAAAGATAAAATCTTCTGGAAATTTGAGAGTCGTGAAAGATTATAGTGAGAGCAGGTTCAAAATATATAGAGATTACCACTATGTTGAAATTGGGGGTGACCTACCTCCCTCCTCTCTGGAGAGCATAACGTGGAAAACTGGACTACGGTAACAGCGGCGTGTAGTTGGTTGTGGGTTTTGGTATCTACTGTTGGGCTTCAAAACCTATGAAGGAAGGTAAATGGTGAGTGAGAAGTTTCTCCTTTTTTGGACACCATTATTTTCATTGCATGATTTGGCATTTTAGAATATTATTCACCCCCTTGAAGGAATATTTTACGGTAATCTTTCTTGTTGTACAATTTCCAAACAATTTATAGGGGAAAAAAGTTTATCATAACAATTAAAAGCCATTGTGAATGTTTATATATTAATATTACCTTAAATAGTATTATGTTATTTGTAAAAATATTAAATAGGCAAGTGCACGAAACACTTGACACATTTTGGACACACTCATCATGTGCCAATGATGATTTATGATTTTATTTATTTTAAATTTTATTCTTATAAACGATATCTCTTTTTTTTTTGTTAAAAATATTTTATATTGACATATTTTATAATTAAAAAAATAGATAGTTCGAAAAAATATCAAGTATCAATAAAGACTAGTGCCTACAATGCTCATGTAACAACTAGCATTTGGTAGTCTCACAGCTGATGTATGCTTATTTTGCATATGAATGCATTCTTGTTTAACACGCTTGCATATGAGTACATTTTATTTAAAATGTTCACGTTTTGATATGAATCTATATAGAGCATAATTGCATTCTATTCAAAATGTTTAAGTCTAATATATACTTGTATAGTACAATAGCGTATTTTATCTAAACTTCCAACGCCTAATATATATCTTTATTATAAATAGTGCAGTTGGTCCAATAAACCCATACCTAATAACCATTGGTGTGTCACCTGTGAGTTAACTTATAATTATCTTTTCGCTTATTATGGGCTAGTGGATTAGCAATGAAGCGTTACTTCTTTTTAAACATAAAATTTTTGACCCATTTTACCCTATTCATAATAAAATGTAGTTTTAAGAATTAAATTTATAATTATTTCAGTTATTAAAATTATGATAAAATGTTAGCAAACTAACAAACCTAAAATTAAAAAAGAAAAATTTCATGAATAGATGTAAGCAAAATGAATAACCACCGCCTTCATTAAATTTAAAGACGAAAAGGACTGCTCAATTAAAGATGATAATGGCAGCTTTGGGAGCATTGGGAGAGTAAGTTTAATGGCGGGGCTTTGCTTTTCATTATACGCATGGGGCAAAAGTCAAGGTTGCGAGGGCTTTCTCATTTTAACTAATTAATGGTTTTTTCGTGGGAAGTGGTTGGAAAATCATGTGATGTTTGTTTGTGCCCGAAACTAAAAGGTAATGTTATCATTTTTCTTTCTTTTTTTTATTTTTGTTGTTAATATCTTCCATTTTCAGTTTTTTTCTTTTTTTCTATGTTCACGAGTAATATTGTACGATTATTTCATAAATGTGTTTTTAGATATTTATTTTTATTTGACATTTTATTTATATATTTATTATTATATGAACTCATTAGCATAGATAAATAAAATATTATATTATTTAAAAATATTTAAATAGTTTCTCTAAAACTTTTTTATATATTTAAAATTTGAACAATTTCTAATGTAATTAACAAATTATGTTAATTTACCTATTAAAATTTAGAAAATCAAATAGCCTACCACCATTCACATGTAGAGCAAGAATACCGCAACGCTATATGCTAGTTATGCCTTGACTCTTACGGCCCCGTTTAGCAATGTGAATCTAAATTTTATTTTTATTTTATTTTCAATAAAATTTTTATTTTGATATTTAACTTGTCTTAGCGTAAAAATGACAATTATAAAATAAATTATTATTATTTCAAAATAAGTAATAAAAAACTCAGCTCACCCCTAATATTGTTTAATTCCTAATTATTAAAAAAAAAACTATTTTAAATATTTTTATTTATCTCGAAGGACCGTTTTGGTCTCGCTATCCTTCAAGGAGGAGTTTATAAATCGCACCCAAGAGGGCAAGCTCGGGTCTCCGGACTTGGAACGCACCTAAGGAAATACTACCAACAAAAGGCAACCCCAACAAACAAAAACTCGATCGTGACCGAGTGGCCCCCTGAAGGTCGGACCCTAGGTCATAAAATAAAACTCGGTTGCCAAAACGAGCGGATGCAATATGTAGGCGATGATGTTTGTGGGAGTTGGATTACTCTCAAAAGAGGCTTTGGTTGCTTGTGAGGGCCCCAGATCTCGGACCCCGTTTGGTCGGGAACAAAATTTCGAGAGACCGGAGAGAGCGTTGGAGTTCGATGCTAAAGGTCATACCAAAATTTTCTAGAAAAGGCTTTTAAAGGCAAGTAAAAACGTGCCTTAGGAATGAAAACTCTATGGCCTTTTAGGGAAAACATCATCCGAGTAAAAGTAAATAAAAAAAAAAAGGGAAAGACACTTGCGATAAACTCAGGAGCTTCCTTTTATTTCATAAATACAATACAACAATGAAAAAGGGAAAATTAATTATTTTTCTTCTACATTTTGTAATCTCCGCTTTCCGGGTTGCTCTCCTAAAGGATTTTGAGTCCTTTCTTTAGGGATGCGCATTGATTGACGAGCGAGGCAACCATTAGGAACTGGTGGTTGACCCGTGAAATGTCCGTGAAATCGACCCTACACGTCCTCGGGCGCGAGCGGAGACACATGTGCAAACTTGACCGCGTGAGGCCCCGGTCTTTTGTCGGTCGATTGGTTATACTTCCGCGGCATAGATGAATGCCATCCTTTACTTGACCTCCAAAGATGGGGCTATGTCCGCTTGGGCCTTCACCGAGGGCTATCCTACTCTTGGGCTCCTCCAAGGCCTCTTGTTCAATTAATGAGCCATATTGACCATCTAAGAGCAAATGGGGCTTCCTCGATGAAGGACGCTCCTTTTCTTGGTCCACTCAAGCCCCACGTGAAGCCACTAGCCCTCCTCCCGAACGGCCTTTGAAGACTTCGCCTCTAATAGACCAAGATGTGCCCACGTGAATGGTTGGCCACTTACTCAAATGACTTGGAGGGGAAGTTGGCAAAAGACTAAAAGCCACTCGATCGAGCACAATTGTTAGGCAAATGGGAAGGTAGCAAAAGTACCAAGAGAAACCACTAGGATCTCGGTGTGAGGGCACTCTCCCTTGGGGCCTCGGAGGTGTTGCGGGTACTCATTGACCATTCCGCCAAAATTTCAAAAGCTCGGCCTCGGAGGGAAGACCGGATTCGAATGGGGCCTAGGCCAAAATTCCTCCGGACATAGTGGAGGAAGGATCTCTAAGATTGCGACCTCGGCCTCTCTAAAATCGCTAAGAATGTCAAAATATCCTCGCGGTGGCCATTGATCGTTTGAGCCATCTCACAAGGCTCCAAGGTGTCGTCCAAGGTTGCCTCCTCCGAGGCATCAAAGGCTACGGGATTGTTATGGGAGTTGAAACGAGATGCCATCACTCGCCGATGGGTCTCGGTACAAGAAGGAAGTACGGCGACCCCGTCTCGCGCAGAAGGATTTAAGCCAACCTCATGGCCTTCTTAACCAATGTGGGGCAAAACGGAGTCCCCTGATTCGATGAAGACTCTCTTTGGAAGCGCTCGTGGACCCTGGGCACACTTTTTCTAGACGGACTCCTTCTTCGGTTCACACTTTTAAGGCTCTGGTCGTTATAAGAGGAAATTTTTTTCCTCGCTTTCTTCTTCTTTTCTAAGTGTTTTGCTTCCTTCCTTCTTCCGATGGCGCCACCCACTCAAATTCCTTGATGATCACAAATTACAAGTGACAGAGTTATTCTTCTTCCCAACATTCCTAAGGGGATCATCTTCAGGATGCCAGGTAAGGAAGATAGGGCATGCTCCCCTCCTGAGGGCTCCATCACCTTTAATAATGCCCACTTGAGGAGTTGCTTACGTTTCCCCCTACGGATGAGAGTTGGACATCCTTACCAATCTTCGAAGAAAGAAGATTATGTGATACTTCCACCTTTTGGTGGAATTTTTTTCCCGCCACCATTCGAAGCTATTGATGGTGGAGACAGTCAGGGTGATGTTTCAGTTCATCCAGGGTGGAAAGTGGATTTTCCTGTCACCACGAGAGCTTCGGATTAACAGCACAATTTATGACTCTTTAAAAAATTAGAAGAACAGGTTCTTCTATGTTCATGTTGATGAGTCATGGCCTTTGGCCAAAGATTGGGATAGAGTGCCCGATACTTACTTTGGAAACGCCCACACCTTTGAGACCGCCTCTATAAGGCAATATAATCGGTGGAGGAGGACCACCTCTCTCGAGTTCCGGGAACCACCATCGAATCAGACTCGACTATACTTGGTGTGGTGTGGGCCACCTTATTCAGTCTAGAAGATGAAGGTTCCTTCCCAAAAGAGGAAGGTCGGGGCACCATCGATTAACGCACCTTCCACCAAGGAAGCTCATGGCCAAGATAGAATGAATGAAAACGGTTATGTCTTCTTCTTCTTCTCAAAGAACGCCAAGGAAAGAGAGAATTGAAACCAGAGAATGAATGTTGGCATTGTTAAGGTCGATTTAAAGAAATTTTCAAATCCAGTGAAACGGCGCCTTTGCTCACAGACCATCCCACGTGCGTCCCCTATACGCAATCGCGGGGCGTAGGCCTTAGGGCTTCCCGATTTCACCCCACATCAATCCGCCACAAAATCAATGATAAACATGAAGGTGAAACGGCGGCAAAGAAGGTGGAAATTTACTTGCAAAATGGAGATTACTTGCCTTTTTTTCGATCAACGACGGTGGCAATTGGCTTCGTGTTCCACCCTCTCTAGATGTTTGCAAGGCATCCCCCTTCTCCTAACCCTACCGCCTTCTTAAATAATGGAGGCTCGTGATGGGTCCTTGCAACCCAAGGCCCAAAACTTCTTCACACAGCCTAAAGGATCACATGGGAACGCTCTCTCCATCTTCCCACAAGCCCAAATGACTTCCTTCCATTTCTTTTCTCTCTTCTTTCCTTTTCTTTTCTTTCCTTCATTTTTCGATTTTTCTTCCACCTTCTGGCCAAAATCCTTATTATTATTATTATTATTATTATTATTATTATTATTATTATTATTATTATTATTATTATTATTATTATTATTATTATTATTATTATTACGTTTTAATATTTATCAACAATAATAATATTATTATTATTATATCACAAATATTATTATATGTATAGTTATTTTATATATGTTTATATATTTATTTATCCCTAATTCAAATTTTAATTAATTATTTATCTAATAATAAAGGGTAAAATTTTAATATAAATTTTTAATATTTTGACCCATCTTTAATTTTAAAAAACTAATTATATTTTAAATTAATAAATTTTAATATACTAAAATTCATATAAATTAAATATATAATGATTGTTTAATTAGACTTACAATTAAACTAACTCAATCAATCATATTAATTACTCTAAACTAAATTAAATAATCAAAATACCCAAACTCAAACTATTAATTCAATTTAATGGTTTAAGTATCTAAATCTAATTCAATTGTTGGAACACTTTAGACTCATATTTCAAGCCCAATTAGAAGATTCCAAATCCAAAACAAGTACTAAAATAATTATTAAATTTAACTAGAGAATTTACAAAAAAAAAAAATATTTGAGATATTATAATCTACTTTCCTTAAAAGATTTTCGTCCTCAAAAATTTTGGTATAATCCTAGGAACCATTTGCTATGATTTTACTTTTATGGTTTTATTCCTTAAACGTTTAATCCCTCAAATAATATATGCATAATTTTTAACATTTGACAATCAAGATATCATTATCATCATAACAATTTTCATAGGACAACCTTCAATCTTAATCAGATCAATAATTCCTTTAATCTATAATAATCTTGTGGTCATCATTTTACGTATACCCTCCCTTTTTTTTTGCCCTAGAATATGAAAGAAAACATAATTAAAGAGAATTTGGTCAAACTCAAGAAATAGATGGAGCTATTGATAATACACTTAAGCCTGGAGGAATCCTATGTATGAATAAAAGATGAGTTCAATAATAGAGATAAAAGTATCAAAGTGTGGAAGGTTACATTATAGAATGAAATAAGATTGTAGTTCAATAGGCTTCCACAATTAAATGAATAGGATAGTAAGTTGGGTGGCCTCTTACAGAACTACTTCAACATGAGAAAGAGTACAAGGATATGGTTCCAACCAAAGACACAAAAAGAATATAGTTAAGGTTTGACTCCAAAAATTACTATGGACAGTTAATTAAAATAACAGAAGATGAATGGTTCTAATAGCGAGTGCCAAAAGGAAAAGGAAGCTTTTGGTTAGGCATTTTTTTTTTTTTATAGTTGTTCCCCTAACTTCTTCCATGGTAAATGATTAGACTTGGTGACGATCAAACATGATCGCATTTCGATTACAATTTTAACTCTTTAAATTTCACAATTACCATCTCATAAGGTCTTTGAAGTCGATTATTCAAATTAGCTCGGTAGAGAAGTTAATCTTCTACACGGTGTTTGTACTAACAATATGATCGTAACACTTTTGAAGATCTCCGAGTTGATAATAATGTCTTTGATTGATAATTCATCCCATTTTATTGTAGATGTGAGAGCTCAGGATCTTCTAGGAGTACACGGTTGGTGTGCCACACGTCAAAAGTCGAAGTCGAAACCCTTTTGATCGAAAATGGTGGAAGTTCTACTTGACTTTATGATTATCGCTGATCGAACGGAGTTGGCATCTTCTTCTTTGGCATACGACAATGCACGACGCATAGCCCTAGATTACGAGGAACCCACTGATCTCTTATCGCTTATCCAACAAGAAAGGCGATGGTCCAATCTCGAAATTTGCAGCAATAGGTTTTTGGTGGTCCTCTTCTTCCAAATAGCTGAATGATAGAAGTTTGCGCATTCACCGCCTAAAATCCGCAAGTCAAGATGTTGAGAGCTTGTGCCGTGGGATGAGTTACTTCATATGAATGCCATTATAAGTTTTCCAAGAGTCTCCTATACTCGTATTTTATTTTCTCGACAACTTCTAAGATAAGAAAATTTTGGAACCTAACCCATACTAATACTCAACCTACTAATTTTCTCATGATCCCAAAATATCCTAGACCCTAAATCCAAAATATAAGATGAATTTCACAACTTAGAATCACCAATGATTTTCTAAGTCCTCAAAAAATGCTATAAATTTCCCTTCGACTCAAAACGATTACTGATATCTCAAGTTCTCGAACCACTTAGTGAATCAAAACTTTAAAATATCAAGCCCCGAAATTCCTCTAAAATACATACTATTCTCTCCTCCGACTTACAAAATAAATCTAAGTCTTCAAATATTATTGATTCGCCTAACGTCATCATCCATTATCAATTTCAAAAATCCTCAAGTATTCACACAGAACCTTAATTCTCTAATACCATTAGTTATGAAGACCCGAACTCGAATCCCTAAAACCAACCCGGATCATCACGGTGAAAATCTTAAATCATCTAAAATCATCAATTATACGTCATCAACGAACTCAACATCTTAAAAATATCATCAATAGACCTCATAAATGCACAATTAATTAAATTTCCATAATAATAATAAATAATTTCAATAAATAACATCAATGTCCAAAATATCAATTCTCATAAAAAATCTAATAAAATTCAAAGCGTAACTGAAGTAACAAAAATCTTAACTTTCTATTCTCAAAGCCTCGATCCTCGAGATCACCTCTGCCTGGAGTCTACACAGCGATCTCTTCTATCCTGATATCAACCTGTCCACTCTGAAACCAATAAAATATAAGAGTGAGCCAAATGCCAACAAATAAATATAATCAACAACAAATGAATAAAATTAAGCATCCCGGACAATAACATAATGAATAATATCAATAATAGTAGGTAATATATCAACCACTGTCCGAGACTCAATAATATGTCGTGTCCACGACTCGAAGGCCACGTGAACGGCTAAGTATCAAGGAAGCAATATGGATTCCATCGAATCCGATCATCGGCTCAATACAATATCATAACTGTATGAATGACAGCAGTCTCCATGGACCTTATTCTACTATAGTGAACCAAATACCTCGTATTTACGCCCCCAACGGCTGGATAATGTAATGAGATTATCCATGGTATCTAACTACCCCTACAGTCCTCCTAGAGGCTGTACCCGTAGCATGTCGATACCACCTCCGATACTCCTCGTCAATGATATCCCAGATATCATCCTCTACGATGGTCACTAGGTTATAAGCATTCCTCTTGACTCACTGTAAGAGATAATAAAAATTTAATTATCAACTCAATTTGAGGTCACAACTGGACAAGGTAATAAGAATCTCTTTGGACCTTATTTTACCATAGTAGACCAAAGGTCGCGTATTTACGCCCCCAATGGCTGGATAATGCAACGAGATTATCTATGGTATCCAACGACCCCTACAATCCTCCCAGATGTTGTACCCGTAGCATATCGATACCACCTCCGATATCCCTCATTAATAATATCCTAGATATCATTTTCTATGATGGTCACTAGGTTATAAGTATCCTTCCTCAATAACAACGACCTCAATCCCCCGGAATAGAATCAGTATTGAAAAAGTATAGACTACTCTATGGTCCCACGGACTCCCATACGTCTGGTTACTGCAGAATCTTCATATACTCTCATTTACTTATCTATAGAGTGCTAATAGAATATACACACGCCAACAAAATTAAAGCGGAGAACAATTTATCGAAATTCATCGATGCGGTATAGGAATAATCAGTTAACAGACTAACATTATTCTGAACTCACTTGACACTTATAAATATACCAACTCACATGTGTATAATTTTACATAAATATTTTCTACCATTCATGTATATCAATATAATTATATACCATCTCATATATAATTATACATATATATCTTTCATCATTACAAATAAATAAATAAATAATTAAATATATACCCCCATGTTATTATAATTATATCAACCCAATATAAATAAATAATAACTACATAAATATTGCCCCCACATCTTTCTAATTACATCAATACAATATAACTAAAGAATAAATAAATAAATATATATATATACACATACACGCTTCACACGGGCAGCCTCCCTCTTCCCTGCTGGCCTCCAGATCAGCGACGGCACAGCGCCGCCTCCAGCCTGTCACACAGCGACGGCGTTCGCTCCACCTCCCTCACCGAACTCTCACAGTGGCACACAGAGTTGGTTCTCTATTTCCTCAGCCAAAAGCCGATTATCACAGCGAGGAGAAAAGCTCCAAGCTTTCCATTAATCACATGTAAAATTAGTAATTTCATGGCATAAATCTATAAACTATTATGCTCCAATTTGATTTTCATTTAGAATAGTCTCTTGGAAACCACTCATTCCCACCGTCCAGAGCCAAGGCTTTGTTTCTCCTTTTTGCCAACAATACCTTCGATTTTCCACAATCACGGTGGAAAAAAGGAACGGTAGCATCAATGATGGGAAAAGGTAATCTACATGCCGAATAACGGGGTTTGGTGACTCTTGCCATTGCCGGGTCACCGGACCCGTCTGGAAGCCGGAAACAGAGCATGACGCTTTGTTTCCATGTCCGTGCAAGGATTCGAAAAATCTGAGGATTATAGGTATAAAATCAACACTTTAGGTCTCCATTAGACAACTACTGAGTTTCCCGTTCCTTATCCAACCCCAAGGTTGGCCGATTTGCTCACAGAGTCATGGCTCTGCGTTCGGTTGCCCAATTTGCAACCTTCGGCTTCCCTCGATTTCACCCCCAAATTCGAACACAAAATTAGGGATAAACATGAAGGGAGAATTTATTTAGCAAGGTGGAAGTTTACTTGCAAAAATGGAAGATTACTTGCCTTAATTTTGTGACAAATGGCAGCGGCAATCGGCTTCATGTTCCACCCTCTCTTGTTCGGCCTCTGCTGTCTTCCCTTTCTCCTAACCCTACCGCCTTCTTAAATAATGGAGGCGGCTGCTAGGGTTTTGCATGGGAGCCGTTCCCCTTTCCTTCTTCGTCACTGCCATCCGCACCTCCCTTCTCTCCCTCCTCCTTCCTTCCTTTCTCTTCCTTCCCTTTCTTTTCTTTCTTCTTTCCTTTTCTTTTCTTTCCTTCTCTTTTTTTTTTCTTCCTTCCTTCGTCGGCCAATCCTCCCTATTATTATTATTATTATTATTATTATTATTATTATTATTATTATTATTATTATTATTATTATTATTATTATTATTATTATTACGTTTTAATATTTATCATTAATAATAATTATTATTATATTATATCACAAATATTATTATATGTATAGTTATTTTATATATGTTTATATATTTATTTATCTCTAATTAAAATTTTAATTAATTATTTATCTAATAATAACACTTAAAATTTTAATATACATTTCTAATATTTTGACCCATCTTCAATTTTAATTTCATAATTATATTTTAAATTAATAAATTTTAATATACTAAATTTCATATAAATTAAATATATAATGATTTTCTTATTTAATTAGATTTACAATTAAACTAACTCAATCAATCATATTAATTACTCTAAACTAAATTAAATAATCAAAATACCCAAATTCAAACTATTAATTCAATTTAATGGTTTAAGTATCTAAACCTAATTCAATTGTTGGAATACTTTAGACTCATATTTCAAGCCCAATTAGAAGATTCTAAATCCAAAACAAGTACTAAAATAATTATTAAATTTAATTAGATAATTTACAAAAAAATATTTGAGATATTACGCATGGTCTTCAGACCGTGGTGTAGCGTGTGGTTATTGACCTCCACCTGTCCATTTGCTGTGGGTACACCACCGAAGTGTGGACCAATCTGGTGCCTAGATTGGTGCAGTATTTGGTGAAGCATTTTTCTAAAATTTGGAATTCGTTGTCAGTCATGATGATCTCGAACGCCAAATCTGCTGACTATGCTCTAGCGGACGAAATCTAGAGCATTATGCTCAGTGATCTTCGCCAGCGGGGTGGCTTCATCATATTTTGTGAAGTAGTCAATGCCCACGATGATGAAATTCCTTTACCCTGTCACGATGGAAAATGAGTTGAGAATATCGAGCCCCCATTGCGCAAAAGGCCAAGGAGTTTGAAGAGATCTCAACTTGGCGGTGGCTGATGGTGAAGATTATCGTGGAGTTGGCAATTCTCACACTTTTTCACAAATTCAAGGGCGTCCTTCTTCATGGTCAGCCAGTAATATCTCTGATGCATAATCTTAAATGTTAGGTTTTTGCCGCCAATATGCGATCCGCATATCCCAAGGTGGATTTCGCTTAAGAAGTAGTCAGCCTCCTCGGGAGTTAGGCACTAGAGTTACGGAGTTGAGTAACCTTGGTGATATAGCCGCCCATCGACTATGGTGTACCAACCAGTCGTTTTCTTGATCCACTTGGCTTTGTCTCGCATCATCTGGCAGTACTCCGTCTGCCAGATATCTATCGTAAGGCGTTATCTAGTTCTTCATGTTGGAGATTTGCATTGCTTCCTATTCCTCAGTGTTGGGAGTGCCCAAGACTTCCCGCATGTCCCTCGAGTACTACTCTGGGTTTTCGGTCGCCGCTGCTCTTACAAGTTGGTCGGCCTTTCAGTTTTTAGTTCTGGGGACATGAACCAAGTTCAATTTGTCAAATCTCCAGATGGCATCCTTTACCTTAGACAAATATATAGCTAAGTGAGGATTGCACACCTCGAAGTTTCTATTAACCTGATTAACGATCAGGTCTGAGTCGCTGTAGACAATCAATTGTCTAGCCGAGAACTCTTTGCCATGTCATAATCCAGCTAACAAGGTTTTGTACTCGGCGTTGTTAGTGACCAAAAAGTCAAGTCTAAGGGAATACTTCACCTTAAACCCATCTGGGGTTCTTAGGACCACTCCAGCACCGCTGCCCGAATCCGTAGACGATCCGTCTATGTTGAGAACCCATCTTGGCTCTTCCCTAGGTTGTTTTGCGTCCTCAGTGGGCTGTTCATTAGGAATCAGTGTCGTAGTTTAGATGATGAAGTCGATCAGAGCCTGCCATTTGATGGCTAGTTTAGGTCAAAATTCAATGTCAAACTCACCTAACTCGATAGCCCACTTAACCAGCCATTTGAAAATGTCGAGTTTCTGGAGAATGCTCTTTAGTGGTTGGTCGCTCAGAATGACCATGCAATGAGCCTGAAAATAAGTTCTCAGCTTCTGAGTAGAGAAGACAAGTGCCAAAGCAAGCTTCTCAGTGCGCGGGTAGCGTGTCTCTGGACCGGTCAACGTTTTGCTCATATAGTAGACCAGCCGCTGAGCATCGGATTCCTGGCACAGGAGAACTGAGCTAAGAGTCATCTCTGATACTGTCAAATAGAGGTACAGCTCTTCTCCTCTCTTAGGTGACGTCAGCAATGATGGACTAGCCAAGTACTACTTCAACTCATCAAAGGCTGCCTGGTATTCTGTAGTCCATTGGAATCTGTTCGCTTTTATTTCCCTTAGAGCCTTAAAGAAAGGTTGGTACTTGTCCCCTGACTTTGCCAAAAAGCGGGACAGTACTGCCAGTTGTCTAGTTAGCCTTTGAACTTCCTTAACTCTCTGCAGTGGAGACATATTCGTAAGGGTTTTGATATTCTCTGGGTTTGCTTCAATCTCTTGTTGAGAGACAATGAAACCCAGAAACTTTCCTGTGGATACTCCGAAGATGCACTTTGAAGGGTTTAACTTCATCTAGTGCATACGGAGAACTTTGAAGGACTTAGCTAGATTGCGATTATGGTTGCTGGTGGACCTGCTCTTGATGAGCATGTTGTCAACGTACACCTCAATATTACGATCGATCTGCTTTTTGAACATCTTGTTCACGAGTCTCTGATAAGTGGCACACGCGTTCTTTAGATCGAAAGGTATTACCTTATAATAGTAGGTTCCTTAGTCCGTCGTAAACAAGGTGTACTTATGTCCTCTGGGTTCATCAGGATCTGGTTGTAACTTGAGTATGCATCCATGAAATTCAGCAGTTCATATCCAGATGTCGAGTCCACCAATAGGTCAATCCTGGGCAAAGGGAAGCTATCTTTTGGGCAGGCTTTGTAAATATCAGTGAAGTCAATACACATTTGCCATTTTCCGTTTCTTTTTTTCCAAAACAACGTTGAGTGCCAATCCAGGATATTGGACTTCTCTGATGAAGCCGGTGTCCAGCAACTTCTTCACCTCCTCCCGAATGGCGATGTGTTTCTCCACGGAGTAGTTCTTCCGCTTCTACCTGATGGGTTTGTAGTCGGGATCGATGTACAACTTGTAGACCATTACTCTGGCCGAAATCCTAGGCATGTCAATGGGAGTTCACACGAAGACATCAACATTTTGTCAAAAGAATGCTATTAATTTATCACGTAGTGTCTCGGTGAGTGAGCCTCCAATCTATACCCACCTCTCCGGGTCCTCCAGATTCAGTGGAATTAGATTGGTTGCCTCACCAAACTATACCTACTGCAAGGTTTCTTCATTTTGATGGTTAAGTTCCCCTACCGTCTTAGTGCTGCCACTTGGAGCAATTTGGGATATGTAACATGTCCTCCTAGTGACTTGGTTACCCAACACTTTACCTATACCGTATGTTGTTAGAAATTTCATCTTGAGATATGGTATTAAAGTGATGACTGTGAACGCTGTTTGGCATGGGTGGCCTAGTAAAGCGTTGTACACGAAGGGCAAGTTAACGACCAAGAAGGTGAGTGTATGACTCACCGTTCTTGGGTATGTGCCCAGGGTGACCTCCAATTGGATCAGTTCTTGGAAGGCTATTGGTTCGTTGTCAAGGCCATAGAGTGAAACTTCGGCAGGTTTTAATTGGCTCCTTTTCAAACAAAGCTTAAAAAAGATATCAAGATAAAGCAAATTTCTAAAACTTTCATTATCGATAAAGACTCATTTTACTTGGTAGTCAATGCTACCATCTAAAACAAGTACATATACAATAAGGGGATCTGCATGGGGAAAATTACATGTTCCATGTCATTATCACTAAAGCTAATGACATCGTCTTTTGTGTGCTACTTCTTCCGCCTAGTTTGCTACTCTTTACAATCTGCTGAAGTTTTGACCGATCGGGTTGTGATCATATTGACCACTCCAGCTGTGACCCAATTGCGTGGCTGGGAAGGCTTTGGTCCTTCCCCGCCTGAGGTGTCAGAGCTCTGCCCAAGTTTCCTAATGAACCTGGTGAGGTAACCCCTCTGGATGAGCCTCTTGATCTTCCACTAGAGCATCTTATAGTCCTCTATGGAGTGTCCGAGAGATCGATAAAAATTGTAGTACTTGGCTGGATTTCCTCCCTCCACTTTCTTAAGTGGTTTGGGCCACTTAAGGAACTTCTCCCCACGGATCTGTGTGAGGACATTGGAATGCGTGTCGTTCAGGGGTAACAGGTTGATTGGCCCGTAATTCCTTCGGTCCGGTGCTTCGGTCCTATGCTGCTTCCTGCGGAAGTATTTGCCGCGTCCGTGCTTCCTTTTTCCCTCGGCCGAGAAAGAGTGAGGCTGTTCGGTTTTTTTAGGATGCTTAGCCTCATTGGCTTCTTCGGCTACTGCGTAGGCTCTTGTGATAGATTCCGCTTTCCAGAAGGTCTATAGATTTTTGTGCGCCAAGTGCCTCAAGAAGTCCGTAAGCCTAGGAATCCTTCTGGCCTCAGCTACAAAATGATCCAGGAACTTCCTTGGGTTCTCTCCCTGCTTCTGTTTGATGTGGGAGAGATGCCATGGCTACTTCTCTTCTCAGCGGCTGAAAGTGTATTGTACCAAGAAGAGTTCGATGAGCTCGTAGAAGTTCTGGATCGAGTCTAATGGGAGCCGGTGAAACTAGATGTAGGCGTCTCCCTTCAGAGTGAGAGAAAAACAACGGAACATCATTGCATCCTCCAACCCCTGGAGATTCAAATGGGTGCAGAAGTGATATAAGTGATCCATGGGATTAGCTCTTCCATCGTAAGAGTCAAGGGTTGGCATCTTGAACTTTGCTGGGAAAGGGCAAGTCAAGATCTCAGCTATGAAGGGAGATTTGTCAAGATCTATGGCATGTTCATCATCCTTGAACACGCGATTCAAGATCTTCTCCACCCTCGAATCCACTCGGGTGGCGTTGTTAGTCTTTTGTAGTCGAGGTAGGTTCTTAATTCCATCTTTTCTCTGGCATGTCACGTAGCCGGCCGACTACTACCACCAATTGATCTAATGATCCTGGAGGATCCCTCCTAAGCCTGATTTTTTTCTGAGAGTATTGGGGATTCCTCTATTCTGGACTCTCATCCGGAGTCTTGTTGCCCAAACGTCCTCCGAGCCTTGGACGGCTTTGGGTATATGAGGCCTTTGGAATTTGAGTGTTGCCTAGTCTCCTAGTCTTCTTGGATGGCTTCTTCTTCTTCTGGCCTCCTCTCTTGGAGGCTAGAGCAGAGATTGCTGTGGGTGGAGCCCCCTACTTCGTATTGTCTTAGGGGGCTCAGAGCATCTGAAGCATTTGATTTATATTTCTCATTTGTTTTGCCAGGTTCTGGAAAAATTGGATGGGTACTCCGTTGACCATCCAATTGACCAAATTACCAGTAGAGTTGTCTTGGTCGAGTGTGGTTGCGCCTCTAGTGGGATCGTTAGCTTGCACTCTAGAGTATACCGTTCTGATGGATGAAACTAATTGTGGAATTGAATAGGGAAGTTGTTGTGAAAAGTGGTAGGCTTTTTGTAAGCTTCCACAAACGGCATCAATGATGTGTCATGGATCCAAGTTTCAAACAATTTTGGGTCAAGTCATTTGTCTGAGTCCGACTCCATCCATTGAGTCTGGATTCTATACACAACAACTTCGAACAAGAGGTCAAGTGTCAGTGGATGTTGTCCCATCGAAAATATTTCGATACTCAAATCTGAAAATAGCCCTCAAAGTAAGAAGGTGAATGCAAAGGGATGTAATATGTATGCGATGAGTGTTTGTGGGAGTAGGATTGCTCTCGTAAGCAGAGAGGCTTTGGTTTTTTGTGACGAGCGAGATCTCTTATTACTGAGTTTGCTGAGAAAGTAGTTTCAGAGAGTGGGCGAGAGCATTAGGAGGCTTGATGCTTGAAGCGTGTGAGATTTTCAAGAAAAGGCTTTTGCAGGCAAGTGAAAATGTGTCTGAGGAGTGGAGACTCTATGGCCTTTTATAGCCTTAATGCTGAGCTGTTTTCCTTGCGTAGAATGGCTTGATACCCGCACTCTATTGAGACCGTTGCCTTTTTTGGCGTGCAATCTTTATGGCTGTAATGGTCATTAAATTGATTGCTTTCCTTCTATGTTCTGTAACTGGTAAGGTTTCTAGCAGGTAGGGAAAGGATTCCGGCATCTCCCTTTAGGGATGCGCATTGACTATGGAAGCAACCGTTATAATGGTGGTTGCCTTTTGTGGATAGTATGAAGTCAGGGAAGAAAATCGTTGCTACTCGAAGACAGACGCATGGGCCAATCTGGGCGTAGGCTGCGTGAGGCCTGGTTTTCGACCGGTCAACTGGTCATACTTTCAGTCAATAAAAGTATTGACCATCTTGCATGCTTCTGATCAACGGAAGCGTTAATCGTTTTAGGCTCAAGTGGGCTATCCTGCTCTTGGATTTTAATTGGTTCATTAGCCTTTCATCCGGTCAACGACTGGTGTTGACCTTCCAGGCGCAATTGGGCCATTGTAGATCTGAGCGTTCCATCATCTTAGTCCAATTTATTACTAGCGTACCCATCAATCTCTATCTTAAAATTAAATTTGATTAAAATTAAATTTAAGTTGAATCCAAACTGAATTTAAATGTAAATATGCACACTGATATTTTTTTTTCTCAACTTTCCATCTCATCACTTCTTCCCCACACCTATAACTACAAAATCTTAATAAAAATTTGGGAATACTTTAAATAATTTTACTCCTCGAAAAACAAAAATGTTTCCTTGCCACAAAATAGCTTGAGTAAGAAATTGCATGGAAAAAACTTCAGAATGAATCTTTATAGGCTTTGCAAATAAGCAAGTCGAGTTCTGACCCTTTTCTGATGAATATATTCAAGAATTAGTAAATAAGTTTGATTAGATTATTTATTAATCTAAACAAATTATATGTATTCAAATTTATATCAAACTCGTTTATATAATAAACTTTAAAATTAAACTTAAGTATGACTTGATTTAACAAGCAATAAATTAGAACAACTTAGTATAGAATCACATCTCCAAATGGTATACGAATGATATGGTTCATTTATAACTCTAATCTCACCCCAATAGATTGTTGAAGGATAAGAACTTGAGAAATCTGGGTAAAGTTTAAATATATTTTCCCTTCATTTAGTTTCCAGAAACTTAGAATAAGATGAAATTATCTACAACAATAATTGTGCAGTACCTTTTTTTTAACTTAGGTGTTGATTTTTTATTCAAATTACAATGTTAGAATTATACGTGTTGAACATTTGTTTCTTTAACTTCGGGTGATAGTTAGTTCTTTTCAAAAGCTGTAAGGCTCAAGTTTGAATTTTATCATAATTATATTTGATGCGCTCTTGGATCCGAATTTCGAACAAATTCGAACTGGTCTACTTGACTGGTTCCGGCTCCGTTCACCGAGTTGGAATCCTGCACACCACTAAACAAACAGGAGGTCAGTATGTCGGTGAAAATTTGTCCCACCAAAAACACTTCGACGCTTAAGTCAGTAAGAAAGCCTTCAAAATTTGGGAAGGTGCTGAGAACTAAAATTGAGAGGGTAAGAGAGAATGTGTGAGAAAGGAGTGTTTGGATGTCCCAATGAAAGAGAGGCTTGGCCGTCTCTTGAATCTGGGACTGTGGGAAGGCAGTTGACGGCTGTAGAGAGTATGTTTGTGTGCATTTGGATCTCTGAGAGTCAGTAGAGAATGCCTGGGTATCAGAGATCATTAGGTCTTTGAGAGAGAGATATTCGAAGCGTAATAGAAAGCATGCCCAGGAATAAAAACCCTAGGGCTTATTTGAATTTCGATAGGGTGATCTTCTCTTGTTGGAAGGCGTGATCCCTCTACCATTTTGGGCGACCTTCCTTCTATAGGAAGGCGCAAGTTGTCTAACTTGCTGAGATTGCTTCCTTTCTTGTCAGTTATCGGCTTTTCAAACTGCTCGCTTTCCTTTCAAACACTTTACCGTTGGAAAGCTCTAGTTGGCAGGAAATTGAAAAAATCTAGAGCCTTCCTTTTGGGAAGAGCGCTGATTTTGTCAATATCCTTTTTGGGTGTTGTCTGAGTTTATGGAAGGTGCAAGTCAGGAAAAGAGCCGTTGCTAACCGCCGGATCGTGGGCCCAAGTGGGACATGGCCGTAGAATCCTTCTTATTTTTGAGCCTGCTATTACAGTGATTCCGGTCAACGCTTGAGTTGACCGTCCTGAGCGTGAGTTGGCCGCCTACCTGTGCCTTAGTCGGTCAACGCTGGCATTGACCGTCAGGCGTGCGTTTCGGCCTTTTAGGATTTGGGCCTTCACCTCCTGTTGGGCCAACGTTGGAGTTGGCCGTCCAACAGGCCATTTGGGCATTCTTTGACTATTAGGCCAGCCCAAGAATAGTATACCCATCACTAACCCCCATGCAGGTGGCCAGAATTTTGGCCTCCGGCATATTTATAATGGGATGCTCCTCATTGTCCTTTGCTGCTTGAAAATTTCAGAGAACTCCACGAAAGGGTGAGGCCTTGACCGAATCTGTTGACTGTCCTGGTTAGATTCTGGGGAAGAAAAGTTGACTAGATCTATTGACCGTCTTTGGTCAGATTCGGAGAAGAAAGTTAACCGGATCTGTCGACCATCTTTGGTTAGATCCGGAGAACTTTATATGGGCCTTGAGTGATGCGTGGCTATTAGCCGGCCTGTCATGCTGAAAGTAGACACGTGTCTTCAGCTGATAAAATCACAATCCCAACCATTAATGCATCAGATGATTTGTTTCAAAAAGGAGCCCGTTGGAAAGTGACATGCGGCAGCATGATGGCGTGCCTTCTCGAGGAGGTTTAAAACGTTTCACACCTTGACGTTTAAGTTTCCCTCCTTCTACTTAGAGTTTTTCACGTTTCTACTCTGCTTCTTTGTCTTCCTGCTTTTATTCTAGAGAGAAAAGAAAGAAACCCTAATCCCTCTGCAAATTTGGCTTCGACCTCCGTTGCTGATATTCCTTCTGTTCTTCGAGAGAAAGACATCAAAGAGCTGTATATCAAGTTTAACATCCCCAAAGACATGGCGTGGAGGGTTTCGGATAAGGACGACAATGCCTTCTCTCCGTGCGGCGGGACACGTGACGGTGTATGAGGCCCACTTGAGGAGCGGTCTTCGTCTTCCTCTTCCAGACGATCTACAGTCGATCCTCTAAGCTCTATGCGTCCCGTTGCCCAGATCCACGCCAATGCTATATGATACATTTACACTTTCTGTATTTTTCTTCGTAAGCATTCTCGGCGGCTAACAATGTCAACGGTGAAGCGGCTGTTTAAGATAAACGAGGGAGGAGAGTGGATCTCCCTGGTTCCACGCAGTGGCCTGAAGGTCAACACGGCCATCTACGATTCACTGAAGAATTAAAAAAATCGGTTCTTCTTCGTGAATGTGACTAAGACCTGGCCCCTGGTAAAGGATTGGGGCCAAGTGTTGGAAGTTTATACGAGGACGTCGTCTATGGCGGAGATTGCGTCCTTGGAGTGGCTGACCAAACTGGTCAAAGCTCATCTCTCTAACTTCAAGAGAGATTTCTTGGTCTCTAGGGCAGATTCCAAAAAGGTAAATTGGGGACTGCCTTTCCCTGTTTTGAAGCTCAAGACACCGCCGTTGGCAGTCATGATACTGCTAGAGGACTTCAGGGGAATGATCATCCGTCCCCGCCTGACTGACGACCACTTCATCGGCCCCAGGCCCAAGAGGATGACTGTGGAGTCACCCTCCTCATTGTCTTCGGGGCTAGACTACATCACTGCCGGGATTTATAGCGGTCCTGGCAGCACCACCGGGATGAAGAAGACGTTTGAGGACATGCTGAAAACTGAGGCCGGAGGCATTATACTGGTGCAGCCTACGCCACGGGTGGTTCCTCAGTCTGTGTCGGAGAAGATACCGCCTGCATCCATCGATGAGCTGCCAGTGGGGTCGCAGGTCCATCGGTTGGCTCTCCGATTATGCAACAGCTGGCGGATCCGCCAGTGATTGATCTGGAGCCTCCTGCTGCTCAGGAGGAGCCCGCCGCCACCGTCGATATCGATGAAGGGCTCCTAGATGACATCCTAGAGGAGGCCGCCGCTAGCTCTACTCAAGGGTCTGCCTCTATCCCACTAGCCACGGAGCCAGACTTGGAGGCCAGGCTAGATAGGCCCGCATGAAGGATCTGACAGGTATAATTTTCTGTGATGCTCTCTCCTAACTTCTCCTTTAAAATTTTTGATTTGTTTTGTTCTTTGGTGCAGAAGAAAAAGGTGTTGGCTGCCGTGGCAAGGGTGATCAATCAGAGGGACCGCGTGATCTCCGACAGGGAGGCGGAGATTGCCTGGCTCGATGCGAAGCTGGCGGCGTTGGGGGCTGAGCATTTGTTGGATGCTGCCGCATTGCAGTCCGTTTTGGCCGACACAAAGGCCGAGAATGCAAGCCTTAAGGAAGAGAATGCCCGCTTAAGAGAGGAGAATGAGCGGGTCAATAAGCGCCTCAACCATCTCGCCGAGCATACGTTAGCCTTGGAGAACTAGCTGAGTATCCAGATACGCCCTCACGAGGTCGAGCAGATGATGCTGTCGCTGTTGTGGGAGGGCGTCAATATATATTGGCAAATCGCACGGATTATTGACCCTAACTTCCCGGTGGACCTGCTTAACCTGTCAAACAGGTCCGCCCAGAACAGCGAGAATCTCGTGAGGGAGCCATGGGATGGTTAGGGGTCGCCGCCACCACCTCCTTGATTTTTATGTTCCCTTGTTGTATAATGTATAATGTAAATATACTTGAAAGTAATAAAACGGGAGTTCTTCCACTTTGTGTGTCTACTTCCTTTTACTACTTTTAATTCATGTTTGTAGTTGTACTTAGGCAACCAACTAGGTTGGTCGGCTGCCTGTCAACTGAGTTTATAACATTACCGTAGGTGTGGTATCCTTAGGTTACTTTATAGGCGGCTGTGTACGTGTTAGCCGACCTAATGGTAGTGGCTTGTGAGTAAAGCCTAGTGGCGCTGCCCAAGTATTGACTTGGGCGGCTAGCCTTGGAGAAGAATTTTTCTCCCTTCGATCATCGTTGACTGATCACGCTACCTCATCGTGAAGGAGGTCATTACGTGTGCTGCGCTAGCCCCCTAAGATTTTGACCGTTAACGTGTCACTTGGATGACCAAGGTTTATATTCGACCACTTATGGGCCACCTGGATGATTAGGGTTTAATACGACCGCTAATCGGCCTCTCGGATGATCGAGGTTCATACTAGATTGCTCATGGGCCACCTGGATGACCAGAGTTTAAGTACGACCGCTAATGGGCCGCTCGGATGATCGAGGTTCATATTCAACCACTTATGGGCCGCCTGGATGACCAGGGTTTAGTAACTAGAGGGTGAAGACCCTCCTGACTTAGGGGTAGTCTAGGTTGGGTAAACCTGCAAGGTAAACACATATACATATATATATATGCATATAGAAAAGAGAAGGTAATATCCTAATAAAACACTTATTTTGACAAATTGAAACAAGCAGGCGAATGCGTACATACAATAATGCAAGTACATACCTGGATCCCTTATTGGAAGTAGCGTTTGAGGTGGATCATGTTCTACATTCGTGGGACTAACTTTTCGTCCTGGTTTTGGAGTTTGTACACTTTGTTTCGCAGGATGGCGGAGACTAGGAAAGGCCCTTCCCAATTAGGGAGAGCTTGTTGCGGCCGACCAATTTGCCTGTAGCCTCAACGCCTCGTAGGACCAAGTTCCCAACATCGAATTGTCGCGCATTTACCTTTTTGTTGTAGTATCGGGCAATTCGATGTTGGTAGGCCGCTGAACGTATTTTGGCGGCATCGCGGTTTTCCACCAACAAGTCTAGGTGTTTCTTGATTTTCTGGAAGTTACCTCGTGGGTCAAACGATTTTAACCTAAGACTTAGAAGCCCAATTTTGACCAAAATTATCGCTTCAGTCACGTAGTAGAGATCAAAGGGTGTCTCGCGTGTTGGTTCTTTTGGGGTTGTTCGGTAAGATCAGAGAACCGAGGGGAGCTCGTCTACCTAGGAGTCCCTTGTGTCTTCCAACTTGGTCTTTAACCCGTGGAGTAGTATTCGGTTCATGACCTCCACCTGTCCATTCGCTTGGGGGTATGCCACCGAAGTGTGGACCAACTTGACTCCAAGACTGGCGCAATACTTGGTGAAATGTTTTCCAAGAATTGGGTCCCGTTGTCGATCACGACGATCTCTAGGATGCCAAATCTACAAATAATGTTCTGGCGAAGGAATTCAAGAGTGCTGTGCTCTGTGGTTTTCACTAGTGGGAAGGACTCAACCCACTTGGTGAAGCAATCGATGCCCGCGATGATGAACTTCCTTTGCCCCGTGGCAATGGGGAATGGGCCGAGAATATTGAGCTCCCATTGCGTGAAGGGCCGAGGGGCCTGAAGCGACTTCAGGTTAGTGGATGGCTGATGGTGAAGGTTACTGTGAAACTGGCAACTTTCCTACTTCTTCACAAATTCGAGTGCGTCCTTTTTCATCGAGGGCCAATAGTAGCCTTGCCGCATGATGTTAAAGGCTAAGTTTTTTCCACCAACATGTGATCTACAAATCCTGAGGTTCATTTTGCCCAAGGCATTGTCAGCCTCTTCGGGAGTTAGGCATCGGAGGTATGGGGTTGAGTAACCATGGCGATATAGCCGCCCATCAACCACAGTATATTAGTCGGCTATCTTTTTGATCTGCTTAGCCTTCTCTGCGTCTTCTGGCAACGATCCGTCAGCCAGATAGTTAAGGTAGGGTGTCATCCTATTTTATGCTTTGAAAATCTGCATCGCCTCCTACTTCTCTATGCTGGGAGCGTTTAGAATCTCTCTCATGTTCCTCGAGTACTGTTTCGGATTTTCGGCTGTAGCAGCTCTAACCAGCTAGTTTGCCTTCCAATTTTCAGTTTTGTGAACATGAATTAGGATAGTTTGTCGAAACCTTGGGTGGCCTCCCTCGCCTTTGCCAAGTACTTAGCTAGGTGAGGGTTGCTTACCTCGAAGTCTTTGTTAACTTGGTTAACGATCAGTTTTGAGCCGCTGTAGACCGCCAACCTCTTGGCAAAGCACTCCTTTGCTAATCGTAATCTGGCTAACAGGGTTTCGTATTCGGCAATATTATTGATTGCCGGGAAACTGAGTCTGAGGGAAGACTTCACCTCAAACTCATCTGGGGTCGTGAGGATCACTCCAGCGCCACTACCGGTGTCCGTAGATGATCCGTCTACGTGGAGTACCCATTTTGGAACTCCGTCAAGCTGTACTGTGCTTTCTGCGGACTGTTCTTTGAGAATTAGGATCGTGGTCTCAACAATAAAGTCAGTTAGGGCCTGCACTTTTACATCAGGTCTAGGCCGAAATTTAATGTCAAATTCGCCCAACTTGATAGCCCATTTCACCAGCTGCCCAAAAATATCGGGTTTTTGGAGAATATTCTTTAGGGGATGGTCACTGAGGACTACTATGCGGTGCACCTGAAAGTATGGCATTAACTTTCGCTTGGAGAATGTTAGTGCTAAGGCTAGTTTTTCTGCATGTGAGTAGCGCATTTCGGGGTCGGTCAGCGTTTTACTCACGTAGTAGATAGGCCATTGGGTGTCGGAGTCCTAGCATACGATAAGAAAATTGAGGAATACCTCCGACACCGCTGGGTAGAGATACAGCTCTTCTCTCCCCTGGGGCGACACCAATAGTGGCGGGCTGGGTAGATAATGCTTCAATTCATTGAAGGATGTGTGGCAAGCTGCTGTCCATTGAAACCCATTGGATATTATCCCTTTTAGGGCCTTAAAGAAGGGCTGGTACTTGTCGTCAGATTTTGCGAGGAAGCGGGACAACGCTGCTAGCCGTTTAGTTAATCGCTGGACGTCCTTTACGCTCTGCGGGGGAGCTATGTCTGTGAGGGCCTTAATCTTCTATGGTTTGCCTCAATCCCCCGCTGGGAGACGATGAAACCCAAGAATTTACCAGAGGCTACTCGAAAGACACACTTAGATGGGTTCAGGTTCATGTGATGCTTATGGAGCACCTCAAATGACTCTGCCAGGTCGTAGATGTGGTCACCGATGACTCTGCTCTTGATGAGCATGTCATCAACGTAGACCTCCATATTGCGACCAATTTGTTTTTCAAATATCTTGTTGACTAGTCGTTGATAGGTTGCTCCAGCATTTTTCAGTCCGAAGGGCATCACTTTGTAGCAGTAGGTGCCCTGATCCGTCATGAACGAGGTTTGCTCCTCATTTTTTGAACTCATCTGGATCTAGTTGTAACCCGAATAGGCATCCATGAAATTTAGCAGCTCATGTCCGGCCGTCGAGTCAACCACCAGGTCGATCATGGGTAAGGGAAAGCTGTCCTTTGGGTAGGCATTGTTAACGTCGGTGAAATCGAGCACATCCACCATTTTTCATTGATTTTCTTAACCAGGACGACGTTAGAGAGCCAATCCGGATAGTGAACTTTTCTAATAAATCTTGTGTCCAACAGTTTCTTCACCTCCTCCTGGATGGCGATCAACTTTTCTATGGAGTGGTTCCTCCGCTTCTACTTGACGGGCTTCTTGCTAGGATCAAGCCTCAACTTGTGGACCATTACCTCAGCAGGAACCCTAGGCATGTTTACTGGAGTCCATGCAAAATATTAGTGTTCCGTAGCAGGAACATGATCAGCTCATCACGTAATATTCTGGTGAGTGAGCCACCGATCTGTACACATCTTTCTGATTCCTCCGAGTTTAGTGGGACTAGATTTGTGGCTTCGCCAAATTGCACTTGCTGCAGGGTTGTATTGTCTCGATGATCGAGTTTTCCAACCGTTCTAGTGCTGCCGTTAGGGACAATTTGAGACATGTAGCATATCCGCCCGGTAACTTGGTTGCCTAACACCTCTCCCACATTGTAAGGCGTTGGAAACTTCATCTTGAGGTGTGGAATTGAGGTGACCATCCCAAACACTGTTAGGCACGGCCTGCTTAGTATAGCATTGTAAACAGATGGCAGGTCGATCACCAAGAAGGTGAGCGTACGACTTGCTTTTTTGGATACGTGCCCAAGGTGACCTCCAGTTGGATTGTCCCTTGGACGGGCACTGGCTCGTTGTCAAGGCCATACAATGGGCCCTCGGCAGGTTTTAATTGGTTCTTTTTTAAACCTAATTTAAAGAAAGCATCCAAGTAAAGCAAGTCTTTTGAATTACTATTATCAATAAACACTCTTTTTAGCTGGTAGTCGACACTACCGTCTGAAACGAGTATGGATACAATAGGAGGGTCAGCATGGGGGGACATTATAAGAGTCAAGTCATCATCACTGAAGTTAATTGCGTTGTCCATCATACGCTGCTTCTTCCTCCCAATTTGCTGCTCCTTGTTGTCGGCTGGGCTTTTGGCAGGTCGGTGGTGACCATATTGGCCACCCCTGTCGCAACTCAGTTTCGGGGAGGAGACGGCTCCTGTCCTTCTCTCGCTGGCTGCTCTAGAACTCCGCCCAGGGTCCTTGACAAACTTGGTGAGGTGGCCCCTGCGAATTAACTCATCGATCTTCCTTTGCAACGTCTTGCAGTCTTCAATAGAATGTCCAGCAGAGCGGTAGAAATCACAATATTTTGACTGGTTCCCAATGTCCTTCTTTAGTGGCTTTGACCACTTCAGGAATTTTTCCCTGAGGATCTGCATAAGGACATTTGAGTTTGTGTTTGTCAAGGCCGTAAAGCTGATGGGCCCGTAATATCTGCGTTCTGGCAACCCAGTTCTGTGCTGCTTCCGGCGGGAGTAATCACCGTTGCCATATTTTCTTTTTCCCTCTCCAGGGAATGGGCAAGGTTAGTCTTCCCGTTTTGGGTGTTTGGCTTCATTGGCTTCCTCTGCCGTCGCATAAGCCTAGGTGATTGATTCTACCTCTCGGAAGGTCTGGAGGTTCTTGTGGACCAAATGCTTGAAGAAGTCCCCGTAGGTCAGCACAGAGATGAAACCACCCAGCTTCATCTCTTCCATGATCTAGGGAATCCACCTAGCCTCCGTCACGAAACGGTCCGGGAATCTCCGTGGGTTCTCCCCTAGGTTCTGCTTGATGTGGGAGAGATGCCACGACTACTTCTCTTCCCGTCTACTCGAGGCGTACTGAGCTAGGAAGAGGTCGGTAAGCTCCCTAAAGCTTCGAATAGAGTCTAAATGGAGGTGATGGAACCAAATGCGAGCATCTCCCTTCAACGTGAGTGGGAAGTAGCGGTACATCATTGAGTCTTCCAACCCTTATAGACTCAGATGAGTGCGAAAGTGATCCAAATGGTCAACTGGATCATTGCTCCCATCGTATGAGTCAAGGGAAGGCATCTTTAACTTGGTGGGCAATGGACGATTTAAGATCTCCGCTTGAAGGGTGATTTGTCAAAGTCAACAGCGTGCTCATCTTCTTTGAACACGTGGTTCCAAATCTTTTTCACCCGTGGATCTACGTGAGCAGCTTTGGCAGATCACTTAGAGTTGAGGTAAGCCCTCAACTCTTTTTTGTCCCCGAAGGGTCCAGTAGCCAGCCGGCTACTGCTTCCAGTGGACTCGGTCGTCTTGGAGGCTCGCTCCTAGACTGAGTTTTCATTCTCCGTCCGAGAGTATTAAGGGTTTCTTCTTTCCGGACTTTCTTCTGGTGTTATGCTCCCAGAGCGCTCTTCAAGCTTGTTCTGGCCTAAAGCACGCGAAGAGGCTGGGATCTGTTCATTTGCCGGCTTTCTGTGCCTTCCGGCCTGCTTCTTTTTTCTCGGGCCACCTTTTCTGGTGGCCGGCGTAGGGATGGCTGTGGGCGGAGCCCCCTATTGTGGCTGCTCTTGCTGAGAGCAGAGTATTTGGAACAGACGGTTGTTAATCTGCATCTGCTCCATCGTTGTTGAAAGAAAGGTGCAGGCGCCCCGCCTGTCTTCTTGTTGACCAGGGTACCAGCAGTGTGGTTCTGGTTAGGAGAAGTGGTGTCTCTAGCGGGCTCGTTAGCTTGGGCTCTCGTATTTACCATTGTGGATAAGTCTGGTAGTGAAAAGAGGGTGTTTTGGGGGAGTGTGGTTGGCTTTTCGTAAGCGCTTCCCACAGACGGCGCCAATGATGCGTCCTTGGATTTGAACTTTGAACAGATTCGAGTTGGTCTGCTTGACTGGTTCCAGCTCTACTCACACAGTTGGGATCCTGCATACCACTAAAAAATAGGAGGTCAGTGTGTTGGTGAAAAATTATCCCATCGAAAACACTCCGACACTCAAGTCAGTTAAAAAGCCTTCAAAATGGGAAAAGTGCTAAGAACTAAAATTGAGAGGGTAGGAGAGAATGTGTGAGAAAGGAGTGTTTGGATGTCCTAATGAAAGAAAGGCTTAGCCGTCTTTTGAATATGAGACGGTGGGAAGGTAGTAAACGGCTGTAAAGAGCACATTTGTGTGCCTTTGAATCTTTGAGTGTTAGCAAAGAGTGCTTGGGTATCAGAGATCGTTAGGTCTCTAAGAGAGAGAAATTGGAAGCATAATAGAAAGTATGCCCAGGAACGAAAACCCTAGGGCTTATTTGAATTGCGGTAGGTAATCTTCCCTGGTTGGAAGGTGTGATCCTGTGCTATTTTGGGCGCCTTCCTTCTACAGGAAGGCGCAAGTTGCCTAACTTGCTGAGATTGCTTCCTTTCTTGGTGGTTAGTGGCTTTTCAAACTGCTCGCCTTCCTTTCATGCACTTTACCGTTGGAAAGCTCCAGTTGGTAGGAAATTGGGAAAATCTAGCGCCTTCCTTATGGGAAGGGCGCTGATTTTATTAATATCCTTTTTGGGTGTTGACTAAGTTTATGGAAGACGCAAGTTAGGGAAAGTGTCGTTTCTAACCGCCTGTTGGATCATGGGCCCAAGTGGGACAGGCCCGTAGAAGCCTTCTTATTTTTGGGCCTTCTGTTACAGTTATTCCGGTCAACGCTTGAGTTGACTGTTCTGAGTGAGAGTTGGTCGCCCGCCTATGCCTTAGTGGGTCAACGCTGGTGTTGACCGTCGGGCGTGCGTTTGAGCCTTTCAGGATTTGGGCCTTCACCTCCTGTTGGGCCAATGTTGGAGTTGGCCGTCCAATAGGCTATTTGGACCTTCTTTGACTATTGGGCCAACCCAACTACATTATATCCATCAATATTAATTAAGCTAATATAGTTAGATTTAAGGTCAAATATAAAGAAAATTATATCAAAAGTCAATATTAGATTGGATCATATCAAGTGAAGGCATGCCTGATCGGCGCCTGATTGGCACCTAAGGGCCGACTCCAATGTGTTTGTGCGTAAATCACACTTCAGAGGATGCCCAAGCGTCATGTCCTGTTGGATCAGCGTTCAAAGAGCACCTAAGCAATGTTCATGCATCGGGTCTAGTGGACCAGCGTCTGTCGGGCACTTGTGGCAGGTGCGAGATCCAGCAAGCCGACACTAGTGTCGGCCCGCGACTTAAAAACCCCACGAGGGTTTTTGAGTGGCATTTTTCGGCATTCCACGGTAGAGAGAGAGAGAACGCGAGGAAAAATAGAAAGAAGGGAGAGATCAAGACTCTCGAGTTCAAATCCGACTTGGAGTTAGTTAGGGAAGTGATAGATTGGATCGATGCAAGTACACTCATACCCTTTCTCTCATTTCTTTACATTTTCGTTCGTTTTCTTTAGGATATCATCGTTTCCGATACTCGATTAAATTTATATTTTATAGGACCCATGACTTGAGCATGCATATATGTTGATTCATGTCTGATTTCTAGTTTTAATCGGTATTTCGTACCAAAATCCTAACCCATGCCCGAATGCTTTTATTAATTTATTTTTGAGATTTTTGTATAAATTGGCTTTAAAAAATCATTACCCATATCTTGAACATGCTAATTTATCAATGGGGTGTCTGATTTGGTAATTTTATACTGTATTATGCTCACCGAAATCTTAACCCGTGCCCCTTTTGGTTTTATCCGAATTAATTATAATTTATAAGTGATTTAATTTTAGAAATTCATAATCCTAACTTTTTGAATACGGGTATTCCATATATTTAGTATTTATGTACGTAGATTTTATATATATTAATTTCATATATTCTAAAAATATTATCAGATGTTAATAGTGATATTTAATCGTATATACGTTAATTATGTTATCTTGTATATACTTTGAAAATTATATTATATGTATTTGTGAAGAGATTTGTTATTCAGATGCTCTAAAGTTACATTTGGCTCACAATGATAAGAATTTCTAATTTTTTCATACTTTATGTTAACACATTTTTCTAAATTTTCTAATTTTATTTGAATTCTTTGAAAATGAGTTCAAAAGAGGAATATATATATATGTGATTTATGTTTTGTTCATAAATGTATTTTTTGGACAGTATCAGTGTGTTCAATCTCTATTTCCAAAATGTAATATAAAAGGCATGAAATTTTGTTATTGTGCTTTTAAATAGGATGTTTTATCATCATCGTAATGGTTAATATTAATCATTAAAGTATAAAAGATTATGAGTAAGAAATAAATAAAAATACACAAAAAATCAATTTCTTAAAAAAAGGAATTTCCTTAATTATTGTATCCAAAATAAATAAAGTCTACAACAATTACTATTTTTCATCAAAAAATAAAATGATCCATTGGGAAGGGTAGTCAAACTTTAATTCATGAAAATTTATATTTAATATGAGTCAAAATTTACTGATTATTAATTTTCTAAATTAAAAATAATTGAAAGAGAATAGGATGATTAACTTGGATAATGTCAGCCCAATTAAAAAAGCCCAATTCATCTGGGCTCGATACTACATGACCATGATATTGCCAACCGCGCACATGCCACCCAATTGCGTAGACGTGTTGAAAAGGCTCGATGATACATGTCCAGGATCTAATATTAATTTCGATACCAACCCTCGGCAACATCCGCAGACTCCCCTTCCAAACCCTCGTCATCCGCCGAACTTAGCTAAACCCACTTCTCCCCCTCCCCCCCCCTTCCTTGTTTATCTGCCTCCCTTGCATCTCCTGAAGGCGTAAATTCCTCTTTCAGGTTTCAAACATGGTAGGTCACAGAACCCTTTTTTCCATTTGCTGGATGTTCTTGCTTTGGGGTTTTATGGTTTAATATTTTAGAGTTTAATATATGAATTGATTGATGACGATGGCGATGGCCTATTAGGTTCTTCAAAACGATATTGACTTATTGAATCCACCGGCGGAGCTTGAGAAGAGGAAGCACAAACTCAAGCGTCTTGTTCAGTCCCCTAACTCTTTTTTTATGGTATACCATCCTCTCTCTTTCTCTCTCTCTCTCTCTCTCTCTCTATCTATCTATCTATCTCCGTCTTAATCCTTCTACGTATTTATATTTTAACATTCTAGGTTTTGTGATTGTAAATTTTGCTTACTGTAGTCTTTCTTTGTTTCTTTATCTCTTGTGGTGCCAATAGGATGTTAAATGCCAGGGCTGCTTCAATATGTGAGTATATCCTTGACCCTTATGTTTTTGATGTTGTTCTTGGGGGCTGGTACAGTCTGTGAAACTCCTTGGAGCTTTAAAGACCATAATATTCTATATGTTGTTTGGTTGTGTGTTAATACTGTCTAACAATGTCACTTGTGGTGGTAGTCAGCATATCCTATTTCAATATATTTAGTTTTGAACATTCAGAACATAAGCCCAAATAAACTTAAATTGTGTAATTCAATCTATCTCTTGCTGGGAATTTACAATACAATTCCGATTATAGTTCCTACAAATCATCTTACATGTTTGGTGCTTATATCCTGTTTTATTAGGTGTTTGGTTGGTTGCATGTAGGAGAAGAAAATGTTTGTCTGCCTTGATAAATGTCAAGTTCTTTATATCTTAGGAGATTTGGATAGATCTGTAAGGTTTTGTTTTTATTATCTTTCAATTGATGTCCTTGAAAATAGATTAAGAAACCTGTTATTAAGGGCATAATAATGAATCTGGTAAGCATAATTTTATTGTATAATTTCCCATGGTACTAGTGGTACATACTGTCCCTTCTGCTGCTTGCATCTATTTGTTGGCATTGACAATGAATTGGATTTGGGACTGGATCTACATCCTAATTTAGCGAACCCTTATGAAGTTCCTAAGCCTAGCAAACTGGAAGGGGCTAACTTAAAAAACATGGAGGTATTAAAAACCATCAACAATTTCCATGGTTCCTTCCTGTCCAATTGCTACCAATCATTTGTCTCTTGTCTCAACCTCTACTTTACTTTTACCTTAACCCTTTGTTTGTTTTCCCAATAATAATGTGTTAGAAACCAGCTTTGATACCATGTTAGAATTTGGAGGTATTGCAAATCTAAAAAAATATGCAGAAGCATGAGGAAAAAGTGATCCGAAATATTGGTGAAGTTCCTGTCATGATGATATTCTTGTTGATCTGAATTTCAGTAATGAAGAAAACCTGTGATGTTGTTTGGATGATTCTGATATGTCTAAATTGATATATGATGAAACTTATACACAGTTGAGAACAGATCCATGATGCACGAACAAAACAGAATGGCAGAGAATCGTAACAGCACATATCATAGTGCACAATCTGGATACACGAACTGAAAATTGAGAGTATAGAAGCATTCATCAGTAGCTGAATCATATATGAAGTACACGTACTATAAAACAGATATAATAATGGAGCATCATGTAAATAATCAGCACAATGGATGTTTGTGTATTTTTGTAAATCAGGAACTTAATTATATATTGAGTAAATCAACTACTTACATAGAAGTTGCAAACTAATTATAACCATTGCATTAATTTTTTTTAAACTAATCCTAGCCATTCATAATAAAACACAAAATTGTATCAAAAATAAAATAATATTTGTACATAAAGCTGAAACATAAAAGGCACAATGTGTGTTTGTTGCTAAAACTGATCCATGGCTTCACTTGATTGTCCAATCAGAAATTATTGTTTATATGGCATGGATCATGTCTGGAATCTGATGTTATGATCTGAAGTGGCTGATAACTGAACTGGACAGAATTTTTTCTAATAGAGCTGAGAAACACCGTGTTGCTGTTGCTGTTATAGAGGAAGTATGACAGTAGCTTTGCTATGGTTCTTTGAGAACAGTTATGCTGCTGTGATGGAGCATCATATGACAGCATGTTGCTGTGATGATGACTTCATATGACAGCATCACTTACTAATGCATATGCTGTAACAAGCTACTGATGCTGATACTGAGGCATGTGAATTGCTCATTGCTGCTATGTACTTGCTGATTTATTTTGCTGCCATGTGCAAATGCTTCGATGAATTTGCTGTATCTGTAGAAAATCTAGTGCATCATTTTCGAATGCTGTATAAATGCCATTCTTCATGATTTGCCGTGTACAAAATTCTCTTGCAGAGAGCTACTGGTATGTTGCTGATTTGCTGCTGCCGGTATTCTCTACACTATTTGTGAAATGTAGCATTGATTAATCGACTTGCAGTATGATGTTTGCTTCATGAGCAACATCATGAGAGGGACATATATTTTAACTGTTGTTGATGTTGACATTGATGTGATTTGCACGTGGGATGCAATTGTCAAACCAAATCTTTGTTCCTAACCAATAGATTGTGCCAATAAAACTGTTCATGTTAATGCTTATTCTATGTCATTGTGTAGTGATGTATTCCAGAATGGTATACTAAGAACTATCTTTCTATTTCAAATGCAGAACAACTGTTTTTAGCCACTCCCAAACAGTTGTGGTGTGTGGAAATTGCCAGACAGTCTTGTGCCAGCCAACTGGTGGTCGTGCTAGACTTACTGAGGGGTGTTCTTTTAGGAGGAAGGGGGACTGAAGGACTGATGAGATTTTGGGCTCAAGAGAATTCATGTGTTAGTCTCAGCGTGGAAATGTTCCCTTTTTATTTGTTTCGTGTTTCTGATGCTCTAGTTTTGTCTTGACATTGGGCAAGAGAATTCATATTTCTGATGCTTTAGTTTCTGATGCTCAAGAGAATTCATGTTTCATGTTTCCAGTTTTGTCGTAAGCCATTGGGCTTACAACAGTTTGTTGGGTATTTAGCCCCAGTTTGATGTGGTTTGAGTAGACTTTTGTTTTGTTTGAAGATCCATTCATCATTGTTGGTACCTTTGATTCTCTTTACTTATAATTACTTGTAGCTTTCAAGATTCTCTGAATCGTGAAATGCTTTTTTAGTTATTGTCCTAACTTCTGATTGATTATCAACATAGTTTGTTGTCCATGACTATTCTGACAGTGTTTGATGCTCGCAGAAGAATTGCTGTCATTGTCATTTCTGTTGAGTTAGATTGTTAGAATCCCCTGGTGGTGTGTCCAGTGTGTAGTTTTCAGCATCAATCCATTTAAATGGATATTGACTGATGCCTATCGGTGAACTGAGTTGTCATTTTTTCGGTGGATAAGCATATTCATTGATTTCAGGTATGTAGAGCCTCATTTGTAGCTATGCAAGCTTGCACGCCTAAATGAGATTAAGCGGGGTCTGTTGGCCCTAATTTGTTAAGGTTACAGTTCTCGTTGCCTAACAAGATGATGCAATCCTCCATAACTAACAATCTTTCTTTAGGTACTCCAACTAGAATTAGGGAGATTCTGTTTAGTCTTTATTCTTAATTTAATATCATAGGACTTTTGTAGTTCTCACATAAGTAGTATTTCTGAGCTTGTGAGATGAGCCCCACAACTTATTGCAGCATCCAAATTTCCCCAATAAGGGTCCAGCTTTCCTTGGTTTTTTGTTTTCTAACATTTTCATGATGAGATGTTGCTAAACTTGTTCTCTGTCGGTGGCTATGATTTGGCAAGGCTTGGAGAACTTCGTTTATTCATCTGCACATGTTTCCCATTCGTGTATTTGTTAGGACAGAATGAGCTTATCTATTTTTGAATTTCCCAATTTAAATTTGTTTAGAATTTCTTTTGAGCTATTCTTGGAGAAATGAAGTTATGAAATTGTTGAACTCCTAGCCCTCTATTGGTTGCAAGATTGTTTTGCCCATGGCCAAAAACAGCAAACTTGGAGTCGCCTCAGCTCATGATCACAAATCATTTCTTTGCAACGGTGAACCCATTCACCTAGCTAGAACACTTGTGAAGGGAATGAATTTTGTGAAGCCCTCCATTATCAGACCTTAGGCCTTTAATATGAAATAAAAACGGTGAGACAGATGTCACTTGTAATAAGTCTCTCATGAATTTTTGCCCTTACATAAACATCAACTTCACTAGTATGACTTGGGAGGATCGACCTTTTTATTAATGATGACAGTTTGCATTTAGTTTTTAAAAGCTTGGGTTGCAAAATCAGAATCAGGTAGACAGTTTTTGTTTTGTCAAGTAGGTTTCACCATGTTTTATCTTGCTACAATTCTTTTTCCTTTTACTGCAAATTATGCTTTACTTTATCTTACAATATTAGAAATAATAAAAGCAAAATTTCTGTCTTCCTTCTCTCTGGCTCTCTCTCTCTCTCTGTAAAGTTTTCTACAATAGTCAAGTAGGGATGCTTTTGAATTAATTTCAGCTTTTTTAACAGTAATTTTATGCAACCTTTAAAGAAATATATATAAACTGCTTGTCAATAAATATACATTAGTTGTATGCAGTTAATCATTCATGGAGTCGGACCACCTCTGACTTGAGCAGAGATTATGATATTTTTATGCCACCCGTTGAGTTATGCCTTATGACTAAATCAAAATCTCTCGTGATTGAACCCTTTCTCCTGTATCATGTTTCTCTCACTATTCATTTATTTAGTTTCTTATAGATTATCCCTGCCTTTAAAAACTCGTGATCCCATGAAATAAGAGGCATCCATGTTTTATATAACTGAGTCCATACCATGAAAATCATCTCAATCATTTTGAACAAAGTCCAAAATGGCTCTCCCTCCCACCAAAGCCACAGCAATCTGTTTC
This sequence comes from Nepenthes gracilis, assembly GCA_033239525.1. NCBI lineage: Eukaryota > Viridiplantae > Streptophyta > Magnoliopsida > Caryophyllales > Nepenthaceae > Nepenthes > Nepenthes gracilis. The sequence goes on from BSYO01000040.1 coordinate 4,173,761, forward strand.
TCTTATGCATATGATCCCACCAACGCAAAAGCTACAAAAAGGTTCCTACTATGATAAGAATTTAGTATAATCAGCCACCTTTTATTCTCTTATTTGTCATCTATGCAATATATGCAGCAGAAATGCTGAAAGACAATTGGGTTTTTGGTTTTCATGATTTTGAACCGGAAAAGAGAAGAGCTGGCTGTGAATTGAACTAATGACCTTAGCATTACAAATGCGATATGGCAAATAAAATAAATTTCATCTTATCTTTTTACATATGTATATATAATTGAAACCATAACTTCTCAACTTTTTGAGGAGACCCATTGGTGTAAGTAGTCTCTCTATCTAGCTGACTTAGTGTTTCTTATTGCGTAGCAGCAGTGTTGCCCTGTTTCGGTTGTATCATCAATGGCTGTTGGCCGTCTCTTTAATTTTAGTTCTTTGCTTCTTCTCAAGCAACTTCGATATCTGTTGGACATATTTGCACTGGTTACTGCTGCTTCAGTAGCTGGGGTTTTGAACTCTGAAGCCGCTTTTTGTATGCTACTAATGGTATATAGCAGTATAAATGAAAAGGAGGGATACCTCTAACTGCTTATTAGATGTATGACAAAACTTCTTGGAAAAATAGCCTTCTTGCACCGTGATCAAGTCAATTTCATAGCATTCTCTCTCTTGGATTGCCTTATTTTTGTTCAGCTGAAAATGGGTTGAGTAAGCTAGGAAATAAAATGTAATGTTGGGAGTCTAATTAATTCTTGATGAAAGCCAGGATACTAGTGCATGTATGGTGCATAGTTCATAGTGGCAAGTTGACTGCAATTGCTTGCTGCCTCTTATTGCAGCTTGGCTTGTTTGACTGCATTTGCAGAGGATCTGCCACTGGAGGATTCGAGAGGAATGGATGAATAATATCATTCGATGGGAATGGCCGAAGTTGGTAAAAATTTTGGTAGAATAGTTTCAATAATTAGCGTTGATAAACTTTCAGCATGCTAATAAATTGTTAGACCATGCTTTGGATTTCTTGACGCTGAAATCTAAAGCTCACCATGTCTATATTGGGATTTTGTCTAAAGTTAAAAAAAAAAACTTTCAACTTGTTGAGAAGCTCAGATGAGCTTTTAAGTTCTTTTATTTTTTGGGACTTTAAATTAGTTTTTTCTTGTCAGAGAAGGTAGGATAAATATTGATGAACTTCTTGCTTAGTGAGGATATTCCTACTTGGCTACCCTACGACACTTCTAAATTGCTCTACTTGAACATTACTTCTACGAAAGCCTGAAACTGGCTTATGAATCCGAGTAATAGAGTGATTAGAACAGCCTTTATCATGGACGTCTATCCATTAAAGGTTTGTAATGGACACATCTGATCTCAGCATTGTATGTGAAATTTGTCATTTTACAAGACTAAATTATAAATATACTATGTGGTTCAGCTGACTTGACTTGCAATCGTTGACAGCACAAGCAGTATGTTGAGTAGTTAAGGCTATTTACGGTCATGCCTCCAATCTGGTTCAATCTCCCAGTTAAATTGAGAGGGGTGGAACCCGCTGCAATGGCAAAAATCGAACATGGCTGAAGAGTTCCAGGGGTGAAAACGCTGAATTCTCACTCCGAACTGCTGTTATGTAATTTCGTGAATCTCGAGGAACTATCAAATCGTTCTTCAAAAGGCCTTATGAACCCGGAAATTTTTTTTTTAAAAAAAAACAGTTTCTTCGAAAGATCTAATAACCAAGATCAACAACACATCATTTCACTCGTCGCTTACATCCAGCGTAGGAAGTCTGATAACTACCAATAGTCATTGCATGAACATTTCCCTTCCTCGAATGTGTGGAAGCGGGAACGATCTCGAACAACGATTTCTCTATCATAAACAAGAGAAATGGCCTTTAGAGCTGAGTGACAGTCTTCACATGTCCTCAGATTTTTCACAATTCTAATTAATGTCCTGGGCTCTGTTGTCAGCAGTCCAAAAGCAATAGCTAACTTCTCACTATGCCGAGCAACTGCTTGCTCCTTGTCCTCCTCGCTTAAATCAAATGTAACTTGCATTGTGTTTGCAATATATCCCCCATGCTTTGCCTTTTTTAGGACTTCATTCAACTTGTCTCGAATCCCTAAAACTTGGGGATGTAACTGGTCATCCACGTGGAACTCATGAACAGAGCCATTGACCTCAATCCAACTACATCCGAGATCTGATCTATCCTTTCTTTGACTTATTAGCTCCCTTTCCTCGACAGCACTCTCCCACTTACCCAGAGAAGCATATAAGTTTGAAAGAAGCACTTGACCATTCTTTTGACCGCTGGGATCAAGTTTCCGGATGTGATTGATAATTTGCCCTCCTAGACTGGCATTACGATGGGTTCTACATGCACTAAGTAAAGCCCTCCAAATAATAATGTCAGGTTCCATAGGCATATTCTTTACAACTTCCATTGCCTTTTCCAAATGTCCACCACGAGCAAGTAGATCGACATAACAACCATAGTGTTCAATTCTGGGCAGTAAACCCCACAAGCGTTCCATGTTGTTGAAAATTGAAGTACCTTCTTCTATTAATCCTGAATGGCTACATCCATTCAAGACCCCAAGTATTGTGATCTCATTGGGATTAACTTTTTCAGATACCATTTGAGAGAAAACCTGCACTGCATCCATCCCATGCCCATGAATTGACAAACCCGATATCATGCTCGTGAAATTGTGAACATCTCGTTTATGAATTCTGTCAAATACCCGCCTAGCACAGTCAACCCTCCCGCATTTTGCATACATATCAATAAGAGCTGTGCAAATGTTTGGACTCTGGGAGACTTCATTCCTATCCATATGAACATGTATCCACCTTCCTTGATCCAAGGCCCCCAAGTGAGCACAGGCTGATAAAGCACAAACAAGGACAGCCTCGTTCGGTTTCGCCTTTTTATTGCCTAACATGCCACAAAAATAATCCAGGGCTTCAACATATCTGGCATTTGCAACAAGACCGGAAATCCAAACCGCCCACGAGACATCATTTTGCACAGGCATTATATCAAAAATCTCACGAGCCTTGTCTACCTCTCCTTGTTTGGTATACCCACCTAAAAGACTAGTCCAAGAGAAAACGTCTCTCTCAGGCATTTGATCGAACAACTCGCGGGCATTCTCCAATTTCGCATGTGCAGAATACATATTGACCAGTGAATTGCCAACATATAGATCACGTTCAAACCCACTTTTTATTATTAATCCATGAACGATTTCTCCGTAAACTGAAGAAATTTGGTGGGAGCATGATGTGACTACAAACGTCAATGTGTAGTCATCTGGTACAATCCTGAGGGCTCGATCAATAGCGAGCATATCAGCGAAATAGTGGATTGATTGTAAGCAATTTTGGATCTTGGAGTGAGCCCTGATCAGTAAATTCCAAAGCAAGGTAGATGGTGGATGAGAAGGGTAACTGTCAAACAAGATTCTTGCAGTGTTTAAGTAGTGACAAGAGAGGTAAGAGTGGATGAGAGAGAAGATTAAAGGGGAGCATAATGAGAGAGATTGGGTAACAACTTGGGCATGGATTTGTTTTAGGACAGAGAGAGCTGGTCGTTGCTTGAGTAGCTGAGAGAGTGTGCAATGACTTGGTTGGACAAATTTGGCTAAGTGGGGTAGTTTGTGCTTGGCGCGGAATTCAGTTGCTGGGGAGAGAGAATGAGTGTGTTTGAACCCGAAGTGCTTTAAAAGAGCAAATGCGCCTTTCGTTTTACACCTCGAGATCACGAGCATTTGAGAATTGCTGCGAGAGAAAATGATCTGATACTCGTATTCCAAGCTCTACCTAAATATAAAGGTCTTGCCATGCTAAAATACCTGCTGAGAGGTTAGGGGATCCTGGATGCAAATGCGCCTCAAGCTCTTGTTTGTCGGCCTCCAGCAGTGGACACGTTGACGGGTCAGTATCATCTGGGCCCGTCAAGCTAAAATACCGGTCTTGCTATTTTCATTTTCTTTCCTTAGTGACGGGAGCAGAAGCGCTGCACTGCGGAAAGGCGCTGCAGGGCCTTCCTCTCTTCCTTCGTTCTTTGGATTTAAAATTTAAAATAAACAGAAAATAGCTTGAAATATTGTTTTTTTGTTTATGTGTCCTCTATAATTAGTTGAGATTTAATACTAAAAAAACAGAAAAAAAAAATCTTTTTACCCCTTTTAAAATTTAAATATCAACCGTTGGATATCTAAGGATATTGAATGTGCGGTGTTGCAGCTCCCCATTTCTCCTCGAGATTGCTTATATCCCATCTTTCCCCTTGTTTTCCAATTTTAATTTTGTTATTTTTGTGAAGGTTATACATCATCTTGTTATAAAATATTTTGCTAATGGGTTAAAAAATAATCGTAAATGGTTAGAGAAAAGAACTAATCTGATTGATAAATATAAAAAGTAGCTTAAGAAACAAAAGAATTAGTCTAATCTATAAACACAAAAGCACTTAAAGAATGATTGTACAAGTTGTTAGATATACAATTAAAGCTCCACATTGAACAAAACATGGTATACCTAGTCCAAGACCAAGTGCTCGATAATCCTCCTTGACCAATATCCTTCGGCTTGGTCAAATTTAAGTGTTTAATAGCTTCCCATCTAAACAATACTGATCAGTAGAAGACATATTCAAACATATTGCCTACTAGTGGCTCGACTCTCGTGTTTTTGACATTTTCATCGCCTTATTTTTCTTTCTCAATTCACCCCGGCATTACTATACATTCATTTTTGCTAGATTTTCGCTATCCTTTGCCCTCACTTGTTTTGATTGTTTAACAAAGGGTGCTTTCAATGGTGCTAATACTCTAGTTTTTTTTCTATTTAGTCACATTATCTTTTTTTTTACTATGTGCAATGTGATTCTAGAATTTAAAAATATACATCAAAACATAATAATAAATATACATATCTAAAAAATAATATACACCTTATCATAACAATAGATACGATTCTAGTCGTTTTGAGTTTTTTTCATGAAATTACCAAAAAGAAAGAAGTTTTTTTCATTAGTTTGGTTGAGTTTTAAACTAGTTTGATTTATTTGGTTACATGATGAGGTATATATGTAACAATTACATCTTATTTTATGATATTATATTTTTTTAATCTATCCACACTAAAATAAACTTCTATAATAGAAAATAATTTAAGATTTTATTGTATTTTATCCCTTGTATTTCCTGCATGGCTAATGCAATGATACATTTCAATTATAAGGCCATTTAAACTCATAATCTCTTTCACAGTCTGCCTTTGTTATATGGACCAAGTTAAATATGAACATCTTTAGGTAAAATAATATTCTATCTAAGGTATACATAAAACTATATCTAAAAACTATATGATAAGTGGAGAATACAAAAAAAATAAAAGAACTTTCACAAAGTAGTGTGTTGAATTAACCAAAAAAGTGCTTAAATTGTATGATTGAGTCTTCAATAAGAATTTCAAATTCGAGTACCACACCCAAAACTTTCTATAGTCCATTGTTTCCATGGACACCGACATCGAAAGAGAGTGCGAAAAATGTTCCATACTCTGTGAATGAGATCACTAATTTATATACCGATAGAGAGAAACGATCAATCTTATGAGATCAATCTATGATAATGTTGTAGGAAACTACAAAGAATCCATCCTAGGCCTCCCATGTTAGGAAATTTAAGTTTCCCTAATAATCCTAAATTTGACAAATGAATTTGTAGATCTATTAACTACTTAATTCATGATTCCTAGCACTATATACTTAAATAAGGCTGATTTGTTGGGTTGTTGATCACTTTTTCGTATATCTCTCAGTCATTAAATATGTGTTTTTTCAGTTCTAATGTTGACAAAGTCGTTTATTCAATCTTTGTATAACGTCTCGTTCGAGCAAAACTTCTTCATGAGATTTGGTAAGACAGCGGTGGGTCAGAGACTTATGTTGCAGGTTTGATGGAAAGCTCCAGCTTAGCTACATGATAGTAGTTTAGCGGCTGCGTGGAATATAAATATCCTATTATAATTTTAGGGGAAAAACAAGCTATTTTTTAACACAAGGGTGTTATGACAGGGGAAAAGTAAAAAGAAACGTTTTGGGCATTCATTTGAGACCTGACTCGTATTTTATTTTTTGCCAATTTTAAATATATTGTTGTAGTTAAAATTATATATTTATATTATTAGTTGATTGCTTGTCTTCTCTCTATTGTATTTCCTCTTGAGCTTGCCCTCATTTAATTGTGCACGCTTGCAGAGTCCATCAAGCTGCTACGGACAGAAAACAGGGTCACCAAGTCGGCGGATAAACTAATATGATCACCAACTCTAAACAAGAAGCAAAAATCAAATGATTAAATTTTAGAATGCCTATAAATAAACTAATGTGAGAATAAAATAAGAGGTAATAACAATAAGTAGCCGAAACAGATAATCATACAACAAATTAAACGTCTACTACTTAAAACACAGCAAGCTTCCACCAATATATAAAACGACATGCAATAGTTAAACAAAGTTTACGAATGAACATTGCAACAAACTTTTGGATAGCAATGTAGGCGGTGAAAAATACGAAATAAATTAACACTCTTGCATTCTCAAATTCCGGTCACTATACGAACGAAGACTCCAATGACTCCTCAGGTCCCCTAGAAGCACTCGGACGAAACCCGTGCAATACACAGATAATTTGGCTATCTTTTAGGATTGATGGATATAATCTAGGAGGTAGGTTGGACAAGAAGAAGGAAATAACACACGAGATTTTATATGAAAAACCTTCTCTTGAATGAGAGGGAAAAATTATGGGACTCTGGGTTCAGAAACTTGTCTTTACTATGATGCGCTTGGCCACAAGGAGTTTATAAAGCATGCTCAAGTCTTTCTCTCTCCTTTGCTTCTCTCTATAACGGCTAGTCCAGTGTAAAATACTGGAGCCCCATGTTTCGTAAACAGTTAGGGTATTTATAGTGATCAGGCCCTCCTTTGGGAGGAGTCTACGGGGAACTGGTGTGTACTAAGGGTTATACCACCAACTCTGCCAATCAAGCTTACCGTGTCAAATACGTTGCGTGCATGGAAGCTTACTTCGTGTGACGTTATTTCTACAATGATCAGGCGTGCTCTACTGGTCATCATTCTTCTTGCAATTTGATAGGGTCAATCACCAGACCTCTGCCATGCCGACTTTGTAGACGGGGTGCCATCCGAGACCCATTTTGGTATGAGTGGACTTTAAGTCCATTACACTGCATGGACTGATTCAAGAGCCTAGACATCTTGGGCTTACTGAGTCTCTATGGCATCAGGGCCCAACTCTAGGGGCACGGATCTTAATAGTGGGTATTGGGTATCAGTAGCCGTCAACAGCCCCTCATGCCAAAGGGACTAGGAACCTTGGCCCTTTGGTATGTTCAATGTCGGCGAAAATGTCTCAAGCGCTATGCGAACGCGTCCTTCTCTCTAGTAAATATCGGAAGACACTTTTATGAGACTAGCGATTTGATCAAACAGTTCAAGGACTTCTTCAGACAATTATCCTAATACGGTTGCCTGGGGATCTCCTTTGAATCCGAGATGGTAGTGTGCCTCTACCAATTGAAAGGCCTTTACTAAGTAATAACTTGAAAGGTTCATCTTCCTAGGGTCATCGATGTTTGTCACCCCAGATCTAAAACTTTTATGCCCCTTGTTCCGAGCCTTATGGGACCAAAGGCTTTGAACACTGAAGCTAAGTTTGACGACTAACAGGAAAAAAGTGCAACCTGAGGACACTTTAAAGAGGCTACAGCCCGAGAGTTAAGTAGAATTTCTCCGAGATAAATGAACAACCACTTGGGCCATCAATCATTCAATATTGTAAAAACACTAAAGGAAGATTTAATGATAGTGGATGTTGCGTCTTGAAGGCCAATCCAACCCTTTGAAATGTAAGCCCATCATGTGCCTTGTAAGTCCTAGGGCGTTCCTGTGCCCTTCTTTTTTCCAACTGATCCTTGTCAAGAGCGTTTCCTGATCACGTCTCCCTGAGCCAGTTTCAAAAAAAGATCTTCAAGCTAGCCTTAGATCTGGGACAAGTCTTAGGAAGTCTTCTTGGGCTCCTCCTCCTCTAAAGGGCTTTAAAATCTAATTGTACTTTTTGGATCTAAAGAATATTTCAAAAGATTTAAAATGTAAGTGTCCTTTTAGAGGATGCTAAGGATGTTCCGATGAGATTACTTGTGATCATTAAGGAAAATGGTCGACTGCCTTAATGTCTAAATCAAGGAGATAGAATTGATCTTGAAACCCATTAATTTTAAAACAACCTTAAGAAATAAATATATCTTGAGTGGCTCATAAATGTGAGGTAAAGGCTTTGAGACTTCTAATAACTGAGTAATATCTTCCATGTATTTCAATATATTATATTTTTAAGACATATCCATATTCGGTAATATCTTAACTCTTTAGAATAAACCAAGGATCCCCTAATGTAAGAAGAAACAAGCTTTGGCTTCTATTAATTCTTTGTCCAATAATTAATGATATTCTCAAATCAACTTGGTTTTTAATGGAAGCTGTCCGGTCCTCTAAGGCCAATCCTCCTTTGAGATACTTGACTTTCAAACTTTTCTGAGAAACATCACCTCCAACCAAGTTTTGAAAGAAATAGAAATTTTATTAAATATCATTGTCTATACCCGTTTAGTTGTACCTCGAAATAAAAAAAGTTATTTTTTGAATAAAACTTAATCCCTTTTCTCAAATTGAAAGTTGAAGACAAGCAAATGACTTCTAGGTCTAGATCATTGATCAACCTTAACTAATCTTATTGGGCTATGCTTTCCTTTCTCAGAGGATTTTACACGATCATTAATTCATAAATGTCATTATGTCTAATATGCTCACTATTATGCTTAATTACAAGTCAATTTCTTTTTTTAATGCGCTCTCTTTATAACTAAAAATTTTGAGGAGTCCACGGATTGGCAAATGCCACCAACCTCCCAATGTTTATCGATTTTGCTCTTTAGCCTAGGATCCTCTTTCGTGCTACCTCTTTGACTTTTAAACCCCACTTTTAACTTTTTAGAATTTTTAGTCATGTTTCCAAGGCCTACAATTTACTGAGCCTAGAACCTCTTATCTTCTCCAGTGGCAGGATTAAGTTTGACCTCTTTAATGGCCCTTAGGTATTAGTACCAATCAAGATGGAATCAACCACTATAAGCCTAAGAAATAAAATTTTACAAAACCCTCTTCCTCATCCATAAATAAAAGAAACAGTTTGCTTTCATAATTAAATGTAAAAAAATAATAGGGTTTCCAAGTAGAGATGATTAAATCAAATAATATATTCATAAAATGTAAAATGACAGATTTTGAATATGAAAGAATTTTTATTTTGATTTCCCCCGATATTAATAGAAATGAAAATAGCAATCAATGGTCCTTCTAAAATAACCCGGTGTCCCATCTCCTTCTCGACCAAGATAGAAGTCCTCTTGTGCCACCAAAGAAAGACATAACCTCAACACTCCTTTGCTTGTTTCGATTGACTGAGTAATTAAAGGAAGCAAATGTTGATTTACATGAATTAATGCAACATATCCTCTATCTTGCTTTCTCATCCAACACTGAAAATCATTTAAGGTAAATTAAACTTTAAGTTGCTTTAACCTCATGTTTGTAAATACCTATGTGGCCTTAATTATAATCTCGACTTTTACTCAATGACAAATTGCACATATTGTTATAAAAACTTAAATCTTATACTCTCTCTGTCCCTTTTATTGTAAGCTTTGAACCTAACTGCTTTCTACCTCGATTAGATACCTCAAGTTTTGACTTTCTTCTCCACACAGCAACTTTGAACATCACAGGATATACAAGAAAAGAATGGTCAAACTTCCATACTCCTCAAGAGTTAAATTACTCAAAGTAAATCGTTTCAACATTTTGATCAACAAAAACAGTTCGGTATAAAAAAAAATAGTGTCATTTAAAAATAATAGTCCACCATCAGGAATTGTAGATACAAAAAAGATAAACCATCGATTTTGACATTATATCAAAACTACAAAAAAACAAATAATGCCTTCCAAGGCTCTTTTGGTTTGTGGATAAATGTTTACTTCCAATAATAGAAGTTTTTGATTTTCGCCTTACATGAATATTAAAATTTTAAAACCAACAAAATGTTTTTCATCCTGCATCTTTTAAAAACTTTTTTTTTTTTTTTTTATGTGTCACCATGATCAATTGTGATAACCATTTTTAAAATTGAGTTTATGAGCGCAAGATTGAACCTAAAGAAAATCACCCTTGAATGAGCTCAATGGCAAGTATACAACACTTTGGCTCAAAATATCTAATAATCTTTCATCCGAATAATCTTAATTCGCCGTGACTGACTTGGAATCATAAACTCAGAAACTTATTTTAAAGCTTAAGTTTCGAAAATTTTGAGATAAATTTACAGAACACATCATTTGAAAAAAATCTCTGGTTGATTTAAGATGATATCAAATTTTGACCAATGACATAAAATGTATCTTATGATTTATCTTCCACAAGTATTTCAAATTTATCAAAGAGAAATTATCATTACTCACCTCAAATGTGAATAACTGGGGCTCAAATAATTTCCACAAACCATTGTCATTTGATGTAAGTAAAAATCGTCTAATGTCTCCCATGTGAAGTCTGTTTTTTATATAAAATAAAAAAATAAATAAAGATTTTAATCTTACTTTACAAAATATTCCGGATATAATAATGCTTGATCCAAAATATTCTCTTCAAAACCAAATTTAATAGATAATTTTATCAAATTTTAAATTCTCAATTAACTAGTAAATTAAATGCCGTATTTTCAATCTTTTTACTTTTTCAAGTAACAAATATGGACTTTATATGAGTTTTGAAGGAATATTTTCACCTTTGGATTTATCAAATTTTCCAGCACAGGATATCAATATTTGATATGTTTTATTTTTATTTGAACTAAAGAAAAAATCCTTGTCCTCGATCACTCCCGTCTAAATTTGAATATGTTATTTCATATAAACCAAACATCCTCTATATCACTATTTAAAAAAGCTAAAATCAATTTTAATATCCGACATAAAATATTTGTAATAATTTCATAAACTTTATTTGAATAATGATCAAAATTAATATTAAAATGATAAAAAATAATTTCAAATGAAGAATGATTAAAAATCAATTGTAAGAATAGATTTTTAATGATAAAAATAAAAACAATCACGAAATCTGTTGAATTTGTCAGCTTCCTCTTTTTTATCAATTTTTCCTTTTCATCGCTCACATCGATGGTGTATCTCGTATATCCCTTTAATACGAAGAAATAAAATTTATATCATTTCTTCATTATGCCTAACGGGAAGTCTTTCTTTGTCTTGAAAGATCCATTTACATCCTATCAATATTCTCCCTTCGTGCCTCTTTCAAATTTTTAATTCCAACTTTGAAATAGATTTGCAACAATCAATAAAATTTCTTCCAATCTTTAAAACTCCATTGTAACTTTATAGTCTTTCATTTGTCATATCTTCTATTGTCCAATAATCATGTCTATGAACTAATTGAACACTGAAGAAACAATCATTTAATAAATTAAAAATCCATTTAGATACTTAAATATTGGCATAAAATATAAAATAAAACTTAACTTGTTATAAAACGAATTAAAAAAATAAATTTTGTCAACAATCAGGCCACAAGTATCATTTTAATTTAAAAAATTTCTTTTCTTGTATTGCTCCTTTTAACTCAAAAAATTTAATGAAATTCAGCAATAAAGAATAGATATTTATTATTTTAATTTGATATAAAATCAAAATTTTTTGATTGTTTTGGAGAAAATAAGTAACGTTGTTTAACATTCTAAAAATAAGACCTTATCTTTTCTCAATGTTATATCATTAAAATAAAATTCTCAATAAATATATCAAGAGTTAAATAGACAACTATTTCCTCTGTTTGGTAAGCCCCATAAATCATGAATTTTTTCGCTGTCAAATATCAAAAATTATAATGACTAAATAGGTTCATTGTCAATATTTTATGAAATGATATTGAAATCGGTTGTTTTTGAACATATATCAATTTCATCTTGAGGGATGTTGTGTTAAACTTAATCTATCATTTGAAGTGGAATGTTGAGAAACCAAATGATCATTACCAACAATTATATATCTAGATCGCTTTCTCTCACTCATTAAGTCATTCTAAAAAAAGTTTACATTTCTTGATTCCACAATCCTAGTGCTGTGAAATGAATAGTAAAATCTGTATCCTTTGGACCGTTCGGCATATCTAATGAAATGCCCACTAATAATCCTTGGATCCAACTTTTTCTCATGTGAATTATAAACTCTTACTTCTGATAGGCATCCCTATACGCGTACATGTCACAAACTCGATTTTCAACCTTCCATAACTTAAAAGGAGTTTTTGGAACAGCTTTTGTAGGAACTCGATTTAATATATACATCATCGTTTTAAGAACTTCACTTCACAAGGATTTTAGAAGACCGAAATTGCTAAGCATACTCCTCACCATGTCTAATAACGTTCGGTTTTTTCTTTCTACTACACCATTTTAGTCCGGAGAATCAGGTATAGTATATTAGGCAATAATGCCATATTCTTGAAGAAACCTTGCAAATGGACAAAATATGTGTCCATCTTCAGTATATCTTTCATAATACTCTCTACCTCTATCTGATCTCACAATCTTAATTTATTTTCCACATTATTTCTCTACTTCTACTTTAAATAATTTAAAAGTATCTAAGACTTCATTCTTATTATAAAGCAAGTAGAGATACATATATCGTGAGAAATCGTCAATAAAGGTGATAAAATATTTTGGATCATATGAGTCAATATCAGGATTACAAATATCAGTATGTATGATTTCTAATATGTTTAAACTTCTCTTGGCATTTTTCTTAGTCTTGTTGGTTTACTTTCCTTTAATACAATCCACATAAGTTTTAAAGTCAGTAAAATCTAGAATACTAAATACTCTATCATTTACCAATCTTTTGATTCTTTCAATAAAAATATGACCTAATCTCCTATGCCACAATATAAATGAACATTTATCTATAACACATCGTTTAATACCAGTATCAATATGCACGATATTGTAAGAGGTATTATTTTATAAGTTCAAGTAATAAAGACCATTAAATAATATACCATTTCTAATAATATCAAACTTATAATATAAACTGAAAGATCAATCTGAAAATATAATGAAATATCCGAAGGGCACAAGTCTTGAAATTGATATCAAATTTCTAGAGAAATTTAGAATATAAAATGTCTTTTCCAAATTTAAAACAAAAGCACTACTCAAAATTAAACTGCATGTTCCAATGGCTTTCACATATGAACGCATCTTGTTTCCGGAGAAGATACTTTGTTCACTGTCCACTGGCTTCCTTAGGTTTTACAAGCCCTGTTAGGAATTTAAAATATGGATTGTAGAACCATAATCAATCCACCATGTGTTATGTAAAATATTAATAATATTATATTCATAACATACAAAAGAGAATGGATTACCTTTCTTTTCAAGCCAATTTTGATATTTGATACAATCCTTCTTAACGTGTCCTTTCTTTTTACAAAAAAAGCACTTGGACTCCTTCTTGATGTCAGATTTAGGAGATATTTTACCTTTTTTCTTCTTTTTGGCTTGAGTCTTGAATTTTTCTTCTTTGAACATAAATGCACTTTCACTTTGTTCCATCATGAGCTTTCATTACTCTTGAACACACGTGGTCATAAGTTCATTGATTGACCATTTATCTTTATATGTATTATAAGAGATTTTAAAATGTTCATATTGTGGTGAAAGCGTGTTTAAAATATAATATACAAGAAAAAATTCAGACATTTTTACCTCTAAATTTTTTAATTGAGCCACTATATCCCTCATCTGCATAATGTGCTCACGCACATCCTTAATACTGGTGAGCCTTAAAGATAAAAATTTTATTATTATGGTGCTAGTAAGTGCTTTATCTGAAGTTTCGAATTGCTCATTGATAGTTTTCAATCAATCCCGCACTTTATTATACTGATCGACAGAACCACAAATACCAATAGAAATTTTAGTCTTTATGAACATCTGATTGAGGCAATTAGATCGCTTTTATCGTTCATAAAAAGCTACATCAACCGGAGTGCTAGTTAGAGTAAGAGCCGATGGTTCGTCTTTTCTTATAGCATAATCTATATCCATCCACCCTAAATGAAGAAGAATTCTCTCTTTTCACACCTTATAGTTATCACCTTTTAATTCAAAATTTTTACATCTTATGTGGGAAAGATTAACAGATTGAAGAATTACATAAAAATTAAATACATGCTTAACAACTAATAAAAGAGGCTAACAAAATACAAAATTATATTTTATCAATGTAAAGCATACATCATTAATCAATTGATATAAAAATTATCTGTGGGCTAAATTTTAAATTCAAGTAGATTCATGTCTAATTTTATAATAAAATTATCAAATATATTCTAATTCTTAATTCCTGTGGGTAAATTAAAAAAAATAATTTGACATTTTATCATGATTAATTAATTTAATATAAAAAAAATTTTCTGTAAAATAAATTTTATTATATTAAAAATAATTAACCACAATTAATGTCTTCATATCATACATGATAATAAAATATAATTTTATTAATTAAAGACATTGTGACCAATCACTAATTAATTAAATTATATTCATCACTAGACATTATATACATATATATATATAATTATATTATGAATATTATATTTTAATCTTTATATATAATAAATATAGTTATATATATATACTGTATATTATATATAAGCAATTAAAATGCCAAATAAAACAATAACTGCTCGCCCAGTGCAACGGTAATGCTGCTTCCTCCCATGCAGATCACAGGTTCGAGACCTCCCGCCGCGCAGCATGCATTATTAACGCTGATTTTTGCAGCGTGGGCCCAGCAAGAATGGGCCGAGCGCGTGTGGGCCGCATCGCTTCTGCTGCTGAAGACGCAAGAAACTCCAGCAGCGGGAATTAGGCCGTGCACGAAAAACGGCCCAAGTCCGAAATCCTTTTTTTTTATTTAAATGCAGGAGGAGACAAAACGACGCCGTTTTGGATACTATAGCAACAGACAAAACGACACTATTCCAGTCATCTTCAACCTCCAGCAGGTTCGCCCAAACCTGCCCGATTTGACCCGATTTCATGATCCGATTGAAATGACGTCATTTTTACATCAAAATTAATGAAACATATATGAAAATGTTAAAAATTAAATTTTTCAATGATTTTCAGCATTCGTTTTCACCGAATCACCACAAAAGTGGAAACTTTAATTATTTCAAAACTCGAAAAAAAATGAAAAAGTTGCAGAATGGCAAAGGCAGAGGCACAACATGGCTTTGACACCAAATGTAAGCAAATTATGTGGTAAAAACAACCACGAAAACGGATTTAAGGATCGTGTATATACCTCCAACCATTTGCTTCCTCTATTTTTTTCAGAACTAATTTGCTGCATTTTGAACTTCTGAACCCTCGTTCTCACTTCTAGATGGTATATATATGAGAGTGGGATACAGGGACAAAACGAATTATTATAATTTATAGGCAATTTCATCATTGCCTTCATCGTTTATTACCACCGAAAGGCCTCAACGAGAATAATGGAACTCAATGAATAAGGAATTATCAGCATTAACATGGGCTACAAATGCTTCATCAATTTCTGGAACAGCTAAATGAATTTCAACAGTCTTCATTGATGTTGGAGCAATGAAACGTCTGCCATTAATAAAGCTACACTGGAGTTTCATCTAACAGATAATGTAAAAACCATTGCACTAAATGGGTAAAGACAAGTCATGACAATGCAAAATCATGGCTATGCCTCTCAAAATAAAATTATAAGATATTACAAAACATAAAAAGGGTAGAAATGCTCGAATCCAATATTTCCCAAGATATTTTTTTTACTTCAATGCTAACATTCCCATCCTGTTTCATAATTACCTAACAAAATTTTGAAAATTTTATATTTTTTATTTTTTGAATAAAGAAAGAATAATATTTGAAAGGTGTACATGAACATACATTCCCACCCCACCAAAACCAAATATCATTCTCCATATAAATACAACCAACAAAAAGTATAGGCAAAAGGGGAAAAAGGTACTTGAATGCTTTACATACCATAAGATGTGCCACCGAGTATAGAAAATTAAATCAAAAAGATGTTAAGAAAGAAAAATATAGACATTCAACAAATTTTTAAAAGAAAATCACTTTAAAAGTAGTAGATTTACTAACTGGAATAACTTCATATGAGCGAAATAAGGATCGAGAAAGGGTTTCAACATATATTATTTCTGTGTCGGGACAATAATTATGTGAATTGCTTTTCTTGATCAGGAGTGAGGATGGATGAACAATAAGGGGTAAGTCTCATCCTCATTATTAAAGGATTCTTTCAAGGGACCCGCTTCTTTTTTTTTCGATTTTATCTTTTTGGCACAACTTCTTACACCTTATTTTTTAAGTAAGAGATTTTTTCCCACATTTACATATTTTCTTTCTCTACCTCTATCTCACTCAACTTATCACTTACTTTAGGAGATTTGGGGTTTATAAATTTGCTAATGATATACCTACTCCTAAGTATAGTGATAGCCTAAACTTATTCTTCATCTTGCTTGTCCTACAAAGCCTCGTCCATTTGATGTTGAGCTTCAGGATGGGACATTGGTTGTGCAATAAACTTTTCCTTCTCTTGGATGCTTAATGCTCGAGTCAACTCAATTAAACTAATATCAATGCCGTCTAATTTTTTTGTAGTCTAGGCAATGACATTGGCACAACGGCCCATACCATAACAAATATAAACTTAACTTAAAATTAGTGATTTCATAAGATACATAAAAATATAATTGTTCTAATTGTTGGCGCAAAACGGAAACACGGTGACCGGGCGGATTGATCACTCGGACAATAACAGAGCAGAGCTCTCGGACGGATGGCCAAAAGTAGAGATAGAATGAATGAGAGAAACACACACGAGATTTTCAACGTGGAAAGACCCTTCTTCAATTAAGGAAAAAAATACCAAAGAATACACTATAAATAATTGATTATTTATAATAATGTTAGCTACATAAAGCCCAAACAAAAGAAAACAATCACAAGTGTATATCACTCAATCTCTCTCTAAAAGGTGTCTCTCTATATTTTTACAACGAGGCTTGTCCACAGCTCTCTCAAAGCATACTTCAAGTGAGTGCCTCTCACACTTCACAGCACTTCTTCTCTCCAGTAAGGGCACAAGCCTATATGTACACATGAGGCCTAGTGGTCGGCCAGCCACCCTAGCAGTAGGGTGGCAGGACCACGCCTCCTAGGCCTGCCATGACAGGCGTACGTCCGGCGTGCCAAAGTGGCAGGCCTGACACCCTTGGAAGTTGTAACCGCCTCAATCTCCAATTAGAGTGAGTCAACTGTCCACCTGCGAAACACGGCTACAGCAGGCCTATGGAGAGAGAAAGTCAACGCCTAGGCTTTCAGAGTGCTCATTCATGTCCTCAGCTACCTCTCAGACATGTCTCATTCAACGAGTCCTCGTCCGTCTTGACATGCTTCTCGGACCACTCCAAAAGTCCGCGTCCATTTTTCCCTTTTGAGTTTGCGGACAAAAATACCACAAAGGGAGTAACCCAAACACTAATATAGTGTCAAAATTTTTCAATTTGACCCCTATCTTCACTAACCTACTCAACCACAATGTTAAACAACTATCTTATGAATATGCCACCATCACATAGCAGTACAAGGATGGCCCTAGGAAAGGGAGTTATAAATTGTTTTATATTCCCAAAATGTACTCAACTATATTATTCATTATTTCTTAACAATATGCCCAAAATACATATTAAAAATTAAAATCCTATGATCCTCCATACAAAACACTTATTGGTACATGACTCCCACAAAAACTAAGCTTGCTAGTCAGAAAAAAGGACAAGATAAGATGAACTGAAAACTCGACAAGTAAATAAAGAACCATACAATAAACATTAGCATAATGAATATATAACAAGGAGAAAATGAATAAATGAGTAAAATACATGAAGATTGGTTTGCACTTAACCACATAAACTAAGGCCACGCTCCATGACTTAAATCCAATGTCTATATATCATCCTTATAAATATGGGGTATTGCCTACTATTATTACCTATGAGTGGGCCATGTACAAGCCTATCATAATATATTTGTAACATACTATAATATGCACACTTTTTATTAATTTCTTACTATGGTTTATTTTGAATAAAATATAAAATATATCAAAGAAATAACATCTTTTCAAAAATGAAAACAAAATAAATTTTCAAATATTTTTTATAAACTAAAATATATAGATTTAATATTGTTCTTAAGAGTTTTTTACTTAAGAGTTTTTAAACATGCAAGAGTATTTTTTTCAAGGTTCTTGCAAAATACAAAACATGTAAGAAGAATACTTTAAATATTCTAAGATTTTAAAATTTTAGATCATCTGTGAAAATTTTAAAAATATCCTCCAAAATGTAGATCATATGTTCTAATTAGATGAAAAGTTGTATTAAATTTTAATTTTGAACCAAAGTATCTATGTAAACTCTCTCAAAATTTGGATAGAAGCTTTGGAATTAATCATATATAATTGATACTGGAATCCTATGTAATCTCACAACCTCGCTAGTGTAGAGTTGTGCTAAACAATCTCTCATAAATGTAGTCCTTACCAGAAAAAATGCATTGCTTTCATTAATCAATCCACTATCACCCAAATAGAATCATTACTCATTGTTGTTCTTAGATAACTAACAATAAAATCTATCATAACATGATCTCATTTTCAACTAGGAATAGACAAATGTTGCAAAGTCCCGGTGGCTTTCAATATTTCATCTTGATTTGTTGGCAAAAAATATATCTTCCGACAAAAGTTGCTATTTTTCACTACATATTCCTTTACCCAAAAAGTTTTCTCATGTTCTAATAAATCTTATTAATCTATGAATGAATTATATACTTAATTGTATAGGCTTCAATCAAAATCTCCTTTAAATCCCCAACATTGGCGACACAAATGTAGCCTCTAAACCATTTTACTCCATCCGCTTGAACACTAAAAATGTCCCGTGATTCTTTACTTAAATCCCTGAAAATATCCCTTAGAAATAAATCCTCTAAGTAGGTCTTATTGATCCTCTCCATGATCACCATTTTTGAATATTAAGAGTAGAGCTAAATATTAGAGTCCTTTATTTTATCTAACATCTTCCACTCTTTAATCATCAAGTGGCCCATTATGTCCGCTGACTTCCGACTTAACACATCAATGATTATATTCGCCTTTTCCAGTTGATACTTAAAATAATATAGATAAAATAAATAGAAACACAAACAGATTTCAAACAAAATTTAGTTTGGATAATATTGATGATCCAGTGATTTAAGGGTTTGACATCTCATGCGGACTTCCATTATTAGGATTGGAATATATTTCATCATATTCATTGTTATGTAAAACTTGAAATTAAATTTAAAAAATTAATTCATGGATAGTTCACCTATCATATACTTAAAAAACCAAGAACTCATAATATGCACACTAACACTCATGAATTGACCTACCTTTAAATTATCAATTCCACCACGGGGATTGAAATTCCCCCCTTAAACCCTCTTTCTACCATGACACCAAACAAAAGAAAAGAAAAGAAAAGAAAAAACTACGTAAATACTTGCATTCTCGAAGTAATATTGCATAAGATAATCAAATTTACCCTTAGCTCCTGAAGTGCCTTAGGGATCCCTTTAAACCCTTTCCATGTGTATTGAGATTTTTGCCTCAATAAAACCATAAAACAAAAGGACGATAATTTTTTTTTCTTGATTAATGCATGAGAATTATATGCAAAATTATCAGATGGGATAGTTTGAAAATTTCCTTCAAAATAAGTTACAATCGAACAAGTTTTGGATAATTAGTATCCATAAAATAAAAGCAAAATTTTATAAGAGATAACATGTACAGCTTCAAATCTATGCCAAACGGCAGCCTCTCCAACAGGAAAAATAAAAGATGAAAGAAGAGATCTCATGCTATTGTGTCCGCGGGTTGTGGTCGTCCGCCTATCAAAATATGAATGACCTTATACGTTTGTGGACGGGCAGAAACGGGTAACACAAAGTGAATAGAAAATAAACGGTGAGATAGGAAGACGAGGACACAAGGAAAACACGCAATTTACGTGGAAAACCCCGTTGGACAAGAAGGGGTAAAAACCACGGCAACGGACGGAAGTCCGAGAAGTTTCACTATTTCGGCGAAAGAGTACAACGAGAACCTGTGGAGCTATTCATCTTTACAGGGAATTACAATGTGAGAAGTCTAACTTCCTTCTTCCTAAACTCTTTCTCTTTGCCTTTTCTTTTCTCTCGAGGGTTCTCTGCTTTAAGTGTGCTCGATGAAAATTCTAAATCCTTTTCTAGTAGCTTGAAAGGGGGTATTTATAAGGAATGTGGTGCCGTTAGAGATGTGATACGTGACACCGCGCGTCACAAAGCCCCGTTTGCCACTACTATCGCAGATAAAAAGGGCCGTGATGTGGACACACCTCACAGCTGGCAGATACGGGGTGTGCGGGGGCGCCTGCTCTGCAGATACGGCATGTCAGAAGCCGTTGAGTACCCGTGACAGCGAGTGCTGTGCAAGTCATCCAAGCTGGCATCCTCGGTCATTTTGGCTTTCGTGACTGTCCTCGTTCTCACATGGGTCAAAGTGTCCTCTCGGACTGCCAATGCCATTCTTGATTTCTTGATTGAGTTCTACGAGCACTTGGAACGAACTTAGTCATTTGGGCCTGGTTGGACTCGTGGGCCTCTTGGGCCAGCTTATCCCTATAATCTTTTGGGCCTGCAATTGTAATTTTGGGCCTTTGTTTCCGAGACCCATCATGAGCCTCCCATGTCAAATGGTTCAAGGACTCAACCGTTTGACATGCCTTGTGAACATCCTTCTATTACGATAGTTCGCGGCCTCTATCTTTTGCTGACGAGAACCGCATCCGAGGTCTTTTTACAAATCTGAGACCCGTCTTTCGCCGCCGTTTCATTTCTCTGCAGGGTATTAAATGCGATGTCTGATTGATGTGACGTCACTTCGAGAAGCCCCAAAGCCCACGCCTGCTCACTGCGTATGGGGTATTGACGCGTGGCAAGGTCATAATGAGGGCGCTTTTTTCTTCGTTTGAAATTTCCTTTAAATTCTTTTTCACGTCTTCATTCTTTCCCTCCTTCTCCTCATCGTTTTCTTGGTGTTCTCTGAAATTCTTTTCGCCTTCGAGTTTTCGCTTTTCGCTGCCATGGCTCTCGGCGTCAGAGAAATAGCCTCTTCTCTCTCTCTCCAAGACCTCGAGCAAATTAGGGTGAAGTATGACATTCCGAAGTCCAATTCGATGGTGGTTCCAGGAGTCACGGAGAGGGCGTGCAGTCCCTCGAATGGTTTTATTGTTGTCTATGAGATTTACCTTAAAGGTGGACTTGGTTTCCCCGTCGCACAAGAGCTTTACCGTCTGATGAAGGATTTGGCTGCTCCGCTTGCTAGGCTTCAGCCTAATGCTATCAGGTACTTGGTCTCCCTCTGCGTATTCGCGCGTTGTCATGATAAAGTCCTCGAGGCGACCATGGTGAAAATCATGTTTCGCTTCACTCATAATCTTGACTGGATCACCATGACTCCTCATCCGGAATTTGCTGAGATGAGTGGAGGGAATCCGGATTCCATGAAAAGGTAGAAGGACAAGTTCTTTTTCCTGAGAGTCGCTAAGGACTGGCAGCTCTAGCCGGTATGGGAAAATGTGGCGAGCAAATATTGTTCTGAGGCTACTGATGAGGAGAGAGAGGTTGCCAAGGAGGTCATGGATTTAGTGATGGCCAACCTTGACAGCTTTAATGTGGGGAAGAAGAATACTTGGTTGTCTTCTGAAAAGTTGGCCGATGCCAAGTGGGTGACGTTGTCTGGGGATTCTGCCACTGCGACTCCAAAGAAGAAGAAGAAGTTGAGAATAAGAGAGGGTCCCCTCGTCATTCAGGAGCCGTCCGAGAGGCCTCAGAAGAGTCCGCGGACTGAGGCCCCAGAGGACCCACTGAGTATTGTTGATGAGTCCTCGTATCCGAGTTTTGAGTACGACCACTTGGGCCGCTCAGACGAATCCGAGTTTTGTTTACGACCTCTTGGGCCGCTCGGATGTATCCGAGTTTTGAGTACGACCTTTTGGGCAGCTCGGACGAATCCGAGTTTTGTTTACGACTTCTTGGGCCGCTCAGATGAATCCGAGTTTTGAGTACGACCTCTTGGGCCGCTCGGACGAATCCGAGTTTTGTTTACGACCTCTTGGGCCGCTCGGACGAGTCCGAGTTTTGAGTACGACCTCTTGGGCCGCTCGGACGAATCCGAATTTTGTTAATCGCAGACGATCCGCCTGTCATTGGTAGTATCTCCTGAGGTGAGTGGCTTTCCAAGTTCGGGGTACCAGCTTGCCCTCTTGGGTGCGCAGTTTGTAAGCCCCTCCTCGAAGGATAGCGGAGACCAAAAACGGTCCTTCCCAATTTGGCGAGAGCTTGTTCCTGCCGGTACTTTTTTCCGTAGCTTCCACACTTCTCAGCACCAGGTCCCCGACCTCGAATTGCCGCGCCTTTACCTTCTTGTTGTAATAGCGGGCCACTCATTGTTGGTAGGCCGCTACCTTAAGCCTCGCCTGATCGCAAACCTCCTCGAGCGCGTCGAGGCTTTCTCGAAGCCTCCGATCGTATCCGTCACACAAGCATCCAACCAGAGGGCTGGTGAGGCCTACTTCTATTGGGATGACGGCTTTGACCCTGTAGCAAAGATTGAAAATGGTCTCTCTTGTGGCTCTCTGGGCGTTGTCCTGTATGACCAGAGGACCGACGGCAGCTCATGTACCCATGAGCCCTCGGAAGACTCTAACTTGGTCTTTAGCCCATGTAGGATCGTGTAGTTCGTCACTTACACCTGCCCGTTGGCTTGCGAGTACGCTACTGACGTGTGTACCAGATTGATCCTCAGGCTTGTGCAGTACTTAGTGAACCATTTTTCGGTGAATTGCGTCGCGTTGTCAGTCATGATACACTATGGTATTCCAAACCTACATACGATATTTTGCCGGAGGAACTCCATCGCGTTTTGCTCCGTTATCCTAGCCAGCGGCACTACTTCTAACCATTTGGTGAAGTAGTCTATTCCAACAATCAGGAACTTCCTCTGCCCGGGAGCGAGGGGAAGTGGTCCGAGGATGTCGAGCCCCCATTGGGCGAACGGCCACGCGGATTGTAGTGCCCGGAGATCCGTGTGGGGGCGATGGCTCATGTTGCTGTGAAGTTGGCAGTTTTCGCATTTGCGAACAAAATCCATGGCGTCATACTTTATTGTTGTCCAATAGTATCCTTACTTCATAAGCTTAAAAGCTAAGTTCTTTCCCGCGATGTGGGATCCACATACTCCGAGATGCACCTCCTGGAGAGCGTACTTGCCCTCCTCTGGGGTGAGATACCTTAGGTAAGGGGCTGAGACGCCCCGTCGATACAGCTGGCCGTCCACGATCGTGTACCAACCTACCGTCTTTCTTACCTTCTTGGCTTCGTTTGGATCCTCGGGCAGCGAGCTATCGGATAAGTACTTCAAATAAGGAGTCATCCAGATGCTCCCATCCACAACTTGCATTACCTCCTGCTCGGGGTCTTCAACGCTGGACCTGCCTAAGGCTTCGTGCATCCCCCTAGCATACTGTTCAGGATCCCCAGAAGCTGCAGGCCGTGCAAACGTGTCAGCCTTGGCATTTTCCTCCCGTGGAATGTGGACGAACTCGGCTGTCTTGAAGTCCATGATCATGCCCTTAACCTTGGAAAGGTATCTGGACAGCTATGCGTTGATGACGCCGAAATTTCCTCGGACCTGATTGATGACCAATTTAGAGTCGCTGTAGACGATCAATTCCTTGGCTGAGCACTCTTTGGCCAGTCGAAGTCCAGCCAGCAAAGCCTCGTACTCTGCAACGTTGTTTGTAGCCAAGAACCCCAGGGTTAGTGAGTACTTTATCTCCAATCCCTCGGGTGTACGCAAAACAACTCATACTCCGCAACCATCCTTCATGGAGGAGCCGTCCACGTGTAGGGTCCAAGTGGACGACCTATTGAACTCGTCCGTCGCAGCTTAGTCCTCGTCGCAATTGGGCGGCGCAGTTGTCTCGACGAGGAAGTCCGCGAGCGCTTGTCCCTTCAAGGCTGGTCTCGGATGGAACTCTATATTAAATTTACCCAATTCGATGGCCCACTTGATCAGTTGCCCGGAGATCTTATGCTTCTGCAAGATGGCCCTTAATGGCTGGTCGGTGAAGACTACTATCCTGTGTGCCTGAAAATATGGCCTGAGCTTCCTTGCGGAGTACACCAATGCTAAGGCCACCTTCTCCGTGATGGGATACCTGGTCTCGGCATTCGCGAGAGTCTTGCTCACATAGTACACGGGCTGCTGCCTGTCATGCTGCTCTCACACTAGCGCCGAGCTTAACGCTGTGCCGGATACGGAGAGGTACAGGTATAACTGCTCGCCCTACTAGGGAGAGGCTAGAAGAGGTAGGCTCGAGAGGTAGTTCTTGAGTCCTCGGAATGCTTCCTCGCAGTCATCACTCCACCGGAAGTCCCGGGATTTCATCCCCCTCAGGGCTTTAAAGAACGGCATGTGCTTCTCGGCCGACTTCACCAGGAAACGGGAGAGGGCGGCCACTCGCCCAGTAAGCTATTGAACTTCCTTTACCGTCCGCGGGGATCGCATGTCTAGGATCGTTTGGATCTTTTCTGGATTTGCCTTGATTCCCCGGTGCAACACGATGTAACCCAAGATTTTTCCTGAGGCGAGACCGAAGGTACACTTACTTGGATTGAGCTTCATTCCATGAGATCTAAGCACGTGGAAGGTCTCGGCCAAGTCCCTCATGTGGTCGCTACTTGATCTGCTCTTGACAAGCATGTCGCCAACGTACACTTCCACGCCTCGCCTATCTCGGTCTCAACATCTTGTTCACAAGTCGCCGATAAGTTGTTCCCGCTCTCGAGGCCAAAGGGCATCACCTTGTAGCAAAGATGTTCCTTGGTCCGTCATGAATGACGTGTGCCTCGTCCCTGGACTCATTCTCGATCTCGGTGTACTTCGAGTATGGATCCATGAAGCTTAGGAGCTCGTGGGTCGACATCAATCCACGAGTCGGGTCGATTCGGTGGTAGTGGAAGTCATCCTTGGGGCACGCCTTGTCGAGGTCGGTGAAATTTACGCACATCCTCCACTTCCCATTACTCTTGTTTACTATGACAACATCGCCACCTGGGGCATCATCGACTTCCTGACGAATCCGGCCCGTGAGTTTCGACCTCTTCGCGACGGCCACTAACTTCTCGGTGGAGTAGTTCCTGCACTTCTGTCTAACTGGTTTGTGCCGAGGATCGATGCCTAGCTTGTGAACAATGATCTCAGAAGAGATCCCTGGCATGTCACTAGGCGACCATGCGAACACGTTCGAATTCTCTCGCAGAAAGCTGGTGAGCTGGTCCTCGATCTCCGGGAACGAGCTCCTATCTGGATATACTTTTCCCGATCCGCGCAGATCTAGGGGACTCCGACGACAGTTTCTCCCGGGCGGGAGTGCTGCGACGAGCCTCATCCCGAAGTCGAGGTCTTCCAGGTCAGGAAGTGTTACTTGCGTGGTCCGTGCTAAGTAATACATTCGCCCGGGCTGATTGATCCCCGAGAACTTCTCCTATCCCACACAGGGTGGGAAACTTCATCTTGAGATGCAGGATGGATGTTATTGTATTGAATGCGGCCAAGCAAGGCCGTCCGAGGATTACATTATAGACCAAGGGCAGGTCCACAACCAGGAAGGTGAGGACCTTGGACGCCGCCCCGGTGTTCCTCAGGTTACCTCCAATCGGATGATACCTGACGGCACTCGACTGTTGTCCACTCGAGAGTGGCCCTTCTAGCGCTTTCATCCGATTTTTCTTAAGTCCTAATTTGAAGTAGGCATCAAGGTACAGCAAATTAAAAGAGCTTTCATTATCAACAAATACTCGCTTTATCTGGTAGTCACTTGCTCCATCAGAAACGAGTGCAGTTACAACTAGGGGGTCGGAGTGAGGAGAAGTTATATGGTTCAAGTCCCTATTACTAAAGCAAATAACATCGTCTTCACTCCTAAGCCCCGTCCTCGGCCTCTTTGCTGTCGCGTGCTCGTGCCCATCTCCTCCGGCCGGTCGGCTTGATATCATATTTACGACCCCCGTAGCCACTCGAATCCTGGGGGGTTCAGCGTCACCGCCGTCCTCAGGTCCTGAAAGTTTGTCCAGGCCTCTGAAGGAAACGGTTGAGGTGTCCCCTCTTGATAAGCTCCTCGATTTTCCTCTGCAGAGTCCTGCAATCTTCCGTGCTGTGACCCCCGGAGCGGTGGTAGTCACGGTATTTCGACTGATCCCCACCGTCCAGGATCTTTAATGCAGGATGCAGGATGGATGTTATTGTATTGAATGCGGCCAAGCAAGGCCGTCCGAGGATTACATTATAGACCAAGGGCAGGTCCACAACCAGGAAGGTGAGGACCTTGGACGCCGTCCTCGGGTGTGTTCCCAGGGTTACCTCCAACTGGATGATACCCTGGACGGGCACTGACTCCTTGTCCAGCTCGTAGAGTGGCCCTTCTAGCGCTTTCATCCGATTTTTCTTAAGTCCTAATTTGAAGTAGGCATCAAGGTACAGCAAATTAAAAGAGCTTTCATTATCAACAAATACTCGCTTTATCTGGTAGTCACTTGCTCCATTAGAAACGAGTGCAGTTACAACTAGGGGGTCGGAGTGAGGAGAAGTTATATGGTTCAAGTCCCTATTACTAAAGCAAATAACATCGTCTTCACTCCTAAGCCCCGCCCGGCCTCTTTTTCAATCATATTTACGCCGCGTCTCGTGCCCATCTCCTCCGGCCGGCCGGCTTGATATCATATTTACGACCCCCTTCGTAGCCACTCTCGAACCCAAACGGCTGAGGTGTCCGATGGATCTCGGGGTTCTCTTTAATTGAATGTTATCCACCGCCGTCCCCTCCGTGTCCCGGAAGTTTGTCCAGCCTCAAGGAAACGGCCGAGGTGTCCCCTCTGATAAGCTCCTCGATTTTCCTCCGCAGAGTCCCGCACAGCAAATCTTCCAACAAATGCCCGTGACTCCCCATGAGCGGTGGTAGTCACGGTATTTCGACTGATCCCCGCCGTCCAGGTTCTTTAATGACTTGGGCCACCTCAAGAACTTTTCTCCCCGAATCTGCATCAGGACATTGGTGCGGGTGTCGTTTAGCGACGTAAGGAGCGCAGGCCGCGGCTCTCTCCAAGCGCTCTGCTCGGCCTTGTGCTGCTTCTTCGTTGCCTGGGGACCTTGATAGTCCCCGGCCTTCCTTTTGCCCTCCACGGTCTTCTAGTGAGGGTGTTCGTCCCTCTTTGGCCTTTTGGCGTCGTTTGCCTCTTCAGCCGCGATGTAAGCTCT
The DNA here is from genome assembly GCA_033239525.1 of Nepenthes gracilis. Lineage (NCBI taxonomy): Eukaryota > Viridiplantae > Streptophyta > Magnoliopsida > Caryophyllales > Nepenthaceae > Nepenthes > Nepenthes gracilis. The sequence continues at coordinate 4,201,477 of BSYO01000040.1, forward strand.
GGCCACAGCCTTGACCTTTATGAAGGTTTGGGGGTCATTGTGGATGAGGTGCTTAAAGAAATCACCTCCTTCGAGAGCCGAGAGGAAGGCGTTTAGCTTCACCTCGTCGGTCAGTCTCGGGATCTGCCTGGCCTCAGTCACAAATCGCGCCAGGAATCCCCTCAAACTCTCCCTGGCACCCTGCTTGATCCGGGTGAGGTGCCAAGGCTGCTTCTCCACCCTCCTGCTGGAGGCGAACTGAAACAGGAAGGCCGTCGCCAAATCTCCAAAGTCACGGATGGAGTCCGCAAGCATTCCGTAGAACTATATCCGCGCGTCCCCTTTTAGAGTCAGAGGAAAGCACTGGCACATGGTGGTCTCGTCCAGGCCCTGGAGGCTCAGGTGCTCCCTAAAATGATTGAGGTGGTCCATGGGATCACCGCTGCCATCGTACACCTCCAGATTAGGCATTTTAAATTTTGGAGGGAGCATCCTCGTCCTAATCTCCGTAGAAAATGGAGACTAGAGCGCGTTAGCCCCTCCTCCACTGCTCTCTCGGAGCACCAGATTCTATCCTCTTTCCGGTCTATCCTCCACTCGATGTGCGACAGCCGCCTTCTTCTCGTTAAGGTAATGCCTCAACTCGTAGGGCTCCTGAACTGTACGGTGCTCAGGGGCTGTGCGGGCCCCTCGTGGGGGAGCGTCTCATGGAACCGCCTCCTGGTTGTTGCGCTCGCGGCGGTTCCGCTGGGTCCCAGAGTGGCGTCTCTCGGGGCTCTCTTCTCAGACCCGAGGACCTAGTTGATCCTCAACCCTCCGCAGAGCTCTAATGCTGGAGGCCACCTGGGTCCTCGGGTTGTCATGTCGACTGGGCAGCCTTTCGCGGCAATTGCCTTCTCTGTTCCCGCCCTATGACGCTTTTGCCTGGGAGGCCCTGTCGGGAGCCCCCCTGAACTGCTCGATCTTGGAGTAGAGCGTGTTGAAGGCCTGGGATATGCCTTCTATCCTGGTTGCCAAGCCCCTAACTACAGGGTCAAGGTGATTCTCCACTCCAGCGCAGGGATCGGGGCCGCCATTGTGTGAAGCCACTTCTTTAGCGGGTGCACTCACTTGCACCCTCGTGTTTACCATTCTAAGGCTTGAAGTCGAGGTTGTTGTGTTGTTCGCGTATTTTTTGAAAAGATGTGAAAAACAGACTTTCAGTCGCTTTCCACAGACAGCGCCAATGTTACGTCTGCAGGTTCTGGCCGTCCGCCTATCGAAGTATGAATGACCTTATACGTTTGTGGACGGACAGAAACGGAAAACACAAAGTGAATAGAAAATGAACGGTGAGATAGGAAGACGAGGACACAAGGAAAACGCGCAATTTACGTGGAAAACCCCATTAGACAAGAAGGGGTAAAAACCACGGCAACGGATGGAAGTCTGAAAAGTTTTACTATTTCGTTGAAAGAGTACAACGAGAACCTATGGAGCTATTCGTCTTCACAGGGAATTACAATGTGAGAAGTCTAACTTCCTTCTTCCTTAACTCTTTCTCTTTGCCTTTTCTTTTCTCTCGAGGGTTCTCTGCTTAAACGTGCTCAGATGAAAATTCTGAATCCTTTTCTAGTAGCCTGAAAGGGGGTATTTATAAAGAATGTGGTGCCGTTAGAGAGATGACACGTGACACCGGCGCGTCAGGCCTGGCTGCCACTACTACTGCAGGTGCGGATGTGACAGGGACACCTGTCACAGCCTGCGGATACGGCGTGCGGGGGCGCCTGCCCTGCAGATACGGCGTGAGGGGGTGCTTGAGTACCCGTGGCAGCGCGTGCTGTGCAAGTCATCCGAGCTAGCATCCTCGGTCATTTTGACTTTCGTGGCCGTCCTCATTCTCACATGGGTCAAAGTATCCTCTGGGACTGCCAATGCCATTCTTGATTGCTTGGTTGAGTTCTGCGGGCACTCGGAACGAACTTAGTCATTTGGGCCCAGTTGGACTCGTGGGCCTCTTGGGCCAGCTTACCCCTGTAATCTTTTGGGCCTACAATTGTAATTTTGGGCCTTGATTTCCGAGACCCATCACAGGCCAACACCTTCCAACACATTTACAATATCGTATATCTGCCGGCCCTGAACTCCAACAAATTCACCTCATGATTTTTATTTTCTGGACAAAGGAAAAGGCATAATTTTTTCCACAACAATCACGAACGCCAAGAACCCAACAAGCATAGAGAAATTGGCCATACCGGATTACTTGGGTCAAGCAAAGAAAAATTCTCAACACCAAGACCAGCAATCCCTTTGAAATCATCAGGCCCTGTTAGAGAGTGCCGGGCATTAGCTATGAGTATTTTGTTTTTTTCTTTTTTTTCCTTTTAAAGTCATATGAACTCTACAAGTATATTCAGAGATTTCTTTCAAAATAGAAAAATTCTCACGGACACCGGCAATACCTTCAAAAAGTTACAAAAAGAAGACACTATTATAAAATAAATAATAATAATAATAATAATGTCTTAAATGCAACTACAATCCCAAATAAAAACAAAACAAATACAAAATTCCTATTCGACATGCCTCGTCCAGTGGTTCTCAAGGTTCCCTTGCCCGTATGCCTAATTGATTTAGCCACGAGTCATGACTCAACCAGTCTTGGGGAAATTAAAATTGAGGAAGACATCACCACAGCAGGTCGCGCATGCAGATTTAAGAAAATGATCAAGTCAAGCTCATCGTAACACCACTGTTTCAGTTAATCGCCTTTGGACCCCTCATCTTCGAGACAGAATCAAGCTCTCAGCTTCTGCGGGCACGATCACGCCAAGATCCTTGTTGCTTCGCAAGAACCTATCGTCAGTTCATACCATTTGCTTTGTTAATAACTAATGATGCTTCTCACTAGCACTAAGCATAAAAACAACAGTTCTACTGCTCCGGGTGCAGATAACGAGAGCGGCGGCATACCTTGTCGCTGATTAGACATGTGGATGGATCATCGTCATCTATCTCCCGTTTCTCTTCCTTGCTCTGGTGTTCGCTTTCTGGCGCAAGGGACAGTCTAATTGCGGGTGCACCAAACATAGCCTGGTCGTGTGCGGCCTTGATTTCTTCCTCCCATTTAGCCTTCAAATTTTTTTGGGGAGGGGACAGATGTGAATAATTTGTATTTGAAAGTAAATGCTAATCCTTGAGGATGATTACCCTATAAAGCTCACTGGGTTACATCGGACTTTCATGAAATCAGAACCAAAGGCAAAACAAGAGGGGGGCAAAGAGGGATGAGGTTTTAGGAATACCTTCACATTAGAAAACCGGAAGCTTTGACCAATATGCTTGACTAAAGCTACATCATCATCGGCAGCTACATGAAGAGCACAAGAAATATACCGTCAGCGCATGGCTCTAGTGACATTGGAAAAATAAAGAGATGCTAGACTCAACTCGAAAAGTAGTGAATGAAAAAGAGCAGATCACAAACAAAATCTATGTCGTGAAAGAAATAAGGAACCGTGAAACTCAAATTTGACAAAATAACAAGAACCAAAATGCATTATGAGAATCAAACGTATGATAAAGTCATGTGCGGTATTCTTCATCAATGAAGAACTTCATCTAGCCCATAGAAACCATTCGTGCTACCAGATTCTAGAATACTTCAGAGGTTTCTACAACAGTTCTAAATTAGCATCAAAAGTTTGGTGTGATTTCCAAAATATTCCTTTGCTGGGACTTCTAGCAATTTGAATTTGTTATTTAGGGCAAAGAAAGATTTGAATAGGCTATGATTGTCAAAAGATGTGAAAGATGTGAAGTAATGAGAGCAAGAGCTCATACAGCACCGCACAATGTGACTTGGGGATTTTTTATGGTGGTGGTGGTAGCAGTGTAGTCTTCATCATCACTAATGCTGTACTTTCTGCTCAAAACATACAGCATTATCACATTGTTGAGAGAGTTAATAACAATGATAATTCTGACGGGATGTGTGGAACACAGATGTTGATATGAATACAAGGTCATTCTAAGAGAAAAAGAACACACATGAAAAAAAGGTCAGAGGTACCAATAGACAGAAAAAGAGAAAGAACAGTTTGAAATCATTTCAAATGAACAACTTCTAGTGCACCTATTAGGAGATGGAAGAGCTTGGAAGAGAATATTATTGAAAGAGATAGAGGAAGACCAAAGCCAAGTTCGAAGGAAACTATCAGACGCAAACATGTGCCTTTGGAGAAAGGTACAACCTGATAATATAGTTGAATGGAGGTGACAAATTCATTTAGCAGAACTAATCCTCTTATTGGGAAAAAGCTTTGCTGTTTTTGGTTTCAGTTTCGGCTATTCCTACAGCATAAAAGCCATTAACACTGATATAGAAGTGCAATATCCAATGGTCAACGCTGTTACGACATATTAACAATATAGATTATGCTATTCGTGTATATTATAGATATCCCACCGCTATTCCTACAACGCTGTTATGACAATATTTTGATGGTGGTGGTGGTAGCAGTGTAGTCTTCATCATCACTAATGCTGTACTTTCTGCTCAAAACATACAGCATTATCACATTGTTGAGAGAGTTAATAACAATGATAATTTTGATGGGATGTGTGGAACAAAGATGCTGATATGAATACATGGTCATTCTAAGAGAAAAAGAACACACATGAAAAAAAGGTCAGAGGTACCAATAGACAGAAAAAGAGAAAGAACAGTTTGAAATCATTTCAAATGAACAACTTCTAGTGCACCTATTAGGAGATGGAAGAGCTTGGAAGAGAATATTATTGAAAGAGATAGAGGAAGACCAAAGCCAAGTTCAAAGGAAACTATCAGACGCAAACATGTGCCTTCGGAGAAAGGTACAACCAGATAATATAGTTGAATGGAGGTGGCAAATTCATTTAGCAGAACTAATCCTCTTATTGGGAAAAAGCTTTGCCTTTTTTGGTTTCAGTTTCGGCTATTCCTACAGCATAAAAGCCATTAACACTGATATAGAAGTGCAATATCCAATGGTCAACGCTGTTATGACATATTAACATTATAGATTATGCTATTTGTGTATATCATAGATATCCCATGGCTATTCCTACAACGCTGTTATGACAATATTTTGATGGTGGTGGTGGTAGCAGTGTAGTCTTCATCATCACTAATGCTGTACTTTCTGCTCAAAACATACAGCATTATCACATTGTTGAGAGAGTTAATAACAATGATAATTTTGATGGGATGTGTGGAACAAAGATGCTGATATGGATACATGGTCATTCTAAGAGAAAAAGAACACACATGAAAAAAAGGTCAGAGGTACCAATAGACAGAAAAAGAGAAAGAACAGTTTGAAATCATTTCAAATGAACAACTTCTAGTACACCTATTAGGAGATGGAAGAGCTTGGAACAGAATATTATTGAAAGAGATAGAGGAAGACCAAAGCCAAGTTCGAAGGAAACTATCAGACGCGAACATGTGCCATCGGAGAAGGTACAACCTTATAATATAGTTGAATGGAGGTGGCAAATTCATATAGCAGAACTAGTCCTCTTATTGGGAAAAAACTTTGCCTTTTTTGGTTTCAGTTTCGGCTATTCCTACAGCATAAAAGCCATTAACACTGATATAGAAGTGCAATATCCAAGGGTCAACGCTGTTATGACATATTAACAATATAGATTATGCAATTTGTGTATATCATAGATATCCCATGGCTATTCCTACAACGCTGTTATGACAATATTTTGATGGTGGTGGTGGTAGCAGTGTAGTCTTCATCATCACTAATGCTGTATTTTCTGCTCAAAACATACAGCATTATCACATTGTTGAGAGAGCTAATAACAATGATAATTCTGATGGGATGTGTGGAACAAAGATGTTGATATGGATACATGGTCATTCTAAGAGAAAAAGAACACATGAAAAAAAGGTCAGAGGTACCAATAGACAGAAAAAGAGAAAGAACAGTTTGAAATCATTTCAAATGAACAACTTCTAGTGCACCTATTAGGAGATGGAAGAGCTTGGAAGAGAATATTATTGAAAGAGATAGAGGAAGACCAAAGACAAGTTCGAAGGAAACTATCAGACGAGAACATGTGCCTTCGGAGAAGGTACAACCTGATAATATAGTTGAATGGAGGTGACAAATTCATTTAGCAGAACTAATCCTCATATTGGGAAAAAGCTTTGCCTTTTTTGGTTTCAGTTTCGGCTATTCCTACAGCATAAGAGCCATTAACACTGATATAGAAGTGCAATATCCAAGGGTCAATGCTGTTATGACATATTAACTATATAGATTATGCTATTTGTGTATATTATAGATATCCCACTTCTATTTTATAAAGAAAGGGTGCCTACTCTGAAGGGATCGAAGTTACTAGACTGGGATGACTGTTTTAGCCCAATCACTATAAAATTATCTCAATTTAAAAATTAACATATCATCCAGCTATACCATAACTAATCAACAATAAAGAGAATGCCGGGTAATTCAATAAACCACAGAGGAAAAACTTGTCTTTGAATGCAATCTCCCAAAGTCAAAAGAGGTACCCAGATTTTACCTTCTATTTCTTCATCATCAAGAGAGGCATCCTTGTCAAACTCAAACCGCTCCCATCCTGAGCCACTTCCTATTGTTGCATCCTTTTGAGCTGCAGTTAAAACAATACTCACGATGTTAAAACAAGAGCAATATAGAAACTCATGTTACAAAACGATATTTGATAAATTCTTACAATTTAAGCAAATTCCTTTGCTTATATAAGAGCACAAAGAATATGACCATCAGATCAACACAGTAGACAAAATTGAAGCTTACGGGAAGCAACAACCAATTTACACCTCTAAATGTTCTCTACCTCAAGATATGAATCTTGTTCCTCCATAAGATACAAACATTTTTAGTGCTGTGATTGGTTAAAATTCTAATAAGTAAAACTAAGAAAACGTAAAACTAGGGTAAGTAAAATTATAGAAAACTATGAAATTTATTTTCTGGTTTGCACGATTTCAAATAATGAAAATCTTAAATTTTTTTCTGTGGGTCCCACTATGCTTATTAGAGATTTCAACAACTTTTCCTAATTATTTTGCGTGTTTTAAAAGGAAAATTGGGGAATTTTAACTTGATAAAAAATAAAACAATAGGCCTCCACAATTATAAACATTTTTGCTTTCCACAATTCTCCCACTTGCTAACCAGACATAAAATATTTGAGAATCACTAGTTTTTCACCCTTTTACACAATTTTGCACTTTTAAAGGAGGAAACCAAGCATGGTGTAAGAGAATGAGTTTGCAACCACTTCAGAATTACAAATTTGCACCTTGCTTCCCATTATCAATTTATGAAACATCATTCAGCTTGGAAAATGTTGACCCAAACTTCCAAGTTTTCATGTGCCATGAAGCTTAGATAAGAGATCACTGACTACAATCTAGTCACTCAAATAAACACATGGGAGCTCAAACTGTTTATGTCAAGGATTTTTCATAAGATCCCAACTAGGTGAATTCCCATTATAGAAGCTCAAGAGTTTGGTAAATCAAGAATGGGAACAAGTTTCTACTTTGGGATTTACAGCATATAAGATGTGGGACAATATACCAGTTTCTGTAAGCTGAAGCTTCATCTTTGCTTTGACTCTTTCAGCAGATGTCTGTCAAAACACCAGGGAAAATAATAATAACAATTTGTTTTATCCTACACGATAATCAATTAGGTAGAGAGCAATATCATATCGAACACTAAATATTTAGCTACTCAACAATTGCAAATCATGTGAAAATGTGGGGCTGCACTTGCAACTTTTAACGGCTTACTCTGCCTGCACAAGCATCATCAGCATCTGCCAAAACTACTACAACAATGCATATCTCATACAAAGGAGAAATAGTGTATAGCATAATCCTTATCGATCAAAAACCAAAAAATTTAATTAGACATCAAAAATAACAGTACAATATCCAGAAAAAACAGAAGTAAAAGGACAATTATGAAAAAAAGATATTAAGGTATGGGCAGAGCAAATATAGAAACAAGTCATCAACCCAATAACATTGATGAAATCTGCAACATATATTTGTCTCAAAGCAGGCTTACTTTCTTTCACAAATTAGATAAACATTATTATGGTTCCAAAAGTAGGCGTGCCAAACTATACAAGTTTCTTAAAACAATAAAAGAAAAAATTTTCCCCTTGAGCTCTTAGAACATCACGATCTTCCCTGACTCATATAGAATTATGAGCCACAAATCCACATTTGGCCCTGCCAAAACAATAGCATTATTTTCTGATTGGTAAAGATAATATATTTGTTTATATAGAGGATGAAGGCACTGGATAGGACTATGTATCTATCCCTAAAAATATTCTAGAAATCAGCAATAGAAAAAACTAAAAGGGAAAAAAGAATATCATCCAAAAAAGAATAGTAGCCAAAAATTCAATATACATAAATCACCGTCCCTTAACGAAATGGGCAAAGTAAACAGACAATTGAAAAACTACTCCCAAGCCTAGAGATGAGTTCTAATGGTATTGTTTTGCACGCACTGAAACCCCACCAAAATTTATGCCGCCAAAGTCATAGGATTGGTTTGACCAACATGAAGATGGATTCTTCAATCATGACAACATAACAACAAACAGCATGGCCAAAAGCGGCTTCCATGCCAGATTCTATGGTATCCCAGGGTCAGCAAAAATCAGTCAATGCATATGGTCCAAAAGACATTTTAGCACAACATTCCCACAAATAACTCTACTGCTTCTGACATCTACAGAGATGAATCCCAACCATATACATAATTAAAACTGATTGAAAAAGTGTATATAGATCTAGCAAGCGGGTAAACTACCGCATGCCAACAAATATCAATAGAGCTCTATGAAAAGGATGCCACCTATATGTGTATCGAACTAATGCTACCCTTTTCCAGCGTAAAAAAAGCACTTCTTCAAAACTGAAAGCAGGCAGCAGGCAACAGGCAACAGCAATCAAATGAAAAAACATTACCATGGATAATCCACATTGGAAGCACACAACTTATCATACTCCGTTAGATCACATGTTATGACAAGTCAAATATAGTTTAGTCATAAGTCCATCCACGACACACAACAACTCCGCAGTTACATGTAGACCTGTAGACAAGCTTTACACAAATATGAAGTCATTGACAACCAAGATAATTGGATGTCATCCCAAAGCGCGGCATGCCCATAAAATGAATACAAGTTATAACACATAAAATTCAAATTTATGGTCCGTTCAGAGCATATACCATCTTATCATATCCTTCAATTAACCGCGCATAATAGAATGCCCCATCCCTCTCCTTCTTCCCCATTTTCCCTCTCCTTCCCCCATCTCCTTTGCCCTTCTCTGACTTCCAACCTCTGGGCGACAAACTCCTATTCCTATCTCTTCCTCTCTCCCTTCCATGCTTTTCTTCAACACAGAAACTTCTAGAATTGCTTCTCCTCCTCCTACCCCTCCTCTCTTTATCGCTCTCTCTCTCTATACTACGCGTCCTATACAGTCCCCCCGATCGCCCTGCCTCCTCACCAGACAGGGATCTTGACCGACTTCCCCTCCTCCTCTCTCTATACATCTCTCTCTCTCCAGTTCTATTCCTATTCCTACTACTCCTTGAATGCGTCTCCCTTTCTCTATCTCTCCCTCTACTTCTCCTCCTTGAATTCCTGTCCCCATCGCTATCCTTATCTCTCTCTCTCTCAGTAGCAGAAAGGGTTTCAATTGAGGTCGGTTCTTTCTTCTTGAGCTTGGTTTGGATGCTTTGGAGCTGCGCTTGTTTCTGGAGGTCATTTAACTTTGTGGCGTTCGATGCTTTCACGAAATTGCCGAGGAATGAAGATGACGATGAGGGCAAGGCTGACCCCCTCGATGGTGGCTCGTCGTAAGCAGTGGTCATCGTGGTGGAGAATCCGAGTCCTTGCTTGAATCGGGCGGCGCCACCGCCCTTGCGGGTGAGCTCGTCGTAATACGCTGCCGCCTTCTCATCTTCCATTGCTGGTTTTTGGTTCTCCCTACAGGAACTCCACCTGATTTCTCCTCAACTTCGATGAGCCCAAAACCCGTTTCGACAACCTCTGTGTTTAAGGAGATTTTGTCATTTTAAAGTAATTGACTGTGTTAAAATTTAAATTTATTCAAAATAAATAAATTTGATTAAAATTGGATTGTTTGATACATCAAATTTGATCAAATTAAAATTTTAAATAATTCGATCAAAATACAAAATATTATCAATAGGTACAATTATAAAATTAGATCCGATTAATTTTTTAGGTAAGGCACAATCACAAATGAGAGTGTCCAACTTAATCTTATTAATTTCAAAAACAATATTATTCTAATAAATTACAATTTAATAGAATCAATAATTTTTTATATAAAAATTTTCCATTAAAATATAAAGTTTTAGGATATTCTATCAAAATTAAAATATTGTATATTTTTAAAAATTTTAAATAAATATATTAAAAATAAAAAATACACATCAATCAACTTAAACCGGTCCAATTCGGCTCATAAATTGGTACAACTAAAGCTTTTAACCCAAGACAATGGATTTTATCCGATCCATCGTAATTTATCAATTATAAATTTTTATCTAAATCCAATCTATATTCAACCCATACTCGATTTTAATCGGTTGTAAAAATACAACTTACAAAAATGGATAATTTTTTTTATGGATAATTAAAACTATACAAACAAAACTCCAAAAAATAAAATAAAAAAAAGCCACCAAAGAATGACGCTCTAGCACTAACCCATCAACTCAAAGCATAAACCATACCACTACGTACTTTCATATCCAGTTAGTCCGATCACCTCTCATGGAAGCTTTAACTTATTAGACTTATTATGATTATTATTATTATTATTACAGAGATCATTTTCTGTTTTCAACATCTAATGTCCCTTTGTTAGCCATATTTGACGCTACTAACCCCTTAGTTCCAAGCAACTGATATTTGGAGGCCTAACTAAATTCAAACTAAAGTTCACAGGCCTAATGTTGGCAATAAAAAGATCAGGCCGTTACCCATCAACTCCTCTACATTATCAAAAATCAAGACAGGATCATTGGGAGGAATATATGGGATATCAAACTTAATCCCATCATCTTCCCATGTAAGGAATTCCATCATGATCTCACTCGAGGTCACGGGGGGCAACGGGTCATCCAAAACTCTATCCATAGGTTTATATATCATTTTAGATTTTAGATGACATTATTCTACATTATGGCTAAGAGTTTTAGATTGGCGGCATCTTGAAGGTTTCCATTTATACTCTACATTATTTTCGACATCAATATCCTCTAAGAATTATAGTTGCATCCAACCACCGGCTAGATCAAGCCAAAAAGATTAGCATTCGTGTTAATTATAATTCAAATTCTTGCATAATCAATTATTTCATGCATCACAATTTGTCGATCTACACGCAGAGGCTTCCTATTGGAGCTAACTACATAACTTAGTCCTTCCGGTATAATGTGTTTTAGAAGAATACCATATAACTTAATCTAGATAGGCAGAGTCATATACTCCTCTTTTTAGAGAATTATCCCTGACTCTAAAATCATAAAAAATAAAGGATTTTTTCAAGATCAAGGATCTATTATTAATAACTCTTAACATATTAGCACAGTCATCAAACTTGAAAAATTAAAGCCCCTAGTAAATTGCCAAAACTTGCTTAAGGTTGAATCTACTCCAAAACTTATTAAGACTAGCTTTCACAAATGCTAACACCATTATTCACTTCAAAAAGTTATCCAACCAATGTTTTATCCTAAAGTTTGATACAAATTTGGGCCACTTCCCTAGGCGGACAAATGACTATCTCATCCCCTTAATATTTTACGAAGAGTACGATAAGTGAGTGCCTCTAAAATTATTGGACAATTGAATTACATTAATCTAAGATTCGGATATCTAAAATGACTTAAATTTATGAAGTAGTATTAAAATAGTCGATTCGGCACACAGTGCATTAGATTCACTATGCGGAGTCGATGCATCCAATGTTGAAAACAAGGGCAACTAGACCTGTCCCGAGACTGCTAAATGACTCAGCCCCAACCATCCTCAACAATATCGGATTCCGTAAATGATTGGCCGAGCCCCAGACTTATCAAAGGCTGACACAGGCATCACAGGACCACCAAACCCCAAGAAGTCCAACGCCAGCCTGGGGTCCACCACTATAGCCCCTTCCACACAGCCTTTCCCACCAATAGCTCAACCACAACATTGGCCACTGAATCGATGGCAACCATTCAATTGACATCCGCAAACAGAAGCTCCAACAAAATGGCTCACAAAATTCCCTACACTCATTCACTATATATAAGAGGGTACATATCTTACCTTTCGATCCGCTACAAAGGCATCAATCAAAGCGATATTAGTTTGCAGTGCCTCCACCAAGTCTGAATCAAACACAAAAATGATCACCGGAGTCGGACTCTTTTTGAAGACAGAAAATGAATCTTCGAAGGGTTTCTCTAAGAAACAAAAAGGAAAAGAGGACCCAGATAAAAAGAGATGAGAAGGGGACAGGGTAAAGAAGGAAGTCCCTCCCTCAACACCCGCGGCCACGGCCACCTGGTAGGTAAAGGAAAAACCGGTGAGAGAGGAGATGCTAGGGTGTTTTTCACAGAAGTAGCGCGCACGTCTGAAGAGTACTATTTCTAATTGAATTAGGCATCACATTTTCCGAGATTTTGGCCTGCAATGACGACTCGTGAAGCGGATTGTCGAAAGCCCCTCCGTGCAAAGCCAGGGAAAGGTTTCGGCGAAGGTGTCCCAGCTCAGAAGAATGGAGGAGGTCAATATCCATCTCCCTCTGCCGCTCTCCCTCTCGTCGATCGGCTTGGTTCTTTGGCGCCTCCATGGCCTAAGGGAACCTGCAATAGTTCCCTGGGCGATCCATATTGTTAGAATTTGACACCCGGATTCACACACAACCTAATAGTGGCGAAAAAATCCGAACCCTCCGTCGACCGTCAACCATAAAAAATGTGAGCATAAAAAACACGATAATATATAACGATTTTTAACGTGAAAAATCCTTTTTAATTAAGAAAAAAATTATATAACAAATTTTGAATAAAATTTCACTATGTAAAATTAGTTACAAACAATTTCGAAACGGAATACCAACAACCCACTTGAAACAGAACAAAAAAAAAAAAAAAACAATCCACTTGTGATTCTTCTAGAAAGATGCCTCTGAACATTGTTGCTTGCTGGCGGGCTAACCGACAGATGGCTCAGTCTTTTGGTGGGTCAGCATGTGGCCACTCGACCCACTGCTCGACCAGGGAGGTGACAAGCCGACCCAACCTTGAGTCCGTCATGGTTGCCTCCCATCTTTTTGCTACGTGGATCTTCGATGTTCTGGTGATTCGGCTTACTGAAGTCTTGGCCGATCAATGTTTGGCCTCTCGACCTAATGCCTAGTCATGGAGGGGGCCGGACGTCCTCGCCTTGAGTCTATCGAGACCGGACAATGTCACTTTATAAGTTCAGGAGAGTGATACACTCGGCATCATTGAAATGGATGCTTCTGGAGACCAGCGTTGGACAATCATCTCGTTGGCTAGAATGACAGAGTGTAGTGACTGATGGCGAGTTGAGCGAGAATGCAAGGTGACATCCATCATAATGTGCGCCTACAGGCTGACTCGCCAGGTAGCCCCAGGGTGAGGACATGAATTGTTCAACATTATGGTGACACAATCTTTCAGCTTTGCTGCGATATCGTTCTAGATAGTGGCTCCGTTTATTTAAACGTGGTGTCTTCTGCCGTTTTTACACCTTATATGTACGCTTTCTATGCTTCTCTTAGTCATTTTTTCAATACTTTTTTGAATGGCCCACCACAATGCTGCCAATGTTCCCATCCTAGTCGCCTCCTCGTTGGAGACACCATACTCTTCTGCCTCCACTCCTTTGATGGAGGATAGCAGTGGCGACGAGTAAACGACAAGAGAGATGGGTGTAGCTGCCTTGGAGAGCACCGTTGCCGGTGACGGAGAGCACTACCTTGGTTCTCCGGCTTTGGAGCACCAAGAGGTTTTGAGGGGGCCACCTGGCCTAGAGTCTATTGGATCTTCTCGCCCCTTAAGCCACAAGGTAGGATTTTGCAAACTCTTACCCTTCGCGATCATGCTTTTCGGTGGCTCTTTTGCCTAACTGCTCCTTTCCCTTCTCTCGGTTGTTGTAGAGAGTGCTCCGCAAGTTGGAGGAGGACATGCACTTACTGGAGCATGAGGTCCCCGAATCTCACGGGACCACGTTGACAGAGAGGAGATGGAACGGAGGGTCAATGTTTTCTTCGGTGAGGTACTTCAGAGTTAGGAGTGGGCCAACTACCTTGAATAGGTTCTGTTTAAGTCCGAGATGAGAGCACAGGGGCTCTTTGACGCCCATGCACAAGCTCTGGGTCGAATTGCCTTACTCGAGGACGAGCTCTGAAAGAGTCGATAGCGGCTCACTGACCTGATGGGCATGAGTGCCAAGTGGGAGGGGGAGCTAATGTCCAGGTTTTGTTAGGAGGAGTTGGACGTACTGCTAGAGGGGCGATTTCATGAGGGCATCCGTTTTTGCAGACAAATGGTCTCTCTGGCAGCCTCAGACTTCCCCATTCGTTACCTTGATCTGAGAAATATTGGAGCCAGGCACCGGATGGACCTCATTAGCTTCCCAGCAAATGGACCGTGCTATTTAGGGGGTCCCCAGACACGAGGTGGTTGCTCCAGCTAGCTTGTAGGCGTACATAACTCATTTGTATTATTGTTTTGTTTTGAGGCCACTAGATACCTTTGATGTATGTCATGACTTTTAATCAAACTATGTGGATCACTGCTGTTGTGCTTTCCTTGTGCGCTAAGTTCCTTTGTCCAATACTTGTTTTATAGGTCATGGAAATAGGATGATCTGCTTAGCCTACCAAGTAGGGGTGCTACCGTCACTTAGTTTGGTTGGTCACTTGAGTCAGGTTGTGCTCAATCCTGTGAAGAGAAGTTGCAACATCGAGGAGATGTGGTCACCGTCTAAGCCTCGCGGCTATTGCTGCTAGGCTTTGACGAATTCGTTTGACTAGTCATGCTTGTCCCGAACCTAATCCGGATTAGGAGGGAACGAAAACTCTCTCCGCTGGACGACCGCCAAAAATACCTAAATACAAATAATAAAATAATAAAATCTATCCATCAATATAAAATCCATCAAAAATGTGAACGTCTCAACAAATACAGGATCCAAAATGCCACAGATAGATATGTGGCTTCAACGCCATTTATCCGAATACGATGTCGGGACAGACAGATGTCATTAAGTACCTGAAAGCAAATCATAATAACCTGCGAAAATATATAAAGTCATCGATATACGACAGTAACTAAACTCATCAGAACATCATCAATATGATCTAAATACATCATCACATCCTTACAACATATACACAAGTCTTCCATATATATGCACAAAACCACAAAAATCATCCTCCAAGCCTAGCTTAATCCATGAACTCTACTCCTCCTCATCGAGCTCATGCTCGTGCTCATTTGAAGGCAAAAAAAAGTAATGAGTAAGTCAAATGCTCAATAAGGCACAAATAAAATAAAGATAATACATTATACTTTAAAATAAATCGAGGAAATAGGAAAAATCATAATGCAAATGCAAAATGTAGAACATGATCAAAAATATTTTCGAAATACATTTAACTTTGATATCTTATTTCTAATTTTCTTTGGATACAGATATTGCATTTAAATTTCTTATTCTACTTCTAAGTCATTTAGTTTTAAAATATGCAGAAATTTTACTCATATTTAGGAATTAGAACTAGTAGGCATTACAAATTAATAGAGCAGATATCAATGAAACGAATTGTGTTCATTCCACACAATCGAAATGCCTTATGCCTCTAATTAAAGACAAGAACAAACAGAGTCCGTCACATAAACTCCCACGGCAGGACATTTTTCTTGATACCACTGTAATATCCTAAGGTATGCCAAAACGGAGCAGACATTGAAAAAATATATTGTGTTCAGTCCACACAATTTAAAGGCCTTATGCCTCTAATTAGAGGCCAAAACGTATAAAGTCCATCACATAAACCACCACGGCAGGGCATTTTTTTTTATATCACTGTAATATCTTAAGACATGTCAAAAAATACTACCCATTGAAATATAAATCCTTAGTCCAATTTCATGATTACTTTACATAGTTCAAATTTAAAACTCTGTACAAACATATGGATACTGAAAATGGACAACGGATAACAGATATGTGTAACAGATACTGATACTGATAATAGATAACAAATAATAGATTCAAATGATAGATACCAATACTGACAAGGATAACAAATTACAAAAGCTGGTGACAGATACCGGTACTGACGATAGATAACAAATTATAGAGTTCTAATTTCTTATTTCAGATCCAAATTTCATATTCTTGCAAAAACGGATACATATTTCACTTACTTGGGATACAAATACATACTTATATATTTTTACAAATACAAATTCATATTCTATATTCTTGTGGACTTATTCGGATATATATTTTCATATTTTTGAGGACTTAAGCCTTCACATCACTTCCAATACATGCATAAATTAACTTAAAGTTTAGAAAAATTAGAAAATTCTTACCACATTGAGTTAAACAAAATATTATAACTTCCGACCACAAATTCCTTCATAGAAATTATCCAACGTAATTTTTGGAACATACAAAATAATACATACAAACTACATGTAGACAAACATCAAATAATTAAGGTAAAAAAATCACAAAGTTAGAGTTCTAATTTTCTAAAACCAAATCATACATAAACCCCAAAATAAATGGGAGAAAACGGTGGGGCATGGGGTTAGGGTTTCCAACGAACACAATACCTCTCAAAACTTCAAAATTAGACACAAAATCAACATGTATGCACGCTCAATACATGGGTATCATAAAATACATGCTTGGATGGGTATCAAAATAAAAATACCCAAAATAAATGGAAAAAAAGAGCAACAAGAAAAAGAAAAGCATATGGGTGCACTTGCCTCGATCCGATTTACAACTTTTTCAACTAGTTCCAAGACCAAAACAAACCTGAGAGCTTCAATCTCTGCTTCTCTCTCTTATCCACCGCGCCCTCTCTCTCCTCTCTCCCTTTTCTCTTTGTGAAAATGACAGAAAATAGGTCGTGCGGCTTTAAATAGCCGAACTGGCACTTAAGCGCGTCGGGCACCCTTCGAGCATCCCTCCCCTGGAATCGGCGCTCAAGCGGTGCCTTGAGTACCCCTTAGGCACCATGCTACTGGAATCGGCGCTTGAATGGGCTTAAGCGCCCCTCGGGCGACTGTCACGCCAGCATCAAGCCTGCAATGAGCTAGCTTCGTGCACGCGCCGCTCAAGACCAATTTCGACTCTTCTAATTCAATTTTTCACATCTTGAGACCTCAATTTTGATTATATTAGCCTAGTAAATCACGATTATCATAATTTAAAACTCAAACCTTTTTTACAAATTAACATTTCAATATTTACAACACCAGTTCTGGATTTTGCCAATTCTGGATCTTTGGGCTCTTCAATCTAATTTCTCTAACATTTTTTGATCTCAATTTACTTATATTAACTTAGTTATTCATATTTATTATGTTTTAGAAGTTGTTACCATATAATATTCCCCCACTTATATAAATTTCATCCTCAAAATTTAACAAATCTCAGAATTTAACAATTGGGGATAATCTTCCAAATTTCTTCCTAGCGTTTCCTAGTCATGTCCTCAATGAGATGATTTCCTTAAAAAACTTCAACCAATTGAATTATCTTAATTCTCAATATCTAGTGCTTTCTATCTAAAATCTAAATTAAAATCTTATCATAAGACACATTCTTTATCTCTCACAATAACTTAACTCGATTATATTTTTACTTCCTCAATCATCGATATGTGGAAGACTTCATGATAATTCTCCAAATTCGAGGCAAATCAAATTTATTGACTACTTCTCCAATTTAATTCAAAACCTCAAATGGACTAATGAACTCCTAGTTCAATTCATCCTAAGATTTGAAAATGATCATTCACTTTGAACTTCAAATTGAACCTTAAAATATATGGGCCCATGTGCTCTGCTGTGCAACTCTGATTAATCGTTTATTAGCGTACTAAAAATCCTCTTGTAGCTCATATTCATTGATTCATATTGGACACCTAAGTTACATAGTAGGCATAAATTTAAGAAAAATTTCAAAAATATCGATACAGCTATGATAAAGCCTATAATCCTTAGATTACAATTAGTTTAAGAAATACAATTGAAGCAATTACGCAAAACATTTTGGCACAGTTTCAAATCATCACCAAAGCCTTAAGACTCAAAGACTAGGTATATTTACTATCTTGTTGGCATACTAACGAGCCAACGTATTCAATCCGAACATATCATCCAAATTTACGATAAATGGGCCATCCTCGATAGCAAATCCATAATTATCCAAATAGCACCCATAAACCTCACTGTCCTAACAACCTAGAAACAGAACCACGATGGTTTCTCATCTTATAATTTCAAAACCTCAATATTTTAGATACAACTCTTCTTCCCAAAACCAAAAGCAAAGCACCCCATTTATTCAAATATTAGGATCTGCTCGCGGCACACCTTTCAACATCTCTGATGAAGCATCAAAAACATACCAAATCCGAAGACTCACCAACATTAAATTATCAGCAATAACTTTTGCTTTCCTTGAAAGACATCAAGATTCACCTTCACAGTTGATGGGTACACCCATAGTGGGCTAGCCTAAGAAGAAAAGATGGCCCAAATCCACGAATGTCCATATATGCGCCTAGATGGTCAACGCGGATAGTTGACCGAACGAATGGTCAAGAAAATTGGTTACGCCTAGCAGTAGGGCAGACAACTGGTTCAAGAAGATGGTCAACATTTTTGTTGACTGGAAACGTTGTAGTAGGCCAGCCACAAGAGCAGGCCACGTGTGGGCCAGGCTTAGCTTGGCCCACACTTTCGTCCACGACCAGCAACGACCTTCTCCCCTTATTACGTGCTCTCCCAAAAGGCAATCTTTATGATAACGATTACCAGCAAATTCAGCGCACATCCTATGATGAAAGCGTCAGATTCTCTCCCTTGTCTGCAGCAAACCCTAACAGTTATAAAATGTAGAATGAAGGTAATCCACCTAAGGAGCCATTAACGCCATTGAAGCTCCACGCCAGGAAAGGAAGCCATCCCAACAAAGCACGGGAATCAAGCCTTCCTATCCAAGGAAAGTCGCCTAGCATTGCATCTATAAAAGCTCATGGAGACCTCACTTTAGGACATGCTTTTAACCTCAGGCATAAATGCTCCTAATATTAGCATTCACCTTCATTGTCGAGCTATCTCTCTCTCCACGAAAAAGCTCTCACGCTTGCGGTGAACATCCCTTTCTATCACTACATTCATTGCGAATACAGTGCTGGAAACCAGCGCTCCTTTCAAGCCGTAGAAATCTTCTCACGAAGAGAGCAAAACTCCAGCCACAAACACTTTCTGCGTTTCTTGTTATTTTTTCTTTTCACCCAACCTTCTTATTCTTCGAAGGCTACTTATTAAATTGAGCGTTGGAGTATTTTCGGTGGGACAATCTTCCACCGGCACCTGACCTCTCGTTTGTTGTAGTGGTGTGTAGGATCCACACTCAGTGAATAGAGCCGGATTCAACGATCGATTTGATCCAAACCTGTTTGAAACTTGGATCCAGGATGCATCATTGGCGCTGTCTGTGGGAACACCTACAAAAATCTAACCACTTTCCTCAGATACTTTCCTCAGCTTCACTTTCTAAACCAACGTCATCAATTAAAATGGTGAACGCGATGGCACAAGCCAGCGAGCCTGCCAGAGACGTGACCTCATCCGACTGCTGGTGCCAGGGTCAATGGGGTGCCAGCACCATTCTTTCAAAATCTGGTGGAGCACATACATAATACGAACAAGATACTTCAAATACTATTCTCCTGCCAGGAGCACGGACAGCAGAGGGCTCTGCCAACAACAGCCCATGCACCGGCCTCCAAGAGAGGAGGCCAAAGGAAAACGAAACCGACTAGGAAATCCAAAAGGCCAGTTGACAATCAGACACCCAAGTCCTCACAGGCCCAAAATTGACTAAGGCCTGAGGAACGTTCAAGCAGTATGACTCCAGAGGAAAGCCCGAAATGAAGGAACTTTTGATATTCTCAAGCGGAATTAAGGCCTCGGGTCTAAGAAGGGGCCTCTTGAGCCATCAGATCCACTTGTGATAGTAGCCAAAGGGCTACTGGCCACAACAGAGGAAGGACGAAGTTGAGAACATATCTCAACTCCAAAAGATCAGCCAACACAGTTCGAATAGATCCAAGACGGGAGAAGATCTGGTACCGTGTCCTCAAAGACAATGAACACGCGATGGATCTTGACAGATCTCCTTTCGCAGTGGAGATCTTGAACCATCCAATGCCGACAAAATTTAAAATGCCAACCCTTGATTCATACGATGGGAGCGCTGATCCCATGGATCACCTCAATCACTTTGGCACCCATTTGAGTCTACAAGGATTGGAGGATGCAGCAATGTGCCACTGTTTTTCACTTACTTTGAAGGAGGACGCTCGCATTTGATTCCATTACCTCCCCTCAAATTCAATCCGAAACTTTCGGGAGTTGACTGATCTCTTCTTAGCACAATACGTCTGCAACTGCCGAGAAGAGAAGTAGCCTTGGCATCTATCTCATATCAAGCAAAAACACGGGGAGAATATGCAAAGATTTCTGGATCACTTTGTGGCAGAAGCCAGGCGAATTCCTAGGCTCACGAAGGAGATGAAGTTTGGCAGTCTCATCTCCATGCTGACGTACGGAGACTTCTTTAGGCACCCGGCGTATAAGAATCTGCGGACCTTCCAGGAAGTGGAATCTATCACTAGGTCCTACGCAATAGTCGAAGAGGCCAACGAGGCTTAAGTGTCCCGAGCAAACCGAACAGCCTCGCTCTTTCCCAATTGAAGGAAAGAGGAAGTACAACGGTGACGATCACTCCCGCAGAAAGCATCACAAGAACAGATTGCCAGATCGTAAGGACTATGGGCCGATCAACCTGACTTCCTTGACAGACACGTATTCGAACGTCCTCATACTGATCCATGGGAAAAAGTTCCTTAAGTGGTCGAAACCACTTAAGAAGGTGGAGGAAGAAATCCGGCCAAGTCCGTGATTTTCATCGATCTCCCGGGAACTCTATAGAAGATTGCAAGACTCTCCAGCGGGAAATAAAAGAGCTAATCCGTAGAGGCCACATCACCAGGTTCGTTAAAAACCCTGGCCAGAGCTCCGACACTGCAGGCGGAGAAAGACCAGAGCCATCTGTGTGTATGTTTTTGTATATACCTGCTATTTCCAATCAATAAAAGAAGTATTTTCTCATGTATACTGTGTTATACGGTTATTTTTTTTATGTTTTGTATGTTTGCTTTGTATGATTATAGGGCTATGCAAGCGACCTAGATTGCCCCTAAGTTGGTCAGGTCCTCACCCTAGTCGTAACTAAACCCTGGTCATTCAGGTAGCCCGTAAACAGTTGTATCTAAACCCCGGTCATTCAAATGGCACTTAAGTGGTCGACTTAAACACTGGTCATCCAGGCGGCCCGTAAGCGGTCGAATCTAAACCCTGGTCATCCAAGGCCCATTGGCGGTCGAATTAAACCTTAGTCATCTAAGTGGTCCATTCACGATCAAAATCTTAGGGGCTTAAACCAGCACATGTGATGACCTCCTACATAAGGAGGTAGCGTGGTAAGTCAACGATAGTCGACAGATGTTGAGCAATCTGCCCCAAATGTTGGCCGCCTAGGTTTACGCTAGGACAACGCCACCAAGCCTTTGCTCCTATACGAGTATAGAGCTGGCTTAGCACGACATCCAGGGCAACCCTAAAGTCTTCGCAAGGGCTTAAATCCCTTAAAAAGCACTGGTAACACCTTAAGACAGACGACCAGTTTACACATAATATACCAAGTTGGCCGGACAACATAACAGACAATTCAAAATGAGACCACAAAGGCGGAACACGTGACAGCCATCAAATAGTTTATTTTATTACTTAAAGTATATTTACATCAGTATACAAAAAGAAAGAGAATAGTACAAAAAACTGTGGAGGAGCGGAGCTCCCGGGAGAAGGTGCTGACAGCCTTTGACCGCTCCGAGGCTCTCCCACAAGGCTCTCGCGATGCTGGGCAGAACGATTCTCTGGGCTGAAAAACTCGACTGGAAAATTGGGGTCAATCAGTCGTGCAATGCTCCAACTAATATTGATCCCCTCCCATAACCGTACCAACAATATGTTTGAGACCTCGTGGGAACGAATGCAAGAGGTCAACTCGTTCTCTAGTGTAGTCGTCTGCCCCACAAGCTGATCAATGCGCCACGTAGCCCGATCAACCTCTTCTTTCAGGCCGACGTTCTCCTCCCTCAGTTTATCATTCTCCTCAGCAAGACCAATCACCACGGCTTCTCTTAAACTTGCATCCTCCTCTGTCAGCCTGGCGTTCTCCACCTCCAGATTGGCCAACACAGACCTTAGGGCAACTGCGTCCTCCCGGTGCTCCGCCTTCAGCGCCTCCATTTCCTTTTTGAGCCAGGCAATCACCTTATCTCTATTAGAGATCGCCCAGTCTTGTTGGCCAAGCACCTTAACAATTACACCCGTGACCTTTTCCGTCTGCGAAATATTAAGTGTTAGCAATGGTAAAGCTGAATGGGAAAAACAAGTCGCGAAAGTTTACCTTCCAAATCCTGCGCACCGGCAGCTCTAGCCTGACATAAGACCTAGGCTCTGGCAGCAGAGGACTAAGAGTGGAACCCTCCTAAGCAGGCCTAGCAGTGGCCTCCGCCACCAACTCCTCTGGTAGTTCCGCCATGAGATCCTCTGACCCCACCGGCTCCCCAGCGGTGGGCTCCTCCGGCCTTTCCCTGGCCTGGGCAGGTTCTCCAGAGATAACCTCCTCTGCAATCTCTGCTCTAACATCAACCACCGATTGAAGCTCTCCAGAGGTGGGCTCCATAGACAATGCAATACCCGACACAACAAGAGGCTCAGCAGGCGCCTCCTTGGGTCCCCCAGCTGGTGTCTCTCCCTGCGGAACAGCAACCCGCTCCACTGTGGACTGCATAGGGAGCTCCAATGGCACCAGATGTCCTAGCTGCGGCAGGGCCAGCACAACATAGCTGATGGCAGGGCACAATCTAGCCCTATAAACCTCAATGGCGGACTCCTCGCTGCATACGCCGGAACTATCTCCAACTCTAGCAAGCTAACCAACCAAAACACTCCCTGGATCAGGGGAGTAGGATGAGGAAGGCCTCACTGCCACCGCCATCGTCATCCCCTTCACTGCTAGACTCGTGGGAGACCCCTTGCTAGATGGCTCCCTGATCACAAGAGCCCCAGTCTTCCTCTTCTTAGAAGGTTTCACCATTTTCTATTCAAGCAAGAGAGGTCCCTACTTGGCCTTCTTGGCCTCATCGCGAGAGACCAAGTGGTCTCTCTAAAACTCCCCAATGTGGTTGTCCACCAGCTTGAACAACCACTCCAGGGACTCCGTCTCTTCATCAACAAGAGTCCCGGTATAAATTTTGGGCATCTTACCCCATTCCTTGGCCAACGACCAAGACTCACCCACACGAACAAAAAAGAACCGATTCTTCTAGTTCTTTAAGAAATCGTATATGGCGGTACTAACCTGGAGACTACCGTGTGGAGCCAAGGAGATCCACTTTCCTCCCTGGTTAAACTTGAAGAACACCCTGACCATCCCTACTGTCAGCCTCTTCGTGTGCTAACGAATGAATATACAGAATATACTCAGGTACCGCACGGCGTTCGCATGAAATTGCACGATGGGGACCTGGAGGGCCATAAAAGTCTCCAACAATTCATCGGGGACCTGAACATACATGCCACTCCTCAAGTGGGCCTTATAAATGGTAACGAAGCTCTCTGGCGGCATGCACGCCCTGTTTTCCTTAATAGGGACTCTGAAGACTATCTCATTTGGAATGTTGTACTCCATGTACAACTCTTTCACATCGATTTCCCTAAGAACGGAAGTTATTTCAAAAATGGAATCCATGGGAATGGAAGAAGGAGGAAAGCGCAACACTTAGAAAATTTTTAGGAAAGGAAAACGAAGGAAAGCGTGGGAAATATAAAAGTGAAATGGACAGACAACTTAAAGGGCAGTGTGAACGCCAATCAAAATAACCGTCTCGTAAATGTGTGCCATCATTGCTTCCACATGGTGTTTCCTGAACGGACACAATCAAATCAAATCCCCTGGCGCATTAATTATCGGGATCTTCAATTCACCGCGTGCAAACACATGGCCACCTTTTAGCCCAACAGAACGGCTGAGGATGGCGCGTCACTCCAACTCCCACAAGTTCTCCGGATTTCGGCCTAGACGATCAACAGATATGGTCAACATTTTCTTCAACAGTTCTTTGGATTTTGACCTAGACGATCAATGGAGACGGTCAACATTTCCTTCAGTAGTTCTCCGGATTTTGGCCTGGACAGTCAACGAATCCGATCAATATCTCTTTTAGCAGTTCACTGGATTTTGGACCAGATGGTCAGCAAATCCGGTCAACTCCCCTTACAAGAATTCACTAGACTTTGTTTTAGACGGTCAATGCTTCCTTCTCTAGAACAGCAAATCTTAGCGGACACCAATCACGTGACCCATCATGAACATGCTAGAGGCTAGGATTCAAACCACCAGCATGGGGGTTAGTAATGGGTATGCCCATAGTGGGCTAGCCCAAGAAGGAGAGACGGCCCAAATCCACGAAGGCTCATATATGTGCTTAGACGGTCTACGCGGATAGTTAACCGGACAAAATGCAAAGAAAATTGGTTTCGCTTGGCAGTAGGGCAGATGACTGGTTCAAGGAGATGGTCAACATTTCTATTGACCGAAAACGCCGTAGTAGGCCGACCACAAGAGCAGGCCTCGTGTGGGGCAAGCCCAGTTTGGCCCACACTTCCATCCACGACCAATAATGGTCTTCTCCCCTGATTACTTGCTCTCCTAAAAGGCAATCTTCATGGTAATGGTCACCCAAGATTCAGGCGCACATCCCACAAGAAAAGTGCAAAATTCTCTCCCTTGTCTGCCGCAAACCCTAGCAATTACAAAATGCAGAAGGAAGGTAATCCACCCATGGAGTCGTTACTGCTATTAAAGCTCCATCCCAAGAAAGGAAGCCATCCTACCTAAGCATGGGAATCAAGCCTTCCTGCTCAAGGAAGGTTGCCTAGCATTGCATCTATAAAAGCCCATGGTGACCTCACTCCTGAACATGCTTTTATCCTCATGCATAAACGCTCCTAATATTAGCATTCACCTTCATCGTCGAGCTCTCTCTCTCTCTACAAAAAATCTCTCATGCTTGCCGTGAATATCCCTTTCAGTCACTACATTCCTTGCGACTATAGTACCAGAAACAAGCGCTCCTTTCGACCCTCAAAAAGCCTCTCACGATGAGAGCAAAACCCCAACCACAAATACTCTCTACATTTCTTGTTTTTTTTTCTTTTCACCCCAATCTTCTTATTCTTCGATGGCTGTTTACTGAATTGAATATCGAAGTATTTTTGGTGGGACAATCTCCCGTCATCACCTGACCTCTCATTTATTGTAGTGATGTGTAGGATCCACACTCAGTAAATGGAGTCGGATTCAACGATCGATTTGACCTGAACCTGTTCGAAATTTGGATCCAAGACGCATCAACAGTCCTTAAGCAAATTCACCCGCTTGCACTATCACATGATCATCTCCTCTTTATGACACAATTTCTCAGACATTTAGAATCAAATAGACAATAACTATCTCCACAAGTAATATTTATAAATCCTTAAAGCAAAGGTCCCTATCGCTGAGTCATGATTTGGAGATATTCTAGTCATAGACTTCCCACCAATTTAACCCAAGGGCAATCACCCATACACACTACAGGAAAACACAATCTTAAATATTCCTTAAAAGCATCACATTTTACTACAATTCACTTAATCTATTAGGGATCAACCCAAACGACATGTTCAATAATTTACCATTCATATCTTGAAAGCTATCTTCACATATCTTATTTTGACGAATATCGATCATTTCTAAGCCAAACGCCTCACAAACGTTGCAAACCTTCGAGGAATACTAACGGATAACTTATTGGATTCAACTAAACCCAAGAAAATCGTGTACCTTCACGACATCAATCAGTCTTTTCCAATGCCCGCTTATCAAATTTTTCATCTCCCGAATAACCTAAATTTTTAATCATCTACGTGTAACCTTATCAGTTCATTTTACTCACCCCAAAGGTTCTAAAGTATCCTTATTCCTAGTCTGGCAAGTACTTAGTCCATCATGGCTTCCACCGTGTCATAGACTCTATAATGTCCTAAACTCTGCTTCTTGATCTCGCGGTTGGCCACAACCACGTGCAGTTCTTCATCTAGGTGCCATGAGTCAGCTGCTAATATCCTTTTTGAAATAAAAATAATGCAGGTTAATTTACACTTTGAACACTAATTAGAACACTACATTCTATACGATCTGACACAAATATTAATCCTAATTTAATTCTAGCCTAAGTTATTTAAACTAGGATAACTAGAACTATCCAATCTAATTTAATCTTCCTATGCCTTTACCTACTTATTCAATCTATCTTACTCTAATTTAAACTTATACATAAGATTCAAATTAAATCTAAAACATTTTCATATCTGATACTACCTGTGATGAACCTGATCAGGATTAGGAGGCAATGAAAAACTCCCCTCTCCGAACGGCCATCAAAAACACCTAAATACAAATCATAAAATAATAAAATCCATCCATAAATATAAAATCCATCAAAAATATGAACATCTAGACAAATACAGGATCCAAAATGCCACAAATAGATGCATAGCTTCAACACCATATCATCCGGATACGACGTCGGGATAGAGAGATACCTTTAAGTATCTGAAAACAAACCATAATAACCTGTAGAAGTATATAAAATCATCGATATACATCGAAAACTAAACTCATTAGAATATCATCGATATGATATAAACACAGCATCATATCCTCGCAACATATACACAAGTATTCCATACATATGCACAAAACCACAAAAATCATCCTCCAAGCCTAGCTTAATCCACAAACTCTACTCCTCATCGGGCTTAAATTTGTACTCATCTGAAGGTAAAAAAAGTAATGAGTGAGCCAAATACTCAATAAGGTACAAATATAACAATGACAATGCACTATACGTTAAAATAAATCGAGGAAACATGATAGGATCATAATGCATATGTAAAAATGTAGAATATGATCAAAAATATTTTCGAAATACATTTAACTTTCATATCTTATTTCTAATTTCCTTTGGATATAGATATTACATTTAAATTTTTAATTTTACTTTTGAGTCCTTTAATTCAAAAACATGTAGAAACTTTACTCATATTTAGAGATCAGGGCTAATAGGCATTACCAGCTAACGGGGCAGATATTGAGAAAATGGATTGTATCCACTCCACACAATAAAAAGGCCTTATGCTTCTAATTAGAGGCCAGAACAAATAGAGTCTGTCACATAAATCCTCACGACAGGGCATTTTCCTCAATACTATTGTAATATCTTAAGGCATGAAAGAACGGAGCGGATATTGAGGAAATAATTTGTATTCACTCCATACAATCGAAAGGCCTTATACTGCCAATTAGAGGCCAGAACGTACAGAGTTCATCACATAAACCCCCACGGCAGGGCATTTTCTTTGATATCTCTGTAATATCCTAAGGTATGCCAAGAAATACTAAACACTGAAATATAAATACTTGATCCAATTTCATGATTACTTTATATAGTTCAAATTTGAAACTCTATACAAACATACGGATACTGAAAATGGACAATGGATAACAAATATGGGTAACAGATTCTGATACTAAGAACGGATAACAAATAACAACTTCAGATGACAGATACCGAGTACTGACAAGGATAACAAATTATAGAAATTGATGACAGATACCCGTATTGATGACAGATAACAAAATATAGAGTCCCAATTTCTTGTTTCAGATCCAAATTCATATTCTTGTAGAAACGGATACATATTTCACATACTTGGGATCTAAATACATAATCTCATATTCTTACAAATACATATTCATATTCTATATTCCTGTAGACTTATTCGGATATATATTTTCATATTCACGAGCGCTGCCTCGAGCGTCCCTCGGGGGTCATGCTACTGGAATCAGCGCTTGAGTGGGGCTCAAGTGCCCCTCGGGCAACCGTCAAGCCACATCAAGCCTACAGCGAGGCAGTTTTGGGCACGCACTGTACAGGACCCATTTCAGCCCTTCTAATCTAATTTTTCACATCCTTAAATCTCAATTTTGATTATTTAGCTTAATAAATTATGATTATCATAATTTAAAACTCAAATCTTACTTATTGATTAACATTTCAAGGCTTACAATGCCAGTTCTCAATTTCGTCAATTCTGAGTCTTTGGACTCTTTAATCTAATTTCTCCCACGTTCTTTAACCTCAATTCACTTATATTAAGTTTGTTACTCATATTTATTATATTTTAGAAATTGGTACCTTACAGTGCTCATCCTTGCTAGGAGGAGGTCATGGCACTAAGAAAAGGTGGTTGCCGACTAAGTTTTGAGGCTGTCATTGACGGGCTTTTGCTAGTCTAGGCTGTCACCTACATATACCCGTCAACACTTGGTTTATCAAAGGACGTCATGGCTTTCATACATCTGGTCCTAACCCATCGATCATTGTAGACTTATGGTGCTCGTCCCTTTAGAAGGGAGTTATAGCAAGCATGCTGAAAAATCCCCTAAGGTTTTGAATTCGAACACACATTGACTACTCAATGATGGGATCGAGGTTTAAATTTGACCATATATGGGCTACTCGGTATGGAATTCATGTTCAAATTTGACCGCATATAGGCTACTCGATGTTGGACTGAGGTTCAAATTCAACAGCGCNTGGGCCGCTCGGTGCTGGACCAAGGTTCAAATTCGACCGTGTGTGGGCCGCTCGATGCGGAACTAAGGTTTAGTAACGGGCAAATGAGAAATCGTCCGATTTAGAGGTAGCCCATGTTGCTTGAATTTAGGCAATGTTATGAAAGCATTCGTATGAGTAGGTAGACAATAAACAAACAGTTATTTTATTAATTTGGGTATGATTCAAATACTCAACATGATGTATACAAAACTTTCCTGAATTTAGCATGGAATCATCGTTGGTACTTGCGGTGGATGGTGTGCTATGCCCTCGAGACTAGGTAGTTGTCCTTGCCAACACACAACTTGCATGTGCCGAGGATGGACTTTGATCGCCGAAAAGGAAGTGTCTTGTAGCGTGGAATGCCACAGGAAAAAGGGGGCCGAGGGCTCGGCCCTCCTTGTGGGCATTTGAGACAGCATTCGATACCGCACTAGGAACTTACGATGGCTGGGGAGTCCAGCAAAGTGTAAAAGTGATCCAAATGGAACAGCAGATCAGAACTTCAATTGAGAGACTCCAGGTGTTGTTCCCAAATAATGAAAAGAGATGGAGACGACTGAGTCCTCATCCTGAACGGTTGCCTGGTTAGGTCAGCAAAGTGCCTTCTAAGGCCGTGGAGTTCCTTATTGAGTACGGGGTCCCCTAGTGTTACGGAAATGGCATGGGCCATGTGGCTTTGGACTTTCATGTCACATTATGACTCTATTGGTCTTCTGGTCAATGCTAGGCCCTGTTACCCATAACTGCCTAGGCCACAAGGACGTTAGGCCACTGGCTTTTTTATGGATGCTGGTCCACACCAATTTGACAGGGTGCTGGAGGGTGGAGCCCCCAGCATAGTGTCTTCGAACTGACTCATGCGATCCGAAAAAGGGTGCTAATCCATACTCCAAGAGTCTACATGCCCTGGGGCTAGTTGTTAGCATAGCTACCCAAAAAGAGGTCATCGCCATGGGGATGTTTCTGGTTGGAGCTGATGGGTAATTAGCCGAGCACATTGAGCCCCATCGTGAGTATAGTGACAACTTCTGGAGGATCCGCTACTTTGCATGGGGCCAATGCGGTGCACCCTCGCGGGACCAACCTTGCCAAGCCACCTTGTTAAACCTCTTGCTCTAGCAAGGTCACTTGTGAGCTGAAGGCCTAACACTCTGGAGGCCTCTCCTAGTCGACCCTCTTGCCCTCATGAGAGGACGGTTGGATGTTTATCGGCACTGTAGGAGTCTTCTTCACAGGAATAATGTTTCTAGTAGTCTCGAGAATAGTGAGGGTGTCACGGCTTTGGCTTTTGTCCTATATTTCGGGACCTGGTCTATCTTTCCACCGAGAGTGGGCCTTGTAGCTTAGATCCTCTAGAATACGGTCGTAAGGTGGATAAGATTTTCCTTGGCGAGTGATCTCTTCCTCCAACTCCTCCTTTTGGGAGTGTTGAGGTCTGTGCATGGGAAGAAGGAGCCCCCAGCCGCCAGCCGTCAAGGCAAGCGCATGGGACTTGTAGCCGCTTAAGCATGACGTACAAGGTAAGACCAAATATTGTCATGGCTACCTATAGGGTCATCGCAATAGAGGTGATGTCTCTGGCTGACATGCTGGTTGGAAGCATGAGTACTGATTGCTCTTATTTGCTGATGTGTAACCTTCTGGTGCCGGAAGGGAGAGGACCTTAGCTGACGAGTAGGCAGCGTCTTCCGGCTTGGGAGGCCGTGCACAGGAGCAGATCTCTTTGCACCTGAGGGTGTCCCAGTCTTCTGCATGCCTCTAGTAACTTGGTTGACTATCAAGCTGCGATTTGGCCTATTGCTCGGGCTACCCTAGCCTCGAGGTCGTCGGGCCTCTAGATCCTCTGAGGATACTAGCTCTCTCCGATCATCTGGAGGTCGGAGGGTGGAGCCCCCAGCATTAGACTTTCGGATGGGTGTGGACTGTTTGGGGCCAACATGATGTTGACGTTAGGTTATGGATTACCCCCGTACAGGCCTGTACGTCAACCTACATATAGAGCATATCTCACACCTCTAAATACGAGTTTCGTCTCATTGTTTATTCACAAATTAATGTCCCTAATACCAACTACTTTCGATGACCATCATTATCCGTCTTCAATACATTGTAATCTCAGGGTACATAATAGGTAAAGAGTGACTTTTTTGAAGTCAGATAGTGCAATGATCCACTATTCATCACCCAACTTGTCTCATAACTCATAAAATTTCATATCTTCCTTGCATCAATGACTAAAAGGTCTCCGTAAGTAGTGATATAGAAGCCCAATCATTATCATCATGATCCTTCCACTCTTACACTTACAACCACCCTCTTATTTTCTCTTAAAATAATTTCGCTTCATTTAGACATTCTCGCCACAATGAAAATATTCGATATTCTCGAACTTAAATCGACTGCTGCTCCTCTTCAATTTACCTCATCTCTCCCTCGATCTCTCGTGCCCCTGACTACTAGCAGACATCGTGACACTTGATTCACTTAAGATCTTAGCAATGATAGGAATTGGAATCATATTTCAACCAGAAGAGCCATGTGTAGACATCACACAACCCTCCGGATTGCTTATTTATTGAATGTGATTCATAATGAAGCAATTCAAAATCTAATACAAAATGACCACAAAAGCACCATGGAGTTCAAAGAAAATTGATTGCGCGGGTGCAAAAGTCACCATTCAACCACTAATCACTCTTTTAGTTAAAGTATTATATTTTAAGTTTTTTAAATAATATTTTTATATAATTTTTAAAAAATTTAAAAATAAAATTTTGGATAACTTACTTTTACCCAACCGAAATAATTAATAACATTTCATCCAATAAACATTTTCTTATTTCTTTTTATCATATCTATTAACAAACTCTTAATTTTAGAATTATAACTTTTAAATTTACCCTCAAAAATTGTAAAATTTTAAACTACAGTATATTTTAATTCTTATTTACCAAACAAAAAAATATTTTTCAATGTCAAAGAGTTGAAACATAAAATAATATATCTAGTCCTATTTTATGTCAAACAAAAGAATTAAAATTAGGCATAGGATTTCAATTCCAATTCTAAATTCTAGAACCCAATTCCATTAACCAAACGGAACCTAAACATCAAAACAAACAAATTTAAGAATTACATACATATTTAAAAAATTCATGGCCAATCTTTAATAAAGAATTTGTGCAACATTTTAATGAGCTTTAGCCAAACTCGAAGATGCATAATCTCATTCATAGAGATGCATCATATAAGTCTTCACATAGAACAGTAAAAATCAAACTTGTGATGCTTTACCAATTCCTTGGGGACAATGATGTCTTCCAACAAGAGATAAATTCAGTAATGCCAATTAAGAAAGCAATTTAGCAAAATTTGCTATTCCCATTAGGACACAAGGTGGAAAGACCAGGCCGTAACCAGACATTCACTTACAAGTAACCAAAATAGCAAATACCAAAACGCCTCATAAAAAATCATATTTTCAGAGTCAAGAAGTTTATTCATCCATTTTGTGCTGCCAGCCACCCCTATAAGCTACTGACGATCCGTTGTTGCCTCTTATTCTTTCTTGCCAATGCCATGGGACATATTGTATATCCCCCTACCCTGTATAAAGCATGCAAAAGACTGGGTTATACGTAAAATGCATAAAAGGTTAACCGGGTGTTTAATTGGGGACCGAAGTAAAATGGGAATGGAATACATATTACCATGAATAAAGAAGAATATTATATTAGTTAATTTGCATGGAAAATAAATATTACCTCCCGAAATTACAGGCAATTAACAACAAAAGTGGCTGAAAGAGGGGCAGCAGTGGCAGTAGAGATCTGGTGGAGGGGACTGCCGATGCCAGTGGGGCGTCACCAGAGGTGGGCCAGAGCAGACAGGGCGTGGCAGCAGGGTAAGAGTAAGAGGGACCATTAATTAATTTTCCCACTTGTTCGGGAAAAAACAAACCCACCCCCATATAGAATTAGTTATTCCCGATTCTCTAGTAAGAAATATCCCCAAGTAATATTTATTTCTGGTCTTCATTTTGGGTGAGGTCGGAATAAATATATGGCTGGCTAAGAAATCTCATAGCCCATTCCTATCATTGAGCCTGAGGTTCAGAGCAAACTCTAAACGGATGACTAATTTGCAAAGACAATAGAGAAAGTAAAATCAGAAACCTAATAATAAAAATTGAACTCGAGACTACAGATATAATTACAAGCTATTCTAGAAGAACAAAATAGGTCATGCCAGACATGATTAAGGCACCAAGATGGTTTTTTTTTTTTTTGTGTGTGTGTACTCCTATGCTAGGAGAGAGACATATTTTAAATGCTAAATGGCCCACAGAATCATGCAGGTGGCATATAGCATAAGCGGCAATTTAAACATAAAACTAACAAAATAAAGAACAGTGAAAATTTTAAACCTAAAACTCACAATCAGGAATAGTGAAGAAGCTGCCAGAGCAACAGGAATGGCAACCGAAGTAATCTTATCATAGGGTCCCTTCAGATATGTGTGTTTATGGATGGACTGGAAATACTTCTGCTTCTCAATAAGCCTTTCTCTTGGAACAAACGGTGCTTCAGACATCCTGCAAATAATTACGTTTGGTTTATGTAGCTCTCAAGCAACGCAATGAAATTCAGATTTGGAGGGAGAATTGCAGGGTGAAGCTACAAGTCATGCAACGTCATTTCTGGATGCAAAAAACATGGCATTTCTAACAGTCACATGTATTCAGCATCAAGTAGGACCCTGGAGGAGTCAATAAATCAGATGGTAAATATACTGTTGTTAGGTGTCTAAAAGGATTACATAATGCCATAAACATACAACAATAAAAAAGTCCTAAATTCTGTAAATTAAAATCACCTATATGAATTTAATTTCGTAGTTTTATTGTATTTAGTCCAATATCTTTCTGTGAGTAAAAAAAATCTTTGATTAATTTTTGTCATCTTACTCCAAGTTTTTCTTGGTGCTCTATTTCTTTAGACTTCTTTTTTTTTTTTTTTCAACCTCTTCCTTTCTTTCTTCAACTCCAACTAATTCACCTTTCCACGTAAGTATTTCCTTTAACACTACTTTGGATATTGGTTTAAGGTTATAGAATGACATGATTGTAAATTAATTTTAATAGAAACTGATGGGACATAAGCCAATTCAACCATCCATTCCTCTTATGCTAACAAGGAAATACACATGAAAAAAACCATATCCATGTTTAATTTTAGCATGTAAAACAAATACCGTGGTAATTAAGCTCTATAAGATTAGATTGGCACTCTGGGAACAGCATATCCAGATGCAAGCATATCTACTTAGACAACATGGGATTGCTGTGATAATTTTTTTAGAAACACAAAAAGAAAGTAGTTCCTGTGATCTGACTTCCGTGACTAACCCAGGATAGTCCATGGAACAGGTCACATTCTGCATTTAAGATACAATAGAGGGCAGCAAAAGTACAAACTGAAATCGCACATCTAAAAGACAAAAAAGGACAGATAGAGATACAATTTTTCTTTCGAAAATACGTCTGTATGTGAGTGTAGAAGCTTGCCTCAACCATATACACACAATTTAAGAAGTTCAAAAAATTTTATCGAAGATAGAAATGTTGAGAATGTGGAGTTATTAAGAAAAGATAGGACATGAAATGATGTTATTTAAAAAAAAAAAAAAAAAGCAGGATGCTGTCCATAGAACTAGAAATGCAATAGATGTGCTCAAGATAGTTCGGTCATATAAAACAAATGCCATCTAATGCACTTGTTAGGAAATATGAGAGCTTAGAAAAAAAAATACAATAAAACAAAGGCAGAGCAATGCCAAAGAATAAAGGAAATCATTAGGCATGAACTCACGTATTTGGACTATGTAGAGGACATGGAGGCAAAGAATCCATGCACAGAACCCCCTTAGCGGGAAAAGTCTTTGTTTGGTTTGATTAGGTAAGGTAAATTTCATAACAGATCAAGAGAGCTGCACTAAATGTAATATCTCAGGTTCTAGCAGTCAAGCAAACAGTTGAACATAGTTGCAATTTTCAAAGTGATCTTTCTTTTTCTTTTTCTGATTTTTTTGCTTGACAGGCAAGTGAAACCTTAATTTAGAGAAAAACACTAAAGGTGGTGTAACCTTGGTACACTACACATATACCTTGAAAAAAGGACAAAAGATGTCAACAAAACATTACCTAGAGAGCCTAACATCATCAAAGACAAGAGCAAAGTAACACTGCCTCAACCTTCAATAGCTTTGTTAAAGAGCAGTTGCATGGCTCTTTATTTAGGCACTCTTCCATCTTCAGGTAATTTCTGCCTTATTTAGCTAAGCAGTTTTGTCTTGCTCCAGTTGTCTACCCTCATCTATGCTTATGAAATAAAGAAAACATCAAATACTGTGCCCTACCTAAGAGACTAATAGTAATGCCCCATTCGCACAAGTTTGTCTTCTTGGGTTACTTTGTTTGGCAAGCTTCAGTAAGCTTTCAATGAGATCTTCCCCTAGAAAAATGAATGATTTATCAAGGGAAAAAAATCAACACAACACACAGATCTGAGACCCTTAAGAACTTGAACCCGCCCCCTCTTAACACAAAAAAATCACTCTGTTTTGAGGATGAGCCATGAAGAAAATGCCAAAACTACATATCCTTCATTTGATGAAGCATTTGCATTATAATTTCCATGGCTGTTCCATTCACCAATTGCACCTTTGCTTCCAATTTTTCTTTATATTGGACATAACCTCAAACTCAACAATTCAGCTTGAGTAGACGCTCTGCACTTATTCATTATATTCTTGTCCACTGAGCAGTTACTAAAAAGTTCTGCTACCATAGACATCCTATACATCACAATACATTATCTACCATAATGCATCAAAAGAGTCTCTACAGCTTTCGCATCTTGAGAGATGACACTAGACGCCTAGGAGAACCATGCCATAAGATTTTTTTCCCTCTTTCCTAAACTATGACACCTCAATAAAAGCAAAATATAATTAACTCTTGTCATTCCACATGCTAATCAAAACAATTCAGTCATCAGGCTCAGTTTCTAGTAGCTGCATCTGAAAAAGAGGTATTAATCCCTTGAAAATGACCAGCAAGATGGAAAGATTATAGTCACAACAACTAGACATCTCCAATGTAGCATGCAGCTTTTACCTGGGTGCATCATAGTCAACTAAAATAGACTATAGGCGCAACCAAATAAGCACTCAACCTTTCCAATGTTGCACATAACTTTCACATGTGTGAATTATAAATAATTCATTGCATAATGTCAATCAGGCTACTATGGTCCAACTTACTGCCAAGTTTTCCAATTTATGCTAGAACAGTACACTTGCAATAAGCATGCTCTTAGCCGAAGCACACTCTTTAATCACAGCTAATACACTGGAATCTCAAAATAGTTAAATCACAACTTTGTCAAAATAATAATTTCAGTACCATTAGTTTCATCTTTGACACAAAGAATATTTAATACTATAACACAACTTTGGAATGTAAACACATGATCAGAGATATAATGAACAAAGGATTGTATAACTACTCACACTGCAGCTTTTAATAATCAAAGTCTAGGAACACTAGTTTTGGGATTGATCTCTCCTCCATTATTATGAGATGCGACCACATAAACACTCAAGATATAATTAATAGTAATCAAAATTCCTCAAACAAAATGGAACATACTCAGAAATCCATTTTTTTAAAAAGAAATGAATAGTGTCATACAAACGGAACCAACTCAGATCAAGTTCTATTTTCTAAAGCACG
Organism: Nepenthes gracilis; assembly: GCA_033239525.1. Lineage (NCBI taxonomy): Eukaryota > Viridiplantae > Streptophyta > Magnoliopsida > Caryophyllales > Nepenthaceae > Nepenthes > Nepenthes gracilis. Next base: position 4,238,496 of record BSYO01000040.1, read on the forward strand.
GAACAAGATTTTTTAAGCACATCACGACTGCAAACTAAATCAATTTATCTCCGAGGGTTTGATAAAAAAAGAGTACAATCCAAATGACAAATGGACTGAGATGCCCACACTTGGATAAGGAAATGGACCCATGGCAAGACCCCTGGGAACCGAGCCCTTGAGGCCATCCCCCTAGGGTCAAGTCCCTAGGGCCGAAATCCCAGTGGTCAGAACAAACTCCTAGACCCAAACTCCAAAGGATGGACAGAAATATAGGGAGGGGCTGTGCCTGAAAAATGGCCAGGTTTACTTGAAGCTGAAGGCATCTCACATCATGACAATAAAATAGTCAGCAGAATATTAAGGAGGCACAGATCACAAGGAAGGATGTCAAGGGATGCCACAATGCCAGCATAAATGATGTTCAAGGCTTTGCTATTAAAGCTATAGCACTCTACATCAAATGGGAGGAACAATCTTCCAGAGAACACATGTTATATAACTTTGATTCAGATACCACTGTAATCTCTTTTAAAAGAAGCCTACTTGACCTTTCACCTACCAGACCAGAGTCTAGCACCCGCCTAGGTCCACAAGCTCCTATAGTACTCACATAGGACTCAATTGTGTAAGGATCCAGACCTCTTACTAGTCCAGAACTTCCCCCTCAACAAGAGTCCCTAAACCTAACAATATCTCATTACCAACGAGGTATTTCTTTCCTCTTGACTCCTCCAAAATTGCTTAGCATGTTCACTGAGCAGAAGGACCCGAAGGACACATCCCTGGCCCTGTGACCTCTTGTTTTGTGTTGTGAAGTGGAGAAGTCATGATTCATTGATCCAGAATTAGCCCTTCAGGTTGAATATAATTTCTAGGTCTCCATCAATATCAATCATTGACTATAACAAACCAGTAAAAATCCAAAAGCCACAAAAATCTAATCAGATCTAACAGAATAACAAGACGCATAAACCTTAAACGGTATTTCCACAATCGAAAATACAACCTACAAGTCGGTGAACTACTTGATTATGTCAAATAGTAGAATCGGCGTAATTTATAATAGACATCTAAATCAAGTTTGTTTATATAAATGTGATAACTTTAGACAAGAAGAAGACAGTATTTGTGTAGCCGATCTATCAGAAAACGGAAAAGTCAGAATTTACGACCAGACATAGACATTCGAAGGCTATTAGATAGAGAACCTGTGCGCCAACTGTGAGATGCTGAGCGAGCCTGGAGATGAAAAACAATAAAAAAACCGTGGACAGATGAAAATTGGATCGGAGAAAGATGAGATATCGAGAAGAGCGAAAGAGGAAGGAACGGAAGGGCTTACTGCAGACGGAAGAAGCGGACCCGACGAAGATAGAAGTTGGAGCCGTCGAAGTGGGACGAATGGGTCACAGATAACGGGATGAACTATAACAAGTATATCGATCTCATATTTTAATTATTTCTTACATTCAATTGATTCGTAGTAGCAATATAGTATATCAAGAAATAATAATAATAATATTATTATTATTATTGGACAACTACTTTTAAAATAATATTATATTTATAAAATATAAAATTTATTATAATATTTATAAAATGATAAGTAAAAAATTATAATTTTTTTTCATCTTTGTAAGGTAAATATTTTATACTATTTTTAATTTATTACTGATATGTCCCAAAAATTTAAATTGTTATACAAATTAAGAAATCATGTTAATCACTCAGTTGGTTCAATTGGCAACAGATCTTGTATTCATAACTTAAATCATTATCCTACGCACAATAATAAATTAAACGAGATGTAATAAGTATATAAAATTTATTCCCTGCTATATCTTCTAATATTCAAATTAATAGTCTTTTTTAGAAAAATAAAAATGTGTAGAAGGAAAGTTTAAATTAAAAAATGATGAGAATAAGTGTAAGCTTGGAGAACATGATTTCACTCTACTAAAATACACTTTTTGTTTGAGCTTTTTTTTTATATCTTTCTTGAATCTCTCCCTTAATTTAGGAAAGTTGAATTTATAATTAGGGCTCTAATCGACTAGTTAACCATCAAAACTATTGCATGACAATAAGTAAAAAAGCGTTACTTTTAGAGTGTAAATGTTCTTTGAATTAATTACAAAATTATCTGACTATTAATGTGGGTACCATTTTGACCATCTCTAGATTGAATTATCTACTAGTATATTATTATTCCTCAATTAACCATAATCATTTGTTAAAATTAAATATTTTATTTAATACTGTTCAAGATCGTTATCCAGAAGACCCGATTGGTTTGATACTCTCATATCTAAGCTATTGATGCTTTAACTCTGCATCAACTTTAAGTTGAGTTGCTTATTTTTTGTTATACCTAACAATTATATTTAAGATATAAAAAATATACTTTTTATTTTATTTTTTATAGATGTGTTCAAAAATTTACGATATGATAAATATAATTTAAAAAATAAAAATTAGAAATTATAGATAAATTATGGATAATTTATAATATAGTAAAACCCATTATATAATAAATTATAAAGATGGAGTATATTTCTTTTGAGGTGTTCTTTTACTTAATTGTTTATTTTTTATTCAAAAAGCATTTTAAAAGCTATTATTTTTGTTAGGCTCTGGCTTTTGAAAACCTTTAAAAGCCTTTTTTTTTATTTCCTAACTTATATATATAATATGTACGGTTGAGAATGAGTTTAAGTTTTTACTTTAATCATCATTAATTAAATTTAATTAAAATTAAAATAAAAAAATTAGATCAAAAGCCAATTTTAGATTACATTATTGTGAGTTGATGGATATTTGATTGGTGCGTCATACATATTCTAAGCAAAGAAGTTTCGTCTGATTGTCGACTAAACGAAGCTTGAACATGTTTTTTCGTATACTTGCACTCGATGCACTTCCAAGGGACACTCGATGTGACCGTTGTGTAACACTGTTCCTAGTCTCAACACTCGATGTGTGCTTGACGAACGTTCAAGCGCCACTCTTTTATATATAGTATATTTGACTGATTTTCGATCATTTTTTACTAAATTTTAAAAGAAGAAAGAGAAGAAAAAGAGAGGAAAAGAGAGAGAGAAAGTTAGAGAAGCCAAATTAAAATAATCTCAAGTAAAATTTTGATAATTTAAAATTAAGGCAAGTGTATTTCCAAGCATTCTTTCATTTGTTGCTATTCTTTCTTGATTTTTCTAAACATTTTTTATTTCAAATGCTCGTATACGACACATTTTTATAACTAAAACATTTATATTTCACATATATGTAATATTCTCTCTATTGTACTGCAACAATGCATGAAATTATGTTTAAATCTATATATATTATGTTATTCAGTTGATTCTGCATTTGTCTTTTATACATGAACTATATTTTAGACGTAAGTCTCTATCATTTTTTATTTTCATATAAAACAATCCCACATGTTAAAATTTACTAAGTGCATTTTTTGCATGTCCTGAAAAGTCATCTATTTATCCCTGCATACAAGTCATTTGAAATAAAAATAGTTAAATATAATCAATATAACTAATTTTTCTGTAACTATATTTGAAAATCTCATAATATGGCGTTAAATATTTTAGATTATGTCCAAATTTATATTGTAAATTATAGTCTTTCACGATAAGGAATTTAAAAAATTTGAAGAAAAACTCTACAATTATTAAAGAATTAAGAATATTTTTTCTAAAATAAAAAAAATATAATAATTATGAGAAATTGTGTAAAATTTTCATATGTCTAAATATCAAAACATTGTAATAAGTTCAGTAAGTAATATATTATAACATACTTAGTATATTATAGTGATAATTAAAATTCGAACCTATCATCCATAAGTAAAAGTGGCATTCGATCCCGTCTGAATAAGTGATATGTATAACGGCTCACCTACGGTTCATGAATAATAGTATAAGGCTTTTAATTATATGAAAATAAATATAACCCAAGTTTTGAGTATCTGCTCATTTAGTCGGTAAGATCATACTAATCATTGCTTCCTAAGAAATTGTATATTTGAGTATGGATTGTATGATACAATTTAAATAAAAATTTTAAAAAAAATTAAAAAGTTATATACATTTGTCATGAAAAATTCGTGATGTTTCATAAAATTTGGTTCATTACTCATATCGACACGCTTGATAATAATTGTATATTTAATTATGAAATTAATGTCATACTGAACTCTCGACTTATTCTTATTTTTATTTTTTACTAACCCATTCAGATTAGCGGTTTGGGTACTTATAGGATGAGTAGGATCAAATGAAGAGATACCAAAGAAATTAGGATTAGAAATGTTGATTTTAATGATGCATTTAATTTTCGAATAGTAACTTAAAATGATTATGATATTCAAACGATGGTTTGTAAATTAAGATATTAATGTTAATTTTTAATTATGATTGTTTAGATACTTTGATTTTAATTTAAACATGGCTCCTTAAGTATGATTCATGTTAATGTAATTTTTATAACTGGCATATTCCGTGACCCTATGTGATCGTGTGTCGATGTCGGGTTGTGTTTGATCAAAATATATTTTCATACCTGTCCGTTATGGCTTCCAAGAATACTGCGCTTGTGGTGAGCTCGAGCCCAAAATCCAGAAATCCCCCACTCGCCTTGTACTTGCTGCGAGCTTAAGTCCAAAATCCAGAAGTCTTGTGCTCGCTGTATGCTCGCTGCGAGCTCGAGCCCAAAATCCAGAAGCTATGTGCTCACTGTGTGCTCCCCGTGAACTCGAGCCCAAAATCCAGAAGCCCTGTGCTCGCTGTGTGCTCGTCACAAGCTCGAGCCTAAAATCCAGAAACCCTGTGCTCTTTGCGAGCTCGAGTCCAAAATCCATAAGCCCTATACTCGCTGTGTACTCACCGCGAATTTGAGCCCAAAATCTAGCATCCTCCCGCTCGCTGCGCGCTTGCTCTTTGCTCAAGTGCGCCGAGAGTTTCATGTGAAACCTTATGTGCCGCTTGCCCGCGCTAAAGCCATGACGGGAGTAAGTCGGCTAAATTAGCACGTCATTACTACCTGATTTGTAAGTTGATTTTCATAGTGCATTTCTTTTCTCACCGTTAAAACTCGGAGGATTTTTTTCGATTATCATGGTATCGAATTTTTCCTTTGTCACCAAAAAACTTGTCTTATTATTATTATTGTTATTTTATTTTTATACTTATATCTCTCATAATATCTAGATACAAATATTCTTTACATTTACGTGTATTAAATATTTGATTGTATACTGCTTCCACTAATTTTATTGAGGGGGTCGAAACATTTATTATGCAATTTAGACCTAAACGGTTCTTTCAATCTGATATCATAGTACGGTTGGTGTTTTATTTACCTAATAACGTGACAATTTCGAATCCTAGTTATATTATATTACTTTTATTTTGGTTAATCGAGGTATCAACGTGAAGTTCATATCTACCGTTATTTGTATTGCTAATTGTTAATTATTAATATTGTTAATTATTAATGACGGGATCAGATTTTGAGACGTGACATGTACTCCATTCATTAATATCAAACGGCTTATCAAAACAAAATTTGCTATACTAATTATGTCTTAAGATTGTTAAGCATGCTTTAACTTGATACCAAAGTGAAGTTTCTTCATCAGCACGGAACCAAACCATGTAAGTCCCACTACCAACGAAACCACAAACCCTAATCTTCCCATTTGCTCTCAAATTTGTAAACAGAAGCAAGCAGAAAGAAAGACGAGGAAGCTGTTCTCAATTTTAGTTCATTCTCCAGCACATAATGACTCAATTCTCTTAGAACCGGATCAAGCCGGAAATTCGGGTTTCTTCCCTGGCAGCGTGCAGCAGGAATACAGAATATAATCATCGATCTAACTGGCTACTGAAAAACCAGCAAAAAGTAAAGACGTGGTTCAAGTGAGGAAAGATTTACGGCAAATATCTAGACACCAAGACACAAAAAAGAATGATGCAAGCGACAATATGACTGAAAAGGTTGAGTAAGTATAAACCTATAAATTCTCAAATAGGTCATCCGTTGAAACTAGGGAGCTCTTAGAATTCTACCCATTTTGAAGCCCGTCCATATTCAGAATGCAGAGGATTTCAATATATTAACTCGAACAGCTACGACAATAAAACAGGTTTAATATGTTGTCATAATTTATATAAGCTGTTCAAGTTATTGACCATTAGAACGATGAGAAAGCACCCTAATAAGACCCTTCAAATTATAGCTTAATCTATGGACATGCAAGAGATAACCAGGTAAACTGAAACATCTTAGTATCTTGAAGAAAAGAAAGCAGCCAAACAATAGATATAGGAGCTATACTGTGTTGACCTGAGTTCAAATCATCAGACCAAGCCTAGACTGCCTATGCGGAGATCCTCAAAACATAAAAGTATTAAATAGCCATAATAATATAGACATTTTTAATTATTAATTATCATCTCATTAATATATCGAGCAAATATCTACAAAAATAAAAAAATTTACTAAAAATCACAGGTCACAATCCGAAAGAAACTATCAAGCCTTTATAAAAATATAACCTAACTGTCATTAAATAATACGAAAATAACTAGCACCCAGAATTATGTTTACTTGAAAGTTCTGCAACAAATATAAGATTTCACCCCATTAACTTCATGTACTCGACTCAAATTTGAAGCCAATAAAATAAAATTGTGAGTAAGATCTGCATCAGTAATAATAATTAACTATGCATAATAAATAATAAGCATCTTAAGTATGTATTAAATGAAATACAGGCCCTACTATGCCATATAAAATTTAAAAGGGTTATCAGTATAATTTAATCCCATAATTAATAACTTTTACTAATTTTAACCCTAAATATCTAACTTAAAATACCAATGTGCTACAGATACCCCTTCAAGATAAGGTTCAGTTTCCATTCAAGCATGTGGGCCTCAACATTATCATCGGAGAACCGTACCTGCAACAGTTACAGCTTGAAAGATAACAACTCTAGCTAGTTAAATCTCTTGATCTAAGTGTTCTAAAGGTAAAATCCATTATTTCAAGAACTGCAGGTCATCTACGTAAACACCCACAAACGAAGTCATCAATTACACTTTGAATGAAAGGCAAGTCCAGTCCATTTTCATTCAAATGTTGGAAACTAAGCCTTTTTTCCGTTTGAAAAGAATCATGGAATATGAATCAACTAAACAAAATTTTCGGTATTCCGAGACTAGTCATTGTGGAAGAAGGAAAGTGGAAAAAAAAAAAACCACCCAGAAGCCTTGATAATTTTCGATGTTCATTTCTGCCTGTCTGTCTTTTGTTCTATACCCATTTCCAACACTACTGTAAGGGCAAGTAGCAATGGTTTTGGTAGGATTTACCGAACTCTACCTGCCCAATCTACACTTCGGCGAGATGTTTCCAGCAGTAAATCGATAATTGCCTGGGACTCCATTTGGTAGTGCCCACATCTTTTGGGACCTCTCCAGTAATCAAAAGGGATCATTAGTTTCTCGACCTTGTTAACGTTGCTCGATTTATATTCATGTAACTCCAGTTTCTCCAGTAGATCGGTGCTTCACCTAGGTTTTTCTCTTGGATAGGTGCTTTTCCACGGTGGTGCTTCAGAATAATCTGTGCCGCCCCGTGCATTTCCCAGCCTGCCTATGCTTCTCCTTGAACTGTGATGCCTTTGGGATGGTGGTTCCTCAGTGCTGAACATAAATTTCTTGAAATGTTTGATATTTATGTGTCTCGAGAATTTAAATTATCGTACGAATTAAGAAACCAACTGCTTCATTTGGATATTCAAATTCAAATGGGTATGGTCTTCGTAGTTATTAATCTAGATCCTACGCGCAACAAGAAAATAAATTTGAGGTAAGAAGTATATGAGACTCACTCCCAAATATATTCTCTGACGCTCAAATCAATGATCTTTCTAAAGATATAGAAAAATACTGAGGAAGAAAATGCAGAGGATGGGGATAAGTATATGTTTGGAAGGCAATGTTCCGTTTTGTATACACAATTGATTGTGGAGCCTTTTTTCCTCTCTTTGTTTCCTCCTCCTCTTCTTTGGAGAAGAAGATTTATTTATAACTTGAGGCATTGTTTGACTATTTGGCACCTAAGATCGATACGTGTACATGACGCCACATTGGATCAGTAGCAAGAGGTCTTGTAAGTAGTGTGTAATGGCCATCTCTTTTTAATGTTGGGACCACTTGATTTTCAAATTTAGTGTCGTTTCGGCCACTCATTATAATCCTTTAACATTTGGATGTTCAGATTTTGCCTTTTTGGTTCAGACATTAGTGTGCTGTTACCTGATGGGATTTGTTGCATATTTTGTCAAGCCGTTGGCATTTAAGTCTCTTATCAAATTAAGTATTTGCCCACTTATCCAACTTGAGAATTAGGTCACCAATTTTCCACTTGTACTCATTACTAGCCCCTATTTATCAAACTGGGGGTTTAAATTCAAACCTCCCAACATGCCATCAATGGGACGCAGTTGCAACTTTGTCAAGTTTTGCCCATTTCCCAGATATTATGTTAATTTGAGATCTTATTTGGCAAAATTTTATTCTTTGCTATCAATTCCTGTGATTTGATCCTCTTGGCTATAAATTGAGAAGCTCTCTTTGCCTTGTCAGTATATCTATTCAAATTTTATTTTGAATGAACGCACTATTTGCGCATCCGCAAACCGTCTCAATCAACTCTAATTTGGGCCATCTTGTCCTATTACAACTAACTAAGTGATAGGGTTGCCTATTGCTAATTTGCTGTCTTGCGAAGCGTTGTGTCAGGTTATCATGACTAGTGCGCCTAAGTGCATACGACACTACACATATCTAGCTTGGGCGGCGCTGCATCACGCCATCATGAGCGATTCGGTGGAAATATAGCACATTTCTATACTAACACGCGTTTCAGCCATCATGAAGGTGTGCCCTTCTGGTAGGAATGAACGATGCCTTTTTTATTTGCGATCCTTGCCTACTTAAAGTCTAGCACTCCTTCATTTCTGCACTTCTTCATTTTTCACTTCTCCCAATCCTAATTTACTTTTCGCTACTCTCCTGTTTCATGGCCCCTCAAACAATTTCTAGAGGCGTTGTTGAGATTCCATACATCCTCACCATTGAGGACTTGATAGACATTTGCGATAGGTATAATATTTCTATCAACGTTCCCTTCTAGGTTCCTTCATCCAATGAGAGAGCTTGCTCCCCTCGACTCAATTTTGTCACCATTTACGAAATCCACCTAAAGGCCTTCATATTCCCTTTGCAAGGAAATTGTATGAAGTTTTGGAGGCCCTCAAAATTCCTGTAGTGCACTTCCATCCCAACTATATTAGATACTTGATCTCCCTGTACGTTTTTCTCCATTGTTGGAAACTTCATTTGGATGCTAGGGCTGTTAAAATTATTTTTCGGTTCAATCAAGGGAGTTATTTGATTTCTTTTACCCTCCAGAAAAAGTATAAAATATGAGGGGTTAATCCAAACTCAATAAATGATTAGAAGAACCGATACTTTTATATTGCTGTCCCTTCCGGGTGGACACTCTCACATGAATGGAGGTTGGTTAATTCTGCTTATTCCAAAGACATCTCAAAAAATAAGTCCTTTGCGGCTTGACCTTTGACAGAGCTAATCGAGGAAAACACCGTCTCACTCCGAAAAACAAATAACTTTTTGACTTGCAAGGCGCTCGCTGAAGTCAATTGGGAAGTGAGAGTTAAAAGGGATGTTGTTGTCGATATGCCTCTTCACCGGCACAAGAGGAAACTAAGGGAACTTTCCATTCAAGATTCTCCTGAAAGGGCGGTCTGGAGGGCAGACCTCCTCTCCTTAAGCGACTATAATATGGCAATCGACGAGGCCTGTGATGAGATAGCAACATTGGAAACCAATGGGTCATTTCAAAGGCCGGCTTCTATCCATTCTTCACCGAGCTGCTCAGTTTTTGAAGAGCCGCCCGAGTTCTCTGTGGGTGGTGAAGTTTCATTATGCACTATTACCAGAATAAATGGCGCCATTACTAGCGAATCGAATGAATTGATCAACACTCCATTTATAGCTAGGTCCAAGTTTTTGTTAATCTGTTGCCCGATGAGCTTGCTTCTACGCCTCGCGTAGCTTTCATTGCAGAGTCTATTAATAATGATCAGGCAGCAGAGAAGTTTGATAATAATCTAGGGGCTTTAGAAGCCGAGGAGGTTCCTCAAGCTGACACTTCTGTATCTAGGCACTCGGAGGATCCAAACGCTTTTTCTCCTCCCCTTAGGTTTAAAATATCTCTCCAACGACATGCACTACCTCTTTATGTTGGAGGATGCCATCCATGTCCGAATTCAGATCTTCTCCAAATCCCTTTTTCTAGGAGAGATCTTTCCCCTCAAAGGCACTGCTTACATATCCCTTCATCTCCAAATATCCTCCTTGTCATTTCTATTTTTAACTGACTAATTCGTTTTATTTGGCAGTCGTAGAAGTTAGTTTGCCTGATCAAGGATAGGCTATGTAGATGTGATATTGAAATTGTCTGCTTATCCCAAGCGTACATTGACTCTACCGTTTTCAGGGAGATGGAGATTTGAATTGATGCTACCATTGTCGAGGCCAAGAAGTGTCGCGACCAAGAAACTTATTTAGATAGAGTGTCATCCAAATGATTGGTGAGATTCCAAGAGCCTTCAGACAAGCAAATCGTCGCTATGGATTATATCGCCTCGTTCGGGGACAGACTCTAGGAGGTTGAGCATCAATTGACTTCAGATGCTAGCCTTATTGCTGATCTTCAAACCAAGTATGCTCGTCTCGAGGGAGAGCTAAGGGTATGTCTCTAACCGGAAGAGGTTGGCCTTGCTTTGGACTACCAGTTTCAGGAGCGGTTTTCCACTTGCAAGAAGATCGTCTCCTTGGTGGCTCCCGAATTCCCTTTAGGCTATTTCGATCTGAGGAATTTTGAGGCTTGTCGATGTTCTAACATCAAGTATTTCTCGAAGGATGGTGAGGACCCATTGTCATGATTTTCGGCTGGTCCCGAGCCTTTGGGTAGTCGAAATGCTCTTGCATAGGTAATGAGCAATGCACTTATAATCTTAGTGTTGAGAACTTGGATCTCCTTGTTGTTGAAATTTATATATTAATGAATCAACTAGATTATTACAATCATTGTTGCTAATGTTGTTCTTTTTACAAGCTGAATTTGTTATTCAACATGATTTTCATTTGTCAACTAGGCGAAGTTGCCATTATTGTCGGGTTTTGTTGGACCCTAGTCCGTTGATCATATTTTACTGATGGTGTTCATTCCTGTGAGAGAATATCATAGCACTCATGCTAAGAAAGCTCTTCGCTTGCTGAGTAAGTGTAGTTGACAGTGTCGCAGGGCTTTGTTGGACCCCAGTCTAACAACCGTAGTCAACTGATGGTGCTCGTTCCCATGATAGAACATCATAGCACTCATGCGGAGGAAAACTCCTAAGTTTTTTATTTTCACCTCTCAAATGAGGGGCTGGATTTTGATCTGTAAGCCCCCCGGGTCTTTATATGATAGTTTGCGTCTATCTTTTGGGTCGCTCGGTTGCTTCAACCGAGGTTATGACTATACTTTTAAGTAGGTTGATTTAACTAGTGAGAGTTTTACCAAACTTAAGGTCAGTCATTGTCACTTGTATTTATGAAATTATATGCAAGCACACAAGTGAGCAATTAATGTAACAAATGCTTAGGAATTTTATTGTCATCAATATACAAGCACTACATATATTGTGCACAAAACATATCTCTATCCCGTACAAGTTTCTTGATAATATTTTTTGAGGTGGATGGTATTCTATGTCTTCAAGACCAATTTTTCATTTTAAGTGCATAATTTATATGCACAATTTCAGAAAATAGTTGAGTCTAAAAACAATCCATTCCAATTAAGAGAGAGTGTATTCCTGTCAGTGATCTTACCGTAACCTCTATGTCCCTCAAAACTAGATCCCCTACCTCGAATTGGTGAGTCTTTATCTTTTTGTTGTAAGCCATTGTTATTGCCACATCTCGTACCTCTTTGAGTAGAGCGAGATGTCCTATCAGAAGTTGGAAATTAATTCGTTGGTCAAAGCTTTCAACTCAGAAACCGAGTAATCTGATTTCTACTAGAATGACCACCTCTATCTCATAACATAAGTTAAACGGTATTTCGTATGTTGGTTCCCTAGGGTCATTGGGTAGGATCACAATATGGAGGACAACTCATCTACCGAAGAGCCCCTGCATCTTCTAACTTCATCTTTAGCCAGTGTAGTAAAGTTCAGTTCCTCACCTCTATTTGTCTGTTCGTCTACAGATTGGCAATAAAAGTATGGACTAGCTTGATTCTCAAACTCACATAATACTTGGTGAATCTTTTTTCGGTTAATTGGGTTTCATCGTCAGTCACTATGACCGTGGGATTTCCAAACCGGTATTTAATGCTTTGTCGAATGAACTTGGTCCCATTTTGTTTGGTTATTTTCGCCAGTAGGGAGGCCTCTACACATTTCTAGAAGTAGTCAAAGGAAACTATAGTGACCTTTTCATGCCCTGATGCATTAGGTAACGAGCCTAATATATCAAGCCCCCATTGAGCGAATAGCCTGGACAATTGTAGGATTTAGAGTTCTTTGTGCAACCGATGAGGGATGTTGCCATGAATCTGAGAATTTTCATATTTTCTTTACGAGTTTCATAGCGTCTCTCTTCATTGTAGGCTAATAGTAGCCCTACTGTATGACTTTGAATGCCAAATTTTTACCTCTATATTTAACTTATAAATCCTGAGGTGCACCTTACTCAATGTGTAGATAGTGTCGGTTGACATTAAACACCACATGTAAGGAATGGAGTACCCTCTTCGGTATAATTTTTTGTTTATGTGGGTGTACAACCCTGTTGTCCTTTTTATGCGTTTGGCATCTTCCAGGTTTTCTGGCAGGAGGCTTACTTCCATGTTCCTTCTATATGGAGTAATCTAGGTATCATTGTCCAAGATCTGGAGTATTTCTTCTTCCAGGACCTCTATACTTGGGATCGTGAAGACTTTCCTCATCTCTTTGGCACATTGCTCAAAGTTCCCAAACGCTATTACTTTTGCTAGCTAATCTACCTTCCAATTGTCTTCCCTTGGGATATGGCAAACTTCAACCTTATCGAATGACTCAATCAAGCTCTTTATTCTAGCAAGATATTTTATGAGTAATCGACTAGACGCTTCAATATTCCTAATCACTTGGTTGACAATTAACTCCGAATTGTTGTGTACGATTAGGCACTTGGCCGAGCATTCCTTTTCTAGTCTAAGCTTAACCGATAAGACTTCAGACTATGCAACACTATTAGTGGCTGAAAATCCGAGTGTCGTCAAGTATTTAATCTTTGACCCATCTGGGGTACTCAGGACTACACCAGCTCTGTTCTCTGACTAGGAAGAGGACCCGTCTATGTACAAGATCCACGTCAGTGCCTCTTCAAGTAGGGGGTCTTCATACTTATTGAAATCACTTGGAATCGAGGTTGTCATTTTGACTATGAAATCTGCAAGAGCCTGCACTTTATGGTCGGCTGGACTCAGGATTCTATGTTAAACTCATCCAATTTTATAGTCTATTTGATCAATTTTTTGGACACCTCGAGTTTCTATAGGATCCCCTTTAATGATTAATTGGTTAGGACGATAATCTTATGAATTTAAAAGTATGGCTGAAGCTTTCTAGTGGAGTAAACCAATGCTAAAGCAATCCTTTCAACATGCAAGTAGTAGGTCTCGATATCTATCAAAATCTTGCTAATGTAATAGACCGACCGTTGTACATTGAACTCTTGCCTGACTATGACCGAGTTTAGCACCGTGTCGAATATGGCCAAGTAAAGGTATAATTCTTCACCTTCTTTCAGAAAGAACAAGAGTGGAGAGCTAATGAAATACTTTTTTAATTCTCGAAAGGTTGATTGATGGTCTTCCATCCATTGGAAACCATTCACCTTAGTCCCTCTCAATGCCTTAAGGAGCGAGAAGTATTTTTCTACTGATTTTGCTAGGAATCGAGAGAGTATCGTAAGTCTCCCGGTTAACCTCTAAACTACTTTCATAGTTTGAGGCAGATTTATATCCAGGATTGCTTTTACTTTTTTAGGGTTCGCTTCAATTCTCCAGTTAGACACTATAAACCCAAGGAACTTCCAAAAAGTTACTCCAAATATGTATTTTGTTAGATTTAATTTCATTTGGTACGTTCGAAGCACCTTGAAAGTTTCATTTAGGTCACAAATATGGTCGTTGGCTAGTGTCTTTTCAATGAGTGTATCATCCATATATACCTCGATATTCCTTCCGATTTGTGCCGTAAATATCTTATTTACCAGCATCTAATATGTTGATCTTGTGTTCTTTAGACAGAATGACACGACTTTGTAGCAGTATCTCCCCTGATTAGTTATAAAGGAGATGAGCTCTTCATCCTCAAAGCACATCTGGATCTGATTGTACCTTAAATAGGTATCCATAAAACTTAATAGTTTGTGTCTAAATGTTGAGTCTATCAATTGATCAATTCTTCTTTAATGAAAAATGTCTTTCGAACATGTCTTATTCACACTGGTAAAATTGACACATATCTACCATTTTTCATTGCTTTTCCTGATGAGCACGACATTTGACAACCAATTTGGGTATTAGACTTCCCTTATGAAGCCTGAGTTAAGAAACTTTTTTATTTTCTCTCTCATTGCAATCGGTTTTTTTATGGAATGGTTTCTCCGTTTTTCCCTGATTGTTTCGTGACTAGGATGAAGATCTAACTTGTAGACTATCACCTTGGTTGGAATTCTCAGCATATTTGAGGGTGTCCATGCAAATTCGTCTGAGTTTTGTCGAAGAAAAATCATCAACGGTTCACACAGTTGATCCGGGAGTGAGCCTTTGATCTGCACACATTTATCAACTCATTTTGATATAACAGGATTTGGTCAATTGACTCACCCGATTGACCTTATTGTAGGGTTGCTTCATCTCAAATGTTAGATTTCTTAATCTGTTAATTCGGACCTGTCTAATTGATTGAAGTTAACTAGTAGGTTCGGCTGGTGACTTAGTCGTTTAGGACCTCACAGACTCCACTTGTTTTTATGAAATCCATCTTTAAATGAAATATCAACATCACTGCTCCAAATGCCACCAAGCAAGGCCACCTCAATATGGCATTGTAGACCGAATGTAAGTCTACTACTAGGAAATTCAGCATTCAAGACGTTGTTTTTGGATATATTCCAAATGTGACTTCTAACTAAATGGTTCTTTGGACCGGCACAAGTTCATTGTCCAACCCTTATAAAAGTCCCTCGACCGGTCTTATTTGATCCTTTTTTAATTCAAGCTTAAAGTAGGTATCAAGATATAACAAATTTATAGAATTTCTATTATCAACGAAGACTCATTTTAGTTGGTAATCAATGGTATCGTCCGAAACGAGTATAGATACAATAAAAAGATTGGAATAGGAAGTTACTACATAAGTCATATCATCGTCACTAAAACTAATAATACCATTCATTATTCCTAGCCTATGTTTCTTGTTGTCGGAAGTTTTCTCAGGGTGGTTTGAAGCTTTGTTTCTGAAAGGCCTCATCGATATCATGTTTACCACTCTGGCCGCTACCCAATTACATGGTTATTCTTACTATCCTATCTCATCATTATTCGCACTCCTGAGGCCTGCCCCAGGTTTCTTAAGAACTTATTGAGATACCCTTTCTGATTGAGGATTTCAATCTCCTTCTTTAGAATCCAACAGCCCTCGGTACTGTGACCTAGAGATCGATGATAAAAATAGTACTTCGATTAGTCTCCTCCTTCCAGGTTCTTGATCGGTTTGGGCCACTTCAGAAATTTTTCATCCTGAATGTGCATCAAAACATTCGTCTGAGTGTCATTCAAAGGAGTTAAGTTTAAGGGCCTGTATTCCCTTCTGACGCTCGGTTACATCCTCAGTTGCTTCTTGGGATCTCAAGCAGTAGAATTGTCACTATTTTTTTTTCTACATGTCAATCCCAGATGATAGTCTGCGCGCTCTAATCTCTTTGCTTTGTTGGCCTCTTATAGGCTTAGGTGATGGTCTCCACTTCAAGAAAAGTCTTGGACTCTTGGTAAACTAAATATTTAAAGAATGCATCCGATTGCACAGTCGCCATAAAGAAATTTAACTTCACCTCGTCGATTAGTTTTGATACTCCTCAGGCATCTTTATTGAATCAGGCCAAAAACCGCTTCAGACTTTCATTTGGCCCTTGCCAAATACTGATAAGGTGCCATGACTACTTTTCTTCCTTCCAATTGGAGGCAAATTGCAATAAAAAATTATTAGCTAACTCCTAAAATATTCTAATCAAATTTGGTGCAAACCAGTAAAATCAAATTCCGGCATCTCCTATCAGAATTAATGGGAAGAAAAGACACAAGGTCCTAAAATTCTAGTAAGGTACAAAAATGATCCAAATAGTATTTGGGATTAGAATTTCCATCATAGGATTCTAGGGTTGACATTTTGAACTTGGGAGGGAGTTGGTCATCCTGATCTCCCTTGTGAATGGCGACCTTCCTAGGTCGGCTAAATGTCTGTCCATGCTTCCTTGAAATAGTTACTACTAAATCTTTCTAATTTTCTCCTCTATCTGGGATGCGGAAGCAACCCTCTTCGTCATGAGAAATATCCTCAACTACGAATGGTTCGGGAAGCGTGCTAAACCCTGTTGGCTATGGACTTTTCTCGAAAAAATATTGCTTGAAGCTTCATCTCGAGCCAAAGGTTTTCCATCATCTCGAGAACAGCGTGGGTTTTGCCATTCCTGGCTTTCCTCCTAGGTTTTAAAATTTAATCAGCCTTCTAGCCGAGCCTAGACCCTTTCACTCGAGGCTTCTCGGGTTTTGAGATTGTTAGGCTACAAAATTACCTCCTTAGATGGTTGCTTTTTTCTTCGATTTCTCCTTTTGGATATAGAAGTTTGAGAGTTGGAGAATAGAGCCCCCAATGGGTGTCCCTCCAATATATTCCAAAGGGTCTTGAGAACCTTGGCTATTGAGTCGACCTGGGTCGTCAGCATTTCCTTGTTTACATTCATGGACGGACGAGCATTTCCATGGCTATCCTTTGTTAGATAGTCTCCATGTGAAATGATATCCTTGGATGGCATGCTTGACCAGGCCTTGTTATTGACCATGTTATCTCTTCTCGAATGGGTTGCTTTATTATCTTCTTTTCATAAATGACGCCAATGATATATCTTAAGAATTTAAATTGTCGTATGAATTAGGGAGCCAATTGCTTCACTTGGATATCCGAATGCAAATATGTTTGGTCTTCATAATTATAATTTTGGATCTTACACGTCACAAAAAAATAAATTGGAGGTAAGAAATATACAGGATTCGTTTTCTGATACATCTTCAAATGTTCAAGTCAGTAATTTTCTAAAAATATGGAAAGATGCTGAGGAAGAAAATTCAAATGATAAATAAGGATGGAAATGAGTATTATTTGAAGGGCAATGCTTTGTTTTGTGTACACAATTGATTGTGCAGCATTTTTTCCTCTTTCTTTATTTCCTCATCTTCTTTGGGAAAGAGGGTTTATTTATAGCTTGAAGCATCGTTTGGCTATTTTGCGCCTGAGATCAATGCACGTACATGATATCATTTCGGATCAATGGTGAGAGGTGTTGCAAGCAGTGTGCAACGACCATCTCTATTTAATATTGAGACCACCTAGTTTCTAGGTTTGGTGTCATTTTGACCATTTATTATGATTTTTAATGTCTTGATATTCAGATTTTGCCTTTTTGGTTTAGGCATCCGTATGTTGTTATCTGATAGATTCTGTGGTATCTTTTATTGGGCCGTTAGCATTTGGGCCCCTTATCAAACTAATCATTAGGCTACTTATCTAATTTGAGCATTCGGTCGGTCTGTTTCTAGCTGTACCCATCAGATATAGTCTAGAAAAAGTTTTAAGTCACAATGATTTCCTCCTATGAGCCGCAAGGGTTTGTTGATCGACAATATTATTGGCAGTTCCCTGCGATAGAGTATGCAGGTCAAAAGTCAACCTTATAAGCTCACTTATGCACAAAAAAAAAAAAAAAAGGGAAAAAGGAACTCAAAATTCATGAAATGCAAGAGGAGAAAAGGCAACTTCTAGTTTAGAATTAAAGCAAGTATTGCTCATGAAACGGTAAGAGAGGCTGTCAGGGGAAGTAGCAGGTTTATAAGAAATCAAAAACCCTCCAAGCTCAAGTGCTTGTCAAAACTCAACCAAAAAGAGAACAAAGTAGCCTTATCTCCCACTAAATGATGTGAACATTGTGGATATTCCAAACATATTCTAAAATAAGAGAAATTTTATTTTATTTGCTTTTAATTATTGATTTTGTTATATCTTAAAAATTTTTATAATTTTATAATTTTGGTAATCCCATCAAATTTTAGAAATATTATATTTTAATTTATTATTTTCTTATTTTAAGTTATTGTTAATTAGAAAGTTATATTTATTCCTAATTAACATAGAAAATAGTATCTCCATATAATGATCCCAATTCTATTGTAGGAGGATTCATTAATAAAATTAAATTGATATTAAAAACTATTATCATCATTCATTCTCTAGTAATCTCCATTTCTCTTCAATTTGATCTCTTCTCCTATTTCTTTTCCTTTTCCCAGTCTCTTCTTTTTCCTTTTCCCTGTTTTCCCTTCCCTATATCAAAATTTCTTGTTTCGCTTCTCTATGATCCCTTTCCCTTTTTGTTTCCTTCTCTCAATCTTTTTAATATAAATAATATATATATTGATTTTTTAATTAATCTCATTAATTTTGATAGGTATAGCATTCCATAGGCTAACTTAGAACCCAATTTGTAGAAGGAAGTAGGGCTCAGATAACGACGACCCAACAAAAAACCCTGTAGGTGTAAGATCCATAATGAACAGCACTTAACCCAAGCAGTTCGACTTGAAATTGTTCAACAATAAATAGATATTTATGGAAAATTAATGGGTTGTTTCGGCGATTATTACACCAAATTCAACGGATATAAACTATGACAATTCAGTCAATAAATGCAAGTAATGGTTACAAGTGTAATGCCAATCATGATTATCCAGGTATTAAAAGTAGACGACGGTTACACAAATAACTCAATTTATAATTGTAGTGGCATAAAGTTTGGGAATCTATCAATAGGCACCCACACTGTAAATACACTATTTCCTTCCTAAGGAAAAGGGGACTCTTTGAGACATGCAAATGCACAGGCGAGAAAAAGCCACTCTACTATTCAAGTGCATTTCTTCTAAAGTTGCTTTCCCAACAAGTGCAACTCTTTAAAGCCTCTTACTCCTTCAAGTGCATCTATGGAGCCCTATTCTCCACTATACAATCAATTTTTAAATACTCTCGCATCCTTGAATTTCCTCCTCTCATGTTTCTCTTCCGCATCGAATGATTTGTGATTTGAGCATCCGAAAATATATTGGAAAGTAACTATCATATTTCTTTTATCTTTTATTCATGTATTTTGGTATTTAAGATCCAAATTCAAAGTAATAAATACTGAATTCGCTTCAAGTTAGACTCTCAAATAAAGCGGCTCCTAATTCGTTTGATAATTTGGATCTAGAAATCTGTCAAATCTTATTTATCATTTTATTTACTTGTCCTTCTAAGGATTTAAACCTTGTTATTGTACATTCTACCATTATTATATATATTATTAAGTATTTTAAAATAAAAGAATAGTCAATTTCTATCATTTTTTAATAAAAATGATAATACATTAATTTTAATTTACTATATTTAATGTAGTAAATTAATACTATTTTTTTATAATATTCTTACAGTAAAAGATTAGTAAATACAGTCAGATATGTCAAATGGCAACTGTTTAAATGGCACTAGTGGAAAAGGTTGAAAATACATTTAGTTATTTGAAAAGTGAAAAAGTTATGATTTTCTAACTTTACGCAATAAATTTTCATTAAAAAAATAGAAAATATATAAAAGATATTTATATGTCATAAAAAAAATAACATTTATAGCTTACTAAAATTAGCTTATATAAATATTTTGAGAAGTTCTAGTTATATATTTCTTTTACTAACAATCTTATAAAATAATATATTTATTATTAGTTATTATTATATATAATATCTTTTCTAAAGTATATTATTAATATTATCCAATTTACGCTATTTATATAAATAACATTATTACTATTATTAATTTTTATAATTTAGGCTGTCACATACTATTATAAAAGAATATTTTATTATATAATTATATACACAGAAATTACAAAAGCCCTTATTTATTTTTTCTCTTCATATTCTAACATAATATCACACATAAGTTTATCAAACCTATTTAGATATATATTATCCATTTGGAATTTATGTTCACCATTTTGAGTCATCAGTTCAAAACACCATTTTGAGTCATACATACCGAAAGAGTTCGACAAACACCTTGAAGAATAGGAGGAAACTCATTATAAGATACTCCATTGATTAATATTAACACTTTTGTTCCCTCCATTCAGATTTTACTTCATAATTTCTGAAATGTCAAACTTATTTGCAATTTTCTCACAGTTCAACACAACTACTTTAGTGATGTTGCCCTTTAATTTCAATCAAAATCTAAACTTTAACAAATGCACCAAGAGCCTAATCAAACAATTTCTGAATTTCATTCTTAAGTTTGTAGCCTTTGGAGTTAGCTCTATTAGGTTGATCTGACATTTTTAAATGCTCAATCTATGCATTATTTATTAATATTAAAATTGGTATCAATTCCTTCATTTTATGATGACTACCAGTGATAATTTTGAGTATACTAAAGTATTTCTGCTCCATCACTCTCCTTTGCCTATTATTTGATTTACTTTTACAAAGCTTATTTTTAAGGAGATTTCACAAAAGACTTGTTGTATTTATTTTGTTGCTATAGTCACCGTTACTACATTACTTAGCTCCACTTCAAATGTGACTTCTAGTCGATCTACTTTCAGTCACTTTAATGAAAATATCATTATTGTAAAAAATGAGATATCATATTTCTAACTATCATAAAAATAAAAATAAAAAAAAAGAAAAATGAGATTAAAGATGCTCAAAAGAGAACAACAAACATCTTTATAAGCCTATAGCTGCTGCATCTACAAGCATAACAAATTCTGCCTTGTTTCCTATGCCATCGCCACTTGATGCAGTTGACCTTGGATCTTTTGTCAAACAAGCTCTATCTAATACTTTTATTACACAAATTATCTCTTTAGGTACATTTTTTTGGTTTATTGAATTAGTCTGTTTTAATCACACGATATTTAATTTCTCTTTAATATTTCATAAAACCTCTTTAATTAATGTCCCTCTAATCTATTTATCTATGTTGCTGAAGGATTTTATATGTTTGTTGATTATATTAGTCATATATTTATCCCTAATTTTTATATTTTGAACACTTAAACTTATTTTTAAGTATTGTATTTAATTGTAAAATTGTTGTATATGATATTAGTTTAATTAATGGTCAACTCATTGAATGTGATCTTAGCCTAAAATTTGCTTACAAGGGTTGTGATATGAAAGATCAAAATATGGGCCAACTCATTAGAATTAGGATTGTAAATTTGGTTACCTTTTTGAACTTGCATATTTGCATTTTCCGCATTCAAGTTTTGCATACTTAGTTATTGTTGTTGTCTCTTCTAATTTTTGGCACTGTTGTCTTGGTCATCCCTTTTTGTCTCATATTCAACCCTTAACCTCTAATAATTACTTAAAAAAAGTTATTTTTTATTATTTTAATTGTATGTCATGTCACTTGTACATACAAACAACCTTATCTTTCATATAAAGTGACTCTTAAACTTTTACACTTTAAATTTGTTCGTTTTCATATTTGAGTTCTTGTCCATGTTTACAATAAAGGTGGGTAATACTATTTTATTATCTTTATTGATGATTATTCTCTATATGCTTAAATTTATTTTTTATATGATCGATCTATACCACTAAATGCTTTTCATAATTATTAACATATGATAAAGATTTAATTCAATCACACAATCAAATTCTTCAATTTTAATAATGTTATGGAATATATATCTACCGTCTTTCTAGACCAACTTCAACTAACACGCATTGTATATGACTTATCATGTGCTTACGCATTTTCAATAACATGTCATGATGAACATAAGTATTATTACATTCTTAACACTGTTGATATAATTTTCCACTCTACTTCTCTTCCCAAGTTTTTCTAGGAAGAAGTTACACTTATAACTATCTATACTATTAATTGAGTTTTATCTCCTACTATTTTAAACCAATTTCCATATGAATGTCTCTATAATACTATACTTGATTATTCAATTCTCAATTTTTTAGTTGTACCTATTTTGTCCTATTACCTCCTATTGAGCATACTAAATCTGAACCTTACTCTCGTCTTTATTGCTTCATTGGTTATAGAATTGAATATAAAAGTTATCGATATTATAATCCCATAACCAAGTGTCATTTTATATATAGAAATGTTAAATTATGGAAACATGAAGTTTTCACTGATGTTTTTCTAATCCCTTTGACACTTCCTATTACTCTCATATTTTTACAAATCTGAACAAAGATATATTCTCAGATTTTCCATTTGATGCAAGATGTGTAAGCTTAACTAATTCTCACAATTTTGAATCATCTGATAATCCAGATGTCACATCACGCCCTCGAAGTCTTTCTTTTTGGGAAAAGAGGCCGGACTATCTTCCCAATTAAACAAGACAGTAAAAATGAGAACGAAGAAGAACAATGAATACAAGAAATTTTTACGTGAAAAACCCTTCTCAATCAAGGGAAAAACCACGGGACAATCCGTCCACAGAAACGTATTTCACTATGAGATTTTTGGAGACAACAGTAGTGAACAAAGAGAAATCGAAGAGCACTACTTCACCGTTTTTCTCTTACTCTCTTACCTCCTAATCCGTCGTCACACTACTCTCATCAGAAAGATACTCCTATGCCGGTTGAGGCATGGCTTCAGTCTGGTTATCATCAGGGACTATGACCTCCTCTCCAGTATCTTCAATTGCTTTAGGACCACCAATCCGGTCAACTCTCTGTTAACCGTCTGAAACTATCTCTGATATAGAACGGACATCTTCGATGCTTACTTTGTCCGTCTTTTTATCATTACAACTTGCCCTCCTGCCAATGTCTTCAATCGTTTCATTTTCGGTAAATGTTACATCTCTTGACCGGACTAATTTCCTTGTGGCAGGATCATAAAATCAGAACTCGATTCATCCTCTCCATAGCCCAAAAACGCGACGCACCGTCTTTGGCTCCAGCCTTCCCTCCTTTCATCTCTTGGAAACGTACGAAGGCTTTACATCCGAACACTTTCGCAAATAATCATAGGATAGTTCTACGCCCGTCCATACCTTTTCTCGCCACTTCACCCATCGGTGGCTTGGGCATTTGACCTATTGATAATGTGGGCCGCCCGTCCGAAGTGCTTCGCCTGCACGAGGCATTAAGTTTTGCTTCAGAAGGCATACAACGTACTCTCTCCAAGAGCGTACGATTCATCCGTTCTGCTACTCCATTCAGCTGAGGTGTCTTCGGTGGTGTTTTCTGATGCCTAATGCCATGTGACCGGCAGTAAGTATCAAAAGGTCCCAAGTATTCGCCGTCGTTGTCACTACGGACGGCCTTCAGCTTCTTCCCTGTCTGACGCTCCACAAGAGTATGAAACTGCTCAAAAATACCAAGGACCTGATCCTTAGTCTTTAGTGGGTAGACCCACAGCTTTCTTGAACAGTCGTCAATAAAGGAAACAAAATACTAAGCACCACTGATCGACTTTTCTTTGAACGGACCACACACATCTGTGTGTATAAGATCAAGCAGTCCGGTTTTTGGGGTTGACGGAACTCCATTGAAAGATACTCTTCTCTGTTTCCCATCCAAGCAGTGAGGACATGTGTTCAACCCGTCCTCTTTCGTTCCTTTGATTAGGCCTTTCTTGGCCAAGTGAGACAAACCCTTTTCGCTCATGTGGCCCAACCTCCTATGCCACAAATCCTCTGTCTCCTTACAGATTGCAGCGTTTACATCTCCGGCCATGGCACGGATCTCCATCACATACAGACCGGAGCACCTTTTTCCTCTTGCTGCAACAAAGGACCCTCTGGTCAACTTCCATTCACCTTCACAGAAGGTGTTGCAGTAGCCCTCATCATTCAGACGGCTGGCTGAGATGACATTCAAACGAATGTCAGGAACGTGATGCACATCCTTCAACAACAGTTTTGTGCCATTATTTGTGACCGAGTAATATCTCATCTCACTTTCAACAGAGATGTTCCTTTGTTACCCATCCTAATTACTCCAAAATCTCCCCGGAGTGTAAGATGTATAAAGTTCCTTCCGGACGTAACATGTAGGGTAGCGCCCGAATCAATTACCTCCAATCTCGATTTCGTATCTGTCAAGTTTGTCACCTCTCCTTGGCATGTTAACAGGAGATCCCCACTTGTGACTACTGAGACGGAGGACGTTTCCTCACCTCGTCCATTGTCGCCTTTCTTCTTTTCTGCATTTTCTCGCTTCCATTTGAAGCAATGCTTCTTAATATGACCCTTTTTACCACAATGATGGCACTCCAGGTTTTGGTATCTGGATCGAGACTTGCTGCGACTCTTCTCTCCTGATTTCTGGTGGCGTCCTCTGCTTCTTCCCCTAGATTCGGTCACCAGGACCTCAGAATGAGAAGATGATGAGGTTCCTTGCGACCTCCTGGACTCATTCATGAGTAGAGAGGCAATGACCTCATCCAACCTTAAAGTATCCTTGCCGAACAGCAAGGTTGTGACGATATGATCATAGCTGGTTGGCAGGGAGGCCAGCAGAACCAACGCCTTGTCCTCCTCATTGATCTCCTCATCAAGCGCAGACATCTGGGTCAATATCCGATTAAACTCATCCAAGTGTCTCTCAAAACTCCCTCCCTCCGACAATCTCAGGCCATAAAATTGCTTTTTAATGTGAAGTCTGGTTGTCAAGGATTTAGACTTGTAACGACTTTCTAACTTTTCCCAGACCTCCGCCGGATCAGTTAGACCAAGGACTTCTTGGAGAGCGTTCTCCGCCAGACAAAGCTTGATGGTGCAGTTTGCAAAATCTCTCTTGTCTTGCCATTCATCGTCGGTCAGATTTTCAGGCTTTTCGTCCTTCTTCAGAGCCTTCATTGTCCCTTCCCTCGTCAGAATGTTCTTTACCCTTTCTTGCCAGAGGATGAAGTTGCCCTGCCCATTGAACTGCTTAATGTTGAACGGCAGATTCTTTGACGACGAAGATGCCATTAAAACAGAGTTTGGAACCTATCTCTGATACCACTTTTTGGGAAAAGAGGCCAGACTATCTTCCCAATTAAACGAGACAGTAAAAATGAGAATGAAGAAGAACAATGAACACAAGAAATTTTTACGTGAAAAACCCTTCTCAATCAATGGAAAAACCACGGGATAATCCGTCCACAGAAACGTGTTTCACTATGAGATTTTTGGAGACAACAGTAGTGAACAAAGAGAAATCGAAGAGCACTACTTCACCGTTTTTCTCTTACTCTCTTACCTCCTAATCCATCGTCACACTACTCCCATCAGAAAGATATATGGAGCAATATACAATACATAAAAGGATAGAAACAATTCCTTCCAACAATATGAATATTCCCCTGTCCAAAAATACGGCTCCTGTAAAATCTCCAGAGATCGTATACCTCCAGAAGATCTGCTGAGCTGGCACTATTCTACATTGCATGGCGGACGACGCACAGTGGGCCGTCCGCGTTCTCCACAAGGACGGTCAACATCTCCATTGACCGTCTGAAATACGCTCCTTTGAAATCTCTTAGAGAAACCTGCCTACTTCTCCGCCAAACCGGTCAATAGTCCATTGACCGTCCATCCAGTCAACTCCTCATTGACCAAAATTTCATTCCTTTATAAAATAGCACCTTTGTGCTCCGCCCAAGTTATTCGATTACAAGAGCTTCTTTATGGGAGTGATTCCCAACATTCTTAACTATAGACATTTACCATTGTAGTTGGGTATGAGCTCCTCTTATCTATCTTTGTGACTATCACTATTTTTCTACTCTTACTATTCTTTATGAGTTCCACATTTATTACAAAACATGTCTTGACCCTCGCTACAATAAGCTATGTCTAAAGACTTTAATGCTCTTTACAAGACTCATCTTGAGATCTGATTGATCTTCCACATGGAAAGACTGCAATGGGAAATAAATTGGCATATAAAAAGAAAATAAATTATGATATTTTAGGCGTCTATTACAAAGCTTATCTTATGGCCAAGGGCTGTACTTATAAATATGGTATTGATTGTGAGAAAATCTTACTTTTATTGCTCTCATCACTTCTACTTGATCTCTTCTGATTATGGTTAGTACACATCAATGGCTATTATTTCAAATGGATATGAAGAATATAGTTCTACTTGAAGATTTGACTAAAGAGGTTTACATAAAACCTCCTCTAAGTTATTCTCATTCTCTTGGACAAGTATATTAACTTTGACATATTGGCATCTGTAAGAGCAAAAGCATTGACTACCATTCATACCCCTGAGCTACTATTGGGACTTATCCGTATACTTGGTCTTAAATAGGCCTTTTGTGTTTGGTTTGCCAAATTCAGCTATATTATTTGACAATTTTGAGTATGTTTCCAATTCTCATAACTCAACTCCTTTTATTTGTTGGACTGATATTAGTATGATTATTTTATTACTTTATATTGATAATATGGTTATTACTGATAATAATAATTTAGTAAGAAATACAAAATGATAGATGTTGGCTTCCTTTGCTACTCTATGGGACTTGAGGTATCAATCATATTTGATGGCTATGATTTTAACACAAGCCAAATATGCTTCTAATCTCTTTTCTTATACTAGACTTACTGATTGTAAGATAACTAATAATTACATTGAGACTAATATTAAACCTTCTATTACTGATGGTAAGCCTTTTTTTTTATACTCCCATTTATCGTCAATTAGTTAGGAGCTTCATATACTTTACTATTATCAGGCTTGATATTGTTTATACTTTGTATCTTGTTAGACAATTTTGTCAGCTCCTCATTTTATTCACTATACAATTATTTTTTGATTTCTTTATTATGTAAATGGGACATTGTTTCATGAACTATACTTTTCTTCTAACTATTCATTGGAGTTCTGAGTTCACTTTATATTGATTGGGCATATAATCCTACCAATCAATGGTCCATTACTGATTTTCTTTACTTATTAGGGTATTCTCTCATTTCTTAACATAGTAAGAAATAAACTATTGCTATTTCCTCTAACACTAAGGATGAAAATCATACTCTTTCTAATACTATATTTGAACTTATTTGGCGTTTATAGGATATATGAACTTATCAACTTATTGGCATTTCTCTTTATTGTGAAAATTATAGTGCCATCTAAATTACACAAAATTTGACTTATTTGGCGTTTCCTCTCTCTCTTTCTCTTCCTCTTTATACGCTTCTTATCATTCTCTCTCTTCTCTCAAAATTTGACAAAAAATAATTAAAAATCGATTAGAAATGACTTATATAGCAAATTGACATAAGAATGTATGTAAAACACATGTCAACTGCTGTGGACAAACCCAGTAGTGCACGAGCGTTACTTCGGGTGTGCATTAGGTGTTGACATTTTGTCTCAAAGCTCTCAAGTGTCTTTTGGCTGTTCATTAAGCACGAATACAATAGAAAGCGTGCTCGAATCTCGGTCAGGCAACAGTCAGGCGTAACCTCTTTACCCAGAACACACATGGGCATGCGTCGGGCACTGGTAAGTATCTTTCAACTTGATATGACCTAGTCTAAAACTGACTTTGACTCAATTTTATTCCTCCTTTGACCACAATCTTAATTATCTTAATTTAATTAATCATGATTAAATTTAAAATTTAAAATTCAAAATGTGTACCTTATATTTCTCCCATCTTTATAAAAATTTTACTGTTAAAATTTGACATACTTCATCAAAGAAATAAATGTGTGCACTTTTCCTTGATATCATCTTCTCTTTTCCATGTGGCTTCTTCATATAAATGGTTTCTCCATAAATATTTTACCAACGGAATTACCTTCGTGCGAAGTACTTGATTTCTTCTTTTCAAAATTTGAATCGGTTCCTCAATGTACATCAAATCTTCATTTATCCTCAATGGCCCATATTCAATAATATATAATAGATCATGAACATACTTCTGAAGTATTGACACGTAGAATATATTATGAATATCTCCTAAATTTGATAGTAAAGTTAATCTGTAAGCTACTTCATTGATTTTTTTTCAAAATCTCAAATGGTCCAATAAATCTCAATTTCAATTTTTCTTTTATCCCAAATCTAAAAACTCCATTCGACAGAGATATTTTCAAAAGTACATGATTCCTAATATTGAAACTCAATTCCTAATATCGAATGAATCTTGTCAAACGTCTATTGAATAACCTCCGATCCTAAAAGTTTTCTATATCTAGTCTTCTCTCAATAAATTAGAGAACGGCATTTTTTTCACACAAAACTTCAAATGGGGCCATACCAATTCTTACTTGGTAATTATTATTGTACATAGATTCAGTCAATGACAAATAGTCATCCCAATTGCTTTTTATTTTCAAAATTGAGGATTTTAATGTGTCCTCTAAAATATAAAATTATTCACTTCGATTATCGATCCATTTGTAGATAATAGACTGTACTGAATCTCAGACCACTTCCCAACTCTCAATGTGAACTATTTTAAAATTTTAAATTAAATTTTTAGTATCGATCTGATACAATTGAAGTTGAAATTCCATGTAGTTTAACCACCTCATTAATATATAGCCTTGCCAGTCGATTCCTAGAAAACGTCACCTTAACAGTAATGAAGTGAGCCGACTTAGTTAACAGATGTATAATCACCTAAACAGTATTATGATTTCTCAGTATTTTCGATAAATCCATCATAAAATTTATCGTTATATCTTCCCACTTCCAACTGGAGGTTGGCATAAGTTGTAGGAGACCTGGTAGTTCCTTGTACCCAACTTTTAATTGTTGACATATCAAATACCTGCCTGTATAAGTCGAGATTTCTCTTTTTGTGTTTCTCTATCAAAATACCTTCTTCAAATCTTGAAATATTTTGTTAATTTTGGAGTGTAGTGTACTTTGATCGATAAATCTCAATCATAATTTCTTTTCTCAATTCTCCAATATCCGATACACATATCCATTCCTACTTGTATGCTGAAATCCATCCTTAATTTCTTGTTCAAATCACCAGTGATATCCAGCAAGAATGGATCGTCTATTTGAGCATCCTTAATTCTTTTTAAAATTTTAAATTATACTTGAAAATAAGACGATATTATTCGTGTACCTTGGAAGTACCTTTTAATATCACATTGCTTTATACATTCCAATATCTCCATTTCTTTGATCCTCAAATGAGCAACAAAATTTGCTATTTGATGACTCAAGGCATCCGCTACCACGTTAGCTTTTCCCAATTAGTATTGAATATTACAATTATAATCTTTTAGGAAATCCATGCAATTTCTCTCTCATATTCAATCCTTTTTGAGAAAATAAAGAATACACTAAATTTTTTTCTCCATAAAGATAATATCTTCAAATTTTCAATGCAAAGATCAACATTGTTAATTCTAGATCATGCATTGAATAATTCCTTTCGTACGTCTTTAATTGGCGTAATCCATATGCAATCACTTTTTTATATTGTATTAGCACACACCCTAGTCCAGTTTGAGATTTATCACAAGACACCACAAATCCTCCAGATCCTTTGAGAATCGTCAACATCAAGGTTATCATTAGACAGTTCTTTAATTCTTGAAAACTTCTTTCATAATCATTTGTCAAATCGAACTTGACTTCCTTTTATATCAGTCGAGTTAGAGGCATGATAATTCTGGAAAAATTCTTTATGGATATTCGATAATAATCCACTATTTCTAAAAAGCTTCTGACTTCTGTTACCACTGATGGTCGATTTTAATTAATTACTACTTCGGCTATCTTAGGAACAACTAAAATAGCTCCTTTAGAAATGACATAACCGAAAAAATATGACTTCTTCAACCTAAAATTCACATTTCTTCAATTTGGCATACGAACTCCTCTTCAAAGCATCTAGAGTGCAATCCTTAAGTGCGATTCATATTCATTGTAACTCATCAAGTATATTAAAATATCATCAATAAACACTACTATGAACTTGTTAAGATAGGGTTGGAATACCTGGTTTATTTGTAATATCCTGAACTTTTTGTTTATATTAATTTAATATTAATTATAATTTTAGGTAAATTTAGACGTGATAAAAATTTAATATTGTGAAATTTGAAATGATATTTGGATCGGTAGGGCTGGCACCTGAGGTGCACCCGTATTGTCACTCGGGTATTGATTCGAAAATTGGAATAAAATAAATAAAAAATATATTATTATTATAATATATAAAAATAAAAAATAAAAAAGAAAATTAAAAAACATAAATCAATATCAGAATGAGGGTTTTAGGGAGAGAGAAAATGGAGGGGGAGAAGAGAGGAGAGAGAGGGAAGCTAGTGTGGGGCCATCGCTACCGCCGTCACCGGAGGTCCCAATGCCGGGAATGGGAGCCGACGAAACCCTCTCCATGATGTTACCCTCAATTTTGTGCTCCAGTGTTTATAGAGGACGGAATATCGAGCCAAATTTTCTGAAACAATGTGGCCGAGATATGCCATTGAAGTTTGTCCAAACTCACACTTAGACTATTTGGCAAAAAAGGAATGTTCCCTTAAAATCTGTAATGTGCGTGAGAGGTGGTGGCAGTGTAGTTCCCAGGAGGAACTGTAAACCAGAATATCATTAAAGATTACTAGCACAAATTTTCATAGGACAGGGCAAAAAATAGAGTTCATTTCGAAGTGAAATGTGGAGGGGACATTAGAAAGGTCGAAGGGCATTACCAAGAACTTGTAATGGCCTTTGTGTGTCTGGAAGGCTATTTTATGAACATCCTCAGCATGTACTCTCAGCTGATGATACCCAGTGCGTAAATCCAGCTTGAAAAATATGCGAGCTCCATGTGGTTCATCAAATAATTCATCTATAGTAGGAATGGGGAAGCGGTCTTTAATTGTAAGGGCGTTGAGAGCTCGATAATCGACACAGAACCTCTCGCTGCCATCTTTCTTCTTAACCAGCAGCACAGGGGAAGAAAAGGGACTAGTATTAGGCTGGATAATACCATCATCTAGCATTTCTTGAATGAGCCTCTCCATTTCAGCCTTTTGAAAATGGGGATATCGGGAGGATCGGACATTTACTGGCATAGTATTAGGTTTTAAAGGGACATTTACTGACATTTACTGGCTAAGTGGGTTGGTTGTCGGTATCCTCGAGTTGCACAGAATACGTCTCCAAGCTTGGGACTGTGGGAAAAATGCTCTCCTCAACCTTCGTGATCAGACATAAGAATTGAGGGGGTTTGCAGCGGTGTCCGGGTGTGAACTTTTCATCACAGTTAAAGCATAAACCGCGGCTCCGACGGGAAGCCATTTCAGCGGGCATCAAACATTTTATTGGTAGAGCAGGGATGGGGTGTTTTGCTACTGTGGTGACTGGAAGTCCAGAGGGTTTGGGAAGCAGTGGCCGTGGGGAACTCATTCGGCTAGCATTCATATTTTCCTCTACCAGCTTAGCCATAGTAATGGCGTCTAGCAGAGTCATAGGTTTCAAGAGTAGGAGCTCCATCCGGATATCATTTCGGAGGCCTAAAATAAAACAGTTTAACACGTTAGCGGTCGACAGATCTGGCGTTCGTGTCGAGAGAGATTCAAAGTTGGCCATGTAAGTAGTGACGGTCGTAATTTGCCTCAGCTTGTAAAGTGTGGCTTTAGGATTCATATATGAAGAAGGACCAAAGCGAAGTTCCAGGTCCTTGATGAAAATCTCCCAGGTGAAGAGCTGGCGTGTTGCGTGCATCCACTGGTACCATTGAAGGGCCGGGCCGGCCATGTAGAAGGCTGCCACAGTTAGCTTTTGTTCCGGCAGTGTCCCGTGGTACAAGAAAAACCGTTCGATTTGGAACAACCAGCCGATGGCATTTTCTCCTGTAAAAAATGGGATCTCCAACTTGGGTAGATGAATCTGTGTCTCAGGTAGTGAGGCTAAGACAAGGGGTAGGGTTTGTGTGGTTGACTGGGAGTGAATTGAAGGTGAAGGTGCGAATGAAGTCGGGGTTGGTAGCAAAGGAGGATTTGAAGGAAACATGGTTTGTCGCTCCATTCGAGCTAGGGTTTGTCGCATCTCAGAGAGGGTGTGTTGGACATTGGTGACTGACTGTTAGAAGTGTTCTGTAGCGGTTGAAAGGGTATTGAACCGATCTGCATGTTGGTGGATAGTACCCACAACGTCCCTCAGCTCTTATGCCATGCCGGCAATGGACTCTTCGAGCGCTCTATATCTGGTCGTCATACCCTCCACCATGGGTCTTAATGAAAGCACCAATATGATGCAATCATCAGCAACCAAACAGTGGCCACTCAGATTCGGCACCGTAAATCTCAATCTGCGAACATAAAAATGGCAGGGAAGGGGGAAAGTGTGCAGGCAGAGGGAGTCAGGGGATTAGGGAAAGAAGGGAAGAAGAGAAGGGGATAGAGAGAACAGAAAAAAGATTCGAGAATTGAGCAGAGTAGAAAATATCTTTCTTCTTTTCATTATACTCTGTCAGCTTAATATGTATGGGGAAAAGGGAATCGGGAGTAGGAACGGGAAATGGGAAACCAACAATGGAAAAAATAGACAAACGGAAATATATACCCACATGTGGGAAGTAACAAACCCCTATGCACTAACTGCTCATGTGTAAGCGTGTATGGAATATATTCAGTATATTAATTATAAGAATTACATAAATGTGCAAGGTGCCAGCAATGTCATAGAAATGCTTAGAGAAAGTCACGAAAATGTCAGGGTGGCCAGACTGTGCGGGTACTTCTTCTCTGCCTCGGTTGGTCAGCAGGTGCGGACATAGTCTCGGTAATAAGATCGGTAACAATATCATGCTAACACGGTAAGGTATTTGTGTAACCTTTGTATATTCTTTTGTCTTCGTGGGCTACGTTTGAATTCCATCACCATTAAAGTAATATTCAGAGTTATCCAAAGTGGGGACGGGATATCTCTGACTCCTAGGGAGTTGGGTATTTCGGGATTGATACATAATTCGGTGAAGAACTGGAAGGATAGATTTTTCTTTATGAAGTTGTCGTTGGGCATCTCCTCTGAGTGGGGAAAAATCAGCGACTTGTTCTCTAGCAGTGTCTCCCTGGAAGAGGAGGCTTCCGTGAAACTATTCGTGGAGGCACTTCGGGACCAATCGGACTCCTTTAAGGACAAGAATAAGGACCACTTGTTTTCATCGGAGATTTTACATATTACTGAGTGTGTGACTAGTGTAGAAGAAATTGTGGCCACTGTTGCCTCTCCATCAAAATCACGCAAGAGGAACTCTCGCACTGCGAAGGGCAAAGCCACTTCATCACAGCAGCACGTTACTTCCTCTCTAACCGTTTTGCCAGAAGGTGCCCCAACTGAGGGTCCAACAGGAGTTCAAGAGGGTCTTATGGGCACCGGATCTAGGCAAGTCGAGGAAGATCCCCCGGAAGCCTCTGTTGAGCCCCCAAGCATTCACGAAACTGCAAGGATTTCTGCGGAGCCACTGGGCGATCGTGAGATGGTGGGCCAAACCGTTGGTGGGCAAGCCGGCATGTAATGTACCACATTTTTGAAGATTTTATAAGGAATAAATTCTTTGTGTCAAGTGAAAGGCAAAGAGGTGAAGGAAAATATGATCCAGTCAACACCTGTTGACCGGAGAGTATGAGGGGAGAACGTAACCGGTCAACGCTACTTGACCGAAAAACGTGAAGGGAGAGCTCGTTCGGTCAACGGCAGTTGACCGGAAGGGAACAAGGAGGCCGGAGGTGTTCAGATGAAAGAACGCCATGAAGGCCGGCCAAATTTCAATGACCGTAAGTTTTTCGGAGACCTTGATCTCCGGAAAACAAACAGTGAATTCCGGAAACCTTTTGATAATATCCGAAGAAGCTGGAGTAAAAGATTAAAATTCTGGAGATCTTGATATCCGGAGATGGTAAGGGAAGACTAAGATTCCGGAAACCTTGGTCTCCGAAGGCAAGAAGAAATAGTAATTTTCAGAGACCTTTTGTAAGACTCCAGGGACCATTTTTCTGGAGACCATTTCAGAGACGATTACGAAGTTTTTCCCAGAGACCTTTCTGAAGGCCTTGCTTATTATTCCGAAAACCTTAAACGCTGAATTTGGAGACATTCGTTCCGGAGACCTTGATCTCCGGAGATGTTGAAGGTGGAGACTTAAGTTCCTAAAACCTTGAACTCCGGAGATGTTGAAATTGGGGACTTAATTTTCGGAGACAAATTTTGGAAGAAACTGACGAGATTTCGGGAGAAGCCCTTCGGAAAGAATGAAAATCTTCCAGAGACCATTTCCGGAGACCATTTCCGGAGATCACTTCTAGAGACCATTCCCAGAGACCTCATTTTCTGGAGGCGGAAAAGGGTGAGACGAGACTTTTCGGTCAGCGCCAATTGACCGAAAATAATAAAGCCCTTATAAAAAGTAAGGAGGACCATGCCTAAGTAGATAACCGACTCTCAACTATCCCCGAGTGGTTGTCCTGCTCTACCTACTACCGTCAGACCAAAGGTCTATAAATAAGAAACTAGAAAGTGCAAGGGAAAAGGTTAGGAGGGAGCTCTTAGCCGAGCTTCTTAGTGAAAGAACCCAGAATTCGAGGACGGAATAAAGAGATTCAGGCAATGGTACCCCCTTAAATTCATGATTTACTATAAGCGTACTCATCTTTCTATAAGTTCATATTTGCAATGTAAGTATGTCTACTTTTTGATGAACCTGTGCATGATATTTGTTTTGATCATCTGATTTCTGTTAATGTCATGTTTAAAAGAAGCTCTGTTATTTTATGATGTCTGATTATTTTATGCATGAAGTATGGTTATTTGCCGATCTGCATGAACTTCGGTACTTGCATGTTTTCAGAAGTCCGTCTATTACACGTTTAAAAGATCTCCGGCTTTTTGGTAGAAAGACCTCCTGCATCTTGATGAAAATGATCTCCGGCCTTGTTAAAGAAAAGATATTTCAATTTTGAGAAAAGACCTCGGGCTTTTCGGTAAAGACCTCCAGTTTTGATATATGACCTTTGGCTTTTAAATATACGAACTCCGACTATTGTTAAAAAGATCTTTAGCTTTGATATATGACCTCCGGCTTTGTTAAAAAGGTATTCGACTTATGATAAATGACCTTCGGCTTATGACATAAGACCTCCGATTTTTTATGAATGAGACCTCCGACACTTTGATAAAAGATCTTCAATTTTAAGACGTTAATGGAAAGACTTTATAGACATCAAATGGTGAAGTTAAGAACAAAATCTACAAGAACAAGGAAAAATGTATGTAATCCGGACAGCAAGTGAAACTCTATGACTTCCGACTTTTGAACTATGATAGATGGCCATCGAAAGATATGAATTAAGAACCGTATTTCCATTAAACTTGCTGTTATAATTGGATGAAGGATATTGGAGTGACACTTAAGGACTGTCCCTGGGCCACGAGGAAATTTCGGGTGGCACAAGGCTTATAGACTACGGCCCCGTATGCTGGGTAAACAGCATTACCGCCCGCCTCTGAGGGTATAATAGGAGGATACGGCCTTAGGTTGTGGGGTAGCACACAACCCTTCCTCGATATTGTCCACTCCCGTCCCGTCCCTAAAGATGATAAACATTTCATTCGGTTTTTATGAACTTTCTGAAGACAAGATAATAAGAACAAGAACAAGGAACTCTGAATTTAGGAAGAAATGATACGGTAAATTTTCGTATGCTAAATTTATGTTACTTTGATCCGATGACATGTATGTTAATGTTTTCTATATGTGGGTACTTTGTTGGGCTTTGTAGCTCACTCTTACTATTTTTTAGATGATGAAAAGCTTATGGAGGACGAAATTGAGTAGAGTCATATGAAGTAACTAGACGGCATAGCTGGCCAGAGCTGATCAGTGATGGAATTGATGTATTTTCTTTTGATGTTTTGAGAAGGACTAGTAAAATATTTCCGTCGTAAAAGAATTTATGGATGTTAGCATGTTTTCGTAATTATATTATTGAAGAATGAAGTTGATATTTCTAGTAGCATCTCATTTCATTCAAGGACTTTGTGTCCAACCAATCTTAATGTTGGCTGGCCAGGTATGGAGTCAAAACTTTGATGGCCACCCCAATGAGTTCAGCCTTAAACGATCCTGTGTACGCGATAGGGTATGTTTAAAAGAAAAGAAAAAAAAATTTATACCCACCAAGTTAGTATTATACCATATATGTTGTAAATGTTAGGCTTGACGGCGGCCGTATGTGGTGAAATACGTCCGGGGCCGTCACAGTAGGTATAAGAGAAAACTGAGATGCTTAGGGTTCAATCTAAATTGATACGAAAACTCAGGACGGGATTAGTTAAGGCTGAAGGGGGTTAGCATTACTTATGCTTAGGATGGAGTACTATGTGTTAGCCGCCTTTCGCTAGTAGTTTGACCAAAATGTTCTTTTTAGAAATTAAAGTTGTTGATGGGGAGATGTCTAATAGAGGAAAATGAGCCGTCCGGACTAATAACTCTCCGGACCCAGAGACAAGGTACTTGAATCTGCTGGATAGGATAGCTGACGTCATAGAAGCCTTGGCTCCACCAACTCCGGTGACCGCCCCAGTTCCTGTGCATCATGAGACGTCGGTTTACAATCGCTTTACCAATGAGCGAATTTCTGAATTTTTTGGAGAACCCGACCCGTTGAAAGCAGATACCTGGATCCAACGATTAAAGTAGGTGTTCGCAGTGATTAAGTGTCCTACTGGAGATAAGATCCTATTTGCCACCTATAAGTTGGTGGGTGAGGCACACCACTGGTGGGAGATGCAGAAGAGAGTCTTTGAGGTGCCAGAAAGGAAAATTACTTGGGGAATATTCGAAGTAGCATTCTTGGGGAAATACTTTCCTGCTAACCTTCGCGGACAGAAAGACGATGAATTCCTTCGCTAAGGCAATGTACTCCGCACCGTGGCTGAGTATGATGCAAAATTTACGAAATTATCCTACTACGCTCCTTATATGGTAGAAGATCAAGAGAGAAAGGCTAGAAGGTTCTTTTAAGAATTAAGAGATGATATTATGAGACATCTATTAACTTTAAAATTGGCTACGTATAGAGAGGTGTTAAAAAGGGCCGTTATTTATGAGAAGGAGATGGAAAGAAGGAATTTTTCAGACAAAGGACTTCTAATTAGGCTTCAAGAACCAGTGCTAGTGGAGGACCTTCAAAGAAGGCTAAACCATTAAAGTCTAGTAGGGAGCAGGACCAATCCGCACAGACTTCCCAAGCATCCAACAATCCATGTGCTCATTGCGGAAGGTCGCATGAAGGAAAGTCGTGCTATAAGAAGCTGAGAGT
Source organism: Nepenthes gracilis (assembly GCA_033239525.1). Classification (NCBI taxonomy): domain Eukaryota; kingdom Viridiplantae; phylum Streptophyta; class Magnoliopsida; order Caryophyllales; family Nepenthaceae; genus Nepenthes; species Nepenthes gracilis. The sequence goes on from BSYO01000040.1 coordinate 4,276,289, forward strand.
CTGCTATAACTGTGGCTAGGGTGGACACATGATCAAGGACTGCCCACTCACTAAACGAGCCCCAGAATTTAAGTCCCCCATTCCAACCAAGGTGTTCGTTGTTTCTGCAAAGGAGGTCGAAGCCTCTAATGAGGTAGTGGAAGGTACACTTTCTATCTATGGCAATTTTGGTTATGTACTCTTTGACTCATGATTCACCCACTCGTTTGTCTCCCATGATTTTACAAAATGTCTTACGATACTCCCCTGAGTTCTTGGCTATCCATTGATGGTCGCCTCGCCCACAGGATCATCAGTAATTTTAGATGTCATATACCCGGAGTGTCCAGTCGAGTTGAATGGATTCTTATTGCCCGTTGACGTAGTTTTATTAGAGATGAAGGACTTTGATGCAATCTTAGGAATGGATTGGTTGGCAAGGTATCATGCCAGTATCGATTGTTTCAGAAAAAGAGTGGAATTTGCTATCCATGGAAACAAACCCTTCTATATTTAGGGAGTCCGGCGGAAGGAAGCATCCTGCTTCATTTTGGCCCTCCATGACGAGGACTTGATTAGTAATGGGTGCCAAGCCTACCTAGCCTTCGCTAGTGTGACTGAGGGTCAAGGAACTCCGGCAAAAGGAGATTCTGTGGTATGTGAGTTTAAAGACCTATTCCCTAATGAATTAACTAGGCCACCACCCAGACGGGAGATAGAATTTGAAATTGAATTGGTGTCAGGATTAGCGCCAATTTCTAACGCACCATATAGGATGGCGTCGGCTGAACTTAAGGAGTTAAAGCAGCAATTACAGGAGTTATTAGATAAGGATTTTATCTGGCCAGGTGTGTCTCCATGGGGTGCACCGGTCCTGTTTGTAAAAAAGAAGGATGGAACCTCAAGGTTGTGCATGGATTATCGGGAGTTAAACAAAATTACCACTAAGAATAAATATCCCTTGCTAAGGATAGACGACCTCCTTGATCAGCTGCAGGGAGCTTGCATATTCTCAAAAATCGACCTTAGATCCGATTATCATCAGCTTCGAATCAGAAATGATGATGTAGCAAAGACTGCTTTCCGAACTAGATATGGGCACTATGAGTTTGTAGTGATGCCATTTGGATTAACTAATACTTCAGCCGCATTTATGGATTCGATGAACCGAGTTTTTTTAGCTCTATTTAGATAAATTTGTGATAGTCTTTATTGATGACATCATTGTCTATTCGAAGAGTCATGAGGATCATGAGGAGCATTTAAGGATTACACTTCTCATTCTTAGGGAACACCGACTGTTCGCCAAATTAAATAAGTGCGAATTCTAGTTAGATGAAGTGGAATTCCTTAGACACATCATTTTCAAGGAGGGGATTTCTGTCGACCCTAAGAAGGTGGAGGCAGTGGTGAAATGGAACCGGCCAACCTCTGTGACCGAGGCATGAATCTTTTTAGGCATAGCTGGATATTACCGATGATTTGTGGAGAACTTCTCCCGAATTGCCTTGCCCCTCAAGCAACTAACAAAGAAAGATGTTAAGTTTGAGTGGACCGATGACTGTGAAGGGAGCTTTCAGGTACTAAAAGACCGGCTAACTTCTACACCGGTCCTGACCATTTCGAATGAATCGGGAGGACTAATTGTCTATTGTGATGCCTCAAAGTTTGGGTTAGGCTGTGTTTTAATGCAGTATGGAAGGGTAATTGCCTATGAATCGCGTTAATTAAAGGATCATAAAAGGAATTACCCAACTCACGATCTAGAATTGGCCGCAATAGTATTCGCCCTAAAAATCTAGAGGCATTACTTATATGGTGAGAGATTCTTGGTTTATTCTGATTATAAAAATTTAAAGTATTTATTCTCTCAAAAGGAACTGAACATGCGACAGCGGAGGTGGATTGAATTTCTGAAGGATTATGACTGTGAGATTCCGTACGAGCCGGGTAAGGCCAATATAGTCACCGATGCACTAAGTCGACAACCAAGTATCTTAGCAATGATGCAGGTCAAGCAAATGGAGATGTTGGACTGTCTAATGCACTATGACATCCAACGGTACGTTCAAGGAAAGCGAATGATTATAGCATACCTTCAAATTTAGCCAGAGGTAATAAATGAGGTTAAGAAAGGGCAGATTAATGATCCCTTTCTTATGAATATCATGAGTGATCAGAACGGAGATTCCCGAAGTGATTTTTATATTAGGCCGCATGGAGCATTGAGGTTTAGGGATCGATTATGTGTACCGGACGACAAGGAATTGAAAGAGAAAATTTTAAAAGAAGCTCATCGATCACGGTATACAATCCATCCAGGAGTTAATAAAATGTACCAGGACTTAAAGAAAACGTTCTGGTGGATGAATATAAAGTGGGACATCACAACTTATGTAGAGAAATATCTTGTGTGCCAACAAATGAAAGCGGAAAGGAGAAAGCCATATGGGTTGCTACAACCGATGCTGCTTCCAGGCTGAAAATGGGAGGACATTGCCATGGACTTTGTAACTGGTCTACCAAGGACGCCAAGAAAATATGATGCTGTTTGGGTTATAGTTGACTGACTCACAAAGTCAGCCTATTTCCTAGCAATCCGGACGACTTACTCCCGTGATAAACTGGCCCAACTATATGTGAGCGAAGTCGTCAGGCTTCATGGTGTACCTGCCTCTATTGTATTTGATAGGGACTCTTGCTTTGTTTCGAGGTTCTGGAAGAGTTTACATAAGGAATTGGAAACGGAATTGAAATTCAGTACCGCTTATCATCTGCAAACCGACGGTCAGTCAGAACGGACGATTTAGATCCTTGAGGATATGTTAAGGGCCTCGGCCTTGGAAATGAAAGGGACTTGGGATAATTTCTTGGCCTTGGCAGAATTCGCATATAATAACAGTTATCAGGCCAACATAGGCATGGCTCCTATTGAAGCGTTGTATGGGAGGAGATATAGATCACCAATCCACTTGGAGGAGCCCGGAGATAAAAGAATCTTGGGTCAAAAAATTGTTAAAGAGATGACGGAAAAGATAAAGCTAGTATATGAGAATTTAAGGGTCACCCGGAGTAGACAAAAGAGCTATGCAGACCAGAGGAGATCTGCATTGAAGTTTGACATTGGCGACTTTGTATTCTTAAAGGTATCGCCATCTAAAGGGACATCCAGATTCAGGGTAAGAGGAAAGCTGAAGCAACGATTTATTGGCCCCTTTGAGGTTTCAGAAAGGATCGGAGTGGTGGCCTACAGACTGGCACTACCACAGGCTTGGCGGAAGTACATGACGTGTTTCATGTATCAATACTTAGGAAATATGTCCACGATCCTACGCATGTAATTGAGTTCGAGCCTTTGACAATTGACAAGGACTTATCCTACTTAGAGGAATTGATGAAGATTTTGGATCGAAAGGAACAAAGGTTACGTACAAAATCAATTTCTTTGATAAAAGTACTTTGGAAGAATCACTCGCCTGAAGAAGCAACTTGGGAATGAGAGGGAGAGATTCGGAACAAGTATCCCCACTTATTTTCTTGAGGTTAGTAATTGCATTTAAAAATTTCGAGGACAAAATTTTTATAAATGGGGGAGAATTGTAATGTACCAAATTTTTGAAGATTTTATAAGGACTAAATTCCTTGTGTCAAGTGAAAGGCAAAGAGGTGAAGGAAAATATGATCCGGTCAATACTTGTTGACCGGAAAGTATAAGGGGAGAACGTAACCGGTCAACGCTAGTTGACCAAAAAAAGTGAAGGGAGAGCTCATTCGATCAACGGCAGTTGACTGGAAGGGAACAAGGAGGCCGGAGGTGTTCAGATGAAAGAAAGCCATGAAGGCCGACCCAATTTCAATGAGCGCAAGTTTTCTGAAGACCTTGATCTCCGGAAAATAAACAGTGAATTCCGAAGACCTTTTGATGATCTCCGAAGATGCTGAAGTTAGACGGTAAGGGAAGACCACGATTCCAAAGACCTTGGTCTCCAGAGGCAAGAAGAAACAGTAATTTTTGGAGACCTTTTGCAGGACTCCAGAGACCACTCTTCTGGAGACCATTCTGAAGACGATTACAGAGTTTTTTCCGGAGACCTTTCCGGAGGCCTTGCTTCTGGAGACGATAATTCCAAAAACATTAAACGCTGAATTTGGAGACTTTCGTTCCGGAGACCTTGATCTCCGGAGATGTTGAAATTAGGGACTTAATTTATGGAGACAAATTCCGAAAGAAACTGACGAGATTTTCGGAGAAGCCCTTCGAAAAGAATGAAAACCTTCCGGAGACCATTTTCAGAGATCACTTCCAGAGACCATTCCCAGAGACCTCATTTTCCGAAGGTGGAAAAGGGTGAGATGAGACTTTTTGGTCAACGCTAGTTGACCGAAAATAATAAATCCCTTATAAAAAGTAAGGAGGACCATGTCTAAGTGGGTAACCGACTCTCAACCACCCCCGAGTGGTTGACCTGTCCTACCTACTACCGTCAGACCAAAGGCCTATAAATAAGAAACTACAGAGTGCAATGGAAAAGGTTAAGAGGGAGCTCTCAGCCGAGCTTCTTAGTGAAATAACCTAGAATTCCAGGACGGAGTAAAGAGATTCAGGCAAGTGTACCCCCCTTAAATTCATGATTTACTATAAGCGTACTCATCTTTTTGTAAGTTCATGTTTGCAATGTATGTATGTCTGTTTTTGATGAACTTATGCATGATATTTGTTCGATCATCCGAATTTCTGTTAATGCCATGTTTAAAAGAAGTTCTATTATTTCATGATATCTGATTATTTTATGCATGAAGTATGGTTATTTGCCGATCTGCATGAACTTCAGTACTTGCATGTTTTAAGAAGTTTGTCTATTGCACGTTTAAAAGATCTCCGGCTTTTTGATAGAAAGACCTCCTGCATCTTGATGAAAATGATCTCCGGCCTTGTTAAAGAAAAGACATTCGGCTTTTGAGAAAAGACCTCCGGCTTTTGAGTAAAGACCTCCGGTTTTGATATGTGACATTTGGCTTTTAAATATACGAACTCCGGCTTTTGTTAAAAAGATCTTTGACTTTGATATATGACCTCCGGCTTTGTTAAAAAGGTATTTAGCTTATGATAAATGACCTCCGGCTTTTGACATAAAACCTCCGATTTTTTATGAATGAAACCTCCGACACTTTGATAAAAGATCTTCGGTTTTAAGACATTAAAGAAAAGGCTTTACGAACTTTAAATGTTGAAGTTAAGAACAAAGGCTATAAGAACAAGAAAAATGTATGTAATTCAGACAGCAAGTGGAACTCTATGACTTCCGACTTTTGAACTATGGTAGATGGTCATTGAAAGATATAAACTAAGAACCGAGTTTTTCGTAAGCTTGCTGTTACAACTGGATAAAGGATATTTGAGTGACACTCGAGGATTGCCCCTGTGCCACGGGAGAATTTTTGGTGTCACAAGGCTTATGGATTACGGCCCCGTATGCCGGATAAAAGGCAATAATAGGAGAATACGGCCTTAGGTTGTGGTGTAGCACACAACCCTTTCTCGATGTTGTCCGTTCCCGTCCGATCCCTAAAGATAATAAGTATTTCGTTTGGCTTTTATGAACTTTCTGAAGACAAGATAATAAGAATAAGAACAAGGAACTCTGAACTTAAAAAGAAATGATACGGTAAATTTTCGTATGCTAAGTTTATGTTACTTTGATCCGATGACATGTATGTTATGTTTTCTGCATGTAGGTACCTTGCTGGACTTTGTAGCTCACTCTTACTGTTTTTCAGATGATGAAAAACTTATGGAGGACGAAATTGAGTAGAGTCATATGAAGTAACTAAACGGCATATCTAGCCGGAGCTGATCAGTGATGAAATTGATGTATTTTCTTTTGATGTTTTGAAAAGGACTTGTAAAACATTTTCGCTGTAAAAGAATTTATGGATATTAGCATGTTTCCGTAATTATATTATGGAAGAATGAAGTTGATATTTCTAGTAGCATCTCATTTCATGTCAAGGACTTTGTGTTCAACCAATCTTAATGTTGGCTGGCCAGGTATGGAGTCAAAACTTTGATGGCAAACCCAAGGAGTTCCGCCTTAAGCGATCCTGTGTACGCGATAAGGTATGTTTAAAAGAAAAGAAAAAATTTTATGTCTACCAAGTTAGTATTATACAGTATATGTTGTAAAGGTTAGGCTTGATGGCGGCCGTATGTGGTTGAATATGTCCGGGGCCATCACAGGGCACGAGCAGTACCCCAGCTGAAGCCCAAGCTGCCCTGGCTGGTGACGCCTTGCAGCCCGCTTCTTTGCATGTCCAAGTGGCGTCCCCCATTTTAGAAACTGGCGGAGCGGGAGGAACCTTGGTAGTTGATCATCCAGGGTCTCCTGAGTCTAATACGGCAGCCTCTTCATCTCCACTAGTAACCGTTTGCTCCAAAGTGTACAGTTTCCTCACCTCAGTCAATCGCTGCCTAGCTCGATCACCAACCAGCTTCTGCCTTGGGTCACGGGTTCCTTTGACTGAGGTAGCACTCAGGTTGCCTTTCCTCTCCGTAAGTATTCCTTGAATTCCTTTATTGAGTAAAGTTGACGGAATAAAGGTGGCGTGGTTGACTCGTTTTGTTTCCCTTATTTTTGGCACGATGACAAACTGGTAGACCCTTTGAAGATTGACCTTTACCAAATGAAGCTCTGAATTCATTAGTTGTAGGACGAAGTCAACCAATTGAGATGGACCCATGTCGATCAAAGCTAATTGGAGGAAATCGGAAGTCAAAAGGAGTCAAAGCGAATTCCCAACTCTAGCTTGACTTGCAGGGTGCCAGGGACGCTCTCCAGCAATCTGATCAATCCAAAGCAGAGCTCCGCAATGAGAACACTCGCTTGGGATCTGAGCTGAGGTCGTGCATCAAGTTGGAGGATGTGGGTCCAGTGCTGAACTCCAGATTTATGGAGGGCATCCAATTAAGCCAATGGATCACCTTAGTGGTCGACCCATAATTTCCCGTCAACTTCTTCAATGAGAGGAATAGTAGTGCTCATCGCCCATCCAATTTACGGGATTACTCTGACTTGGGGGAGCCATCTTCACATCACCGGGGGAGCCCCCAGCCTTAGCGTATTGACCTTTAGTCTATCTGTCGGTGGTGGCATAATTTTTATGTATAGTTTATTTTAAAAAGGAATATAATGACTTTTTGGTTGTTATTTAAAGCCTTTGTTTGTGATTACCCTTTTATCTGGTTTATAATGTTTGCCGGCTAAATACTGTTTTAGGCTATTCGTGCCGGGCTTTGGCGAGATTAGGGTCGTTGACAACTATAACAGTCGCTTGATCCTAACTCGCTGACCATGGTTGATTGAATGTGCTCGTCCCTTAATGAGGGAGTTGAAGCACGTATGCTGGGCAGCCCCCTAAAGTTTAATCATTTGATCGTGTTTGGTCGTTTGAAACGGATCCGTAATTGGAATTTCGATCGCCTGTTGGATCGCTCGATGACTAAATCGAGGTTCTTTGACCGCTTACGGGTCGTTGAACAGGTGGGTAATAAAAATCCTCCTGACTTAGGCAATCTAGCCTAGTTTAGTTACATGCAATGCAAAGTATAATGAGCACATGATGCTAAATAACAAAAAGAGAAAGACAAATGAAAAGACGAACGACTTACTTTATTCACACATAACATGATACATTTATCGTGACAGCACAAAAATAACCTACCTTAACTTGGAATGAAATCATTGGTAAAACATTTTTAAATGAACGGCTTTCCACATCCTCGGTATTAATATGTCATCCTGAGAGCGCGATTTGTATGTGCCATCCCGGAGAATAGCTGAAATAAGGAATGGACCCTCCTAATTTGGCAAGAGCTTATTCTTATTGGCAATTTTTCTTGTGCCCTCTATATTTCGTAGGACCAAGTCTCCGACATCGAATTTCCTAGCTTTCACTATCTTATTATAATACCTCGCAATCCGCAGNTATGTATGCTCGGGTTATGGCTTCCGTCTCCGAAAAAGTGGTTAGATTCTTATGAGCTAGGTGCTTAAAGAACTCACCAGACTCAAGAATGTTCATGAAGGTATTCAGCTTTACCTTGTTTAGCTGATTGTCGAGAAACCGTGGAATCCCTCGAGTTTCAAAGAATGAATCTTCCCAATTTTTTAAATGAGATTATAATTTAAGATGGGTTATTTTAAAATTGTTCCCACCGTATATCTATTTAAAAAATACGTTTAAAATTAAAAGAAATATTTTATCTTTCTTCTATGTAGAAGAAAGATGGAGTTTATTTTAAATAAAATATATGTGGAGAATTGTATATTTAGATATAATTTGTCAAATGGAATCTTAAGTGGATGATATCTTGGATGGATGACCTTTCCTTGGTTGGAGGAGCTCATAAGGGGCTTTCTGGAGGGATATTCTTCCCTGCCAATCTCTCATCTCTTTCTTTTTTCCCTGGGACTTCCCTTTCTTTGTTGGGATAAAGAAAAACTTTATAGGATAGGCGAATGGTTTTAACTGCCTGCTAAATTGCCTCCAACAGCATACCAAATTGCCTCCATTGATAAGACCATATCGGTTGAGCGGTTCATCTTCCTAGACCGGGTATACTTAACCCATCACCTATGAAAAATTTTCTCCTTTTCTTAATCTCTTAAACCATTAATAGCTTAACCATGAAAATTTATTTAAAAACCTAAAAAACAACATCTAACAACCAGAACATTTAATATATATATATATACATATATATAGAAACTATCATATGAAAATTTAAATCTTTCCATACATAGAAATAAAAAAAATTGGTATAATTTTATACTTACATTGAAGAAATAAAATATTTTATATTTATAAGTATATTGAAAATTGGTTGGGAAAGTTAGGCCCATTTTTCCTTCCTAAGCATATCTTGTCGAAAACATTAAATGGGTCTAAATTCTTGACCACATACGTTTCTAATAACCACCCATTTTCTTGTATTTATTTTATTTTTAATATGTGTCTTCCAATAGGTTTTTTTTTTTAAACATAAAAAGTGAACTAAAGTTAACCAAAAATTATATAAATTTATTTGTTTGACTTAATACAGGAATAATCAAGTAAAATTCAATATTATAGTTGATTTGATATTAATACGAATGCTAAATAGGTAAAAAGTAAATAAAAACCAGATTGTGATATTGGATAATACAATTCAGAAGGTATAGAAAAATGCTATTCGTCCCATTAATATATAATTTCCTCATATAACTCTTCTATAAATGGAGCCATTAAAAATCCAAAAAATGAAAAATAAATAGAAAATTAACATTTATGTTATTAATTGTACATCTATTTGTACTGAAATTGTCAAAATTAATATACTGAGAGAGAGATGGGACAGCAAAGATTAAAATAAAATAAAATTCATATTTATCTTTAAAAATTTTTATGTAAATAAATATATAAATGGATATATGAATAATTTTATTCAAATAAAAAAAATAAATATGACGTAGAATGAGGAGACTATAAATAATGCAGGAAATGAGATGTGTAATAATATAGGCCCAAAGATCTCAGTTTATTTAGGGGCCCATAGATTCAGCACGAGGGTTAAACGAGTCTGTTGTTGGGCCGCGAGTGTCCAACACTGCATAGGGGACGAGTTGGGAATCGGATTCGGATAGAGGGAAAAATAACGAACCTGCGAGAAATAATAAAGCGAAAGGGAAGGAATGCCGTCCGCTTCATTCTCTGTGATAGCGTATGCTTCCTGCTATCGTGCGCGTTTCGCACTTGATAAACCCATCACCACTTCCTCACTCAGGCCGCCGTCTTCCGCTCCCCTCCGCCGACTGCGCCCGCTACGACACACTCTTCCTCTGTGATTTGCGTAACCCGAAGTATCTCGTCACGGGAATATCTCCCCTCTCTCGCATGGAGGTACTCCTTTCTCACTCTTCCTATTGAATTGTATTTAACTTTTTCTTCGTTTCTGTTTCGTTTGGAGTAATCTAGGTGCTGAGACGTGGTTTTGATTGCTTTTTTTTTTTTTTTTTTTTTTTGGCAGAGAAAGCTATTTGTTTTGGTCGTACTTGTATCACTTGTCGTGGTAATGATTATTGATTTACTGTGACAGGATTGATCAGCTTTCAATATCTTTCATAGGCTCATTAACATCGTATTATGAGTTTAGCCTTATGGTGAATTGGCTTGTTTGGAGTAATCTTGGTATTGAAACGTGGTTTTGACGTTTTTTTCCCCAGAGGAAGGTGTTTGTTTTGGTAACTTGTTTCACTTGCGAGGGACGAGGGTATAATGATTATGGCTCTACTGTAATAGGATTGACCAACTTTCATGCTAAACATCATATTATGAGTTTATTCTTATGGTTAATTGGTTTGTTTTCTTAATTTGTTTGAATGATGATGCCTACCTAGTGTCTTTACTCTGGGATACTGTAATTGAGGGCGTAATCACGCTGGACTTGCATTGAATGAGAAATTACCTGTCTCGTGGTTGATCAGGCATGGCTAGACATTAACATCCTATCTAGTCAGATGAAATAAAAATTTCATTCATATTTTATTCCCAATAAAATTACTATTCTACTATTTAATTGCTGTAATTATAAGAATAATAATTTCAAATGGAATTGTTATTCCCTTAAAACAAGAAATAAAAAATACCAACTGCCCATTGGTATTTTTTATTCATGATTATCAAGGAATAACTATTTTAAGATATTTTTCCTATTTACACTTACCTCAAACTAGATTTAATTAAAATTGGATTAGAATCGGACATGAATTGGGTTTAGATAAAAATTTGTGACTGTTAAATTAGATTGGGTTAGATATGTTTATAATCTAAACTGAGTCGGTTTATGCTCGGAATATAGATTTCTTTTATTTTTAAGTATTTTTCGTTAAAACTTCATAGATATATCAAAATAATTAAAAATATAAAATATTTTAAAGAATTATAATATGTAGATTAAAATATTATTTAATTATATATTTAAATAAAGATACTTTATATAAAAATTATTAATTACATGATTATATACCCCAGTATACTTAAATGAAGAACACTTATATAACAATTATTAATAACATGAAGATATAATTTATTGACATGATTTTTTAGACTTGATATTTATTTGAAATAAAAAAATATGTCTAAAAAAATTATAATTCAGGTCCAGTTAGCCCGAATTGATTACTTTTACCTGTGATTATACCTATCTAAAAAACAATCGGGCCTTCTTGGTTATATTCATTTATAATACTGATATACTTTGACCAAATCTTATAAAATTTTGGATCTATAAGACCAAACAGATCAAGTAATTCGAAGTCTATCCTAATATTTTAGTATATGTTAAAATATTGTTTCTTTAGGTAAGGGTAAAATAGTCATTCTATGCTAAAGTTTTGGGAATTCCTCATACTATTATTATATATCAAACGTTAGAAAATTATTTTTTAATTTAATTTTACCTATTCTAAGTGATTAACTAAATAATAAAATATTAATTCTAAACTCTATTTTTATCTTATTCCATTCCTTGATAATAATTATTTTATTTTTACCTTATTTCATTTTAACAACTAAATATAGCGTAATACTTGCTTTTTTAAACTTCGTCCAAACAAATAGATTTTGTTGCCTTTCTTGGGTGCAGGGCGCCTCGTTGTGTAGTCATACATTTTTTGGGGGCAAGAGTAAGTTAACAACCATTAAGGCAAGGGACACTGATATTGGAAAATCAGTTCAGTTTTATGTTATGAAAATCAGCCACAGAGATTATACCTCGGGGTAATGGGACATCTTTTGAGAACAAAAGATGCACATAATCAAACTATGGGTGTCACGAATGTTCCTTTCAAAGTATTGATGAATGTTGTTCATGAAACTACATAGCTATAGAGAGAGGGTTTAGAATCTAAATGTTTAAGATACTTCAATTTTGAATTGAGTATATGAATATAAAATGAGTTTCTCTAGGTAAATTTATGGTTGGCTATTCCAAAACCAACAGTTTTGTATTATCTTGTTTCACCCAGACTGTAGATAGAGGGTAATAAGATGCAATGAATAGGTTCTGAGCAGGTTTAAATGGAGAAATGTGCACATTTTTCCATATGGTTGCTGAATGAATAATATTTGTTAGAGAAACCGTAAAATTTTAGCTCAGGAGACTTAGGGTGGTGCCAGTGATTGCTCACTAGCTGTAATTGGGAATGGGCTACCAACAAAAATTGTTTCTGAGTTGTCCCTCTTAACTCCACAAGCTGCCTTGTTTTCGCAAGACTGGACAAGTGCTTGTTGTATGATATAATTGTATTGACAAACCTTATCGGACAAATATTTGGTGACTGCTTGTTCTTAATTACTGGATTCCTGATTTACTGTCAGTGTATCCCTGTAGAGCAAAAATCATGTTATTGAGGATGCTTTTTTTTTTTGGGGGGGTGGACTATTTGCAGCGATTCTTTACTGGAAGCAGCATTAACAAAAACAAGAAAATGGTAGAACAATTGCAACATTATGGAGTGATCAAATCGAAGAAGGTTGCTGAAGTAATGGAAACTATTGATAGGGCTTTGTTTGTGCCTGATGGAACTCCTCCTTACGTTGACAGTCCCATGCCTATAGGCTATAATGCTACTATATCTGCGCCTCATATGCATGCAACATGCCTTGATCTATTGGAACAGAATTTGCAGCCTGGCATGCATGCTTTAGATGTTGGTTCAGGTGACTTTCTACTGCACATGGACTGTTTTTCATACTCCTACTTCATATGACATAATGACATTTTTTCATGTACTTCTACCCTGTGATACATCTGCTTAATTCTTGCTGTTGAGAGCATCAAGAGCATTCATATTTAGATTTAGATTTCTCACTTTGTTTGTTCCATTGGAGGTTCAGGTATTAGCAATAACTTAAATGTCTTTTTGTTTTCTTGAGGGGTTCACTACAGCATGTACTGTATGGACGTGTGAACCAGTTGCTCTAGGCATATCTAGGTAATGTGGTGCTTGCAAAATTTTCTCCTTGTTTAGAGAAAGCTACTTGCTTCTCAAGAGACATCCTTAATCATATGAGCTACTTGCATTCATGCATTGGGTGCTCAAGCAAGTTTTTAATTTTTGATGATGAAGATTGTCGAAGGCTGTGTGTTATGAGCTTTTATTTATAGATAGTTGTTAATAGTTCGGTTGATGTATCATAATAGCTATAGTTAACTCTAATTCAGGTACTCAACATCTATGATGAAGTATTGTTTTACAATTTAACGTAGCCGAGCCTTTTCTAAGTTCATAACAATTCATATTTTACTACTATAAATTACAAATACCTACCATGTAAATTCATAAGATCATCATCTTGTAACTTGAAATTTAGCCATCATGATAAAGATAATGATGATTTAAGAGCTGGTCAAATGTCCGGTAGACTCTCTACTAAGCTTGGGTGAGGTTGCTTTTCTGCCTTATTTCTTTGGCAAACATCACAGCTGACGACAAAAGGCTGATCCCCCTTGAAACATGCTGGAACGATTTCTCATTCTTATGCACCAACTTCTGTTGCATCTCATGGTCATGATATGTGCTAGGTGTCACTCATAATGTGTAAAAACTAATTGAAATTGGTGGGCTTTGAGCACAGATTTTGCTGGAATTCTTAAGACATTATTTTCTTCACTTTCTTTCCGATGACTGAAAATTACATTCAAATTCCTTGGCATAGGAGTTTGGGGGATATGGTAGTATCAGGTGGAAATGGCTCAGTGAACTGTTTTGGGTCCCAATTTCTTTAGGATGCAGGAAAGAAATAATATGCAATTTTGAGTTGTCAATTATATCCTTACAGAAATGTCATACCCATTCTGGGAATTTCTGACAATTTCTATTAGTTTGGACACAAAACTTATATTATTTGAGCTTCTCCCTGATTAAAATGTGCATTGGGTTGGGCTGTGTTGGTTGCAGTGATGATGCACAGGTAATTAACCCAGTAAAATTTCATTCACTCATTTAACATGCCATAATGATGTTGAGTGTAAACATGCAAGGTGGGAGGAAAACAAGAGAGAACCAACACATTAATGTTTATTCTCACCTATGTAGAATTATTTACATATAAAGTACTAAATTACTCTTATAAGACAATATTGTACCACATATCCTAGAGTATATTTTCCCTTCTATTCTAACACATGTTTTCATTGTATTCTTACACTCCTCAAGTTGGATTAGAGATATTGATCATACCCAACTTGTTACAAATATACTTTACATAAATATTAGATAGAGACATGGTAATAATATTAGCTAATTATTTTCTAGTTTTAACATGATTAATTTGAAAAAAAGTCCTGTTGAAGTTTTTCACAAACAAGGTAATAGTCCAACTTTTTATATTTTGTACATTCATGAAATACTTGGTTTGATGAAATATTCTACCTTGCACGATATTCTACCTTGCAACCACATTCTATTTCTTGCTTTTTGAAGACACCATATGTCCTCTAACAAATATATACTAGCTTGTGGTAGACTTTCAATAATGAGAAGATACGATTCAATCAATGTCAGAGAATCCGTCAACTGGAGTGTAACCATAACCACCATATGCATATCTCATCTTGGTATACCCTTAAGGTACCGTAGACTGTCTCCTAGTATAGAACACAAGGAGAGGACTTAAACTAACTCATAATATTTACAAATAATGTAATGCTTGGTCAAGTCACAATGAGTTAGTTAAGTGTACCACCACTCGTTGATTCATGAAAAATCTCCCTATCAGCTAGAGATAGCTTAATTTGTGGTTTTATGGGTGTATTGCATGGTTTTCTATCATGCATGTCATTTACTCATAGCAAATCTAGGGTGTACTTTCATTGTGAGATTAAAATGCTTATCCTGAGCAACAATGTGGTTAATCCAAATATATTTCCTCCTGAAGATCACTATGGAGGAAAATAATTTTCAGATCTAGTTGACGTAAGGTTCAATGATGAGTAGTGGTGAGAGATAGTAGGATGCATACAAATGTTAATTTTGCAACATGAGAAAATGTATTAATATACTTTACTCCATATGTATGCGCATAACCCATAGCCACTTGTTGGGTCTTTAACCTTGGTAGAGAGATATGTAGATTGACTTTGACTATATAAACCCATTTACAGCTAATGGATTTCTTTTTAGGCAGTAAAGGGATCTTCTCATGTGTGATTTTGCTCAATGGCGAACATCTCCTCCTCTATAACGGCCCACTAACTTGAATGAGAAATTGCTTTGGAAATTGTCTGAGGCATATTATGGGTGTCTAAGGGGGACAAAAGCATATAATGTGGTCAAAACAGCGCTTAGGAAATAACAACAGTCAAAGGATATGGAACAAATTCGATGACCTTGTTCATAATGCAATCAATAGACCCAAGTCAGGAGTTGGAGGAGCCATATGTTCTTTTGACTAGAGGATTCCGTTAGGGGCTGGCTTAGGGCTAGCTATGCAAGAGGAACTAAACACTGGACAAGGACTAGAAATGTAAGTGTGAGAAATAGAGATGGTGGAGTGATAGGCAGACTGCGGTACGTGACTTTATAGATAAGGAACCCATTATTAGGTGTAGATGAACTAGAGGAGAGTAAGTCATGGAAAGGAAATGGACTACGCTCTCGGAACACAATATTGGAAGACACTAGGAATTGTCCCAAGTTGGGTGAGAAATTGACATGACTCACAAGATAGAGTAGGCATAGACTAAAGATTAGGGCATAAATTTTTTTTACACTTGACAGTGAAGGATGACTGAACTGACAGTGGAGCTCGAGGGGTGAAGGAATAACAGTAAAACAAACTGTAGGAAATGTTCCAGCATAAAAAATGTAGAGACCTCTTGAATTGTGATGCCTCTAATAATCATCCTCCTCGTGATAAGGTTATAAAATTCACAGCCACTAGAGGAGAATAAATACAAAAAGTGAGTTTTGTTGGTAGGTTTATTAACAAAATAAGTTAAATGAAAATGACAACAAATATAGTGTAGGTGAAAAAATTAGTGGTTTGTGTCAAGGGAACGTCAATTCCCACAACCATCACTGAGGAACCATCACTTAGAATAACAATAGGAACATTAGAGGCATGGTCTATAACAAGAAATATACTTGAGGTCTAAATCATATGATTGGAGGCTCCATAGGTAATAACCCGAGTTTGGGATGTAGACATGCAGTGGGTCACCTTTCTAAGCAAGCGTAGCAGTGGCAGAGAGGGCTTGACCATTCAGTAAATATGAATAGTCATCTCCAAAAAAAGTAACCATTTTAATTTCTGGTGGATGTATGTTGTCTGAATCTTCCTCAGTTGCCCACCTTAGCATACGACTTAGAAGGTGGTGTGGCTTGCCTAGTGGCTTCCAGCATTTATTTTGTTGTGACCAATGCCATTACAGTGAAAACCTGTGAATTTCCCATCTTGACCACTACTATTTTGGCCCATCCCTTTGTCACTGCCTTGAACAGTAGGTGAGGAGTCAGTCACTGTATCTGTTTGGTATATAAGACCAATTGGCATCAAGGTATCACGATCAACTGGGAGAATACAAAAGAAAACATCTGTCAAAGAAGATATCATGGCACTCGCTAAAATCTCTGAATGAGTGGAGTCAAAATCATGTTATTGCCTGCAAGTACACATAAAATAGCTATCTGTTCATGTTATTTGCCATTTTTGTCTCATAAGAGGAACTTGGCAGAAGTACATACAACTCTTCATATGGCTTCTTAAAGTTTGCAAAATAATCTGTCAAGCGTCTTTTTTTTAGCTTATTTTCAATACTCAGCGGCTTGATCGAACCAAGCCTCTACAATTTCAGAATCTCCCTGTTGAATGTCTTGTTCTCACTGGTTGGAATATGCAGGGCAATTCCTTCCCTAGTGAATGGGCACTCGTTGGTCCAGAGTTGTTCAATTGAGTATAAATTCGTCATCTTCACATGTCTACACAGTTGCCCAAGTGGGTCAATTGTTGAATTTGGAGGGTCAGTGATGAGATGACTTTCGTTCTTCATGCCACATATAGCTTGGAGGTCCTCCAGTATTTGATGATTCGCTTCATCAAGAGGTTGATTAGTAATCCAAGAGGACATGGAAAGAATAGTTTTAGAGAGTATGTGATTCATCTTTAGCTGCCATAAAGTAATAGATCAATATTTCTAAGGAATAAATTTTCTCCAAGGAAAATATGGTCTGGGGCTGAAGGAAACAAAACTGAGGAGCCAAATCATGAAGCAAACCAAAACCACGGTGAACATAAGACAAACAGAAACAAGACTCAAGAAAATATCTTCACCAAGCATGACTGTGGAGAACAAAAGCGTGGAGAATACAACACAAACAGAAACATGACTCAGAAAATATCATCACAAAGCATGACCATGGAGAACAAAAGATATCAAGCATGAATGGTAAAGAGAAACTAAAGTCTTCACTGAAGCACCAAATCAAAGGGCCAAATAGAGAACTTTGAAAAATTAACAACGCCTCTGAGAAAATCAAGATCCAAAGGATCGGCCACAAAAATTGAATTAAAACTTACAAGAAATCTATATGGTCTGGCTTCCTTCAGTTGACCACCAGGCAACAAGAATTGCAGTGAAGATCTTAAGAAACCAAGATATCGAAGTAGAAACCAAATCTAGGGTTTCCATTCAGCAAACCCAAACCATGAAGAAATGAGAATTTAGAAAGTACGTTTAATTCAAGGGGAAACACTGGCTGCGACGGGTAGCTGTGGCGATGTTGTAGGTTAGGCTTGTCTCTAATACCATATAAAATATGTTAGGTGAGAGGAAAATAATAGAAAACTGGCACATTAAGATTTGTCTGTTGAATTATTTGCATACATGGCAAAGTACCATTACAAGAGAATATTTTACTACATATTCTTGAGTATATTCTCCTTCTATCCTTACATATTTTCTCATTATATTCTTACATTGAGAATTAAGAACTTTGTCAATTGTGCTATCCTTGATAACTTCCTTGAAAACTTTGTTGTATATGTAGATAAGAGTTCAGCATAATATACTTATTTGATGTTGCTAATCACAATTTTCTTGGTAGGTACTGGTTATTTAACTGCATGCTTTTCCATGATGGTTGGACCACAAGGTCGTGCAGTTGGTGTAGAACACATCTCTGAGTTGGCTGCAGACTCAATAAAAAACATAGAAAAAAGTGCGGCTGCTCCATTTTTGAAAGAGGGGTCTCTTTCAATTCATGTTGGTGGTACATAACTCGATCCCTAGTATATTTTTTCATTCAATGTCCTCTGTTTTTCTTCTATTTTCCCTTTTTTCATCTGGGTTTATATTTATTTTGTTTTTCAGGGATCGGGTGGGCGGGATGAGGGGGTAGCAGCATTATTGTATAAGAATGTGTGATGTGGCTGCATGTGAACTAGTATGCTTGATGTATAGATCTTGAGCAACCTGGATAAGATCTCATTTGTGTTTGTACATCAAGTTGCATGAACAAAACTGAACACTTGTTCTATTTATAGTTAGTTGACGAACCAAGCTCAAGTACAGATGATCTCAACTTTGTTATGTTTATGGTTTAGGCTTGTCTGGGGATCGGTTATAGCTGGTTTAGTTAATGAGTATCGATTTCAATACCTAATTTAGACCTACTTGTTGCTTATTTTGTTTTTGCTCAATAGATGTACCCTAAGTAGCTTCATTTAGATGCTTGGTATAGGGTTTCCTAAAACCAACCAGTCATAGTCTAAGACAACATTTTTATCATTATTGCATTCTAGAACTATATAAACACGGGTTATTAGTTAAAAATTCATTTCTAGCAGGCCTTAAATACTATTAATTTGCTAATGGATTGTAAGCCATATTTCAAATAATCAATATTTGAATATTTGAAACAATTCACAGTTGAATATTGAAAAAAAAAATCATAAAATGTTGTGAAGAGCTCAAGCTTGAGCAATATTTGAGCACACCAAGCTTGAATTTCCCTTATCTATTTAGTGGAAAGACTATACCTAGTAGTCGGTATTCTAGAAGATACGATCAATTAAAAAGCACGTTTTTTATGGTATAGCAAATAGAACTCCATTGGGGGTAATTCAGGACCTTTTATGACAGTGCTACCGACAAAGATTAATATCCTGCGCTGCTTTTGGCTCTGTTGCCAATACTAAGTAGCATCACACATTTTGTATAAATTTTCATCCATCTTTTCACCATCTCTTTTCTATTGGTTAACAACTTCCAGAACTCTTGGAAACAGAAGAGCTCAATCCGGTGTATTTATTTAGAAAGGGTTGCAGTTTTGGCTTAATACTAGGGGTGGCAATATTAGTAATGGAATGAGAATATGACATGAAATAAGAGGGTTTGAGTTCATATAAATGGTTTTTTGTATTAACGGGTTATCATGTTTATAGCACAAAATAATCATGTTGTATTTTATGTTGACACATTAACTTGAAAATAAAATGATATGACAAAATTGGTAAACATTTTGGGATTAGCTTGATTGTAAACTAACATTGTTAAAATCCTTTATCTATCCAAATTTTATATAATAGTTGTGTAATGGGTCAAGGGTAATGTGTCACGTGTTGTCAGCTTGTCTTATTGTGGCATATGAACACGTTGAATGTGTTTTGTGTCACACAAATAAGATTTGATTATTAATGGGATTATGCTTGTTGTGTCATATTATTTATTTGTTCAGTGAGTCTTATTTGTGGTGGTGTATATTCTATCATACCAATGTCTTGACTCGCTAACTCATGTTGACACCCTTTACTTCAACGCTTACTTAGTTACATCCTCTATTATGGGATGAGTACAAGACCTTATGTTGTGTGCGTTGTGTGATGGATGGGTTTTGGTTTTGTTAAAAGTATTGGGTTAAATTTAGGTTTTCGTTTTGATTTTTCTCCATTAACCCAAATCCTATCCATTGTCATCCCTATTAGGTTTTAATATCGGCCATTTTATAAAGATAGCAGCCCTTGACGCTAATATTTTTCAATGATGCAACCAGGCCGATCCAGACCACCTGGACCTGTTCTCGGTACTCGCGCGCTCAGGCGATGCAAAGAGTAAGGTAGAAAAGGGGAGGGGGAATTCTGGAAGGAGGAAGAAGATGAACAGGAAGACAGAATATATCAGAGAAAGAGGTAAGTTTGAGAGAGAAAGAGCAGTATATATGGCAAACAGAATAAAAAGAAGTGCACGTGTATAGCAGTATATCCTAACAATATTGATGCAGTGTATGGCTTGTAACAGAAAGCCAACGAACTAAATGCTATATAAAATAATAAAAATGACTATATATAGTCCCAATATTTTTGTGGAGGCTACGCCATTCGGGAGCTTTTGCCGGTTCTCGGCTGGGTCGGTGGTGCCGGAATATCAGCTGCGATGAGACCGGTAACATTACCCTCCTCATTGAACACAACCTTATCCTCAAGGTTGAAAGAAGGGAAATCTTGCATAAAGTCCGCAGCCGATTCCCACGTGGCGTCGTCAGCAGTTTGGGAGTGTCACTGGACGAGGAGTTGAGGGATGAAGACACCACACTGGAGCACTTTTCGGAAGCCACACATATGGGATGGAGATAAGAGGGGTTGAGTACCCCTAGCTTCCTGGAAATGTGATCGCGCAGTGGGGCCATCACAGTGGGCCACGTTTCAACAAGGAAATGTGGAAGACATCAGAATCCCGGAGTAGTAGGGGAGAGCCAACGATAAGCAACGGACCAATTTTGTTTCGTAGTACCTAAAGGTCTATAATACCTTTTGCAGGTTGTTGATCACGGTACACCAAGATCGACGATAGGGCTGGAGCCGACGTAAACCCACGCCCGGTGAAATTCCTTTCTGAGCGGTAGGCATCGGCTTGATTCTTCATGCGTAATTGAGCTCTTCAGATCGCCTTAAGCTGCGCGAGCAATGAAGCCTGTGGCTGTGAGCGGTCGTCCACTAAGCCACTGGGAACCGCCGTGAAGGTACTCGACTAAGGAAGGTGGGGAAATGCCATAGACGGCCTCGAAAGGACTCATCTTAGTAGAGGAATGCCACGCAGTGTTATAACTCCATTCCGTCTAAGGTAGGAAGCGATTGGTAGCGAGGTGGTGGTCTAAAACAAAGCAAATGAGATAATCTTCGAGACAAATCTGACAACCTCGGTTTGGCCACCGCCCGAGGATGGTAGGAGCTGTTGCGGCTTAATGTGGTATCTTGTAGCCTAAAAAACTCTGTCTAGAATTTGTTCATGAAGATGGGGTCACGGTCCGAGACAATCTCGGACGGCATACCATGCAGGCGACAGATCTCTTGAACAAAAACAGAGGCGAGGTCTTCAGCTGTAAAGGGAGCGTGGAGGGTAGCGAAATGAGCATACTTCAAAAGTCGGTCTACTACCACCCAGATGATAGTCTTTCCGTGAGAAGGGGGTAAATGTGTTATGAAATCCATGGAGATAGAAAGCCAAATGGTGCTAGGTATGGGCAGAGGCTGGAGCTTGCTAGGAGAGGCCGAGTTGAGGGGTTTAACTTGTTGACACGTAGTGCACTGGGAAACGAAGGTGTGAATGTCGTTGTGCATGTTTGGCCAATAAAAATTGGTGGCGATACGCGCTAGAGTGTGCTGGAAGCCAGTGTGGCCCCCCGTGGGTGAATCATGATACTCATGCAAAATAAGGTCCTATAAAGCTGACTTAGGGGGTATTAAGACGCGCCCTTTGAAGAAGACCAAACCGTCGCGCACTGAGTAGTGTTCAAAGTCCCCTGGGCGGTCCTGTATGGCAGCCAATAAGTCGGCTGAAGTGGAATTTCTAGTGTAAAAATGACGGAGGGCAGAAATCAATGCCGCTATAGGGCGGGAGGAGGCGCAGAGGGCATGACAGGAGCCTTCTGGTAGCTGAGAAAGGGCATCTGCTGGGCAATTGTCCCTGCCAGGCTTGTAGGTGATCTCAAAATCATAGCCTAGCAATTTAGTAATCTACTGCTGCTGCTCAGGAGTGTGAATGGTTTGGTTTAAGAGGGCCTTGAGGGGCAAGTGATCAGTTTGTATGAGAAATTTTGTTCCCAGCAAATATAGACGCCATTTCTTGACGGCCTCAGAGGTAGGCCAGAGCTCATGTCTATAAGTAGAGGCACCTTGTAGTCGGGAACTGAGCTGTTTGCTGAAGAAGACAACTAGGTGTCTAGCTTGGAGTAACACAACACCAATGCCATTTCCAAACGCATCGGTTTGAATGGTGAATGGTTTGGAGAAGTCGGGTAGGGCCAGGACGGGAGTAGTTGTGATGGCGGTTTTGAGGGTATTGAAGGCTGTTGTGGCTTCGGCGGTCCAAACAAAGGCATCCTTCCTCAATAACTGAGTGAGCAGCATAGTTATTTGGGCGTATCGGGCGACAAACCGGCGATAAAACCCGGCCAAGCCCAAGAATCCCCACTTTGGCAAGGTGGGTGGGCGGCAACGTTGACTCGCCATAATCTTGGCAGATCGACCTCGACCCCTTGTCTTTGAGACGATGTGTCCCAGATAAACTATCGATGTTTGCCCAAACTCACACTTCGCGCGCTTAACATAGAAAACCTCGGCCCCTGCAGAACTGGATGACCGGAGCCAAAATGATCACAATGTCAAGTTCTAAGTAGGGGCTATAAATCAATATGTCATCAAAGAACACAAGCACAAACTTCCGGAGAACAGAACGAAAAATGTTATTCATTTCAGATTGGAAGGTGGATGGGGCATTGGAAAGGCCAAAAGGCATTACTAAGAACTCATAGTGACCCTCATGAGTTCGAAAAGCCGTCTTATGGATGTCGGCAGAGTGCACTCTAATCTGGTGGTATCCAGATCGCAAATCCAACTTCGAGAATACACGGGCCCCGTGTAACTCATCAAGTAGCTCATCCACGGTTGGTATGGGAAACTGATCTTTGATGGTGATTGCATTGAGAGCGCGATAGTCCACACAATAGCGCCAACTACCATCCTTTTTCTTTACCAACAAAACTGGAGAGGAAAAGGGGCTAGTACTCGGCTAAATTATTCCTTCAGCAAGCATTTCACTAATCAGTTGCTCCATTTCCGTTTTTTGGAAGTGTGGTAGCGATAGGCTTAACGTTCACATGTTGCTTTATAGTTTGAGGGGAATGCAATGATCGGTGGAGCGTTGTGGTGGTAGCCGTGTGGAAGTTCAAAATGTCGGCGAAAGAGTTGAGGATTTGGTTGAGTGTTTGAATAATTTGTGGAGTCCGTGTTTGATGAAAGTTTGGAGGAATCCAAAGAGGGAAGTAGGCTAGGAGAGATCTTCCAGAAAGTGCAGGAATGAGCCGGAAATAGGAGGCCACCGATGGGTGGATTCATCCCTTTTCAATTGTCCCAATGTCATGCTGGCGACAGATGCCGCAGGCAAGCCGCAAGGTAAGCCTCGTACCAGCGTGATCGAAACTCATCCAGAGGGATCGATAATCAAATACCATCGGGCCGTTTGTGGCCAGCCATTGGACTCCAAATACCAAATATGCCCCATAAATGGATAGCAAATAAAGATCAACAGCAAAGCAAGTTTGTCCCAGGGTGACTCCCACTTTGATACATAGTCCTTCACATATCAAGGAAGCCCCATTTCCCACGGTGACATTCAGGTGATAGGAAGGTTCAATTGGAAGGCCAAAATACTTGGCTATGCATGTCTGTAGAAAATTATGAGTGGAACCGCTGTCCACTAGTATGACCACAGGCTATCCAGAGATGGTGCTTTGCAATCGTAGGGTGGAGAGAACAAAATGCCTTTCTAATGCATGAAGAGAGATAGTTGGAATGGATTCTGATGGAGGGGAATTTGGGCCAGTTTCGTAGAGGTGGTCAGTCACAGAATTCGGTTCCTCAGAGCCCGCTTCCA
This sequence comes from Nepenthes gracilis, assembly GCA_033239525.1. Lineage (NCBI taxonomy): Eukaryota > Viridiplantae > Streptophyta > Magnoliopsida > Caryophyllales > Nepenthaceae > Nepenthes > Nepenthes gracilis. Next base: position 4,300,236 of record BSYO01000040.1, read on the forward strand.
AATTCTGAAGCTCAGGCAAGGCACCTCCCTCCTCTTCAGCCAACATACACAGAAATTTGGGTGGGCTACAACGATGGTCAGGGACAAATTTCTCATCACAATTAAAACACAAGCCTCAGGCTTGGCAAGCAGCCATTTTCGATGGGGTCAATTTTTTTATGGGTAGTGGAGAGAGAGGGGGTTTTACCGTCAATGGTGCACGATTGTTGAGAGGCCTGGGTATGGAAGGGTGTGGCCAAATCGGTCGATAGGCCTCCAGTTTTTTCTCCACCAATTTAGCCATCCCGATTGCATCGGGTAGAGTTGGTGGCTTCAGCAAAAGAATTTCCCTCTGTATGTCGTCCTTCAAGCCTGAGATGAAACAGTTTAACAGATTGGTGGTAGATAAGCCGTGTGTTCGTGTTGGTAACGATTCGAACTCCATCATGTAATCCGTCATTTTGGTTCCTTGCCGGAGCTTGTACAGTGCAGCTTCTGGATTCAGGTACGAAGAGGGTCCGAAACGGAGTTTGAGGACTTTGGCAAAGTCCTCCTAGTTGGTTAATTTGGCGGTGGCGTGCATCCATTGGTACCACTGGAGCGCGGTACCCGACATGTAGAATGCGGCCACCATTAGCTTCTGGTCAGATGGAGTGCCATGAAATAGGAAGAAGCGTTCAATTTGGAAGAGCCACCCGAGAACATTTTCACCGGTGAAGAAGGGTAGTTCCAATTTGGGTAAGCGAGCGGAGGCAGAGATTTGTGTGTCGGTGGAAGGCGCAGGTAGTAGAGCAAGGGTTTGAGGGGTTGGGGTTGTCGCTGAGGCAAGCGAAAATGGGGATGGAGTGGGTAAGAGTGACGGATTTGATGTGGGTAGGGATTGGCGTTCAAGTCGAGTCAGGGTTTTGCGCATCTCGATAATGGTTTGTTGCAATTTACTGAACGTTTGTTGGATCTGTTCGGTGGTCGTGGAAATGGTGGAGATGCGGTTGGCATGGTCTCTCAACTCTTGCATGATACTAGAGATGGACTTGTCGTGTGCCCTGTATCTCGTCGTCATCTCCTCAGCCATTTCGTCTCAATGAGAGCACCAATATGATTCAACCAGGCCTATTCGGACCACGTTGGACCTGTTCTCGGTACTCGCGCACTCAGGCGATGCAGAGAGTAAGGTAGAAAAGGGGAGGGGGAGTTCTGGAAGGAGGAAGAAGATGAACAGGAAGACAGAATATATCAGAGAAAGAGGTAAGTTCGAGAGAGAGAGAGAGAGTGTGTGAGTGAGTGAGAAGACAGGAGGCAGAAACAGAAATTGTATATTTGCTTATCTCCATATCACCAGCGGCCACAGTATATATGGAAAACAGAATAAAAAGAAGTGCACGTATATAGCAGTATATCTTAACAATATTGATGCAGTGTATGGTTTGTAACAGAAAGCAAACAAACTAAATGCTATATAAAAATAATAAAAATGACTATATATAGTCCCGATATTTTCGTGGAGGCTGCGCCATTCGGGAGCTTTTGTGGGTTCTCGGCTGGGTCGGTGGTGCCGGAATATCAGCTGCGATGAGACCGGTAATACAATTTCGGTCGATGTATTTAATATTAATTGATATATCGGCCGATATGTTCTTCTTAAGTTACTATTTACAAAAGAAAATCTGCGACTGATAATGTTAGATTCCCATAAGCATTGCTTGATATGGATGATGCCTATACGGATACTACTGATACTGATATTTTTATCCATAATTGTGTCTCTTGTGTAACAGATGGAAGGTTAGGTTGGCCAGATGCTGCACCTTACGATGCCATTCATGTTGGGGCTGCAGCGCCAGAGATCCCACAACCGTTGCTCGACCAGTTAAAGCCTGGAGGGAGAATGGTGATTCCTGTGGGGAATATTTTCCAGGATTTGAAGGTCGTCGACAAGAATCCCGATGGTTCCATCAAGGTAAGGAGTGAAACATCTGTTCGATATGTTCCTTTGACAAGTAGAGACGCAGCTGCGTGGCTACTGAATCAAGCTTGCTGTAGTTCTCCTTTACCGGTCACCCCGCGTCCTGATTGCTGATGTCCCTTTGTATAATGTTGCCTTGTAAAATGTAAATAATCTCGTCTCGAGACATCTACTGGCATATCAGTTTTTTTTTTTTGACTTCTTTCTTCATCTTCTCTGTGTAGAAGTTTTATCTTTCAATTGCCGCTAGTAGTGCCGTGTTGATGTCGTTTTTGCCCCCATTTGCCGTAAATTTAGCAAGTTCCTCATCTGCCATGTATGCCATTTCTGTCTGTGTTTTCACGGCGGTGGTTGGGGTGGCAGCTGACATTTCCACAGGGTGGTAGAGGAAGATAAGATGGAAAAGCTGGGGAGCGGTATGTAGCACCGGTGATAGGGGTGGGTTTTGGGAGATTTTGGGAGTTTTATTTTTTACAGAGATAGAGAGATTTATCATTCATATTTTAGTTGTTTATTTTTTAATTAATAATTATGATTTAATTATTTTTAAGAAAATTAAAAATCAGTTTAAATTAATTATTTTAAAATAATTAAATTATAATTATTTATTTAAAAATAAATAATTAAGAGAGAATAAGCTCTTTTATTTATTTAAAAGATAAGTTTTCCTCAAGTGTTAGGGATATTGTGGGTGATGTGCCTTTTCCATTCTTTGGCTTTTTTTCAAGTCATTAATATGTTTTCTATTGTTTTCATGTAATATAACGGTATATTTAGTTATTGAAATGAAATAAGGTGGAAATAAAATAGTTATTTTAGGGAATAGAATAGGATGTGATTAGAGTTAGAATTATTATTCTCATATTTAGTTTTTGAAATAGAATAAGGTAAAAATTAGTATTTTATTATTTGTTTTATTGAATAGTATGAAGAATAAGATGAAATAATAATAATTATTATTATTATTATAATTATTATTATTATTTTTTATAAAAATTATTTTTTTTATATTTGTGAGAATAATAATTTTTAAAAAATATTTATTTTTAATTAAATTTATAATGGAGAAATTTTTATCCTTGAAAAATAAAAATTTTATTCTTATCAATTAAATATGAGGAAAAGGATAACTTTTTTTTACTTTTATTTTTTAAAAATTTTATTAAAGCGTATACTTAGTTTGGCTGAAGTGATAGCAAAATCATCAAATTCAGAGTACGGATGACACATGAAGGTCTGGAATAAAATTTCAAAGCCTGAAAAAAAATCATAATAAAATTGCTACGTTAGTTGGCTATTAAAATATCCCTTTATAAGCTATGTAGTAGTTTTTTTTATTGATATTTAATGAATAAAAATTAATATTAAAATAGTGTATTTATTATTGTTTTTATTTTTATTATATTAATATTTTAATATTTTAGTATTTTTAAAAAAATTAAATAAAAATACTTATATAATATTATTGCGTTCTGGAACCGCAGCCTCCTCGAGAATCCTCGTTGATGAGGGGTGTTCTTGAGGCTCTGGATCCGCGAGGTTCGGGGATGGAAACGTTGTTCGGCAAACACGAGTGAATGCCGGTGGTCACACACGAGAAAGATTGAGACCGAATTTTTGCTTTCTAAAACCTTCTCCCTGAATGGGAGGAAACCACGAGACACTGCGCCCTAAACGCTTCACTATTCGGTTGAAGTCTTTACAGAAAGCACAAGCATCACGATCATTCCTTCCATGCCTCTTTTTTGTGTTTCTTTCTTTGGAGGCTATGCTCGCTAGGGGTCTTTGCCACTCTCGTCGGGGATCTCTTTGTTTCTCCTTCTTGAGGAAGAGAGTCTGGTCCCCTTAGAAAGGGACTTTGCTGGGTATTTATAGGGGAAACCAGGCCGTTGGGGAGGAGACACATGGCGTCCATCGGGTGGTCGAGGAACTGGTCCATTGACTCCCTTTAATGCTGCTGACGTGTGCGATAAGGCATGCGACTAGCGCTGCCGTAGGTTCGCGCATGCACGGTCCGAGTGATGATGCTTGATTGACTAGGCGTGCCTTGTTGAGACGACGGGATCGATGATGGTTACAGGTTTGTTGGGAATCGACGGTTGTCTAGCCTGGCATTTCCTACTCAATGAACGGGGCCCTCGTTCCGAGTGGGGCACCTTGTGAGCTCGCGGACTCAGAAGAGGCTACCCGTTCTTAGAGGATCTTCCGTAAAAGTCCCGGGAGCCTTTTCTGACCTCTTAGGCAATTCGAGACTCGCTGGACTTCCGCAGTCCCTGGCCATTTTTGTATCCGTGTACTTTCCGATCATGCTAGCGTTGTTCTCGAGCTTCTTCATAAGCGGTCGGAACTTCTTGGGCTTTAGCTGTGGTCTTGGTCCTTGGGCCTTTGGCCTCTACTCCGGGCTTCTTGTTAGGGCATTTCTTCCAGGCCGTGTTTTTATGAATCCTTATATTGGGGCCCAACATAGCCCCCCATACCAAAGCGCCCGAAGTTCTCGGCCGTTTGACATGAAGTCGCTAGCATGCTGGAGGAGTCAACCGTCCGAGTATGTGCGTCCTGGCGAAGTTCTCAAGGCTGAGTTGGATGGGAGGCGGTCCTGTGACTTCTTCTGTGTCCGAGGCTTTTCTTTCGCCACGTTTCGTCTCTCTGGGGGCATTAAATGCGGTATCTGGTTGATGTGATGGGCTGGCAGGCGCCTCGCGAAGGAAAGGCCATCATTCCTCTCGAAAGGAATGACCGGGTCGACGCGCAAGGGGGGTAATGAGTGCGCCTTTTGCATTCCAGGTTTATTTAAACGCTCATTGCCCTAATTTTTCATCTTCGCCCCGCTCCTTGTTTTCTCTTTCCGAGTGTTGAGGCCTTCGCTCTTCCTTCGTTCGCGCTTTCTCCTTCATCTTTGTTTTCCCGTTCATGGCCCCCCGGTGAGAGACATTGCTTCCACGCGACGCTTGACAAGCTCACTGGAGATTCGAGCTCGATATCGAATCCCCGAGTCTACGGCCACGATGATTCCTAATAGCATGATAGGGCGCCGTACCCTCCGAACGGCTTCATTACGTTCTAAGTCCACCTCAAAGGCGGGCTGGGATTTTCCGTCATGAGGAGCTCTACGACATTATGATGGCGCTGGTGCCTTCTTGCAAACTTCACCAAACGCAATAAGGTATCTCTGTCATCAATGCGTTTTTTCCGGTGTCATGAGAAGCTCTTGAACGCTCTTACAAATAAGGTGATGTTCACTTCACACGTGAAGCTTGATCGGATTGTCGCGACTCCCGCCTGCATTTTTCTCTCGTCAGACGGAGGTAACCCGGACTCCACGAAGCGGTGAAGGATAAGTTCTTCTTCCTAGGCGTCCACGAGCACTTGGGCCATCCCTTTTAAGTGGGGGAAAGTGACTAGCCGGGCCTCCCGACCCTTCGAGGGAGGACAGGAGAATGTGGCGTACACTGACTTGGTGCCGGCTAATCTCGTGGAGCTTCATTTGAACAAGCGCAATATCTCGGTTGTCTTTTGAGAAGTTCCGATTGCCAAGTGGGGACCGCAAGACAAGGCTCCCGACCCGGCTCCTCCGTAAAAGCCAAGGAGGGATCGGGGATGAGAGCTGAACACCGAGGATTGGAAGTCCCGCCGCCGAAGCCTTCCTCCGGTGGCGACGATGATTTTGACATCGACGCACTCCGGGCGGCGATGACGACGTCGCCGCCTCCTCGGGGTTAAGAGGTCGGGGGCTGGGTTCCATGCCCGGGTCCCTGGGTCCGGAGGCCTTGCCTCACCGCCACTACTAATCTTGTCAGCCCTTGGGGGCGACTACTGTGGGCGGAGTTTTCTCGCCGAGCTCTCCTGACGACGACGACGATGGGACGTGCCTCTCCATTAAGAGGCCAAGGGATTGGAGTCTCCCTTCCGGGGTCCCGGACCAAGGTCTCGCCACTTCCACCGGTAATCCTTTTTCGCACCCGTGGAGGTGCCCGAGCAGATCATGGAGTTTTCTGACGTCCACCCCCTGATGATCCCGCCTGAGCTATCGCTGATCTCGGCCTCAGTGACGCCCTGACAGATTGATCACCCTTCCGAGGACATAGGAGGCAGAGCGCCATGGTGGACTCCGAGAGGGGGATGACAACAAACGATCCGAAAGGTCGTGGAAGTCGAGGACCTAAGTGTCGGTGATCTCACGCCTCAGATCCTTCTCGAGCGTCCCTACCGTGGTTGAAGTCGAGCGGTCATCCGAAGCTGGGACGCTTACTTTGAGGCGAGCTCGCGCTGTTTTATAGCCGCCGAGTCCGCATCTCGAGGCGGGCTGTCGCCGGGTCTGAGGTGGTCTCCGGGAATCCGAGATCCACGGGGAGTGTAACACAGGGATGATCCTCTCATTTCTAAGGTAATCCTCCCGCTTCCTTTCCCGCCTTGTTCCCATTTGTTCGTTTTTTGACGAGTCTTTTTGCTGCAGCTCTCCGGGCCTGATCAGGGGCCTCAGTGGACTAGTGGGAATGATCGCCCAATCCCGCCCGGAGATGGGGTCTTCGAGGGCCGCCCACAGGCTGGGCAGCCCGGCCGAAAGCGGAGCCGGCCGGGCTAAGGAGAGGATCATGCTGAGGACACCGGTCAAGCTTCGCGGCTGCAAGGCCTCCTTCAGATCGGATCCTTCGCAGAAGAGAGGTTGAGGACGCTCCTGACAGATTCTCAGACGGCTCCAGGTGTCGAGGGTAAGTTCGGGGACGGCATTCGTATGTGCCGTCGGGTGGCGCGACTGGTCTGTCCGCAATTTCCTGTAGGCGTCCTCAATCCCAGGAACGCCAGCGCCTTGAGCGTAGAAGACTTATACGGCGTTGCTGATCGGCCTTTCCCTGGGCCTCCCCGGCCGGCCTCGATGAAGGAACCTCTTACGCCCGATGAGGCAGCTCTGGTGGATCAGGCGGGATCTTCAGGAGTCCAAGAGGCCCAAGGAGGGAGCTGAGGGGCACTCCATTGATATATTGTTTCTTTTCTTATTTTGTTATACTTGTATATAAATTCATTTTTATGAATAAGACTTGGTCCTTTTTGCATCAGAGCTTCGGACGCTTCTTTTGTCTTACTTGCATGGGCGTGTCTTTTTCTCTCCTTTTTTTTTTGCGGCGAGCTATATGGCGTCCAACGCCTTAGTGTTGAGTGCGTGACCTCTTTCAGGTGCTCGACCCTTCTTAGATTTGGGCACGCGGTCCTCTTGGGGACTTTCTAGCTTTTAACCTTTTGTCTTTATTTTTCTTGCCTACTTTTAAGACCGCCTTCAGTACACAGTAGAGTTTTTTCAGTTCTGACCTCTAGGGCCCGGCCTAGAACCGCCGGTCCACAACCCGAGTTTTGCCTGACCTCTGGGCCCGGCTCTAGGGACCGCCAGTCACAAATGAGTTTTTGTCGCACGACCTCAGTGGTCCGACCCGGGTCGCCTCGGGTTGGCCCAAGTTTTGTTGCACGACCACCGGGGGTCCAACTCACGGCCGCCGGGGTTGGCGCCAAGTTTTTATTGCTCGACCACCTGGGTCCGACCGGGGTCGCCCGGGTTGGCGCCAAGTTTTTGTTGCCCGACCACCTGGGTCCGACTGGGGTCGCCTCGGGTTAGCCCTGTTTTGTTGGATGCCGCGAGTTACTTCGCTGTTGGTGAGGGAGCATGAGAATGTTTCTGAATATGCATAATGAGAAGATTTTTTCATTAACGTGCACATTTTACATCGAGTGGCCTCCAGGGCCTTTTCTGTCTCTTTTTTTTAGTAGTCCGCGCGCTTGAGCCTTCATGCTCCTCTTCTGCCGTCTCCTTGGTCCTTGCGACAGCTGCGTTTGGGGCTGGCCTCGCCGGTATTTGCGCCCTCAGCGGGTGGTCAGGCGTGCTCGGCGCCCATTATGGCCTTACCCTTTGGCGCGACCGGTACGCCCGGGCCGCGGCAGGAAGCGATCGAGATAGCCCTCCATTGCGAGCCGCTCAATTTTCGCTTGAGCTTCCTTAGTCTTTGGTGTCGTCGCCGCTGCTGCAAGTGGTAGGCAAGATTCTACCGGTCGCCTCCCTCTGGTTCTTCAATGGCTCGAGCCATCTCGTGAACTCCCTCTTCCCCGATCTCGCCTCGTGATGTTGAGGGAGTCGCCAAGGCAGTGGGCCCGAGGGTCCGTCTCTCCAAGGACCATCCGCTCGGGCTCTTCTTGCCTGGACGGCCCTTGGGTCTTCCGCCGGGTGTTGGCCCTTCTTTTCCTTCCTTGTCCTCGGGACAGGGGTCTTCTCCTCCCTCACGCTAAGCGTTTCGATTGGGGCCCAAAGACAGTCTTCCAGCCTTTTGAGCCCTTTCTTCATCTGGGCTTGACTCATGGACTTCTTCCTGTTGAGGTAGTCCTCAACTCGCCAGAGTCCGCGCCGAGAGCGCCCTCCGGGCGCCGCGGGCTTTTGGGGTGTGGGCCCCTCAGATTGCTCGCCCACCTTCTCCTCGGGAGGTCATGCGGGCGGCTCTTGTGAAGCTGTCCACCTTCTGCACTAGCTTGCGTATGTTAGTGCTGGCCGCACACTCGCCACCCAACGGGGAGGCATCCGGGCGTAGTGCTCCTCTTCCTCCCTGACGTCACTGTCTTCTCGCCGATCATCTTCGGTGGCGCTGGTTTGTTCTTTGAGGGGGAAGTTCGTGGCGTCCCATCCTTCCTGCTCCCACGTGACGGCGCCAATGTTGCGTTCTAGAACCGCGGCCTCCTCGAGAATCCTCGTTGATGAGGGGTGTTCCCGAGGCTCTGGATCCGCGAGGTTCAGACGGAAACGTTGGTTCCGGGCAACACGAGTGAATGTGGTGTTGGACACGAGAGAAAGATTGAGACCGAATTTTTTACGTGGAAAACCTCCTCCTGAATGGGGAGGAAAAACCACAAGGCTCAGGGCCTTGGAAATGCTTCACTATTTGGGTTGAAGTTTTTACAGAATACAAGCATTAATGATCATTCCTTCCATGTCTCTTGTTTTGTGTTTCTTTCTTTGGAGGCTATGCTCGCTAGGGGTCTTTGCCACTCTCGTCGGGGATCTCTTTGTTTCTCCTTCCTGAGGAAGAGAGTTCGGTCGCCTTAGAAAGGGACTTTGTCAGGGTATTTATAGGGAAAACTAGGCTGGGGGAGGAGACACGTGGCGTCCATCGGTGGTTGAAAACCGGTCCACCGACTCCCTTTAATGCCGGCTGATTGTGCGGTAAGGCATGCAGCTAGCGCATGCTGTAGGCCTCGCGCGTGGCATGAAAGTGATAGTCTTAATTTGAATAGGCGTCTTATGGTGAGATGGGCGACGTGGCTGGTTACGTGTTTGTTAGGAATCGACGGTTGTCTAGCCGGCATTCCCGGCCTTGAATGAGCGGTCTTTGTTCCCGAAAGTGGGGCACCTTGTGAGCTCCTGACTTGTAAGAGGCACTGTTCTTAGAGGATCTTCAGAAAAGTCCGGGAGCCTTTTCGACCTCTTAGGGCAGTGCGAGACTTATGGGGCTTCCGAGCTTTTTGGCCATTTTTGTATCTGTGTACCGGATATTGCTAGGCCATTGCCTCGAGCTTCTTCATAAGCGGTCGACTTCTTGGGCTTCAGCTGTGGTCTTGGTCCTTGGGCCGTTGGCCTCTACTCCGGGCTTCTCGTTTGGGCCTTTTTTCCGGGCCGTGTTTTTATGGGCCCTTATATTGGGGCCCAACAAATATATTATTTTACATATAATAAATATTAATTATTAAATAGTTAATGTGCTAATAATTAAGGGCTGCCTTATAAATGCTGAGCGTCGCAACCCATTGCAATCATGCAGGCTATTTAAGCTGAAATTCATGTCTTGATTTTTTTATAATTTTGTTAGAAAATAATTTTATTGGCATATGATTACATAACAAAACGATCAACGCTAGATACTATCATTGACATCTTTTTTATTATTTTGAAAATTTTAGAAGTTTTTTAAATTAAAAATAAATTTAAATATACAATAAAAAATGCTCAACCGTATTTCATTACTTTTTCTTTTGAAAATACATGTTACATTTACTATATAGTGATAATAATTTGCTGGGTCCAATACCGATGAGGCTCAGAGGAACACAAGGCCCAATCTAAGGAGTAGCAGTCGAAGCGGCCATCTCGGCCTAGTATTTAAAACTGTCTACGTGGTAGCCCAGTGTTTGCAACCAATCGACGCCACTTACAATCCATTAATGCGGCTCTAGGACGGCAGGTACAGTACAGAGGAAACAAGCCAATGATGAGAAAGTCAACGCTGCCAACTACAGCTCACGCCGCTACCCACAGTTCTCTAATCAATCCTAGCGTAAGGGGTAGATCAAGCGTGGCATGCGACACACGACGGTCTCCTCCACCACAAGACGACAACTGACACTCCGGCGACCATCACTGGGCAACGACTGACGAATCTCTACAAGAAGGATTCTCGCGCCCAAAGCTCCAAGTAAAGGAACCTATAAATCCCCTCTCCTTTTATGGGAGATGGAATCGTATTCGGGCATCCAATAAAAGTCGACCCGACCGAGTAATCGCCTAGGGAAATCGTGGAAAGGGAGCCGAAAAAGGATGTATGTCTTTCCGTGATTGGTCGACAAGTGGGATTGGGTTACAGAGCACATGTCTCGCACAAAGCAGAGCATGCACCGTCTTGTAGGCGTGGCCAGCAGGAAGCTCTGAATTTCTAAAGACATGGCACCTATTATCTGCATGATGACCAGCTAAGAAGATGAAATTAGGTGGAGTTAGGACGTTTAGATATGAGCACTAGAAGTTTCAGGCAATGTGTGGTAGGACCTGTGGCAACACCAAAAGGTGTAGAAAATCACCAAGTGTGTGGGTGTGTGAAGACACCTAGGGTGTGGGTTGCACCGGGTAGGTGTAGGAGAAAACACTACGAGCTTGTGTAGACGACCGCATGTGTGCGGGGTGAAACGACGTCACCGTTTCACAAACACTTGTTAAATGATGGTGCAAAGAGCACCACAATGAGGAGAGAAAGAATGGAAGAAAGAGAGAGTAGTGAGTGAAACACAAAAAGTGAGGCCTTATATTCTTATGCTCTGTTCTTCATTTTCGCTTTTAGGGCTTGTGTAGCCAGGGTGGTTGTTGTATTCTATCTCTTGATTTTGTAACCATTTTATATAGTGAATTTATTGGTGGACTTTATGTCCCATGATTTTTCTCCTTAGTTAAGAAAGGGTTTCCACGTAAAAAAATACTATACATCTCTTGTGTTTCTTATTCCTACTAAATGGTGGCTGACGATGACGTAGGGATTTGGGTTTTTCATTGCTACCAGATTGGGTGGATCCGGGTGTTGAACCCCAACAAGTGGTATCAGAGACGGTCAAGTCTCTTTTGATACCAACAAGTGGTATCAAGATGACTGAGATCATCCCAGGCTCAGAAAGGGCTACTTGCGGAGGATGCTGATTGGAAAGGGCTACCTGCGGAGGTGCTAACCTACTACCAAAGTGGAGTGAAGCGTCGTAAGGGGAAGCCGCTGAGTGAAGTGCCGCAGAAGTGGAGTCGCCGAGGTCTGCGGCGGTCGGAGTGTATCTAGTGTCATCGTGAAAAAGTTTGCCATTTAGTGTAGAATTGGATAGAACTGTAAAAGGCACAGCGAAGTCAGCAGGACCGAGGGCGGACCTAAGTAGGGTCAAGGGTGGAGCTGTGCAGGACAAAGGGTAGAGCTAAGCAGGGCTAAGTGCAGAGCCAGTAGGGCCAAGGGTTAAGCCAGTAGGACCAAGGGCGGAGCTAGCAAGGCCAAGGGTAGAGCTTATGCCTGGATCCCAGTTAAGGGAAAGCCGAACGATAGGTGATGACCGGCCATCGGATAAAGGCATTCCCCACAAGGTGTGAGGGGAAGTTTATTAAGGTCGTGAGGGGTAACCCAACAAACTGGTTTTATCAACGAGGATTTATGGAGAACAAATTCGAGAATCGATTTTGGTCAACATGGGTGTTGATCGGGAGAATAGTAAACGGTCAATGGATATTAACCGATGGATGGCCAATCAGATTTCGGTCACAATGAGGTTGACCATCCGAGGGTCAGGAGTAGAAGGCGGACGGGCGAACGGCATGAGAAGACACAGCTGGGAGGTTGACCGGATAGCAGTAGAAGATGGTTAATGAAAAGTTGACCGGCTGAGTAATGGGTCTAGGAGACTGTAGAAAGTGGTAGCTGGCAACGGACAGATATCTTTCAAGGATTGGTCGACAGGTTGGCAGTTGGGTTGCAAAGCACGCGTCTGCACTGTGCAGAGCATGTGCCGTCTTGTAGGGCGTGGGCCTGCAGGAAGCTCGGGAACTGGTAAAGACGTGGCACCTATTATCTGCATGATGACCAGTTGGACAGATGAAATTAAGTGAAGTTAGGACGTCTATATATGAGCACCAGGAGCTTTAGGTAGTATGTAATAGCACCTGTGGCAACACCAGAAGGTGTGAAAAACCACCAAGTGTTTGGGTGTGTGAAGACACCCAGGGTGCGGGTTGCACCGAGTTGGTGTAGGAGAAAACACTAGGGGCTTGTGTAGCCGGCCGCATGTGTGCGGGGTGAAACAGCGGTCGCCGTTTCACCAACACTTGTGAAATGATAGAGCAGAGAGCACCACAATGAGGAGAGAAAAAGTGGAAGAAAGAGAGAGCAGTGAGTGAAATACAAATAGTGAGGCTTTGTATTCTCGTGCTTTGTTCTACGTTTTAGCCTTTCGGACTTATGTAGCCAGGGTGGTTGCTGTATTCTATCTCTGGGTTTTATAACCATTTTACATAGTGAATTTATTGGTGGACTTTGTGTCCCGTGATTTTTTTCCTTAGTTGAGAAGGGGTTTCCACGTAAAAAAATACTATGCATCTCTTGCGTTCCTTATTCCTACTAAATGATGACTAACGATGACGCAAGGGTATGGATATTCCGTTGCTACTGGATCGGGTAGATCTGGGTGTCGAACCCCAATAAGTGGTATTAGAGACGGTCAAGTCTCTTCTTATGCCAACAAGTGGTATCAAAGATGGCTGAGATCGTCCCAGGCCCGGAAAGGGCTGCTTGCAGAGGATGTTGACCGGAAAGGGCTACCTATGGAGGTGTTGACCTACTGCCAGAGTGGAGTGAAGCGTCGTAAGGGGAAGCCGCCCAGTGAAGTGCCGCAGAAGTGGAGCCGTCGAGGTCTGCGGTGGTTGGAGTGTATCTGGTGTCATCATAGAAGAGTTTGCCATTTAGTGTGAAATTGGATGGAATCGCAAGGCACAAAGGAGTCAACAGACCGAGCGAAGTTGAGCAGGGCCAAGGGTGGAGCTGTGCGGGACCAAGGGCGGAGCTGAGTAAGGCTAAGTGCGGAGCTAGCAGGGCCAAGGGTAGAGCCGAGTTAAGGGTGGAGCCGATCCCAGGGCGGAGCTGAGAAGTCAGGGGAAGCTGCAGGACGGCAGGCGATAATGGTCGCAGGATAAAGGCGAAGGTGTTCCCCACAAAATCGTGAGGGGAAGTTTGTTAGGTTTAGCCACTCCCTTGTGGGTAACCCAACAAATTGGTTTGTCATCAGAGGATTTGTGAAGAATTAATTCCGGTCAACGGGACGTTGACCAAAGGAAAACAATAGATGGTCAATGGAGATTGACCAGCAAATGGCCAACTGTAGATTCCGGTCAACAGGAGGTTGACCGTTTGAGGGTTACATGAGTATTGCTGGATGGTGGAATGGCAGTAGAAGAAGGTCAATGGGGAGGTTGACCGGATGGCAGCAGAAGACCGTCAACAGGGAGGTTGACTAGCTGAGTAATGGGCCTAGGAGACCGTGAAAAGTGGCAGCTGGCAACGGACAGATGTCTTTACAGGATTGGTCAATTGGCTGGTAGTTGGGTTGTAGAGCACGCGTCTGCACAGTGAAAAGCATGCATCGTCTTGCAAGGCATGGGGCTGCATGAAGCTCGAAAACTGGTGAAGATGTGGCACCTATTCTCTGCATGATGACCAGTTGGGCAGATGGGATTAGGTGGAGCTAAGACGTCTATATATGAGCACCGGGAGCTTCAGGCAGTGTGTGGTAGCATCTGTGGTAACACCGGAATGTGTGAAAAACCACTAGTGTGTTGGTGTGTGAAGACACCCAGGGTGCGGGTTGCACCGGGTTGGTGTAGGAGAAAACACCGGGGGCTTGTGTAGCTGGCCGCATGTGTGCGGGGTGAAATGGCAGCGCTTGTTTCACCAACTCTTGTAAAATGATAGAGTAGAGAGCATCACAGTGACAAGAGAAAGAGTGGAAGAAAGAGAGAGTAGTGAGTGAAATACAAAGAGTGAGGCTTTGTATTCTCGTGCTCTGTTCTTCGTTTTCACCTCTAGGCAACCATCGTTTCACCTTGCACACATGCGGCCGGCTACACAAGCCCCTGGTGTTTTCTCCTACACCAACCCGGTGCAACCCGCACCCTGGGTGTCTTCACACACCAACACACTAGTGGTTTTTCACACATTCCGGTGTTACCACAGATGCTACCACACACTGCCTGAAGCTCCCGGTGCTCATATATAGACGTCTTAGCTCCACCTAATCTCATCTGCCCAACTGGTCATCATGCGAATAATAGATGCCACATCTTCACCAGTTCCCGAGCTTCCTGCAGGCCCACGCCCTGCAAGACGGCGCATGCTCTGCACTATGAGTTTTAATTAGAAAAAGTATCATTTTAGGTCATATTGTTTCTAAAGGTAATATATCTGGGGATTTGGAGAAAATTGAAATGGTAATAACTTGAGAGACACCGACAAATGTTGTAGAGGAGCATAATTTCATGGATTTTGTTAAATCTAACAAGCGATTTGTTGGAAATTTTGGGGATTTTGATTGGACGCAAAATGAGCAATTTTCAATAGGGAGAAGATTGTAGGAGAAGTTTTAGGTTAATGGGAGGTATTATCCATATGAGAAGAAGTTTGTGGTTCAAGGTATTTGTTTCATCAAAAGAGTTGAATTGCAATGACATAAGTAGATGGATCTAGATAATGAGTCGTATTTATAATTGTTTGGAATTGCTAGAGATTTGGATAATTCTTTGTTTTCAGGATAGAATTTTGTTCCAATTATTGACAAATTTAAGGAAAGAATTTTGTTTGAGGTCCATAGATTGAGATATACAATTCCTTATGGTGGCGAAATACTAAAAGAAATTGTGGCTTATATGACTTATGTGTTTATTAATGGAAGAAAGTTGAGTATGAGAAATCTCTAGGATTTTTGCTTTCTTGGCTGATTTCCAATAATGAATAATATTTATAAGTGACGGATTTTGTTTCGAGGTTATCCAGGATAACTATTTGGGTGATTGTGGATTGGCTATCAAAGTCAACCCATTTCTTGCCGATTCAGATGATGTACATGACGGATTCGTTGGCTTACTTGCATTCCAACGAGATGATAAGATTTCAAGGTAATGCAGTTTCGAGGTTTCACTTGTGGTCCAAGGCTATGCCGATTTTAGGACTAGTCCGTAAGAAATGGGCATCAAATTAAAAATTGATTTGGCATTGGATTTGTAGACAGATGAACAATTAGAGTGGCGTAGCGAAGTATGAGCCCGTAGTCCTGCATTATAATATTTGATTTGGGATTTGATGTGGGAAATCTAAGTTGAAATCTAAATTGAAGACATCAATTTTAGGAGATAAGAGAAAATTGGGATGATTAATTTCTGCTCACCGAATTTTCTTGTAATAATAGCTATCAATCAAGTAATATGATAATTCCTTTTGAGGTTTTAATCTGGGAAAAGATGTAGTCTCTTGTTAATTAGGATAAGATCAAATTTGAGGTGATGTGGACAACCATTTGTCTCTAAGGGTATCTTCAAGGAAAAGAACTTTAAGTTTTAGAGGCAAAGGATGGATTGGAGTAAAGATCATTGGGCTATTCGTAGGTTGGAGAGTTGATTAGCTTTGCTCCGAATTGATGAAACGTTATGATGTGTCATATGTATGTGTGTTGAAGGAATTTGTAGATGATCCTTTGTATGTACTCAAGTTAAAGTTATCATTGATCGACAAGAAATTGCCTTATGTTGAGATTCGATTTGGACTTTTGGAAATTTAGTTTTGAGAAATAAGACGACCCCGCTAGCCATGGTATTTTTGGAAAATCTTTCTGTTAAGGAATTATTATGAGAGCATAAGGATAAATCTAAAAACATCTCCCTATCTATTTGAGAATGAAGGTAAGAACGGAAGTACATAAATTTTGATGATGAAATTTTATAAAAAAATAAGAATTGTAAGAATCGAGATTTAACTTATATTAATCGTGATTAATTAAGATAATATAATTAAAAATTGATATTAAATAATGCTAAGAATAAGGTTAACAAGGAAAAATTTACAAATCGGATGAATTGTACACCTAGCCCTTGGCTAGCGCTGCAACACCTGCTACTTGCCTGCCGTGTGCTCGAGTGCCTTGGCAGGCGCCGATTCTAGAAATGGGCACATCTGCCGCATGCCCGAGCGCCCCAATAGGTGTGGATTCCAGAATACCTGTGCCTAACTAGCGCTCGAGCACCGGTCAATTATAAAAATTGGCCGAGGATTTGTTTCCACCGCATTTCAAGTGGTGGAAAGGATTAGGAAGAAAACAGAGAGAGAAGGGCCGAGAGGGAAGGAAAAAGAGAAAGAAAGGGAGAGAAAGCTTCGGGAAGTTAAATTCGGAACGTTTGAAGTAAGAATTTCGATATATCCGGCAAAGGCTAGTGCACATTTAGCTCCTATTTCCTTTATTATTATTTATTTTCATTCTTTTCCAATATTATTATTCTAATATTAGTTCAAATTAAGATTTTAAAATAAAAACGAAACAAATTTACATATTTATCAGTCTACCATAATTTTATTGTGAAATTTGTATGAATTCATGTATTATTATCTATATTATAATTATGTGTATTATTTTAAAATTTTATTTATATTTAGATGCATAAAAATATTTACTACATATTTTTACTTTGCAGATGTTAATTTTAAATTATTATGTATTATCTATATATGCTAAAAATATATTATTTGTTTAATTATGTGCAGCATGTTTATTAAATTTGTACTGATCTTTCTAAATTTTCTTCAGTATATTTTATCATCAAATTTCATGTTTATAGAATTGTTGCAATAAAATGTATAAGACATTACGAAAAGGAAAGAGAATTATGCAATTATGATAAGAAAAGTATAAATTGTTCTCCAAAATGGTGAGAAATTAAGAAATTTAGAAGCAAAGTGTGAAATTTTTTAAATTAATGAAATTAAGAAATTGAACCAAGAAATTATTCAAATGGTAATATTTTCTCCTATACTTTAGGATATTATAGTGATAATCGATGAATTGCCTCTAGCCTGCGAGAAGATAAGGGTGGATTACGGTCTTGTCTACTAGATTATTGTTATGTACTGCCCACCTCTGGGTATTGAATAAAGGAATGAGACCTTAGATTGTGTAGAAGCGAACACAATTTTTTTTTCGACTATCCACTCCATTAGTTAGTAAGACCTACTAATTCATATCCTTCAAGATAAGTAAATTTTTAGCATGTTTTGACAGATAATAATAAGAAAAAACTAGATGTAAATTTTAATGGCTAATGATAAGAAAAAAAAATAAGATAAGAGATTAGAAGAATGCAATTGCATTCATGTTTATATTATTTTATTCGGTACGATTTCTATCTCCTACGATATAATTTTAAGTATGAATATGTATATAGATATTCTTTGTTATTTATAGTGCCTTACTGAATATTTGGCTCACGCAATTACTGTTTTACTAACCATTTAAATGATTTGTATAAAATTTATGCTTGATGAGCAAGAATGAAGATATAAGAACTTTGTTTATATTTCTGAAAATATTTTGTATACTTATTTTTGGATAATATTTACTATATTCAATTGTTAATTTTAGTTTGATTTTAGTAGTAAACTATGGTAAAATTGATATGGAGTTTTTAGATTGTATAATTCCATATCAGTTGTTATACTGGATATGTATAATTGTTAGGAATAGATGCACATTATATGTCAGTCATAATTTTTGTTTTAGATGGACAAATATTATAAATATTTATTACTTCTGCAAATGGGTATGTGATTAATTTTTAGTAATTAGCTGGCATTATTCCTGAATAAAGATTGGTGTTATTCTACTATTGTGTTGATGTAAGAGCCACAAATGACGTGACAATGTATTTAGATCCTATATATTATTATATATTGTTTAGCATATGTGATTGTGGTATAAGACAAGATAAACTCACGTCCAACGGATTAATGATTTATTTATTGATAAAATTGATAATTATGAGATAATAAATTATGATTATAATTAATAACGGATTTAGGATGTGGTCTGTCATAATTTCAATTTTAATAATTTTAGAGTAAAAGTTGCTACATTATCAGCTTTTATCTAGAGAACTGTAGTTTCTCTTGGAGGTATTTGAATTAAATATTTTGGGTTAAATTGCATAGGTAATAATTTAAAATAGATTCAGTATAAAATAAGAAAACCTATCCTATCTTCTCATTATACAAGAGCAAAAGGGTAAACATTTAGAACTAAAAGTGTTGAGTATGATAGGATCTTTAAGATCTACTGAGAAATTTGGTGTATATTTAAACTAAATTATACCATTATATAAATTAGATTAGATAATAACTAATGTCAAATCTTTATATATTTTAATGTTTGATCTCTTATATTTAAGAGTACAAAAGTATTAATTTTTAATTTAATTAAAGGTTTAATTGCCATAATTTATATAGTTATAACCCTTTTGTTTAAATTTATCAATTGATAAAGTTGATTATAATTTAATTTTTTATATTTAATTTTAATTGATATAGTTTATTCCTGATCTTTAATAGTTAAAACTGTTTTGTAATTAAAAATTTTTATTTTATAAATTTTTCTATCTATAGAGTAAGAATAATCTATCTTAAATAACCTTTATTATTTAGAATAATAGGAGATTCTCTTGAAGTAGTTGTTGTATTAGAGTTTGAACTATTTCTTCTAAACATCCTTCTAAATCTAGATACTATTTTATTAATTAATACATAAATTAAACAAGACTCAATTTGTCCCAACTTAATGATCGGGAACACCAATGATCAGGATCACCTAATCTCAGGCTGATCAATGGGATCACCAAGCTTACTAACGATGCCGTAAGCGATATATAAATGAAGTATGCTTAATGTATGTAAAAATTAAATAAAATGAATGTCTCTAATACTAAAACGATACATAATTGATAAATTAAAAATTTCAATAGAAAACAGACTAATAAAAGAGAAAAAAAGTTTGCAAGACAATTGAATAAAATTCTTCAAATTTGCATTAAATGTAAGTAGTTTTATAACTTGGTATCGGGATTATAGAAATTTGAGGAAAGGGTTTAGGGAAAGGAATACCTACAAATTGTGAAAGGAGGCTTGAGAGCGGCGGTCGCAGGCTGAGGAGACTTTATACGTCCGCTAACTTACAATACCTTTATTCGAATATTGGGTATCATTTTATAATTTTTAGTCTTCAATTATAATTTTTTTCTAACATGATTTAGACTGTCTTTTTAATAAATGTATTATTATAGTATGTGGATAGGTAGGTAGAATTACATGCTTTATATTGAGATAATATTTAAAAATATATATAAAAATATATATAAATGGTGTAATTTTTATTTTTTTATATTTATATATTAAGATATTTAAATATTTTTAAAAAATATTTAAATAAAAATACTTAAATATTATTTATTTTAGTATTTATTAAATACTAATGATCGCATCGTAAATGATGGGCTAGGCGCCATAGCTTCACGGTAGCACCAAGATAGATAGAGCAGTATGCAATCAATCATGAAGGCTATTTAAGCAAAAATTCCTGTCTTGATTTTTTTTTTTTTTTGTATAAAATAATTTTAATGGCATATGATTACATAAGAAAACAATCGATGCTAGATACAATCTTTGGCATCTTTTTTATTGTTTTTAAAATTTAGGAGTTTTTCAGATTAAAAATAAATTTAATTATACAATAAAAAATGCTCAATGTATTTTCTTTACTTTTTTTTAAAAAAAATTCATGTTACATTTATTATATATAATTTTTATTTAAAAAAGTATAATAATATTTTTAAGAAGAATAACAATTTTTTAAAAAAAATAATTTTTCATATTAAAAAATGATAATAAAAAAATTAAACCAATGCTCACAGTGATTTTTTATTAACAAATTCATACTACATTTATTGAAAAAATCCTCAAATTTTTATTTTTCTCGTAATAAAAGTGATAATGATTTTATTATAATAATTTAAATGATTATAATTATAATAATATATAAAGTATAATAGATCTTTTTTTTTTTAATTATTTAAGCCTTTAAAATTATTAAAATAAAAATATTATCCTTTAACAATATAAAAACACTGTAAAATAGGAATATTATGACAATTAAGTTATGCAACAATTGCAGTTGCGTTGCGACAATCAATTAAAAAAAACCAATTTGTCGAGACGTCTGAAATGCTCCTCCTCCCTTCCGTAGATCCGTTGTCCGATTCTCGCCTCTCACCATCGACTGTAGCTCCGCCCTCCTACGCCATCTCTCTCCGTCAACGTTCCTGCGAGACCGGGGGCGGCGATCTGATCGAAGCGGGAAGTCTCCACCTCTTTCCCTTTATCTCCGTCGATGTTGCTCTATTTACTATCTGTTGCTCACTGCAAGGGGTTGAGAGAAATGTGCGGATTATAAACATTAATTGGTGATCGACAAATTCCGATGGAATCGGAATAGATCGAATCTGATCCTCCATTACACGTCCGAGCAGATTTGTAAGGATTTTCGTATTGTGCTTATTTTTGGTTGAATGTTGTCTTCACGTTCCAGCATTGGCGAATACATATATTTTTGTGCATAATTGATCGACATTTATTAATATTAAATTTCCATTCCGTATGTCTTTCTTATTAAATTTGAATGTGCTATTAGCTGGATTACTTCTGTGATTGTTGATTATGTGTGTTTTTCCGATGATCATGTACTTTCAAACTAATTGCGTTGTTCATGCTTCAACTTGTTTCGTGTGGAATGCGTCAACTATCTTTTCTATCCTTTTGTCATGTGTCGACTATGTTTAGTGGACTTCTTCATATTAAACACGCTCTAGACAGTTATTGAGCAGATTTTCAATCTCTGTGGATTTACAAAGTCCTGCATTGGAATGTAAAATGCTTTTGGAGTCTTCATATATTAAAGGTTGTACTTATATTTTGAGTATCTTTAGTAGTGCTATGCAATTTGTGAAGTGACCAGGTCTAGGCAACTGCTTACCAAAAACACAGGATCTGTCACTGGTGGATCTATGAGGCGCTCTTATGGCTTTTAAAAGCTATTTTTGGTTGGTTCTTCATGCGACCCAACTTCCAAACTTTTTTTTTTGAACTATTGAGCCACGTTTTTCATGTGTCTTCTTTGTCTTTAATAGACGACTGGTCACTGTTCAGACACACGAATCAGAACAAAAATCAGATTATCTAAGTAATTATTTATTTGTGAAAATAATTTGTTATTTCCATTCAATCCAGGTTTCCTTTGAGAATAATTTGTTATTGCCATTCAATCCTGTTTCCTATGAGTTAAGTGTTTGATTCCCTTAGTGCAATGCACAGCTGAAAACTTAATCTTATCCCCAAGACGATTAGCTCAGACCCATTTGTATTTATAAAGGGTGATTATTTTCTTAAGAAAAGTGATCTCATAATATGCTTTGAAGATATTTCTTTAGATGTTTGTTAAATCAAATGTATATTATTTTAGATGGCCTACTTTTCTAGCAACCATAAGACAATAATCGATATTGTGATGATGGCAATTGTGAATCTTAAATAAATTACCTCCAAAATTGTCAAGTTGGACCACTTTGATGGAAAAAGTTTTATGAGATAGCAGAAGGCGGTGTTTTTTCTATGATATTTCTTCAAATTATTTTTTTCTGTTGATGTTTTTTCAAATTATGTACATTATAAATACACTATGAGCTGAATGAAAAGATGATGGAACCATAGAAGAAGCTCGACTCTGACATAAGTGGGACAATAACGATGATTTTTATGGAGGCCATATCTTAAATAGTGTATTGGAATTTTTATTTCATATTTATCTATGTTTCCTAACTGCTAAAAAGTTATGGGTGAAACTTAAAGCATGTTATATACAAGAAAATGCAACGAGTAAAAAATTTCTTGTTAGTTGTTTCAACAACTATAAGTTGATTGATGATAGGTACATTATGGAGCAATTGTATGAGATTTAATGCATCATTAATAATCATAAACATTACTATGAATATGGATGAAACTATTATTGTATTGTCTATAATTGACAAACTTTCTTCTTCCTTGAAAGATTTTAAACGGAGTTTGAAACATGTTGAAGAAGACATATCTATCGAGGAACTCGCTAACCATCCTTGTATAGAAGAAGAATATCTTTTGCAGAAAGAGAACAATGATTAGAAATAGAGAACAACCAGAATACCCATGAGTCTAATGTATATGTTTTGGAGGAAGGATAGCAAGCTCACAAAGAGGAACAATAATAATTTCTCTTGTTACTAAAAAACAAAGTTTCAGACTGGTGCTTGCTTCCATTGTGGAAAATCAACATTGCAAATTTGGATGTAGTCATTCTCTAAAAGAAGAATGCATCCGGTAACAATTATAATCTTGTTGTAGTGGTTTCTGTGGTCAACCTCCTCAGAGATGGTGGAGTGTGGTGGATTTGTTCTAGTGCCACTAAACATGTGTGCAAGAATGAACATTTCTTCTAAACTTTTGAACCAGCTGTGGAAAGATTGTTTTGTAAATGGGAAACTCATCTACTGCTCCAAGTTTAGGCACAGGAAATGTTGAAATAGATTTCACTTGAGGAGGAGTGTCAACCATTACTGATATTTATTTTGTGGGTGAAATTAGGCAAAATTTGGTGTTTGATAGTCTTTTAAATAAGCATTGTTTCAAACTTGTATTTGACAGATAAGTTATTCCCTCTAAAGAAGGAAACTTTATAGGGTAGGGTATCATGGATAGTGATATGTTCAAAGTCAATACTATTTCTGATGATAAAAAAGCTTGTTTCTGCATATATTGTTGACTAATTTATTTTGTTGCATTCTCTTTTAAGACATTAATATTCCAAGAATGTCTGAAATTATTAAGTTGGGCCTGATTCCATTGTTGATTGAAAGATATGAAAATGTACCACATCCATGCTTACTAAAATTAGTCATAATCCTTTTCCAAAGGTTGATAGATCTTCAAAGACCCTTGATATAGTTCACAACAATGTTTGTGATCTCCATAGCACTCCAACTTTTGGTGGAAAGAAATACTTTATAGCATTTATAGATGTTTTTTTCTAGATTTTTCTTTGTGGACTTGTTACAGTACGTAGATGAAATTCTTAAAAAAATATAAGACATATAATCCAAAGTTGAGTTGCATTGTAAAATGTTTATCATATAGTTAAAATCAGATAGAGTGAGTGTTACAACCAAGTTATTTTGAATCTACTGGGATCATGCATGAAACTGTTGCATTGTATGCACCACAACAAAATGGTGTGACAAAACATAAAAATAGAAAGTGAAATGTTTAACATCATCATCTTTAATTCTAGTTGAAGCCACGGTTTTGGGGAGAAGCATTGCTAACTACATGCCATATTCTCAATAAAGTTTCTAACAAAAGGATCGGTACAACTCTATACATATTTTGAAATAAAAGAAAGCTTAACTTGTATTATTTAAAAGTTTGGAGATGTAGATCAATAGTAAAATTCCCAAGCCCAAAAAAAAAAGTTAGGTGAAAAGGCATTGAATGTGTTTTCTTGGGACATGCAGAATAACAAAGCATACAGGTTCATGGTATTAGAATTTAATGACTTGATTTCAATTAATTCAATGATGGAGTCAAGAGATGCAATTTTAAAGAGATAGATTGAAATTTAGTAGGAGAATTATTATCGATACGTTGGAACGAGAGCAAAATTATGTTCCTAGAATGGAACAACATGAAAGAGAGAAAGAATAAGAAGTTATGAACTTCAAAAAAGTAAGAGTTGGAAAAACAAAGGACTGTAGATCTAATTTCTTTGTGATTCTAGTGGAAGGGACGAAAGAGGGTGTAGGAAGACAAATTTTTATTGCTTTACTACAAATGAGATCTTACCACATTTGACAAGGCATTGAAGTCTCAAGATACTGTTATTGGGAAAAGGTAATAAATGATCAAATGGGTTTAATTATGGGAAATAGAACTTGAAAGTTAATGGACTGCCTACTAGGTTTCAAATTGATACATTGTCAATGGATTTTCCAAAAATAAAAGTAAAGTTGATGAATCTATTAACTAATTGAAAGTCTAGTTAGTAGCAAAAGGCTTTCCTCAAAAGCTAGTAATTAACTACTTTGATACATGTTCCTTAGTAGCATGAATTTATAATTTTCAAGGCCTAATAGAGCTTGCCTCGATACATAATATGATCATTCACCAAATGGATGTTAAAACAACATTCTTCAATAATGAATTGGATGAGGAAGTGTACGAAACAACTAGAAATATTTGCGGACAAGAACATACAAAAAAGTTTGCAAATTGGTTAAGTCTTTATATAAACTTAAAAAAGCACTTAAAAATGACATTAGAAATTTGACGAAATTGTTCTTGCTAGTGTGTTTATAGCAAATTTAATAACGAAAAAGGAGTCATTAATTGTTTATATGTGGATAACATGTTAATTGTTAATACTGATTAAGAATAAGTTAAAATGACAAATGTTTTCTTATTATGTAGTTTTGACATGGAAGACTAAGGTGTGTCTTATATTATACTAGTAATCAAAATAATTAGGGATAACAACTCCATAACATTATTATGATATCAATTTCAAATCACCATGATGGTGTTCCATCCTTCACAATTATTGATCTTTACAAAACGTTAGTTCTTAATATTGTCACCATATCTATTGGAATATGCAAGGGCAATTTGATGCCTTATGAGTGTGACCTGCAATAGATTAGATATAACATTTGCTATGAGAAAATTAAGCAAGTATACAAATAATCCAAGTAATCAACATTGGGTTGCAGTTGGATGATATTGAAATATCTAAAGCACTGTATGAAATTTGTATTACTTATAATGGATATCCTTTGGCTCTAGAAAGATATACGGATGCAAGTTGGATGATTGATACAACAGGTCATACATCTACGATTTGATGATTTCTGCGCTTGGTGGGGTTGATGTTTCTTGGTGTCCAAGAAACAAATGTGCTTAACATAATCCACTATGGTAGCTGGATTTGTTGCTTTAGCACCTGTAAGCAAAGAAGTAATATGGTTAATGAACTTGTTATGTGAAGTTCCTTTGTGACCAAAATTGCTGCCACCAATCTTTTATTTGTGTTAGCGAAACTACTTTGTTAAGAAATATAGCTAGATTTTTAGTGGGAAGTCTATACATATTGAACTTTGATAAAACTTTGTGAGATGGTTGATTTCAAATGCTGTGATTGCAATTGATTTTATAAGGTCATGTCAAAATCTGGTAGATCTTTTGACCAAATGATTATCAAGAGATATGGTGTTTAAAACATCAATGAGAATGAGTCTCAAGCCCATATTTATAAATCATCAATGGTGGAATCTCGGCTTACACTTGATTCATTTCAAGTTTTAAGTTCAGTGAGTCAAAGTATATCGTAAGAGTGATTACAAATACTACATTTACTTTTTTTTTTCATGTTAAGGTGGGCTCAATAGGGCTTGGAAACCGTAATGAATAAGGGAATAGCAAGCTTGAAAATTTATTAATTTTCTACTATGTTTATATATGTGGGTGTAAAGTGCAGTTGCTTCTTAGACTTAAGGGGCTTGAGTCCTTAATGCTCTCATCAGTGGATATGGATGCAAACTTATAGTAGTATCCGATGTTTTGAACTTATAATGATGATTAAATTTTGTATAATTTGTTGTTTAAACAAGTCGACTGTAATCGTTAGTTCAAATTTTAGTTTGCTATGCACTCTGGCTAATTATAATATATATCATTAAGTTGTGGTTCAATCGTCATAAAGCATTGCATACTTTTCAAGATTGTTTAGAATTTGATACTTTAATAATTATTGAAAATGGAGGAGGAAGGTTGTCTATTTTCAATCTTTGTGCATATACAAAGTCCCATATTAGAAATGTAAAAGGCTTTTGGAGTCGTATATTAAAGGATGCATTTACATTTTAAATATCATCGGTAGTGCTATGCAATTTGTGAACCACACACGTACGTGTGCACATGTGCGACACATAATGCATATTTTTGGCACATTTATTGGCACACTTGGCACTTGGCATGTGCAATGGATGGATCTATGTGGTGGCCACATGGTGCTAATGTGACTTTCAAAAGTTATTTTTGGTGGTTTATTCAAGCGATCCGATTTTGGTGGGTTATTCAATCGATCCGATGTCTAATTGCCATTTTTGAACTATTTGGTTATGTTATTCATGTATCTTGATTGTCTATAAAAAGAAAATTGCTGGTCACTTTCCAGACAAATGAATCACAACAAAACTAGATTTAGAAATTTATTTATTTGTAAAATAATTTCTTAATGCTAGACAATCTTGTTTTCATTTGAGTTTCGAGTTTGATTTCATTAGAGTTTCAAGTTTGGTGTCATTAGTATTGATGCAGTTTAGCAAGTTTTTGTTGTATCCTTGATATGATTTGCATGAACCCCCGGTTGAATTTATAAGGGACGAATATTATCTTCAAAAAGTAATATTGTAACAAGTATTGAATCTAATTCTTAAGACGTTTTGTAAATTGAACATATATTTGTTTTTGAAGGCCATCTTTTCCGACGATCATTAGTTGATAGTGTATGAGGTTTTGATGGCTATGAAGTGAACATTATAGCTAAGTAAGAGCTAGTCCCCGCCAATACCAAAAGATGTATAATATAGAAGATTTGCTAATTTATAAGACAGAACAAAGGTATCTAGTAATTTGATGCCTAAGATTTTTTAGTGGAAAACTCAAACATGAAACAATGGCTTTTAGAGCAGCCAACTATGTTTGGTTGTTCATTTATATTGGGATGAGAGATTCCATGGCAAGAGTATATCACAAAGGGACAGCAAGATGGATTGTGGTGGTAGGAAGGTTAATGAAAGTTTGTAAGACCATGATTGATCCTGAAGGGAATGAATGAAAAAAAAAAGCATGTCGCAGCAGTGCCTTGCCTCTGTTATCGTATTGTGTAGCAGATGAGTATGTGAGGTTCAATAGGCAGTTTGGACTGTTTTACTTAACCTTGTAAGGTAGGGGTATTACATACATCTATATTCTCTAAAATTGTATTGTGACTTGTAAGGTAGGGGTACATTGGGCCTTCCCTTTTATGAAGAGGTAGAGATAGAAACCCTGGGAAGGAATTATGGTTATTTGTGCAGCAACGTCCAATAGTGCACATGAAAAGACATTGTTTCTTATTAAGATTGATGACTCTTATTTGCAACTAAATAGTCGTGTCCTATGGGTATAATAACAACCTGATCAAATCGAAAGTACATTGTTAAACTTTTTACATGGTGAAATGGCAGTTTTGTGGAACAGAAAGAGCTATGTTAAGTGTTCGTTCATGGAAGCTCCTCCTCCTGAGAATGGTGAAAACTTCTCAGACTATATGTGGTGCATCTAAGGATAATAGTTAATAATATTCCCTTCATTTATTAGGCTTGATGAGAAACTAATTTTTCATATTTGGCGCATGATTCTGTGTGTTTTCTGAAGCTAAATCTGTTCAATTTTCAAAATAAACAGATTCTGAAGAAAAATGAGGGGAAGTTCTTGCCAAAATTAGTTATATTTTGGTTGTATTTTTTTTTCCCCCATCTTCCCTTTTCGTCAAACACTTCAGACTTGGAACCAAATGGGGCTTCAATAGTTAGTAAAGGAGAGAGAGCCTATGAGGTTTGCATCATTCAGTTGACATGCCATTCCAGTGCAACTCCTGTCACTACTCCCTAGGATCATTAAAATTAACCATTCAACACCACATACTGTGATCAGGTTGTACTATCACAGGTGAATTTGATGCATATGCAATATAGAATGTGCAGTCTGTTACTTTTATTTGCTTTTCCATTTTTAGTTGCACTCTCATCCTCCCTGCCTTAAGGATGGAAACTTGATTATTTTTCTGTTTTTGGGGCTAGTTAGCCTCTTTAATGCATGGCTGATTTTTTCTTTTTTTGTTGAACTTGCATATCTATCTTTTTTCTTGTGAATTTTTTTGATGAAGAATAATATGCTAATGTTTCTGCAAATAAGTTGAAAAATGCTTTGAAAACCATATTTTTGCTTTGGTGATCAGATATTTGCTGTAGTGTGTGGATTGTCTCAGTGATAGAGAACTTAGTAAGTAGGATGCTTTTAAAGGCACTATGATGAAATATTGCATTTTGATTGTAGATTTCTTTTTCTTTCTTTTCCAGTGATTCTTTTTCATTTTCCTATGGCTCACTAGTTATAAATGCAATGGTTCTTGAGAACGGATCAGTTGCCGCACGGGGGAAACAACCCCTTTTCTCTGTTGGGGTTATCGCTGATGTCCAGTACGCTGATATTCCTGATGGTCGCTCCTTCCTTGGTGTTCCTCGATATTATCGACACAGCATACTTGTGTTGCAGAGGGCAGTCCAGAATTGGAAAAGCATCCAAAAGGTTAGCTTTGCCATTAATTTCGGTGATATTGTTGATGGGTTTTGCCCCAAAGATCAATCTCTACACGCCGTAAAGAAAGTTGCAGCCGAGTTTGAGAAATTCAATGGCCCGGTTTACCACATGATTGGGAACCACTGCCTCTATAATCTTCCCCGCAAAGAGCTACTTCCATTGTTGAAGATTCCCAATCGCAATGGCCTTGCCTACTATGATTTCTCACCTGCTCCGAGTTACAGATTTATAGTCCTTGATGCCTTCGATGTCAGTGCCATTGGTTGGCCTGAAGATCATCCAAATACATTGAAAGCCCTGAACTTTCTTAATGAAAAGAACCCCAATGCAGACAAGAATAGTCCTGCTGGATTAACAGGCACTGAAAGAAGGTTCCTCAAGTTCAATGGAAGCGTTGGGCAAGAGCAAATGGAATGGTTAAATTTTGTCCTACGAGAGGCCACTGATGCTAAACAGAGTGTAGTTATCTGTTCCCATCTGCCTCTTCATCCTGGTGCCTCTACAACAGCAGCTCTTTTATGGAACTATGATGAAGTACTTGATCTGATTCACAGGTACGAGTGCGTGAAGGTATGCTTGGCTGGCCACGATCACAAGGGCGGCTACGCAGTCGATTCCCATGGCATACACCATCGTGTGCTTGAAGCAGCCCTAGAGTGTCCCCCAGGTTCTGATGCTTTCGGGTACTTAGATGTTTACAACGATCGGATATCACTTATTGGCACCGATCGGATGGAGAGCACTGAAATGGTATTTGATGTTGAATGAATGGCTTCACGTCAAGTTTTTCTGGTGTTCACGGCATATCGAGGTAATCGTGCTAAGTCCTCCTTTCTCAGGGTAAGTGAACTATATTTAGAGAGATGCTCTTATCTGCAGGAGACAAAATAAAAGCATGGACCACTCTCTGAGCAGATATTGTCTGATTTCCAATGATCAAAATATTATTAGATCAGTGGAATCATCAGTAGGATCTGAATTCAGATGATCTAAATGAAAGAATTATAACAGCTCTGACTTCCGTATCTATACTATGCTTTTCATTTAAACATAGACCCAAGCCATAACCATAAGCCTGATAAAGCAATACATCATGGACCTTTTTGTGGATTCCTGAATTTTCTTTTCTCTGTGTGGTAAATAAACAATAGAAATTTAGTTCAAAACAAAACATAACAAAACAAAGTGAAATTGAAAATTGAAAAAAAAGCCAATACTGATCAGAATCTTCTTTGCTCGGGTTGCAAGGTGTTCTCCTCATGGCCAACCCTTGGCATCCCGAGGAAAATGACTAATCCAACTACGAAACAAATATAAACATTA
Source organism: Nepenthes gracilis (assembly GCA_033239525.1). Lineage (NCBI taxonomy): Eukaryota > Viridiplantae > Streptophyta > Magnoliopsida > Caryophyllales > Nepenthaceae > Nepenthes > Nepenthes gracilis. The sequence goes on from BSYO01000040.1 coordinate 4,330,344, forward strand.
GAAGACAGTACTGCGTTAGCAATATAAACTCGTGTAGTGGAGACTAAATAGATTTTAACATATCCCGTTTTGCTGAAATTAATATTGTGATAATATCTTGCACGTTTATTAAGTGTTATTTTCTCTATCTCGGTAGTGTTGTTTTGCTACATAGTGCCATAATTTGTCAACAATGAATACAATCGGTGATGCGTACTAAGTAGTTTCTTCTTTGCTCTCATGCCACTCAACTTCGGCTCAGTTACTTTCTATGCAATGTCCCTATAAATCAAGTTACTCATGATAATAGATAATGTGTTAGTATGGTAGCTATCAAGACCTTAGTTTTACGTAGACGAAGTCAACAAATGGCATCAATTGATCAATTGAATCGCTCATAGGACCCTTTGCTATCTGGGTCTATTTACATGAATAGTGAGAAAAAATGGATCCATTTGCCTACTTCCATAATTGGCGAAATACGCACTAGTAGCGTATAATGCATGCCACAGTATAATCTCTTGAAAGAGAGTGTACATTTACGTTCTAAATTCCATACAGATCCAGCACAACATGGGATCTTTGTCTCTCGGTCCAGCACGGCACGTGACCTGCCTTTGCGGGCCTTGTCGTTCCATCTGAGCCATGCCGCGCTGGATTAGTCATGAATTCATTTTGTCTCTCGGTCCAGCACAGCACGTGGCCTGCCTTTGTGGGCGTTGTTGTTCCACCTGAGCCATGCCTCGCTGGATTAGACATGAATTCATCTTTTAATTATAAAATTTAAAAATATGTGATAAAATAAAGAATGCATAACTTATTATAAGAAAAATACATTATATTTTTTTATTCTGTCAAATATTCATTGCTATAATTTATAAAAGTAAAAAAAATACATTGAAGAACACCTATTTTCAATCTCCACCACCTACATTTTCACTTGTGCCATTACCGTCATTTCTGAAGTTATCTTCATTACTGAAATTAAAAATGATCGAATTTTTGATGTGATATTTACGTCTAAATAATCTTTGAAGATGATGCATATTTTCATCATTTTTGATATCATTATGTTTCTTTTTTATTAACTACTTGACTCCCGACACTACATGCTGACTCAAATGACATTGTATCAGTTGGTGGGATTAATAGATCACATGCCGTTGATGGGAGCACGGAAAATGTGCATTCGTTAACCCTTAATAATATCAAAATCTTAAGCTTTGATTGATTACTTTCTAAGTTGGAAACGTGATTGAGTTATAAATAGCGAAGAAATTTAGTTCGTGTTACTTTTTTACTAACTGATTATGATTTATATCGAGTCTTTGCTCAAAAAAAAATGCAAATCTCATCTACTGAAAGGCCTTCAACCATCTCTACTGTTGCTTCTTATTTCTACAATTGAATTGGACAATCTTGGTGTTGATTGTATTATACGTTGTACACTGTGTGTAAGTTGTTATAGACTTGTGTATTTATTTTTTTTAAATTATCGGTCATCATCATGATAGCGTAGAATTTCTTAAAACAAATATATATCCGATATAAATTTATGCAATGTTGATAATTGTACTAGATAGACTAGTATTAAAATATTTTTTGTGTATTTTAATTCTTTTAAAATATATTTTAATATAATATTAGTATATATGGTATTTTTAATATATTTAAATATTTATTCAAAATTACTTTTATTAATTTTATAGTTACCTCCGTCATGGTATTATATAATGGAAATTATAATTATCCTAACGAAGTGTAAAGTTGTCAAGAAATACAATAATTGGCTTAACAATTGATGGATACGCCATTAATGGGCTGGCCCAAGAAAGATGAACGGTCCAGATCCACAACGACCCATTAATGCTTGGACGGTCAGCGCTTGCCGTTGACCAGTCGAAAGGTCAATGAGTTAGAAGAAACCCAAGAACGGGATAGCTTGCTTGGATCTAAGATAGTCAACGCTTTCGTTGATCGAAATCATACAAGACAACCAACGCTTTCATTGACTAAAAGTATAACCAGTTGGTCATTTGCAGACCAGGCCTCAAGTGGGCTAAGTCTAGTTTGGTCCATGTGACTGTCCTCGACCAACAACGATCTTTTTTTCCTGATTTAGCACTCTTCACATAAGGCAATTTTAATGGCAACGGTCATCAGTAGATTCAACGCGTATTCCTAAAGGAAGGCGTCAGAATCATTTCCCTATTTGCCAAAAACCTTAACGGTTACTGAATGCAAAAGGAAAGCAATTAATTTAGCGACCGTTACTGCCATAAATATCTCACGCCAGAAAAGGCAATAATCCTAATAGAACATGGGAATCAAACCCTTCTACACAAGGAAGGTAGCCCAAAGTAGCACCTATAAAAGGCCATGGAGTCCTCACTCGAAGGCACGCATTCATTCGCCCACAATAAGCTTAAACTTGTCACTAGAGCTCTCTGCAGAAAAGCTCACACGCTTCAAATTGCAAACGTTCTCTCTCTCTCTTTGCCACTACATTCCCAACGAATATAGTACTTAGAGTCAGCGCTCCTCACGAGCCGTCGAAGCCTCTCTCAACGGGAGCATTCACCCATTCCAAACACTCTATGCATTTTCTTGCTTTTTTTGCTTTCACTTTCTTAATTTGAAGGCCGTTTGTTGACTTGAGCGTCAGAGTGTTTACGGTGGGATAACCTTCCGCCGTCACTTGACCTCTTGTTCGTAGTTGTGTGCAGGATCCAGACTCAGAGGACGGAGTCGGAATCAGATAATTGACTTGACCCTAATCTGTTCGAAACTTGGATTCAGGACGCATCATTGGCACCGTCTGTAGGAAGTTTACAAAAAGCCAACTACTTTTTTCCACGATCTCTCTCAGTTTTGCCTCTCATCAAACAGAATGGTGAACACAACAGTACAAGCTAGCGTACCGCTAGAAATACGACCACAATCTGCTGCTAACCAGGTCAATGGGGTAGTCAACGGTGTGCTAGCACTCTTTTTTCAGAACTTGGCAGAGCACATGAGCAGTATGAATAGAATGATCCAAATGCTCTGCACCCGCTAGGAGAAAGTTTAGCAAGGGGCTTCGCCCGCGGCATTCCCTACTCCGGCCTCCAAGAGAGGTGGACAAAAGAAGAAGAAATCAGTCAAGAAGACCAATAGGCCGACCAACACTCAGGCTCTGGATGGCTCACACACCCAGAGCCGTTCAAGACTCAAAAAACGTTTGGGCAGCAGGACTCCGGAGGAAAGTTCAGAACGAAGGAATCCTCGATACTCTCAGGCGGACGCCTCCCCTCGGGCTCAGGAGGGAGCCTCTAGGATCGTTAGGTCCGCTAGTAGCAATAGCTGGCCGACTACTCGCCATGTCAAGGAAAGGACGGAATTGAGAACCTACCTCTACTAAAAAAACTGGTGATGCCATCCCCACAAATTCGTAAGCGGAAAAGATCCTGAAACGCGTGCTCAAAGATGATAAACACACCATGGATCTGGACAGAGATCTCATTTCACAGCAGATCTTGAACCGTTTCATGCCGGCCAAGTTTAAGATGCCAACTCTTGGCCCTTACTATGGGAGCACTGATTCATAGATTACCTTGATTATTTTCGCACCCATTTGAGTCTACAAGGATTGGAGGACACAACTATGTATCGTTGCCTCCCCCTTATGCTGAAGGAAGACACCCGCATCTGATTCCATCGTCTATTATCAAATTTGATCTAGAGCTTCCGAGAGCTCTTTGATCTCTTCTTGGAGTAATACGCCTCCAGCCGCTGAGAAGAGAAGCAAGATGACACCTCTCCCACATCAAGTAGAAATAGAGAGAGAGTTCGCGGAAGTTCCTAGATTGCTTCCTAACAGATGCGAGAAGAATTCCTAGGCTCACAGAGGAGATGAAACTTGGTAGTTTCATCTCTGCCTTAATGCATGAGGACTTCTTCAGGCACCTGGTGTATAAGAATCCGCAAACCTTCCGAAAGACAAAATCTATCATTAGGGTTTACGCGGCAGTGGAGGAGGCCAACAAGGTAAAGTGTCTCGAGCGGATCGAATAGTATCGCCCTTTCCCAACTGTGGGAAAGAGGAAGCACCATGGCAGTAATCACTCCCGCCAGAAGCAACATAGGACCGGAGGGACTACGGGCCAATCAACCTAACGCTCCTGACCAACACACGCTCTAACGTCCTTATGCAAATCCGTTGAGAAATTTCTTAAGTGGTCAAAACCACTTAAGAAAATGGATGGAGGAAATCCAGCCAAGTACTATAATTTTCATCAATCTTCCAGACACTCCACGAAAGATTGTAAGACGTTTCAGCAGGAGATCGAGGAGCTCATTCGGAGGGACCACCTCACCAGGTTCGTTAGGAACCCTGGGCAAAGCTCTGACGCCTCAGGAGGGGAATGACCAAAGCCTTCCCCACCACGGAATCGGGTCACGGTAGGAGTGGTCAATATGATCACATCACAACCGGCTAAAACCCCAGCAGCTCATAAGGAGTAGCAGGCTGGACAAAAGAAATAGTGCACAGAAGACAACGTCATTAGTTTTAGCAATAATGACATGAGTTATGTAATCTCCCCATGTAGATCCCTTTATTGTATCCGCGATCGTTTCGGATAGTAGTGTCGACTACCAACTGAAATGAGTTTTCATTAATAATGAAAGTTCCCGTGACTTATTTTATCTTGATGTATTTTTTAAACTTGGTTTAAAAAAGTTAGTTAAAACTTGCCGAAGGCCCACTCTATGGACTTGACAATGAACCAGTGGCTGTTTAATGAACGATTCAACTGAAAGTCACCCTGGGCACGTACCAAGAACGGCGAGTTATACACTCATTTTCTTGATCGTCGACCTGCCTTCCGTGTACATCGCAATTCTAGGTCGCCCATGCCTAACAGCGTTCGAAACTGTCACTTCAATACCGCACCTCAAGATGAAATTCCTAACAGCCTACGGTATTGGTAAAGTGTTGGGTGATCAAGTCACCGGGAGGATATCCTATATGTCCCAGATCACTCCAAGTGGTAGCATAAAGGCGGCAGGAGAGCTTGACCATCGAGATGAAATAACTCTGCAACAAGCGCAGTCTGGTGAAACAACCAATCTAATCCCACTGAATCCGGAAGACTCGGAGAGGTGTGTGCAAATCAGAGGGTCACTCACTGGGACACTACGCGATGAGCTGATCGTGTTTTTACGACAGAACGCTAATGTCTTCCCATGGACACCCGCTGACATGCTTGGGATTTTGGCTGGAGTAATGGTCCACAAGCTAGACCTCGATATTGGCCGTAAGCCCATCAAGTAGAAGTAGAGGAACCACTCTATAGAGAAATTTTTTTGCCATTCGGGAGGAGGTGAAGATGCTGCTGGACGTCTGTTTCATTAAATTAGAGAAATCCAATACCCGGACTGGCTCTCTAACGTCATCCTAGTAAAGAAAAGTAACGGAAAATGACAAATGTGTGTCAACTTTACTGACGTTAACAAAGCATTCCCGAAAGACAACTTCTCTTTACCCATGATCAACCTGTTGGTGGACTCAGCATTCGGACATGAGCTGTTGAGTTTCATAGGCGCGTACTCGGGCTATAACCATAACCGAATGAGCCCAGAGGATGATGAGCACACTTCGTTTATGACAGATCAAGGCAATTACTGCTATAAGGTGATACAGTTTGGTCTAAAGAACGCGGATGTCACTTACCAGCGACTTGTGAACAATATATTTGAAAAGCATATCAGCCACAATATTGAGGTATACGTCGATGACATGCTCGTCAAGAGCCAGACCACCAACGACCATATTCGCAATTTTGCTGAATCCTTCGAGGTGTTCCACACACATCAGATGAAGCTGAATCTTTCTAAGTGCGTCTTTGGAGTATCCTCAGAGAAGTTCTTGGGTTTCATCGTCTCTCAACGAGGGATCGAGGCAAACCCGGAGAAGATCAAGGCCTTCACGGACATGACCCCGCCACGGAGTGTCAAAGATATCCAAAGGCTAATCGGACGACTTGCAGCCTTGTCCCATTTCTTGGCCAAGTCAGGGGACAAGTATCAGCATTTCTTCAAGGCTCTAAGGGGGACAAAAGCAAACGAATTTCAGTAGACTGTAGAATGTCAGGCAGCTTTCGACGAATTGAAGCAGTACCTGGCAAATCCGTCATTGCTGACGTCACCCAAGGACGAAGATGAGTAATACCTTTACCTGGCAGTGTCGGAGGTAGCTCTCGGCTCTGTCCTCATACGTCTAGACTTCGACTCTCAGCGCTCGATCTACCATGTGAGTAAGATGTTGACTGACACAGAGGCGTGCTACACACACGTAGAGAAGTTAGCCTTGGCACTTGTTTTCTCCACCCGAAAACTGAGACCTTACTTCCAGGCTCGTCGCGTGGTGGTCCTGACTGACCAGTCTCTGAAGAGTATTCTACAGAAACCCGACGTTTTTAGATGGTTGATAAAGTGGGCTATTGAATTGGAAAAGTTCGACATTGAATTTCAGCCCAAGCCAGCCATCAAAGGGTAAGCTATGGCTGACTTCATCGTCGAGACCACGACACCAATATCTGATGAACAACCCACTGAGAATGTAAGACTACACGGGGAAGAGCCAGAATGGGTTCTCAACGTAGATAGATCGTCTACAGATTCAGATAGCGATGCTGGAGTGGTCTTGAGGACCCCTGATGTGTTTAGGTGAAGTACTCCTTTAGATTCGACTTCCCTGCCACCAACAATGTTGTCGAATATGAAACCTTATTAGTTAGGTTAAGACTAGCAAAAGAGTGTTCCGCTAGACGGTTGACCGTCTACAGTAATTTTAAGCTGGTCATTAACAAAGTAAACGAGAGTTTTAAGGCGTGCAACCCTTAGCAAAATACTTGGCTAAGGCGAAGGACGTCATCCGGACATTTAATAAGTTGGACTTGGTCCACGTCTTTAGAACTGATAATTGGAAGGTCGGCCAACTCGTCAGGGCAACAGTGGCCGAAAATTCAAAACAGTACTTGAGGGACATGCGAGAGGTCCTGGGCACTCTTAACACGGAGGAACAACAAGCAATGCAAATTCCGACACGGATAGCTGGATGACGCCTTACCAGAGATACCTGGCGGACGGAACACTGCCAGACAACGCGAACAAAGCCAAGCGAGTCAAGAAGACGGTTGGCTGGTACACCATAGTCGATGGACAGCTGTATCGCCGTGGCTACTTGACTCCGTACCTCCGGTGCTTAACTGCTGATGAGGCGAACTACGCCTTGAGCGAATTTCACCTTGGGATATGCGGATCGTATATCAGCAGCAAAAACCTAGCATTCAAAATGATGCGCCAGAGATATTACTGGCCAACGATAAAGAAAAGCGCCCTCAATTTTGTGAAGAAGTGTGAAAATTGCTAGCTCAACAGTAATCTTCACTATCAACCGCCGGCTGAATTGAGGACTCTTCAAGCTCCTTGGTTTTTCGCACAATGGAGGTTCGATATTCTCGACCCATTTTCCATTGCTATCGGGCAAAGGAAGTGCATCATCACTGACATCGACTACTTCACTAAGTGGGTCGAAGTTGCCTCACTGGCCAAGATCACTGAACACAACGCTTTAGAATTCGTCTGCTAGAACATAATCAGCAGATTTAGCGTTCCCGAGATCATAGTGACTGACAACATAACCCAATTCTCCTGAAAACGCTTCATCATGTATTCCATTAGTCTAGGTATCAGATTGGTCCACATTTCGATAGCGTACCCACAAGCCAACGAACAGGTGGAGGTCACAAACCGCATACTACTACACCATTTGAAGACCAAGTTGGAGGACACAGGGGCTCCTAGGTCGACAAACTGTCCTTCATCCTATGATCTTACTGGGTGACTCCAAAGAAACTGTCTCACGAGACGCCTTTCAGTCTCTACTACGGGACTGAAGTAGTAATTCCGGTTGAGATTGGGCTTCCAAGTCTTAGGGTCGAGTCTTTCGACTTATAAAATAACTCTCAGAAAATTTGGAAACACCTAGATTTGTTAGAGGAAGCCCGTGACGCTGCCAGATTGCGGACAGTGGCCTACCAATAACGAGTCACACGCTATAACATCAAGAATGTAAAAGCGCGACATTTCAAAGTTGGGGACTTGGTCTTGTGAAGTATCGAAGTTACAGGTAAGACCATCAATCAGAATAAACTTTTCCCAAATTGGGACGGCCTTTTCTAGTCTCCGTCGTTCTACAGAATGGAACATACAAACTCCGGACCCAGAACGACAAGTTGGTTCCACGGATGTGGAATGCGGTCCATCTCAAGTGCTACTTCCATTAAGGGCACAGGTAGGTCATCCATATGTATGCTTGCACATATTATTTATCATTAATAAAAGAACATATTTTTTCTTTCTTATTTGCACTGTATCTTTTTTCTTTTCCATATGCATGTGTGTCTACTTGCAGGGTTATATGACCTAAATTGCCCCTAAGTCGGGCGAATTTTTACCTGCTCCTAACTAAATCCTGGTCATCCAGACGGCTCATAAGCAGTTATAACTAAATCCTAGTCATCCAGGTGGCCCACAAGCGGTCGTAACTAAAAACCCTAGTCATCCAAGCGGCCAATTAACGGTCGAATTAAACTCTGGTTATCCAAGCGGCCTACAAGCAGTCGTAACTAAACCCTGGTCATCCAGGTGGCCTATTAACGATTGAATTAAACATTGGTCATCCAAGTGGCCCATTTGCTATAAAAATCGTAAGAAGCTTAAACAGTATACGTGACGACCTCCTTCTCAAGGAGATAAAGTGACAGTTAACGGCAGTCGACAGGAGTAGAAGTACTCTATTCAAAAGCCGGCCGCCCAAGTTTACACTTGGGCAGCACCGCCAAGCCTCTACTCACAAGTGAAGAACAGGCTTGACCTGACAACAAGGTCCAGCCTGATGTCTTCTACTGGACTTAAGTCCATCAGATAGCGGCACTAACATCTCAAGAAAGGTAGACAACCAACTCGCGCAACGTACTATATTGGCCGGACAATGCGACAACAATAATTGAGAAACGACTGCTAAGGCAAAGATGCTATCAGTAAAATGATTATTTTATTGATTATGTGCCTTAATAATTATAACAATCTCAAAAAGGGGAGTACAAAATCTACAATGGAGCGGAGCACCTAGGAGGAGGCGGTGATGGTCCTTGACCACTCCGTGGCTATCCCACGAGGCTCTTGCGACGTTGGGCAGAACAGTTTGTTGGGTCAAGAAATTCAATTGAAAAATTAGGGCCAATCAGCAGTGCAATACGACTGACGATGACACCTTCCCCCACCCATGCCCATAGCATCCCAGAGACCTCATAGGGACGTATACGAGTTGCCAACTCATTTTCCAATGATGTCAACTGTCCCAAAAGTTGATCAATGCGCCTCGTCGCCCGATCAACTTCCTCTCTCAACTTGGCATTCTCTTCCTTCAGTCCCACGTTCTCCTCCTCCAGGCTCAACACCACAGTCTGAAGGGTGGTTGTGTCATCCAGGTGCTCCGCCTTAAGCAGCTCCATCTCCTCCTTGAGTAAGGCAATCTCTTTGTTACGATCAAAGATCACTAGGTCCCCCTGGCGCAATACCTTGCTAACTATGCCAGTTACTTTCTCATCCTGTAAAGACCAAACACGTTAAGTAACAACAACGGAGAGGAAAAGAAGAATGAGAGTTGCGAAGGTTTACCTGTCAGACTCGGTGCTCCGGCCTCACTAGCCTGCTGCGAGACCTCGGCCCAAGTGGCGAAGGACTAGAAACAAGAATCTCTTGAGTAGACACAGCAGTGGCCTCCGCCGCAGAATCATCCGGCAACTCCGTTGTAAGGTCCACCGCCTCAATGGGCTCTTTGGCGGCTGGCTCCTCCGGTGTAGTGTGTGGCTCCAAAATTGGCTCCTGCAACTCAGTCTGCAATTCCGCAACTAGCGGCTCAACAGTTGGCTCCAGTAGCTCAGCCGGCGGCTCAGTAGACGGCTCCAGCGGATCTGCTCACGGCTCCCCAGCTAGCTCCAGCATCTCAGTCGGCGGCTCGAAAGCCGGCTCCTCCAGCTCATATGGCTCCGGCATTGGCTCCGCTAATGTAGGCTGCGCCAAAACAACAGCGCTACTTGCTCTAGCATGCAATATGGCGTCATACTCCTCTAGAGCTAGCTCAGCTTCAACTCCTGAGCGGCCACCCACTCCTGCAAGGCGCCCAGTGACCACGTAATCTGGCCCAAAGGATGACGAAGAAGGCTCCACTGTTGCAGCCCTCTTTTGTCTTGGTTTGGTGGGAGCAAGGTCAGGGGAAGGTGTGCCAACGATCATAGCTCCGGCCTTCCTCTTCCTTTGAGAGGCCTCCGGCAGCGGAGTCCTGAACTTTTGGACTGGGGCGGGAGGTCCCCAATGTGCTCTTTTGATTTCCTCTCGAAAAACCAAATGGTCTCTCATAAACTCGTCAGGGTTCTCCCTCATAAGCTCCAACGGCTTTGCCATAGCAGCGATCTTTGCCTTCTTTAGCATCTCAATGAAGGCTTTCGGAACCTTGCCCCAATCCCGAGATAAGGGCCACGTCTCAACGATGTGGACGAAGAAGAAGCGATTCTTCCAATTCTTTAACGAGTCGTATATGGCCTCGTTGATCGAAAGGTCTCTAGGGGACAGAGAAATCCAATCCCCACTCTGTGTAAAGCAAAACATCACGCTGATGGCATTAATTGTTATCATTTGGGAGTGATGGTGCATGAAGATACACAAAGAGCAAAGATATCGCATGGCATTAGCATGGAACCGTACGATGGCACCTGAAGAGCAGTGAGGATGTCATGCAATTCCTGAGGAACTGGGAGACAAAACCCACTCTTCAGATGAGCCTCGTATACAGTGATGCAACCCTCACGAGGAAAACCAGCCCTGTCCAGGTCACTGAGCATCATCGGAACGATCTTCTGTGGAATGTTAAACTCCACATATAACTCTCTAACCTGACCAGGTGTGAGCACAGAAGCAATTTCCATTATAGAAGAAGCCATGGGATGGAAGCGAGAAGGAAGATGGCACAATACTTAGAATTTTTCAAGAAGGAAAGTTGAAGGAAAACGTGGAAAGTTTGAAAAGTAATGAACGGACAACTTAAAGGAGTGTGAACGCAGGAGAAGGTGAACCATCTCGTAAAATGCGCCCATCATTGCTAACATGTGTGGCTTCCTGAGCGGGTACAGTCAAATCAGATCCTCTGGAGCATTAATTGCCCGGATCGCAAATTCACTGCATGCAGACACGTGGCAACTTTTTGACTAATAGGCTAGCAGCATAATGGCACGTCATTTCAACTCCCACTTCCTTCAGCTGTTCTTCAGATTTTGGACGGTCAACAAATTCGATCAATATTTCATTCATCTGTTCTTCAGATTTGGCTCAGACGGTCAACACTTTCCTAGAAGTTCTCTCGATTCTGAAATAGACGGTCAACAAATTCGGTCAACACTTTCTTCAGCTGTTCTTCAGATTTTGGCCTGGACGGTCAACGAATCTGGTCAACGCTTCTTTCAGCTAGTTATCTGAATTTTGGCCTAGATGGTCAACGAATTCAATCAATACTTTGCTCGACCAGCTCTTCGGATCTTCGCCTTACAGCCAGCAGCTGTACGCAACACCATCAACAAACTAAGAATCATCGCCATGCCACCTCAAGCAGGTAATCCAGCCACTCGCATCCCATCTTGAGCACGTTGGAGGTCAGAGTCTTGGGCCACCAGCATGGGGAGCCAGTGATGGGTACGCTAATAGTGGGCTGGCCCAAGAAGGATGAACGGCTCAGATCCATAACGGCCCATTAATACCTGGACGGTCAATACTTGCCGTTGACCGATCAAAAGGCCAATGAACCAGGAGAAGCCCAAGAACAGGATGGCCTGCTTGGGTCCAAGATGGTCAACGCTTCCATTGACCGAAATCATACAAGACGGTCAACGCTTCTATTGACCGGAAGCATGACCATTGGTCGTCTGCAAACAAAGCTTCAAGTGGGCCAAGCCCAATTTGGTCCCCACGACCATCCTCGACCAGCAATGGTCTTCTCCCTGATTTAAAGCTCTTCACAGAAGGTAATATCAATGGTAATGGTTATCAGTAGATTCAACACGCATCCCTAAAGAAAGGTGCTAGAATCCTTTCCTTATCTGTCGGAAATCCTAACTGTTACAGAGCACAAAAAGAAAGCAATCAATCCAACGACTGTTACTGTCATAAAAGTTTCATGCTGGAAAAGGCAACAATCCCGGCAAAGCGCAGGAATTAAACCCTTCTGCGCAAGGAAAATAGCCCAAAGCAGCGCCTATAAAAGGCCATGGAGTCCTCACTCCAAGGCACACACTCATTTGCTCACAATAAGCGTAAATGCTTAAACTTGCCACTAAAGCTCTCTACAGAAAAGCTCACACGCTTCAGATTGCAAATGCTCTCTCTCTCTTGTTCACTACGTTCTCAACGAACACAGTGTTTAGAGTTAGCGCTCCTCATGAGCCGTCGAAACCTCTCTCAACGAGAGCATTCACCCATCTCAAACGCTCTCTACATTCTCTGTATTTATTTTCACCTTCTTAATTCGAAGGCCGTTTGCTAACTTGAGCGTCGAAATATTTACAGTGGGACAACCTCCCGCCATCATCCGACCTCTTATTCGTAGTTGTGGTGTGCAAGATCCGAACCCAATGGATGGAGCCAAATTCAAACAACCGACTTGACCTGAATCTATTCGAAATTTGGATCCATGACGCATCAACAATATATTATATATTGTGTAATGTGCACATATAAATTTGTTAGTAGTAAAATAAAATATTTTCTAAAAAAATATCTGTTACATCCACAATTCGAGTTGTTCTACGGATTAGGGGAGCCGCGAATCGAATCTTTACGTTGGGTTGGTCTGGTGCGGATCAGGTCTCTATAGTCTCAAACTTGAATCCTACGCAACACAATTGAAAACGAGAGATCAGAGAACGGCTGGAATTGCTCGCACTTTATGTCTTCCGTCGCTCAAGTCAAAAGTCTTTTCATAAGAATAGAAAGATATAAGAATGATGCATAGATACACGGATTCATGGATGCATGTAGTGGTGGATTAAGTTTGGATGCGCCCTGGTGGCTTGGAGATGCGCCAAATAGAGGGCCGTCTTGGGAGTGCAGAGATATGTTGGAGAGCGGACGTTGTTGTAGGATGTTTGAGCATTAGGGTGCCTTTATTTGGATGACTCCAAGAGGTTTCATTAGTGTGACAGGAGGGAAGGCTTGAGGACGGGGTGAAGGACTGCGCCTCCTTGCCCCTCCTTCCTCTTCTTCCTTATTTTTCTTTTTTTCCCTTTTCTGAACCCTCTCTTATGGATCCTCTTCCTCTATTTATTCGCCTCTCCCCCTACCAAAGTTCGGCATGCATACATTTATTCGCCCGTGGTTACCAACACAGCATGGAGTTGGTATGCACAGGAAACCCTGCCACCAACTCTGCCAAACCTACCCTGTCGTGTGCAAGAAGATGACTTATTCTACATAGGTGCGCGTGCTTCTGCAAGACCTGCCACTTTGCTTGAGATGTTGCTCCCTTGGGCTAAATTTCGCTGGACCTCTACTTCGTTTGTGAGCCTTTTTTCTTTGGTCGGGTTTATCGAACCCATCAATATTTAATCAATTAAATCATCTTCTATTCGGAACCAGTAATTAGCTTAGTCGTTGGGATTTTTTTATTATAAAAGATAGTCAAAATGGAATGAAAAGGGTATGTGGTGTTTAACATCATGTATGTATACTTTTACCATATTATACAATTGATCTTTATTTTCTAATAACTAAGTTTGTCATTTATGCATTATGTCATAAATTGTTACTCCTGAAAAGAAAATATTTTGATAAATAGAATAATGTTATTTAATTTTTTTATATAATAAAAAATAAATTGTAAATTATCATTGATAAAAATTTTGATAATATAATATGTACATTTTATATAAACTAATTTATTGTTTGAATTTAAGAAAAATTACAATTTAAATAAAAAATGGTAACATTATTATTTGAGGTATTATTAAAAGTAATTAAAAAACCTTATTAAATATTCAATATTTATTTATAATATTATTAATTAATATAGAATTGTAGAAATAAGGCGTGGGTACTCAAAAATTTTGAACCAATAAATTTTTATAACTCTAAATATTTAAAAATGTTGCGTCCTCCGTCCGCGGTTGCTGTACGGATTAGGAAGCCTTCAGATTCCCGAGCACGTGGTAACGTCAGGCTGAGGGTCCGGTCTTCGTAGGTCCTAATCTGGACCTGCACAACACAAACAACAAATAAGAGGTCAGAGGTCCGACGAGATTTCTCCCACCACGGCTACTCCGACACTCAAGTCAGCAAATTTCCGCAATGAATGAAAATGGCGCACGCGATGAGTGGTGCGCGGATGGATGCTGACGAAACGTGAGTGATGTGTATGTTTTAGCGTGGGGGATGCAATGAGTAGGTTACGGAAAGCCTGGCTTCCTTAATGCACCGCAGTGGGTGGCTAACTTTCCGCTGCCTGAACGGACTTGGGGATTGTGATCGTGAGAGAAGCTGGCTCTTTCGTGGCCACAGGTCGTGAGTCTTATCTCAGTTCGATTGCTTTCTCTCTTGTGATCTGTTTAGAAGAGGAAGGATTAGGATTCCGCCTCTCTCTCTGTGGGGAAAGGGAGCTCTTATAGGTTTCTCCCCAGTGGACTCTGGGCGCCAGAATGCCCGTGGCTAAGGTTTCCTTGCCTCTGGTCACTATCGCTGACCACCGGTCATGTCGACTGTCGTTTTGCGGTGGCGGGCGGGCTCTGTCACCGCCGTTTTCCAGCGGTGGCGGGCGGTAGCTCTGGCCGCTGCGATGCAACCGCTTCTCCTTGTCTTCCCTCTGAGTTTTCCCAGGATTGGTTGGCCGGTATGCTCCCACGCGTAATGGGCTGGCGATGCTCGTGTTAGCGACATTGCTGACCTTGATTCTCCCCCATGCCCGGGGCCAATTTTCCTCTCTCTGTTTTGTTTTCCACTTTTTCGTTAATGCGCCCGCCACCGTTCGTCGCTTTGCCGCGTCGTCCCAGATGGGTGCCACGTATGCTCCCTGCGCAATTGGGCTGGCTCGATATTGCTCGTGGACCTTGACATTGCTCGTGGGCCTTGACATGAGAATGGCTCAATCACTAGCCCCCATGGAGCACATCCCTTGGCTACCTTTGGAGAGGCAATGAGAAGATTCTGGCTCACCCCGCCCTTAGCGGGGGTCCGAGAAGGAGTTGGATGGTTTAGCTGGATGCTCGAAGTCCTTGACAAAGACCACTCTAACTCCCTTGTCGCCGTCCGCTCCTCATGCTAATAAGGGTGGCTCGCCCACTCTGCTGTCGTCGCATGCTCCCCTTCTGTGGTGTGGCTCGTCTTAAGTGTGGTGGGATCGTGGCGAAACCTCCGCGAGGATACTTCCCGTCGGCGGAGGGCATCGCTCATAGTCTCCACCTCACTAAGTTCGAGCGCAGACCGTGGAGGGAGAGAGGCTGGAGCCTCGGCGAGGGAATTGCAGGGTGTTCCCCCTTACTTTCCCTGAGTGCTTCGGCTTCGGTGTTGATCCCGCCCCGGTGGATCGCGCTACGGCGGCTTCCACCTCGAGGGGTGCTCCTCGTGACCGCCTCCGCTCGCTTGGTGACTACCGGCGGCTCCTGGCCATGGTGATCTCATGTAGATCACGTTCTCCAAGCTCATCTGGGACAGTCACGAGGGACCCGGGGCCTCGCACCGTCGTCTTTCTTCGTCCTTCTCGTACTATTGTCGCTGTAGATCTTGTACTTTGTAAGAAAGCATTGATTAATAAAAGAAGTAGCCCTTTTTGCCTTCATCATTTCCTTCTCTTTGTGCATGCTTCTTTTCCTTATTGAGCATTTTCCCCTGGCGATTTGCGTCCAGTCCTGTGGAAACGGAGGGGCTACTGTTGGCGGTCACGTCCCATGATGTGACCGGCGCAGTAAATGCCTGCGTGGTCAGGAGGCGATGCGTCATGAAGACTTGTCTAGGAAATGCGCGAGGCCTCATGGACTTTCCACGTGGAGGGTGCCCATTGGCTAAGCTCTAGCGCCCTTTGTCTTCATAGCACCGCCATTTTTAGGAGAAAAATCTGCCTATTTAAACACGTCATTTTACTCTGGGGTTTTGCATTTTCCCTGCGCTTGCGTGCTTGACAGTTGCTCGTTCTTCCCGTGTGCGTTCTTACAACGAGTTGATGGAGGATTCATCATACGAATCGGAGCATTCTTCCGGCGAGTCAGAGTCTGGCTCTCACGTTCCCAGGGCTTCGGGTGCCAATGCACTAGGAGGGGCTCGCTCCGAAGCCACTGTTGTGGGCCCTGTTCGATTTCTGCTAGTGCCTCCGGGTTTTGAGAGGGTAGAAGGCTCTGGTTCCTCCCGGGAATGCGCTCCAGGGAGGAGGGACCTCTCACTCCAACAGATCACCAAGAGGCTCGAGAGCACGGAAGTGCGCGCGCAAGCCGCAACGACTGAGGTGGGGCAGCTGAGGGTTCATGCGGCGCATTTTGAGGACGCATGGGCTGAATTGGAAGCCAGGGCTACCCGTCTCGCCAGCGCCAATGTGGCAGCTCAGGCCCACATACGGGACATTGAGGAGAACAGGCAACTGCTGCGACAGCATGGCAGTGAGGTCGCGAGGTTGCGGACAAAGCTGAGGGCAAGGTTCCTACCGAAGGAAGTTGGTCCTGCTCTGGAGAGGAATTACCAGGATGGGATTTGGCTCAGCCGGAGGGTAGCCTCGCTGGAGGATCTGAACTTCCGCGTCGGCGTTTTGGACTCCCGCAATTCCAGTGCCCAAACGCGTGCGCAACTAGTTGATTACCCTGCCTCAAGCTCTTCTATAGACCGTGCGGGTAGCTAGCGGATAGCTTTGGCAGCAGGCTGCTGCCACCATTATTGTTATTTTTTCTCTTTTTTTTTTTATGGCCGTTGTAACAAGATCTGCTGCTGCAATAAAACTCGTCGTTTTGTCGTACTACTTTGTCTCCCGTAGTCTTCGTTTCTGGATTTTCGTTTTTCATTTTACATATTCGTGTGCCCCTGTAGTGGGCTTTGCTATTGTAAGCCTTCATTTAATGCGAAGGTTTCAGCGTGGACTTCTGTCAGGCGGCTGAGGCAACGCGCTTGTCAGTTTGGCGCTTGGCCATGATTGCGTGTGACTTTGGGCCCTACGATGCGCTACGAAGCTAGCACGTGTCCCAGTCACTCGCGGTGGGCGTCGCTTAGGTTTCCTGCCTACTGGCCTTCCATTGCCTATTTAAACTAGCCGGGCGGCTTTTCCTCTTTGCTGAGATTTTTCCTGTATCTAACCCGCGTCAAGAGAGCGATATGGCAAAAAAGAGAGAGGGTTCTTCTTCTTCTCAAGCTCCCAGGGCAAGTCGCCATGGTGTGCACAATACGAAATATGTCCTAACGTCCAGCTCCATCGCTGCCCTCATGGTTGATTACGACATCCCCAGCGATTGGGGTTACCATGCTCCTGGTACCTTAGATAGAGCCAGCGCCCCCCAGTGGGCTACGTCACAGCCTACGAGCACCACCTTAGAGGGAGGCTTCGTTATCCCATGTCGTGCACGCTGTACGCGCTGGTTTAGGCGTTGGGAGTCCCAGTGGCGAGGCTCCATCCCAACGCTTTACGTTTCCTGGTGTCCCTCTGTATCTTCGCTCACATTCACGGCGGCTCTTTCGATGCCAAGGCTGCCAGACTGATTTTTCATTTCACAAAGTCGGAGGATTGGGTGTCGATGTCGCCCAAGACGCGGCTTCACTTTCATGGAACCAATCTCGATTCGGTTAAGGGTTGGAAGGATCGATACTTCTTCCTGCAAGAGCCCTCTGATTCTGAGCTTTCACGCGTGTGGGGCCTGATTTTGGGGTTCTTCCTTGAGAAGCCACCGGCGGAGGACACTGTGGAGGCGGCGGAGTTGGTCACTGCCATCCAGTCTCAGGAGGCGAAGTTCTCTATCCGGGGTTGTATTTTGATGTCTATCACATTCGAGGCCACCAAGTGGGGGCCTTCATCGGAATGGAGAGTCGCCGGTCCTGGTAAGAGAGAGCTTGGGGGAGCTGCCTCTCCTCGATCATCCGGAGGGGACGAGGAGGAGAGCTGCTCGTTGTTGGAGTCGTACTCAGACGATGATGAAGTTGAGGCTCCCCAGAAGGGGTTGAGGGAGGCCGGAGGGACTTCGACATGGAGGTCCCTTAGACAAGCTGCCAGTTCTGCTGTTGAGGTTCGGAGTCCGGTCCCGAAGGCGGCTACGAGCGCGGGCCACCAGGGGGAGACCGTGAGACCATCGCCGACTTCGGCCACGGGGCTAGCCGTGCTCGAAGTCTACGAGGCGGAGTCTCAACCCGCGGGGGGCCTCTCGCGCATTCCATCACCGAAGTATTCGTGGATGCAACTCTGGAAATGGCGGGCGACGTTTTGGACCTTGATGACCCGGAGGGGTCACGCTCAGCTGTGCTTGCGCTAACATCGGAGACAGGGGGACCTTCGGAGCTGACTGTTATTTTTGTGGAGCCCATTTTGGAGGGCGGGATCCTCGAAGACATAGCTTCACCGTCAGGGGAAGGAGTCACGCTTGTCACTGATCCTTCGGGAGGTAGTGCGGGGGCAGTTGGGACGTCTTCGGGGTTGGAGCCCCGGAGCGCACCTACGTCTGCCACCCTTCCAGCTAGCTTAGCCTCGGTGGCCGAAGGAGAGGAGCCTCAGGAAGGGGCTCCGCCAGGTGATTTTGCACATTCTCCGAGCGCTGCTCCCACTCAGGTATGGTCCCTTCGATCTTGCACTTCCCTGCTGACGCATGTTTTGAAAATTCCTCTGATGCCTTCTTCTTTTCTTGTAGATCTCTGGGGAAACTGATCCTTTCGGTGAGCTAGTTGCCCTCCTCCATGGGGGCTTCCAGCGCAGGCAGCAGGCCATCCATTGCTCGAGAGCCCAGGTCGCCTCCCTTCAAAGGGACAACGAATGGGCGCAAGAGGAGGTCAGGCGCTTGCAACAGAAACTGGCGCAGCAGGAAGCCTTGCTCGTTGCCCTGGAGGATGACAACGCACGCTTGTCCAGAGATATGGTTGGTCGGCTTACTCCCTCGGAGTCAGAGCGCTTGCTGGAGACTCGATATTGGGACGGCATTCGTCTGTGCATTAGGATTGCTTCCTTGGTGGCTCCCGACATACCCGAAGGGGTTTTTCATCCTGGAAACGTCGGGATCAGGGAGGCATCCCGCCCGAGGAACTTCCTCGAGGGGGCCGGTCCGTCTTGCCCTCCCAAGTAGTCTTTATCTGTATAGGTTGCTTGGTCACCTCTTTGTCATTATTCTTTGCTTCTGTATTTTGCTTGTTTCTGATAAATGAACAAAGAGTGGTTTCTTCTTCTTTCGTATTTGTTCTCTTCTGATGTGGTATGCTATCCACACCTCTCGTTTAATGTAATCTGTGTGATCATGTCCCGCACTTGAATGCTAAGCTCGCAGAGCTATTGTCGCCAAGGCCCTATCCAGGTGCCTTCTTGCACTGTGTTCGTCCTTCGTCAGAGGATGTCGTCGCAACTCACGCTTTTGATGGGAAGCTCGATCCGGTGAGGCAGATGTCGTCGCAAGTCCCGCGAAACCACAACAAAGGGGCGTCCGGGTGTTCAGGCCACGACCACCGGGTTCCGGGTCTAGGCCTTAGTCGCATGGTATATGCTGGAGGTGTGTGGTCCCTACTCAAGGCGTCGTAATTACCATGTTTAAGATCCTAGCCCTCGACCATTGTAGACTGAGGGTGCTCTCTTCTGCGTGAGAAGGTCGCCGCACGCCTGCAATACTTGCCCCCTAAGGTTTTTGTTGGCCGAGAATTGGGAAGCTTCCAAAGCCCCTAGGCCTAATGTTTTAACCGCCTGTGTCGATTGGCGTAGAGCCATAATAGATGTATGCCCTTTCGGACTTGCCCGCCGCACGGGTGAGATTCTTTGTGGCCGCTTGCGGGTCGCTTGGCGCATAGCCAAGGGTTTGCTTTACGGACAGACGATTGTCCTGCCGACTTAGGGGGAGTCTCGGTCGTTTTGATTTTAAGAATGTCATGCATGTCAACAATTCACACAAATGAAAATGCAGAATAACGGGAAAAGTAGTTTTATTAACAAAAAGCATAACACATGTATAAGCATTCACCATGGTGCACGTGCGTGCCTTACCTGGGTTGACGTGGCGTTACTGGTAATACTTCCTTAAGTTGGCGGCATTCCAGATCCGCTGGACCAATTTGCCGTTCTGGGCACGCAGCTTGTACGCTCCGCTCCGGAGGATTGCGGAGACAATGAATGGCCCTCCCACCCTGGGGAGAGCTTATTCTTGGCGGTCCGCAGGACCAATTTGCCGTTCTGGCTGCGTAGCTTGTACGCTCCGCTCCGGAGATTGCGGAGACGAGGAATGGACCCTCCCACCTTTGGGAGAGCTTATTCTTGTTAGCGGTCCTTCCTGCCACCTCTACGCTCCGGAGGACCAAATCTCCAACTTTGAGAGGGCGTGCCTTCACCTGCTTGTTGTAGTACCGCGCGACGCGCTGCTGATAGGCCGCGATTCACAGTTGTGCCACGTCTCAAACCTTTGAGAGCAGGTCTAAGCTTTCCCGGAGCTTCTGTGTGTTGGTGGCTGGGTTAAAGCACTCGACTCGCAGGCTTGGCATACCCACATCCACGGGGACCACAGCCTCAGCCCCAAAACAGAGATTGAAAGGCGTTTCTCTCGTCGGCTCAAAAGGTCGAATTTTAAAACTCGGATTCGTCCGAGCAGCCAAAGAGGTCATATTTCAAAACTCAGTTTCGTCTGAGCGGCCCAAGAGGTCGTATTTCAAAACTTGGATTCGTCCGATCGGCCGAAGAGATCGTATTCAAAACTCGAATTTGTCCAAGCGGCCTAAGAGGTCGTATTTCAAAACTCGGATCCGTCCGAGTGGCCCAAGAGTTTGTATTTCAAAACTCGTTTTCGTCCGAGCTGCCCAAGATGTCGTATTTCAAAACTCGGATTCATCCAAGTAGCCCAAGAGGTTGTATTCAAAACTCGGATTCATCCGAGCGGCCCAAGAGGTTATATTTCAAAACTCGATTTCGTCTAAGCGGCCCAGGAAGTCATATATCAAAACTTGTGTTTGTCCAAGTGACCCAAGAGGTCGCATGACAAAAAGCTCAGACGTCAGTTGGGCGCAAGGCTAACTTGTTTAGTGCCATGACAAAAAAAAAAAAACACTCTAAAAATCAAGGAGAGGGAATCAAACACTTGAGCTGAAATTGAATGTCCATTTTATTCATGTGTACAACATTTGAACAAAAAAAAAGCTAGCTCTCAGAGGGACCCCGTGGAGGAGTGGTCCCAAGCTACCCTTTTTCTTGAGATTGAGGAACCTCTGCCTGGCCCGAGCTTCCCAGCTAATCTGAAGGACGAGGACCCTCGGAAGGACTTAAACGTGGGGACCCAGGAATGGCCTCCCTGCAATGCCATACACGTCCCCAGGGCATGTGGCGCTTGCGTTCAGAAATCAGCGGCAGTAAGAACCGCGGATATAGCAACCGCATCAGCCGATGGCACAAATTAATGTCGTCCCAATACTTGGTCTCCAACAGAGGATTTATATCCACGGCTCTCACCGACGCCCTCAGCGTTTCCTCCAGCTGGAGGTTCCTTTCTCAGAGGAGTCCGTATTGAATTTGCTGAAGCCTTAGGGTTTCCTCAAAAGACGCGTTCTTCGCAGTGGCCTCAGCAAGCTCCGCTTGCAGCCGCTGATTGCCCTCTCCAGCAGCCCTTAAAGACTCCATCTCCGAATAGGCTTGCGTAACCTCGCCAATCAGCTGATTGAGGCTCCCGGCCAGATCCTGGAACTGCAAGAAGAGGCAAGTTCATTAAGACATAAACAACAGAAAGTAAGGCAGCTGAAAAAAAAAAATAGTAAAGTATCTTAGAGACGAGAGAGTCATGGCTTTGGCCACGCTCTCCTGCGGCCTCGTGCTCCAGTGGCTCATCTGCAGGCGCCGCATGAACATCAAAAATGCCCTCGGACGAAGGACCTTCAGAAACAAGGGGCTCAACAACTTCCAGGAGCTCAGCAACCTTAGGGGGCTCTGAGACCGCGACCTCAACCTCATCGCCGCTAAGAATCTCGACAGTATCCTCGGCAGTAGCGACGACGGTTGGCTCTACTCCACAAGGCTCCCTAACCTCAGTAGCTTCTAGGGCGGGAACGGTTACGATCATAGCCGCCTCCTCACCCTGATTGTCTCCGGTCTCCTCCGCGGTCTCCAAAACGTTAGGGTCCTCGGATGGACCAACATGAAAGTCCAAGACCTCACTCAAGATCTCAGCAGCGGAAGAAGGTCCGGGACCTCAGGCTCCGCAATAGGTCCGACAACCAAACCCATTGACCTCCTGACAAGAGGCGCAATCACGACGTCATCATCGTCGGACAAGGAGTACTCGACGATTGACACTGGATCCTCCGAAGCCTCAGTCCGACGACTCTTCCGTGGCCTCTCGGACGGCTCTTCAATGGTAAGGGAATGCCCTTTTTTCCTTAACCTCTTCTTCTTCTTCTTCTTTGCAGTTGCAGCAGCGCTGGAGTCCTCGGCTGTGGTCACCCACTTGGCCTTCGCGAAGCTCTCGGGCGATAGCCAAGTGTTTTGCTTTCCAACATTAAAGCTGCCAAGGTTGGCCATCACCAAGTCCGTGACCACCTTGGCAACCTCCCTCTCCTCCGCAGTGGCGTCCGAGCAATGTTTGCTCGCCACGTTCCCCAATGTAAGGGAGAGCTCCCAGTTCTCCCTGACGCCCAAAAAAAAGAATTTGTCCTTCCACCTGTTGGTGTAGTCAGGGTTTCCTCCACTCATAATGGCGAACTCCGGACACGGAGTCATGATGATCCAGTCCAGATTATGAGTGAAGTGAAACATCACCTTCACCATGGAGACCTCAAGGACTTTATTGTGGCAGCGCGCAAACACACAAAAGGAAACTAAATACCTGATGGCGTTCGGTTGAAGCCTAGCGAACGGGACACCCAACTTCCTCATAAGATGGTACAGCTCCAGAGAAACAGGGAAGCGAAGCCCACCTTTGAGATGGACTTCATAAACAGCGATGAAGCCATCAGGAGGGCTGCACGCTCTCTCAGTGGCTCCAGGAACCACCATCGCCACTAAGTCTGGAATATTATACTTCGCACGAATCTGCTCAAGGTCTTTAAGAGAAAGAGAGGAATCAATTTCCTTAACCCCAGGGGCCATGGAATCGGAGGAAGAGTCTCTGCGAGAACGAGAGAAGAGGAACAACGGCGAAGGGTTTTTGAAAGCGAGAGAAATGCTGAGGAAGCGCGGAAATGAAGAAGGAAGAAAACGAAAACGAAAAGGCAACTTAAAAGGAATTTGAAAACGCAAAACAGCGCCCTCATCATAACCCTAGCCACGTGTCAGTGGCCCATACGCAAGGAGAGATCGTGGGCTTTGACTTCCCAAGGCGACGTCACCTCAATTAATGATGCATTTAATGCCTCGCAGAAACCCAAACGGCGGTGCCAGATGGGTCTCAGACTGATAAAAAAGCCTCAGACGGATGAGAGACAACTCCTACCAGCTAGGCATGGCGCCCGCGGACTGCCACTATAGAAGAGCGCTTTCCAGACATGTCAAACGGTTGAAGTTCTCAAACCCTTTGACATGGGGGGCTAATGATGGGTCTCGGCACTTAAGGCCCATAAGGAAGGCCCAAAGAGTCAAGTCCATGGACCAAAAGACTTACGAGAACAATTTGGCCCAAAAAGCCCAAAGGCAGTCATTCGCGTCCCAGAAGGCCCAAGAAGCATAACTTAGCCCAAGAGGTTAAGTTGGTCTTAGAAGCCCGAGGACCTGGGCCAGCATCCTAAGAGGCCCAAATTGCGGCAATGGTCCGAGAGAAGCCTAACTTAGCCCAAGAGGTTAAGTTGGTCTTAGAAGCCCGAGGACCTGGGCCAACATCCTAAGAGGCCCAAATTACGGCAATGGTCCGAGAGACCAATTTGACCTATGAGGCCCGAGGATGCCGTAAGAGACCAACGTCACTAATGAAATCCCAAGGATATAAAGCCAAGAATATAATATTGAAACCTCGAGGGCCTTTAACAAGCGAAACTCCCAAATAATGTATGGGAACCTAACTCAATAAGCCTGAGGATTCTGCAAAAGACCCAAAAGGCTTTCTAGGGACGAGGATAGTCTCTTCACCTTTGAATCATCAGATCAGGGGAAAAGGGGCCCCAAGATGGCCAACAACGCCAGCTCAGATGATTCACTGTTATCAAGGAGCACGCGTTTTCTACAACATGCTATCCCTGCAGGAAATCACGGTGCTCAAAGCACGCCCAATCATTATGAGACTAACGACACTTGACACGCCGAATCATTAGAGTTGGTGGCAAGCCTCCCTGACACGCCGAATCAGCAGAGTTGGTGGCAGGCCTCCCAGCACACGCCAACGCCACGTGTCCCCATTTCAACAGTATGTTCCCCCTCTATAAATACCTTATTCAAATGACATAAAGAAGGATTCCAACGGCTGGCATTTTACATGTACTCTGTGAACTGCAACTAAGTGAAAAGAAAGAAAGCAAAAGAGAAAGAGGCACAAAGAGAGAGTTAGAAAAGAAAAGATGGAACGAGATCTATTGCCTTGTATTTTTGTGTGGCAATTAAAAGCGTCACAGCAATCAGTTGTATCCCATTCTAAAAGTAGTGGATCATTTTGGACCCAGTGTCCATCATCGTGGTTTTTTCCCCTTTTATTCAAGAAGGGGTTTTCCATGTAAAGTCCTTGTGCATTGTTTCCTTCTCCCATTTTCCCTTCCCGAAACGTCATTCTCATCGAATTTAACATTTACTTTTGTGTTGCACGACTCCGTCCGTCCGAGGGCAACGAAAGAACGCAAAGAATGAACTCGGACTCTCGTTGTACGACAGCCGGAACTTGAAGACGCAACAAGTAGTAACTATCAACTCATTGTTATTTTTAACTAATAATATTTTATTAACATGTAGTGATAAAATTATAATTTTTTGTATCGTTTGACATTATATGCAACGGTTCTCTTCAATAATCATAAACTTATTCAAGAGAATAACTCAATGAGATCTAAGATACCACTATTGAAAACTTCGATCACAATTCGGCGTATAATAAAACTTATTAAACTTAATTGTCTGATAATGAAGCTGCGCTGACATCCATTATGTGGTAATGAAAGTATAATAACTATGCACATAAAATGAATGACAAATGATCTAACAAATAATGAAACTCAAAATGTAATAAAGCAAGAGCCACAAATACAAAGAACAAAGTGAATACAAAATGGAGCCTAATCGTCATAATTCAAATGTAGCAAAATACTAATTATGAAGGAGACATACACAAATACCATTAAATAGACTTCCAATTGTTGGAATTAAGGTCCAATAATATCTCTATCACTAGAGCCAAAATGAATGGCTAGAATGCCTACACAATACACCCTAAAGACATGAGTGGGTTATAGGCCTTCACAATCTTCACATATAAATAATTCCATAAATATATTACATGCTACATTAACAGTTAATTATCTTATAATAATTAAATTGAAACAAAAATCTCTACATCTACGATGGTTCCATAATATCAAAGAGCAAGATTTATAATGTTGAATTTGGATATGCAGAGAATTATCAAATTGGCATGCATAAATTGGAATGTATTAAACCTTATCTATAGTAGACTGTATAGAGGACCTATGAGGTTTATCTTTTTGGCTTCTCTAATATCTTCACATATTGTCTTTAATACATCTATAAGGATCAAACATGGCAAAAGATATTATAGAAAAGCTACAAGATTATTTCCATAGCATAAAAGGTGAGATTTGTGCTTCTAAAATTTAGCAAAGGGGTAAAGTACTAGTCGTATTATAAGGGTCTAGTCGAGTAATGGACCAAAGCCAATCTCATAATAAATCATTTCAATGTCATGGCTTAACAAAGTAGGAGCCAATATGAATAATCATGACTAGGACTCATTATGAAATGAAAATTTTCTCTTTTAAGGCTTTTTAAGGTATAAAAAATTAAAAGTTTTTGGCACTCATTTGGTGGCATACATGACGAATTCAAACGAAACAATATAAGAATTTAATATAGAAGCGACGCTAAGGACAAATATAAGGCACGAAGAGAATAAAATACTCAAGGTAACTATATAAATGAAAACGAATACTTAAGATTGTGACATGTTCAAATAAGAGAATCAAAAGCAGGAGGAAAATTAAATATGCAGGGCCATAACATAACCGAATAAAAGGAACCATACACATGGAGACTTGTTAACAAAATTCAGAAGTTCAATAAATAGGCATAGAGTATTTTCTTGCAAAATAAAAGATAATCATAAAATATAGTTTACAAAGTGAAGAGAAAGTTACAGAATATAGTTACTGTTGCGTTCTGGTTCCACGGGTTCAAGAGACGCAAAAGGTTGGGGACGTCCCAGCCGGATCTCTCAGGAAGGCTCGTTAATGAGGGGTGTTGGATCCGAGAGGTCCAACGCGGCCGAGAGATGCAGAGGCGCGTCCCGTCCGGTCCGTGGAGTCAGGCAACACAAGTGAATGATGTGTTGGATACGAGATGAGGATTGAGACCGGATGTTTTACGTGGAAAACCTCTTCTTGAATGGGGAGGAAAAACCACGAGGCTCAGGGCCTATAAAGAGCTTCACTATATGGGTTGGAGATTTTACAGAGTACAGTTGTGAAGGTTAATCCCTTCCCTATCTCTCGTTTTGTGTTTCTCTCCTAAGGAAGCTATGCTTGCGGAGAGTATTTTTACCCTTCTACGAGGAGTTAAGTGTGGAGAGAGAGAGTGCCCGGTTGAAGTTTTAGGGCTCAGAGTTGTTGAGTCTGGAAAGCTCTCCTTTGGAAAGGAGGTCTTGTTGTGTATTTATAGTAGAAACCGAGTTGTTGGGGAGTAGACACGTGGCGTCCATCCGTGGTTTTGGGGAGCTGGTCCCAGCTTCCTTTAATATCGCTGACGTGTGGAGAGTGGCATGCGGATGGCGCCGCTGCAGCATCTGAGTGTGTCAGGTATACAGGATTTGGATATCAACCTTGATTTGACTAGGCGTGTCCTGTTGATACTGGCGGCGCGATGGTTGCGAGCTTTCTTGAAACCGCGAAAATAGGCTACCGGCATTCTCGGCCATGAATGGACGGTTCTCGTCTGGTTGTGAGACTCCTTGTAAGCTCGCAGACTAGTGGGGAGGAACAGCTCATGTGGGGCCCTCTGGGGAAAAGTCCGAGAGATTCTTCCTGGCCGCTCGGGCAGTTGCGAAACCTCTTGGGCTCTCGGCCCTTGGGCCATCTGATCTCCTCTACTTATGAGAATGTCTCTGGGCTTCTTTATTTAAGCCGTGCTTTTATGGGCCTTCATACTGGGGCCCAACATAGCCCCCATGCCAAAGGACCCGAAGTTTTCGGTCATTTGTCATGAAGTCGTCGGTCTGCTTGAGATGTTGGTCATCCGAGAGCGTGCGTCCTGGTGCCGGGCTCCGCGTTGACCTTGACAGGTGGTTGTCCTCGGACCTCTTCTGGGCCGCTGTTTCACTTTCCTGCTGGAGCATTAAATGTCGTATCCTGGCTGATGTGACGTGCTATCGGGCGCCTTGGGAAGGAGAGATTACCGAGACTTACGCGAATGGCTGTCGGCGGCGCGTGGCGAGGGTAATGAGTATGTTTTTCCATACTCTAGGGTTTATTTAAACCTCTCGTTGCCCTGATTTTTCATCTTGGCGCTTTGTTTTTCGTCTTCTCCTTCGTTCGACCTTCGTTTTCTCTTCCTTTCTTTGGTTTCCATGGCACCTGGGGTGAGAGACATTGCTTCCACGGTGACGCTTGACAAGCTTGCGGAGATCCGAGCTCAGTATTAGATCCCCGAGTCTATGGCTATGATGATTCGGAGCGGCATGATAGGGCGTTGTACCCTCCGGATGGTTTCATCACCGTTTATGAGGCCCACCTTAAAAGGCGGGCTACGGTTTTCCATTCGGTGGAGCTCTATGACATTATGAGGGCGCTCGGCGTGCCTCTCGCCGGGCTTCATCCGAATACGATGAGGTATCCGGTGTCCCTGTGTGTCTTCTTCGATGTCATGAGAAGCTCTTGAATGCTCTCGTGGTCGAGTGTTGTTCCGTTTCACGAGAACCTTGGCGGATCGTGATGACTCCCCGTCCGAAATTTTCTTCGCTATGTGGTGGCAACCCGGACTCCACGAGGCGGTGGAAGGACAAGTTCTTCTTCCTTGGCGTTTACGAGCACTGGGCCATTCCCACTACGTGGGGGAAGGTGGCTAGCCAGTACTGTTTTGACCCCTCAAGGGAGGACCGGAAGGAAATGGAGGCGCACATGGACTTATTGCTGGCCAATCTGTGGACCTTCCACTTGAACAAGCGCAACATCTGATTGGCCGCTGATTAAATCCGGGAAGACAAGTGGGAACCACGGGACGAGGCTCCTCGCCTAGTTCCCCTCGTAACGGCCAAGGAGAGACCGAGGATTGAGGGACCCGCCGCTGAGCGCTCCTCGAGTGATGATGAGGACTTTGACATTGAGGGCATGAGCGGCGTTGGCGTGGGCCCAAGCTCCGCTCACGAGGCCGGGGACCAGGCTCTTTTCGGGTCCTCGAAGCACAGGGGTCTCGCCTTCACTACCACCGCTAATCTCGGGCCGGCCCTCAAGAGCCATTGCGCGGAATAGAGAGCCTCACGGGACCCAGGACCTCTTGTGATGATGATGATGATGACGATATCCCTCGATCAAGAGGCGAGATCAAGCCTCCCTTCCGGGCCCTCGGGATCTAGCGATCTCGCTTTCACTTCCACTGCTGATCTCCCTATTATGCCTGCGGAGATTCTTGCTTAGAGTGCGCGGTCCTCGGACATCTAGCCCCCCAGTGATGATTTTGTTCCCGACGCTCCCGTTGCTTTGCCTGGTGACGTCTCGGGCAGGGTTGATCACCCTCCCGAGGACATAGGAGGCAGGAGTGCCGTGAGGGATTTTGAGAGGGGAGTGTCGGCTGAAATGATCCGAGAGATGGTGGAGGTCGTGGATTTGAGTGTTGACGACTTCGCGCTTTCTAATCCTTCTGAGCGCCCTGTTGTTGTTGAGGCCGAGTGGTTGCCTGAGGTCCTTAGAGGCGCTGACTTCGAGGCAGGCCTTCCCGCCCCTCGTAGGCGACAGTGCAGTGTGCGAGGCGGCGCCTACGGGGCTCGGGGCGAGGCTGCGAGTCACGAGTCCCACGCGGAGCGTGGCATAGGGGATGACCCTCTTGTTTCTAAGGTAGCTGTCGCTTCCTTTCTTCCCTTGCTTTTCATTGTTCATGCCTTGACGAACTTTTACTGCCGCACTCCGAGCTTGATAGCCGGCCTTAATGAATTGGTGGGAGTGATCGCTCGGTCCGTCTGGAAGTGAGGTCCTCGGGGGCCGCTCGTGAAGCTGCACAGGTGGGCGGAAGCGGAGCTAGCTTTGGAAGCGAAATGAGAAGATTGCTTCCTTGGAGGCTCTTTGTTAAAGATCTGCGGCTTAGGCGAGCCTCCTTGAGAGCGGATCCTTCGCGAGAGGAGAGGTTGAGGGCGTCCGTGCGATTCTTTGAGATGGCTCTGTCTTTGGGCCCGGCCAGAGTTCCGGGGCGGTGTTCGCATGTCTTCCGCGAGTGGCGCGATTAATCCGTCCGCGGTTCCACTGTGGCCGTCCTCGATCCCGGGAATGCTGGTGCCTTGAGCATGGAGGACTTGTGCGGCGTCGATGGTAGACCTTTCCCACCTGGCCCTCCTCGGGCGGGGCACGATGGTGAACCTCTTACGCCCGAGGGGGGATTCCGCCGGAGAAAGAGGCGGGATCTTGGGAGCCCGTGAGGCTCAAAGAGGAAGAGGCAAAGTGGCACTTCCTTGACATCTTTGCCTCCTTGTTCTTCATTTTATTTTATTATATTTTTTTTGTTTTTATTTTGTCATACTTGTACAAAAATTTCTTTTTGTGAATAAGACTTTGTCCTTTTCGCTTCAAAGCTTCGGACGTTTCTTTTGTGTCTTGTTCATACGTGTGTTTTCTTCTTTTTTTTTTTGCGGCGCGTTGCCCGGTAGCGTAACTTTGTTCAAAGTCGGGCGACTCCTTGAGCGTCGACCCTTTGCCCTATTGGACTTGGGCGTGCAGCCTTTTTAGGAACTTCTAGCTCTTAGCCTTTTGGGTTTATTCTTGTCACCCGGTCTCTAGGATCGCTTAGCCGCGGTTGAGTTTCTAAGTTTTGACCTCGAGGCCGACCTCACAGGACCGCTCGGTCCTGTAGGGAGTTTTGTTATGACTTTAAGGGCCCGACCTCTGGGGCCGCTCGGTCCTGGCCAGAGTTTTTGTTATGACCTCAAGGGCCGAGTTCTTTGGACCACTCCTGTCCGGTCGAGTTTTATTATGACCTCGAGGGCCGGCCTCTGGGGCCGCTTCGTTGTCCTGGTAAAAAATGCACGTTTTTGTTGCATGACCTCTTACTTTGAGTGGCCTGCAGGACCGCTCGATCCACACCCGGAGTTTTTGTTTGTTGAATGCCGTGAGTTGCTGGCTGCTTCCTGCTGCTCCGGGGCCGCGCCCGGGTCTTCGTAGGAAGCGGTCGAGGAGAGAGTATGGAAACGCTTCGTTGTAAGGGTAAAAAATGCACGTTTTATTAATGCATATTTTTCTTACTTTGAGTGGCCTCCAAAGCTTTTTGTCTTCTTTCTCTTCTCTTTTTTTTTATTTTTTTTTTTTTTTTAGTCCACGTTCATGACGGCCTTGCCCTTGACGGCGTGGTCGGGCGCTTCTCTTTGCTCGGGGGCGCGCCGGGTCTTGGCGAAGTAGTCGAATATCCTTCTGTGCCCGGCCGCTCGAAGTTCCGCTGGAGCTTTTGCGATCCTCGGTGTCGTGGCCGCGACCGCCATGGTAATGACAGTATTCCCATTGGTCACCTCCCTCTGGGTTTTTCAACGCCTTGGACCATCTTAGGAACTTTTTGATCCTGATCTGCCTCAAGATGTTGGTGAGGGAGTCAGTGAAGGCCACTGGGCCTAAGTGTCTTTCTCCACCAAGGACCATCCGCTCAGGCTTATCGTGCCCGGATGGTCGTTGGGTCTTCTGGTGGGCGCTCGCCCTTCTCCTTCCTTCCCCTATCCTCGGGGACAAGGGGTCTTCTGCCGGCTGAGCTGCTCCACCGGCCTTGGGTCCAAAGACAGTCTTCCAGAGCCTCTTGAGCCCCCTCCTTGATGGGGCCGGACTCATGGACTTCTTTTTGTTGAGGTAATCCCTCAACTCGCCTGGAGCCCGCGCCGACTGCTGTCTTCGCAGTGCCGTCTAGCGCGAGCTTTCGGAGCGTGCGCTCCTGGAGTGCTCGCCCGCCTTCTGCTGGAGGTTGCAGACGGCTCTTGTGAGGCTGTCCACCTTCTGTGCCAATTTGTGCACGCTGGTGTCGGGGCCGCCGCTTATTCTGCCGCCCGATGGGAGGCATTCGTCGTGGCGCTCTTCTCCCCGGGTGGACGTGCTGCCTTGTCTGCTGAACATCCTTGGGCGTTGCTTGTTGTTGGGGGTGGGAAGCGTGAGTTTTTGTTCTTCCTTCCCACGACGGGCGCGCCAATGTTGCGTTAAGTTCCCACGGGTCCGAGAGACGCAAGGTTGGGGCGTCTCAGCCGGATCTCTCGGAAGGCTCGTTAATGAGGGGTGTTGGATCCGAGAGGTCCAACGCGGCCGAGAGATGCAGAGGCGAGTCCCGTCCGGTCCGTGGAGTCAGGCAACACAAGTGAATGATGTGTTGGATATGAGATGAGGATTGAGACCGGATGTTTTACGTGGGAAACCTCCTCTTGAATGGGGAGAAAAAACCACGAGGCTCAGGGCCTATAAAGAGCTTCACTATATGGTTTGGAGATTTTACAGAGTACAGTTGTGAAGGTTAATCCCTTCCCTATCTCTCGTTTTGTGTTTCTCTCCTAAGGAAGCTATGCTTGCGGAGAGTATTTTTTACCCTTCTCTGAGGAGTTAAGTGTGGAGAGAGAGAGTGCCCGGTTGAAGTTTTAGGGCTCAGAGTTGTTGAGTCTGGAAAGCTCTCCTTTGGAAAGGAGGTCTTGCTGTGTATTTATAGTAGAAACCGAGCTGTTGGGGAGTAGACACGTGGCGTCCATCCGGCGGTTGGGGAGTTGGTCCACTGGCTTCCTTTAATATAGCTGACGTGTGGAGAGTGGCATGCGGACGGCGCCACTGCAGCATCCCCGTGTGTCGGGTATACGAGATCTGGATATCGGCCTTGATTTAACTAGGCGTCTGCACTGTTGATCTGGCGGCGCGATGGTTGCGAGCTTTCTTGGAAACCGTCGAAATAGGCTAGCTGGCATTCTCGGCCATGAATGGATGGTTCTCGTCTGGTTGTGAGACTCCTTGTAAGCTCGCGGCCGGTGAGGAGGAGCGAGCTCATGTGGGGCCATGCAGGGAAAAGTCAGAGATTCTTCTGGGCCGCTCGGGCGATTCTGCGAAACCTCTTGGGCTCTCGGCCCTTGGGCCATCTAATCTCCTCTACTTGTGAGAATATCTCTGGGCTTCTTTATTTGGGCCGTGCTTTTATGGGCCTTCATACTGGGGCCCAACAGTTACGAAATAAAGGTGTTCATAAAATGTATTTGTCTTGCTTGTTTTCATCATTGCAAATGAACTTCTTCATCCTCCTTGGCAAAACCTCAACATTCTCTCCTTTATCATCTCTGCCAAGACTCCTTCAAACTTGCTTTCAAAGTGCAGAGAAAACACCTTAAATACCCACAACACAATTGAAGCAACTCGAACTACTACTTTAGTCTTATTCATGCTTTGGTGCATAAGTTTAAGGTGGATTAAAAGCCTCTGTTAGGGCCCACTTTAATATTACTTAATTGGATCCCAAGGATAATATGGAATAATTAGTGTTACAAGGAAAAATTAGTGTAACAAAGTAGGTCTCAACAAAAACTTACTTATTGACATTCGAATGGAGCTCAAACGTCATTTTTTTAGAATTTGGCTTTTCAAGAGCTCAAACATCAATATTTGGAATTTGATATCTGAGCAGAGCTCAAAAGTTAACAATCTGAAGTCAGGTGTTCGAAGGATGGTCAAACGCTACACAACAAAAACTTTTCAGTGTATAATTAATCCACATGTACTACTATAGAACCATCAATTTACTTCCTCAATCCAATATATATATATATATATATAATACAATCTAACTATCAAATTACCTCCATATGCTAATTTACCAATCTTCATTTTCTCCTCCTTTTTCTTTCTCGTCTTTCTTTCTCTTATTTCCCTTTTCTTTGCTGCTAACCCTTGGAGTAGGAAGCATGTAGTTAGGGCTCCCTTTCGTCTTCTCATTCTTCCTCCTTTCTTCTTTGCTTCCGTGTCATTACTCCGTCTCTTGCATCTGCTCTTGGCTGATATACAAGAAAAGAAGTATTTGGCTTTATTTTGATTTAAATATAACTCCCATCATTTACCCCTTAATTATAGATTAATTACCAATATAATTTACCTCTCACTTAATTATAGGAAACTTGGCATAAAACCAAGGCACATGACAAACCCAATCATCTTATACGCCATCTAAAATTCAATCCATTTGATTTTATAGTGCTCCAAAAGAAACCACACATTAGGATTATTTGCCACTTAAGCAACCCTTAACTCGCTTGACTGGTTATACTAAAAGCCTATGTTAAATTATCTAAGAATTTAATTTAATTTCTCATAATCAAAACAGTAAAACTCAATCACGTCTAATATCAAGATTAGACATGCAATAAATAATTTCTAATAACCAAAAT
This sequence comes from Nepenthes gracilis, assembly GCA_033239525.1. NCBI lineage: Eukaryota > Viridiplantae > Streptophyta > Magnoliopsida > Caryophyllales > Nepenthaceae > Nepenthes > Nepenthes gracilis. The sequence goes on from BSYO01000040.1 coordinate 4,364,324, forward strand.
TATGAATACCTTGTACAAATTATATCATAAAAATCTTCTAAAGTATATTTAGATTAAAGGCTATTTTCCAAGTTTGGAATGGTTTAATACGAACAAAATCATATCTTAATCCATAATAACGGAATCCAAAGGATGGGGGTGTTACAACTTCCACTTTAATCTTGAAACGATGATGAGGAGTGATGGGGTCACTCTCTCGTGGTATTTTTGTCTGCAGACTCAAAGGAGGAAAATGGACGCGGACTTTTTGAGTGGTCCGAGAAGCCTATCATAATAGACGAGTACTCATTAGAGGCGTCATGTCCGAGAGGTAGATGATGACATGGACGAGGACGTTGAAAGCCTAGGCGTTGACTCTCTCTCTCCGTAGGCCTGCTGCAACCGCGTTTTGCAGGTGGGCAGTTAACCTACTCTGATTGAAAGTTGAATGGAGTATAACTTTTTAGGGTGTCAGGCCTACCATTTTGGCACGCTGGGCGTGCCTCTGCCATGGCAGGCTTAGGAGGCGTGGTCTTGCCACCCTACTGTTAGGGTGGCTGGCCGGCCACTAGGCCCCTTGTATATTAAAGGCTTGTGCCCTTGCATGTCTTGTAGAGTATCTTGGAGTGCGGTGAAGTGTGGTGTGAAAATCACTTAGAGCATGTTTGGAAAGAGCTGTGGGCAAGCCCTGTTGTAAAGATAGAGAGAGATACACTTTTTAGAAAGAAATTGAGTGATATACATTTGTGATTGTTTTTTCTTTGTTTGAGTTTTGTGTAGTTAACATTCTTGTAAACAATCAATTGTTTATAGTGTATTCTTTTGTGATTTTTTCCTTCATTGAAGAAGGGTCTTTCCATGTTAAAAATATCGTGTGTATTCCTCTCGTTTCTTCTATCTCTACTTTTGGCCGTCCGTCCGAGAGATCTGCTCTGTCGTTGTCCGAGTGATATGTCTGTCCAGTCACTGTGTCTTTCTTTTTGCGCCAACAAGGAGTACTATCATGTTGACTTCTCAATCAAGGTTGTTGGAGATCATCTAATGGCATACTCTCCTTCAGATGCAAATCCTGTCTAGTTTTTCTTAGAGTTAAGAGAAATTTTGTCTTTATTTTAAATTATATATATATATATATATATTTTGAAGTGTTTTCTTTTTTATCAACTAACTTTAAAGATTTAACTTTTTTTTCAACTTCATATCTGTTTAAAAATTCATTCTCAATAAAATGCTTATCTAGTAATTTAATTCTGTCAAATTTCTATCAGAGTGTTCCCCCTCTGGAGCCTACCTTCTCACACCTATAAAAAAAAAAAAAAAAAAACCTGTTAGTCTCTCGGCTGCAAGATAGCGAAATTGGATTTCTTATCGGCCCATAGTTTCTAGAGAGCAAAATATGCTAATTTAGTGGAAACTTATTTAAGGATGTTGGTTATAGTCAATAATGAATTTCATAATAAGATATAGGAAGATTTGGTTGCACATTTATCGACTGAACCATCGCAAATATTGTGCAATTTTATATTTTTGCTACTTCACTTTGCTATGCCTGCCACATATTTTGCAAATCCATTTTACTGTGTCGGGAAGATTATTTACATGCGAGCTTACTTTGTGAGATGTCACTTCTGCAGTGATCATGCCAGTTCTGTTGGTCATTATTTTCGGTGGAGATTGTATGTTGTAGATATTGTACGTGCTTTGCTAATGTCAAATCTCTGAGCTGTGATCCTTGGTTGTCCTAGCTTCTTTATCTGTGTTAGAGTCGTCGGATATTTTTTTAGAGTCATCATACTTGATAAAGGCTTTAGCCCTCATCAAGCCCGCGGACTTGAAATGCCAAATGTCTCCATCCTTAATCAAAGCCTTTTTTTGCCTTTGATGAGTCTGCGGGCGTTTGGGGCCAAATGTCCTCGTCTTCTATCAATGCCTCCGGTATTTGATAAGTTCTCATGCCTTGAGTACAAGTCTTCGTATTATTGGAGGTCTCTTCACGCTCTTATTTAGTCTTTGTGCCTTCAATTTCAAGTCCTCGTACTGCAGTTAGAGGCGTTACTGGACTCTCATTGAGTCCTCATGCCTTCAGGGCCAAGTCCTCGTGCCTCTTTGGGCTAATCCAACCTCTTGGGGCAAACCAACTTTTGAGTCTTCTTGGAATGTAGACCTAACTTACGAATATGAGTCTTTTACCTAGATTTTGAATATTGATACCCATCATAATAATAAATAATTAAAATAAAAATTAAATACCGACAAAGCCTTTCAATCTGTCCTATTTAAAAGTCATTATTTATTAATTCTGTCCCCGTCCTTTCTTAGTAGCTCTTACAAGGAAAACAAAGTCAACTTTATAATTTTTATTTGATAAAAAAATTAAAAATTGTTTTTCCATCCGTCCGTCACAATATCAAATGCTACCATCCACTGTCCGTGCAAAACAGCTCTCATTATATCCATAAGTGGGGCTTATTTATTGAAAAAGTATGAGATAAAATTACTATTTAAATTTAAATTATTTATTTTAAAATAAGTAGTTATAATTTTATTTTTAAAAAATTTAAAATTAATTATTAAATTATAATTATCTATTAAAATATAGAGAGCCCAAATTTAGATAATAACCTTTTTATCTCATTAAAAAATGAAGGCCATTTCTACCCACTAAAACTATTTGGAATTTTCTTATATAAAAAAAAACAAATAAATATATAAAATTAAATAAATAAGGTCATTTTAATTATTTAACATTTGATAATAACATTTAACAGTACTCTAACTAAATTATATTATTATATTTAAAATAAATAATAATACTTTAATGAAAAATAACGGATAAAAAATAAATTTTTAACATCCTAATCGAATATTGACTTTCTTTTTCCATATTGTTGCGTCCTCGGATAGACGGGTCGTCATACGGACTCGGATATGAGAGTTAGCAATAACAAAATAATTTTAGTGTGAGGAAAGGAAAAGAGAAGATTGCACGCTAGATTTTTATATAAAAAATCCTCTTCGAAAAGAAATGAAAAAACCACAAGAATCGGGGTCCAGGAATACTTTCACTATGTTGATGAATGAGTACAAGTGGTGGAGAACAAGTGGACTCTTACGAATCTCTAAGTGTTCTCTTTTTTCCTCTCTTGTGTCAACACAAGCTCAAGTATGCGTAAATGCAAAATGGCCGGAAGATCCTGAGTAGGTACGCATTGAATGCTTATATAGTAGCCTAGAGTATCCAACATGGAGCACCCACGTGGACTTGACGTGTGCAGGCTACCCTACTACCAGTTCTACAGTATCCGTTTTGCCGTGTCAGGGAGATGGTGTGCACACCGATTGACCCTGTGAGACGTCATATCACACGTGTGTCGTAAGCCGTCATTTCTATGTAGGTTGCGTGTTGCAAAGATCACACGTACTTTACTGATGTTAACTCTAAGTTGGGATCCTCGGTCAGGCTAAGCCTCTTCATCTGTGCTGGAGTCATCGGGCACTTCTTCAGAGTCCCCGTACTCAATGAAGGCTTTGGCCATCATCAAGCCCGTAGTCTTTAGGTGCCCAATGTCCCCAAGCTTCTATGACTTCTTTGCCCTTCAACGAGTCCCCATACTTGTGTGAGTCCTCGTCCTCCAGGAGGGTCTTTGTCTTTGAAGAGTCCTCGTGCTTTAAGCACAAGTCCTCGTACTATTTGTGGCATCTTCGGGCTCTTATGGAGTCCTCATGCCTTCAGTGTTTGGTCCTCGTATCACAGTTGGTGGCATCGCTGGACCCTCATAGAGTCCTCGTGCCATTAGTGCTAGGTCCTCGAGTCTCCATGTGCCGACTTAGCCTCTTGGGCCAAACCAGCCTTTGGGCCGTCTTGGGACATGGGCCTAACTTACAAATACGGGCCTCTTTCTCGGCCCACTAACCCCTATGCCAAGATATGTGAGAATCTCAACCTTTGGCATGTATAATGATGACGTCCACGTTAAGCTAATCCCTCATGATGTAAATTACCAGCTTCAATATTGTCCGCGTCCAGATTGCTTGCCCTTTTTGAGTGTAAGCTTATCGTGTGTCCTCAGACTTTTTCTAAGCTGTTTGATATGAAATCATTCAGGGACATGATAACGGCCTGATGACTTAGAGGAAGCATTTTGGGGCTTTGTTGGAAGGAATGGCCCAATGATGTCGTCCGTGGATTCTCCCTCGGTTTGAGGTGATAGGCTGGCCGTTAGTTGGAGCATTAAATGTGTATTAGATGAGCATTAAATGTGACCTAGAAATGGGAAAAGTCATCATTGCCCCTGGACTGGTGGGGAATCGACACGTGGCAGACATTAAATGAGGCGCAGCTTTTGAATTTGGTAGCCATTAAAAGCCATACCTCTCATTTGCCCACTTCAAAATTTCTAAGTCCTAAAACTTGCTCTGCAATCTCCTTCTTGTGTGCACTGTTCATCTTCCTCTTTGTTTCTTCACACCTCCATACTTGTGCATTCTTCCATAGCTCCCGGCATCAAGGACCTTGCGTCTTCTCTTTCCTTACCTGACCTAGAGGCCATTTGGGCCAAGTACAAGATCCTCATTGAGATGGCCATGCTGGTCGGGAGGTGACCAGAGGGCTTGCAGCCCATCTGACGGTTTTATCACTGTCTACGAGGTTCACTTCAAGGGTGGCCTCCGATATCCCATGATATTGGAGTTTTACCACATCATGAGGGACTTAAAGGTTCCTATAATGAGACTCCAGCTCAACACTGCCAAGTATCTTGTTTCCCTTTACATTTTTGCCCGCTACCATGGAAAGGTTCTAGAAACCATGGTAGTGAAGGTCATTCTGAGGTTTTCATGCACACAAGAGTGGATTGTTGCCACTCCACGTTGGGAGTTTGTTATCATTAGTGGTGGAAACTCTGATTTCACTAAGAGGTGGAAAGACAAGTTTTTCTTTTTGGGTGTCCAAGAGCTTTGAGATATCCCCAATGCCTGGGGGAATGCCGAGGACCAATGGTGCAGGGACACCACGTCCAAGGAAAGGGCGTTGGTGTAGGACTTCCCAGACTTACTACTGGGTAACTTGGGGTCCTTTAGTGAGAATAAAAAAAATTGGTGGCTGAAACTCGAATACTTGGAGAAATCCAAGTGGGAGTCTCGATTCGAGGACTCTGGTGCCACGGCCGCCCCTCCTCTAAAGAAGAAGAAGCTGAAGATAAAGCAGAGAGCTTTGAGGATTGAGGAGCCGTCTGAGCGGCCAAGGAAAAGCCATCGGACTAAATCCTCCAAATGTCCAATGGCAAGTATTGCCCGCTCCTCATCCGATGATGATGAGGATGTGATTGAGGTTCTCATGAGGAAGAAGAAGGTAGTGGAGGGCACCTTGGTCCAGGGACCCAGGGGCGTCGGCCCTTCAACTGCTGCTATTTCTGCTAGTAGCCTACTAAGCCCACTGTTCAGCCTTTTGAGGCTAAGGGCTTTTCTGTGAGCCACCTGTTGCCCCTCCTTCCCTTGATGAAGAGATGCCTAACATTTCCTTCATTTTCACTAGAGAGGTCTCGGATTGGATTAGCTCCCCACCCAAGGACATTACTGGAAGTCAGGTTGAGGAGGAGACGATGGCGACTCAGGCTGGGGAAGCAGCGATGATGACCATGCCAACGCCTGTTTAGTCTATTGAGGCCGAGGAGAGGAGGGCCGTAGAAGAGCCCATGGTTGTGACTGCTGAGCTCCCTTACTTAGCGATCCAAGTCTACAGCCTCATGATGATTCTGCCCTAGTCCCATGAAGAGGCCCTGGTCGAGGACGTTGCTGGGACATCTCATGCTATTGAAGTGGAGGTCGGGCTTGAGGGACACCATGGAGAAGCTGAGCCCCCAGCCTTGGATTTTAATGGAGCTGTCCCTACGCACGAGGCCAGGGATGAGGTCTCTTTGGCCGAGGAGGTCGCTGTTGAGGCCGAGGAAGCTATTGTTGAGGCCGAGGATGCTCAGGGAATGGAGCCACTTCGGTTTGAGGCCCCTAGAGAGGGGACTGCTACTGGGAGTCCTCTTGTCTCTCAGGCACCTCCTACCTCACATTAGGATTTTACTCTTTCCTATCTTTGTCTTAACCTTTTGTCTTCTTTTTTGCAGCTTTGTGAGATGGCTAGCTGGCTAGACCCCATCATTGACGAGGTCGCTTGGATATATGCTGAGCTGGAGTCCTTCAAGGCCGTCGGAGAAGCCAACAAGCACTTGGAACTTGAGCTTGCAGAGGCTAAGGCCAAGACTACTTCCCTTGGAGATACATTGAAGGCCCTATAGGTTTAGTACGGGTTTCTCCGAGATAGGAATCTCCAACTGGAGGAGGTACTGAGGACTTCAGTGAGGCCCGTGGACATTGCACCTATGCTAGAGGGAAAGTATTGGATGACATCAACTTGTGCCATCGGGTGATGAGGTTGACATACCCAGGGTTTCCCACGATCGTCTTTGATCCTCGGAATGTCAATGCTACATGTCAGGAAGACTTGTATGGTCTCCTGTGGAGGGGGTACAAGTGAGCTTGGGGCTCCTCGGTAGCCAGGATCTTCTGACCAGCTAGGGCTTTCTGACTAGCTGGGACCTTCTGACCAGTCGGGGCCTTCTGACCAATCGGGACATTTTGAGGGCTGATAGCAGACTTGGGCATTTTTTATTTTGCAAAGTTGTACCCCCCCCTTTTTTTACATATATACGTTGTACATTGTGTAACATCTCAAATATTTTTGAATTTATAAAAATAAATTGTTTAATTAATTTTGATGATTATTTGACTATTTTAGTAATTATTTTGGGTTAGAATCTTATAATTGGGTTGAAAATGTGAACCTAAAGTATTTGGATTGTTGAATTGGGTTTAGATATTTGGAGTCATTAGTTTAAGTTAGTTTAATTATTAAATCAGATTATTGAGTAAACTTGTATGTATTTAAATTAAGTAGATATTAAATATTTAGCTTAGTAAGTTTAAATGGATTGATGGATTGAGTCTGAATGTTTGGACTATTAATTAAAGTTTAGATTAAATTAACATAATTTCAAATCGAGCTAATTAAATAAACAATTACTGGGTGGATCTTAGTATATTACAATTTATTGACAAAAAATATAATTAAATTTAGAAGAAGTTAAAATATTAGAAATTGTGATTAAAATTTTAAATATATTTGTAAGGAAAATTATATAATTAATTAATTAATATTTTTAATTATAAAAATATGCATATAATAATAATATATATAATGATAAATAAATAAATAATACTAAGTGATAGAAATAATTAAATATATTAATAATAATAATAATAATAATAATAATAATAATAATAATAATAATAATAATAATAATAAAATAATAATAATAATAATAATAATAAATCGTATAATAATAATAATAATAACAATATAAAAAGAAAGAAACAAAACGGGAGAAGAAAAGACAGAAAGGAAAGGAAGAGAAAGGAGGGAAAGAGGGGGAAGAAGGAAAGGAGAGGGAGAGGGAAGGCAGCGTGATTCAGCAGGGCAAAAGAGGTAATTGGCGCTCCAAATGGAAACCCGGTGAAACCCTAAATCGTTCCCTCCATTAAGGAGAGAGTGTGGATTAGGAAGGGGGGGGAACTGAAGAAAAGGGAGCCGAAGTAGAGCAAAGCCGCCGCTGCCGTCGTCGATCGGTGTCGGAGGGAGTGTCGCCGTGACGGTTCGAGGCCGCCACCGCCTCTGCGATCAACGCCTCTGTCGTAAGTTGGGCCGCCGTCGCCGCTGCTGCCGCTGCCGCTGCCGCCACTAAACCCTAGCCGTGCTACAGTTTCAGGCAAGTGAAATTACTCTCTCTTGCAATCTCTGTTCTTCTACAAATATTTCTTTCCTTCCTCTCACAAAATCAAGATTTATTTCTATGTGCCGAAAATTGGGAGAATGTAACTGTAATTTTGGTCGCTAGGCCAAACTGGATAAAAACAGAGCTTGGCTCTGTTGGCGAAGGGTTTCGAAGATTTCAGAGGTTATTCGTTAAATCAAGGGGCAAATTATCGTGGGAGAGTATGACAAAATTAATGTCGTTCATGGGGAAAAATAAAAGTTGAGATTTCCTGTTCTACTGTGAGAATTCAGTGAACGGGGAAGATTCTGTTGGGCTGTAGTTGCGTAAATTGGTATTGTAGTGGGTATAATCACGCGTAGATATTTGGGGTGTATGTATTTATATGTGTATTTATATACTGGCTGTATATATATATATATATTATTATTATTATTATTATTATTATCATTATTATTATTATCACTATTATCATTGTTATTATTATCACTATTCTCAAAACTAAATAATGTAATATTAATTTTCACCTTATTCTATTCTAATAATCAAATATGGGAATAACAATTCCAACTCTATTCTCATCCTATTCTATTTTCTGTAATAGCTATTCTATTGCTACTTTATTCCATTCCAGCAACTAAACGTATCGTAAGTGTTTTATTTTTTTCTCTCGTGTCAACACAAGCTCAAGTATGCGTAAATGTAGAATGGCTGGAAGATCCTGAGTAGGTGTGCGGTGAATACTTATATAGCTGCTTGGAGTGTCCAACGTGGAGCACCCATGTGGGCCTGACGTGCGCAGGTTGCCTTGCTACCAGATCTGCAGTATCCGTTTTGCTGTGTCAGAGAGGTGGCATGCATGCATATTGACCCTGTGAGACGTCATATCACGCGTGTGTCGTAAGCCGTCATCTTCTGCGTAGGTTGTGTGTTGCAGAGATTGCATGTGCTTTGCTGATGTTGACTCTAGGCTAGGATCCACGGTTGGGCTGAGCCTCTTCATCTGTGTTGGAGTCAACGGGCACTTCTTCAAAGTCCCCGTACTCAACGAAGGCTTTGGCCATCATCAAGCCCGCGGTCCTTAGGTGCCCAATGTCCCCAGGCTTCTGCGACTTCTTTGCCCTTCAACGAGTCCCAGTACTTGTGTGAGTCCTCGTCCTCCAGGAGGGTCTTTGTCTTTGAAGAGTCCTCCCGCTTTGAGCATAAGTCCTTGTACTATTTGTGGCGTCTTCGGACTCCGATGGAGTCCTCATGTCTTCAGTGTATGGTCCTCGTATCGTAGTTGGTGGCATCGCTGGACGCTCATAGAGTCCTCGTGCCAGGTCCTCGGGCCTCCGTGTGCCGACTCAGCCTCTTGGGCCAAACCAGTCTTTGGGCCGTCTTGGGACATGGACCCAACTTACGGATACGGGCCTCTTTCCTGGGACATGGGTATTGATACCCATCACATATCTTTAGGTGGCTCTCTTGGCCTGAGATCAGGGATGCTGCTTGGCAAAACATCCTGCTTCATGAAAATCTTTCTCCCTTTGATTTTTTCTAATAAAAAAATGCTATTAAAAAAAATCAAATGGAGGAAAGATCTTTGGGAAGCTGGATGCCTCGCAAAGCAGCGTCTCCTTTCCCTCTTGGCCTTCCGCTTCTCCAACGAGAAGAAGCCAAACAAAGACACCACAGATAAAGCAGAGAACACGGCGGCTGTGAGATCAAGGGACATGTGGCGGTCCCATATCCCTTGGATCTTGAACAAGTTGGTGGATTTGGCGGCACCCATTGTCTGCCCAAATGCCACCTCTTTGTTTACTGAACCATAAGCATATGCCCTGATGAAGTAAGCGGCAGTAGGCATATCCCTTGGTATCGGCCAAGTGAAGGTTGAGTTTGAAGCTGCGTTAAGGCTTTGAAACAATGCTACATTGGCAGGTCTTCTCCTTGTATAGATTGTCCTTGACCGTCATCCTCCATGGCCTGTCCTGGCTAATGGGTGCGTAGCGTTGCTGTCTCATAGGTTGAGTCGCCTGAGCCAGCTGAGGTGGTCTGGTTGAGCCCCATGTCACTGTTATTTTGTCTACTTCATCTTCTAAAACTGTTTCAAAAATAGGGGAAATAAGTGGCTGGCTGTTTGATTGATGTAAATGAATAAGGTTAGAATAAAATAAATATTAAGTATTACCAAGAATAAGATGGAAAACCCCACCACGGTGATCGAAGGAGGGGCGGGGGATGGCAGCAGATGACTGGTTGGGCAGACTGGCTGGGTTCTGGCACATTTCCATAACAGGCTGTAACAAAGCTAGAGAGCACGAGTGCACCCAATGCCCACAGAGAGTAAGGAGAGGAGATGAATCAGGAGGGTGCTTGAAGTCTACCCAAATGCGTTAGTGCGGCACAGGCCCCTCGGCCACTATTTATATACCATGTAATTACAGTAGGGGTGAGTCAAATTGTCAAATGGCAGCCTTTGGGCAAGTAGAAAAGATTTAAACATGGAATTTATGATGTGGGGTTAGCTTATTGATGATAGAATGTGGCCCTATGGTACGGTGAAAGGGTGGGATCAAGGGGTATAATTTAGGGATTTAGGATTGGCCATGAATTTACTTGCTTGCCTCTTAGCTTACATGTTGACTCTTATTCAATGTGTAAGTTTTTAATGCATTTAAGTTTTATCATCTTTACATAATAATAATATTATTATTATTATTACTTTATTATAATTTGAAAAACATGGGTTCAAAACGATGAAAATAATATATCTGAATTCTAATAAAAAATTTTTTAAATATTTGATTGTTTCTAATGTAGATTAAGTTATACAATTTATAGGGAAGCTACTTTCTGGCGTAATAACCATTTATAAAAGTACGAGTAGTCATTTATGAAGAGTAGTTTTAAGTCGACTGGTTGTTAATATGTGTAATAGTATTATGTCTTTAGATTATGAGACTGAAAATCACAATAATTAATATTTTTGCTTAGTCTTAATTGTAGTAGTTGTGATATTAAATCATAATAATTATTAAGTCATATATTCCAAATGATAAAAATATCTCTTTGTAATAACAGTGAGGTTGTGCACGTCTAATCTTTTTTAATGTTGATGTTATATAACACACCATTAGTGTAATATCATTCCATGGGACAATTAGTTATAAAAAAATTATAGTCTGATGGGTCCGGTAATACCATTGGCCTGCCCAACCCCAAGTCCAATCATCATCGTGGTTCAACAAGTAATAGATGAAACCTCAGGAAGGAGATCGATCTGACTCAATCAAAATACCATTGTAGTAACCAAGATAAGGCCCAAGAGACAATGGGCCAAAGGGATAGGCATTAGTGGCCCAAGCGGCGAATAGTCAAATGGATCAATCCGGAAGGCCATCGACCAAGTAGCCAGTAGAGCGATCAAAGAATACGCCTGCAACGGCCTGAGCACGTGCATGCTCTAAGCCACCCGATATTTTCTGACGACTGAGTTAGGGGGACAATGAATGGCCTCTACCCTGAAGCAAGGCAACGCTTGATGAAGGCAGATCCCGTCATGCCCTAATGGCGAGTGAACCTGGAAGTGACACTGTTGAGGACCTTGGCGTCAAATCTTTCCCCACAAAATATTACAAATACCTCTCACCACTATAAGGCAGGGGGTTTTGGCCGGAGTAACATCAAAGAGCACTAGTTGAGTCCTCACGGTCCTCTTCAGCCTAGGAGATAGCCATCAATCCCTTGGGGAGCAAAGGGAGAACCAAGCTCTCCTCAGATATAGCCTCTTCCCTCTCCGTCCGAAATGAGCCACTCCACGAGTGCATCACTAATGAGCCATTCCACGAGTGCATCACTAGTGAGCTACTCCACGAGTGTACCCTCTAGTGAGCCACTCCACGAGTGCATCCCTAGTGAGCTACCCATGAATGCACTCCTAGTGAGCCACCAAACACGTGCCCCCAAACACGTGCAACCAAATAGGAGTCCAAATCTCTATCACTCTAAGCTGCTCCCTGCCGAGTGCACTATGGGAGCCAAGTTCTCTTTATCCCCCACATACATGCAACTCTACATTCTTTCGCATCTTCCTCACATATTTCTATTTTGTTGAGAAAGATTATTGACTTGAGCGTCGGAAGGTAAACCAAGAAGTGAGTCTCGCCAATTTTCTGACCTTTTGTTTATAGTTTGTGGTACGCAAGTTTCAAGTTTGCAGAGACAGAGATCAGACTCGCTCTAACTCGACCTGCAGTGGAAGATCGAGCGGCTTCCTAATTTGCACAACAATCTGGATATCAAGGACGTATCATTGGCACATTCTATAGGAAACAACTAAAAGTATGATCACCACTCACCAACTAAATAAGTACGGCCAATGCCAATACTCTAACGCACATCTCAGCCAAAAATGACACATCCTTTGGCAATAATCTCCAGGGATAGCCAAGGGGACATATAGCCTGCATCCGGCATGCTCATGACTGAGGGTTAGGGACCCCTCTTTCCCCCACGCGATGCTCACACTTAGAGGATTGGATCTGAAGATTGCGTGGTCGGCTTGGAGGTCCAATTCACTTCTGAAGTATTGAGGCAGAGGCCAAGGAAAGATTTGCACTGCTGCTGTCACGACCGACGATCCGCAAGTTGGAGAGAAAGCTCTTGCAACATCCGATAGCTACAGAAGGATGGCTGGACTGACTTGCACCCCCCGTTGAAGCATCTAGGAGGGTCGCATCCTCCTCTTGGGCGAAAGAGGAACCAGGGGAGGCACAACTGTGTAGATTTGACGATGATGACGACAAAGACTCCATAAACATGGGAAGCCTCTCGAGGAGATGTGGTCTCAGGTGCTCACCCATGAGCTCCGAATATCGCCTATGGAGCCGTATAGTGAGAGCTCTGTTCCGGTTAATCACTTGCACCATTTTCGAGCCCTGATAGGCTCTTGGGGCTTGAGCGAGGTTGCTACGTGCAGCGAGTTTGCTACGCTCCAAGGAGATACTTGGGTCTGGTTCTATTCCCTCCAACTAGGCTCCATCTGGACATTCCAGGAGCTCTTTGATAGTTTTGTATCACATTTTGCTGCCATCCTGGAGAAGAGGAAGGCGAACCACATCGATGCACGGTGTCTTTACCGGCGATAGGGGAAGGCACCAAGAGCCCACCGGGGGACCAGAATTCAAAGACGGATCCTCCCGAGGACTCTTAGACCCACATCCCCGAGAGGATCTAGGAAGAGGGGTTCTTGAAGCAACTAAAGCCCATCAAGAACCCGAAGGCGGGAGATCGATTGAAATACTACAACTACCACCAGTCTCCGGGCCACGACACTATAAGACTACTGAAAGCTACAAAAAGAGATTGAGAGACTAATCCAGAGAGGGCACCTCGTCGAGTTCTTGTTGAGACTAGGGCAGGCCCCCGGCATGGTAGGGCGGAGGCAGGCGAGAGAACCGCCCGGAATCCTTAGGCCAAGAGGTCTCCACCACACTACGGCCTCAACCTAGTAAAGAACAGATGGCGTCGCCTCAAGATTGGAGGTCTCAATCCACTCTGCAGCCCTAGACGGGCAAGATGCCCAAGAGGCGACCGGGATCCGACTAGGGCATGCGATGGATGATTGACAACGAGCTTCACAAAGTTGCGATCCGAGAGCATGCCCTGACAATTTGGGTCGGGAGACCTAGCCCCGAGGAGAGGAGATATAACTGGCAAGATTACCATCAAGCACAAGCCTCCCCCTCTAAGCGGGGAACGGCTGTACCTCATCTTGGCGATTCTCCGACATGATGTGTAAGAGCTATGCACTCGGGACAATGACTCGTCCTAAAAATGCCAGGTGCCACCCACCTTAGAGGGAACCACCTGCTTCCACATGTCAAGTCCAGGTATGCTTAACATGCATCACAAGGTATGCTTGTGATGTGTGTCACATTTATATTAATAAAGTAGCTACTGTGTTCATCACGCGTGAATTTGCATAAATACTTATATGACATCACATGAAATCAAACGACCTGGGTTGCCCCAAAGTCGGGCGAGCTGTGGCTCACTCGTAAAACCCATCTATGAATGGTAAAAGATTCTTGACGCAGGCATTCAAACGAGCCAAAAGCGGTCAACATCACAAGACCCAGGGGGCTTGTAAACCAGGCGTCAAATCCCCCATTAGGTAGCCATTAAGACCTTAGGGGGCTTCTCTGAGCATGCATGTCATGAATCTCAGCGGGATGAGTACTATCAGCTAACCATGGTCAGTATGTTAGGCACAGACACATTGAAGTAACGACATCCTCCGAATAGGAAAGAGCACCAAAGTGGCAGTATGCGGGCGACGACCTATGACCTCGCCAAAGCCCGATGGCTGTGGACTAAAAACCCATTACCCTTAGCGAGGCTCACCCACTATTGTGCCATGACATTCTCCAGTGAGGACGAGGACAAGAGGGCCAAAGCGCCCAAAAAAAAAAAAAGGAGTCAAAAATTGCTCCAAGAAGCTGCAGTGTCACCTACCTACCCCATTGCAAACCAAACATACGCAAGGCAGACTGCCCATCTGAGATGAGGAAGTCACCTATCTGTTCGAAGAAAGACCATTTGTGGCCAGGGGCTCCCCTCAAGACGAGACAAGGGTCAGATAGCCCTCCTGGTGAAGCCCTTCAGCTCTGTCACCCGACGGCTCCAATATCTGTCAGAAAAGAAACAGTAGCTGGAGGGTTTGGCATAACCAGTTGGATGGCCAGCCGAAGGAAGTAGGACCCGACTTGATGCTGAGTTCAAGGCTCGAGGAGGTGCCGAAGGGGATGCTGGTCAAACCCTATTGATCCGATGATTCCTTTGACCCCAAAGGCCTCCGATGCCGGGGATTTAGAGTGGGACCCCACAATGACCCTAGCGGCGCCATCAAGCTCTCCAGTCGGGCCCTAACGGCCCACACAGTCCGAACGATGGTAGTCGAGCAACAAAGAGACAATGTTTAGGCCGACAGCACATGACGTAGAACAATTATCAAAACAAAATTGGGCAAAAGAGCTCAACACACGAGGAAAATAGGGTAACAATAATCGATATTGTTAGATCCTTTGATTAAAAGTGACACTATACAATGATGGTGTCCAGCGGACTTGGAACAAAATGAAAGAACTACATACTCCTACAGACTATCCGGGGTGATCTTCCCCTGAAGAACCCTTTCCCTCCTCCGGAAAGATAATGAGGTCCTCCCAATGTTTGGTTTTAGCATTTCTCACGTCAAGATAACTTGTAGGGAACTCTAGAGCAGCCAGGGAGACTATACACCGGCCGAAACGAACACCCTCCTGAAATCGCTCCCTTGGCAATGGGGCCACCACCTTCGGACAGAGTTTGGATATTAGTTCCCCTTCCTGTTTAGCACTTGCGCCCATTAGGTCAAGGAGTCGCTACTAGCTTGCCCAGGACTCGGCCTCAAGCATAGCAATCTCGGCCCGAGCCTGGACTAAGCATCCGAGAGCTTTTTTGCTCGCCTCAGACTCAGACAGAGCCTGATTAAGATAGTTGGCTCGCTTCTAACTTTGAAGCACCTCGCCGCTGGTAGCATTGACTCTCCGCTCCATCTCCTCGCTATCGATGCGGTCACGTAGAAGGCGGGCAACCTCCTACTACAGAAAGCGGACATTCTCCTCCAGTCTACGGAGTACCCCTTATGACAACCAAATAGAGGAACTAGTCAATTAGGTGAGAGAGCCACTAAGAAGCACAACTGAGAAGGGCAAAAATTCGCAAAATCTTACCTCGCAATTAGGATGATGAAAAGATCTGATGGACTCATGGCTAGGAGGTCCCCTTAGAACCTCCTGATGCTTCGGAGCACGAGCAACAGGGAGGAACTTAGTGCCACCAGCGACAGTGCTCCTTGAAGAGGTAGCTCCAGTCTTCTCTGACGACCAGTCATTGTCGCTACTCCCCTTTGTCGAAGACACAGAGGCAAAGGAGGGCAGCACCTTCGATATGGAAGCAATGATAATGGGAACGTCAGCAATATCATGGTGAGCCATATGTGAGAGCGTTGAGAAAAACGATAGAGTAAAGCCAAGGGAACACTTGCAAAGAAAGGAGCGAAGGCACACACAGGGAAAAAGGGACGACGAAGTAAGGGATTGGCACAGCGCTTATCTAGCCAATCCTTGGGAAGTTGAAGGGCCATGTCACCATAATGGCAGCAATATGTGCCCTCACCCCAGCGTGTTACAACGCATCCTTTCCCCTGCGTCATTATGGGCCATTATGGTGGTTGTCATGTCGCCTTTGCAATCAAAGCACTTAGACACTTTGATTGATGTGACAGCTACGCGACCCCCAAAGAAGGCTCCTATACGTGCCAGCCTTAGCTCGATGACCAACCGGTGACAGTTCTCAAAAGCATCACCAACAGAACGTCATGTGATGATGGCCTATGAAACGGATGACCTTAAACCTAGGTCCACTGGCACCTCTCCAACCAGGAGCTAGGACGAGGGGTTGAAGGCCGAATTGGGACCAAGGTGTCCAAGGCTTAAACATAAGTGGTAAAGACTATTTACCCCAAGATTGGTTCATAAAGTACTTCTTTAGGAGTTAAACTTCCATGTCTAAGGCTCCTCTTGTCATGGCAGTAGAGACCAAAACCACAAAGAGTGGAAGAATGAAGTGCTCCCACCAAACACAGCGAGCAGTGGTGCATGAGCCACTCAGCAAGGATGGTCCCAAACATTCCTGGAAGCCAAAGGGTGGGCACAAAGACCCAGAGCCTCCGAAAAGATTACTCTCTAGCAGAGACCGATATGAAGAACTGCAAGTTGGCCGAAACTTGGTCTTTGGTTTTTCCCTGTCTTGGGCACATAATTAAGAGGTCAGCAAGCTGCTGCCAACTCCCCCGAGGCATATTTCTAAGCAACGCAATCTGATCCAGAGCCTCTGAGAACTCTTGAAGATCCTGATTCGCTCTCAGACAGCCCTTGGCTGATGTGCCCGGCCCGCTAATGACTCTGAGTCACCTCAGCCGCAACAATGACAGACCAGCAATCCATTGCCCCGAAGACAGCACTTACTCGGAGCACATGAGCAGCTTCATCACCCAAGCGAGTGTGGTGCCCCCAGGCATGCCGATCCTTGGATGTAATCAACCGATCGTCTCCGACTAGGCAGATCTGGGGTCAATTCGACCGGCCATCCCCTGACCAGGCGTCAAGGCAGACCGCCACACGTTGGATCCCCACAAAGTTGAACCACTGAGTCAGCGGATGACCAGCAAGTAATGACTGCACATAGGCGTACCAGCCATGCAAAAATTATGCAACAAAGTTAGAAGTGGGGACATAGAAGGTAAGAGAAAAAGTAAAGTTCCAACGTTTCATTCATTAGTTTCCTTTACAAAGTACAAAACTAACATCGATGGACATACATGACAAAGAAGGAAAAAAAGAACATATGAGACAACTACCTAGCTGTGTCGGCTCGTAAATCATTTCTGGGAGGATGGGCTTGAGCAAAACAAAACAAAACAAAAACAACCGACATATTTTGGGAAAAACACAAATCTGATCAAAACACAAGCACTGATGGGATGAAAATTACACGTGATTACATACCTATTCTTCAGTTTTCATGGTAAAAAATGAATTTAATCATTCTAAGAACTTTAAGATTTAAGAGCTTTGAGAATTTAGAAAAGACAGACATTTCAATCCATTTAGAGACCTCGGCTTTGTCTTAAAGCTGATATAAATGGAAGAATTGGAAGCTATTGGATCAAAGTTTGGAATTTACAGAAGTGATCTTTTCCTTATTTTTATTTATTGTAAAAAGTAACTTTTTAAAAAGATAACTGCAGCTGTTGGATTAAATCTAATGCCCATAGTTATGTGACATAGGTTATGCTCCTCACATTGGCAGTAAGGCTTCTGTGTTTGTGTCACCTGCAGCCAATTGGGTCAAACTTGGGGGCATTGTGCTGCACGATCGCTTCTGTTGTTTTAAATCTAACAGACATGGGTGTTTTAAATGCTTTTTTAAAAATTATTTTCTTTTCTTTTTTTTGAACGTTAAATATTGATTTTGTGAACTAGTATTCATATTTGGTATTTTTAGGGTTCTCGGTTTAGATAATAAGATGAAGATTGATAATTTTGGTTTTGTTGTTATAAAAGATTTTAGAGTTAATATCTTATTAATTTATTTAATTGTTGCTTGTGAAATAATTAATATGCATGAAAATGGCAATATCATCTTATTCTTGTCAATGCAAGAAATGTATAGTCCACTGTGTGCCTCCCCATGAACTCTTTCATAACAATCTTCATTGTCTCCCTAACAAAAATATATTTCATCCTAGCTGTGTGTTTCACACATGTAGCACAGCGGCCCTGTGTCCATGGAAGCGATAGACGTAGGTGCCAATTCAAAGCTTCAAGAGAAGATAAATAAGAAGGCAAAGAAGAAGAAAAGTCAGGTTTACGATACAATCCAGCCACTGAAAAGCAAGCTTAAGGTGACAATCGAGCCTGTAAAAGACCAACCAGACAAAATGGCACCACTAG
Organism: Nepenthes gracilis; assembly: GCA_033239525.1. Lineage (NCBI taxonomy): Eukaryota > Viridiplantae > Streptophyta > Magnoliopsida > Caryophyllales > Nepenthaceae > Nepenthes > Nepenthes gracilis. The sequence goes on from BSYO01000040.1 coordinate 4,382,667, forward strand.
TGGGCTACTTTCCATCTGGTTTCAACCCGCACAACCGAAGCCAGCAACCCAACCCACCTTCAGTTAAGGTTTACAGGAACAAGGACAAGCCGAAACGGCTTGAGCTTGTTGTGAAGCCAAACGGGTCAGCCGTGGATTTTGTTGGGACCAACTATTCTGGCGAGGCTACCGTTGGTCAGATGTGTACATACGCACTTGGGATTCTTGATAAGGACACCCACCAACTCAAGATTGTTCCTATTGCTTCTAACAAGGTAACTATTTTTACCGTTCATTTAACAATTGCTACATATGTATTCCTTACTATAAATTTTAGAAAGTATCTCAGAAATAATCTGAATTGTGGCTGATATACTGGGATTAAATTTGAGATTATATTTCATAAAATTGTCTTCAATTAGAATCCTTATCGTATCATAAAAAGAATTGTTTTTTGCGAAGTGTAGGGTGTGTTCCTTTGCCGAAGATTGAGATTGTTTTGAGAATTTGGAAAAAAAAAATTGTATCAAATATATCTTATTTGTCCATATTTCATTGAAGTTCAAAAAATAAAAACATTTGGCACTATTCTAAATCTAGTTTATATACTATTTTTTAGACTTTTACAGATAAAAAATTATCTTTTGTAAACTTAAAATATACGTTAAATTTGAATGAGGTTTTTATGTTGTTTAAATTTGTATAAATGAGTTTAAATTTTTTTTAGCACTTAAAGAAAATCTTATGAGTTTAAATATGTAAAAATGACTTTTTTAAACATTAGAAAATACAACTTTCGCTTGAATTCATGATTCAAAAGTGTGGTTCTCTTAAATTGTTCAGATCAAGTTCTACCATTTCATGTAGTTTAATGTAATTTATCATTTAAAAAACCATTGGGATTAAATATAGTGTGTGATTGATAGTTTCAATCAACTTTTGATTAATTGTAAATAAATTAAGTATTAATTTTTCAAAAAGAGAAAAGAAAAGTGAAACAGAAAACAGTTTTCAAAATGAACGAACTATAGGTTTTGGTATCCATGTCTTGGATGTAATAGGAAAAGAAGATGCTTATTGTTTTTTCGCTTCTCATTTTCTTGCTAATGAAGTGTTTGTTTGCTTTATTTGAATAAATAATTTTCACTTTCCTGGTTCAAGTCCTGCAAATTTTGAAACCTTCTTTGTTTGGGTACTGAGAAAATGAGGGGAAATGAAAGTCTCTGAAGTAAAAAAAAAAAAAAAGTATCAATACTCTTGGCTGCTAAGGAAATGAAAGAATAAGCAAAAAGTGGGGATTAATATATTGTGTCAAGTTTTTCTATGTTTAATTGGAAAGTGGCGAACCTAAAATTTGTATTTTATTCTGTTTGCTAAAAGTAATGGCTTTGCTTGATTTGTGAATTTTGAGTATTTCTGGGTTGTGACAAACAATTGGAGGACTGGAGAAGGGTTTGATTTATTATATGGCGTTGCCTTGATGTGTTGTGTTTAGGTGTCTTTTGTTGCTGCAAATAAAGTGGAAAAAATAAAATTCATTCACATGTTGTTTGCTTGTCACCATAGTATTTAAGAAATGGATTGTGGTGTTTCTAGATAGTGAACACGCTGGAGATTTCGAATGTTTGATTGCTGAGTTAACACAGAGACCTGGTCTATGTTTGATTTCTGTAGAATGCCAATAAAGAAGGATTTATATAGGGAGAGCTGGAGAGCTTATTTGTGACTCATTTGCTTGTGACAATATAAACCCTAATGTTGGTTTCATCACAAGAAGAAAATGAACAAATTGAGTTGTGTTCTATTTGCTTTCTCTAGGGTATATCCGTGTCTTCATCTGCAAGGCCAGTGAGAACATAAATGGAGGGGAAACCCTTTGGGTTTCAAGCAGGTGTAGTACCATAATATGCACTTCAATTTACTGTTGTAAAGGAGTGAGTATCAGTTGTCTGTGGGCTATGATTTTGGTGAAAAATGTGTTTATATCTAATAAATATTCAGATTGATGAGAAGTGTGTTGCTTGCACTGTCAGTTAGGGAGTAACTTTTAGTAAGATGTTAGAAAGATAAAGCAAGAACACCTCATCCAAAACGCATAAAGAATTTTGTTTTGGTCCGGCAGCATTTTGGCTCCCTCTCGCCGCCCTCTTACCAAATAGTAATGGGGACAAACATTTTTTATGCTTCATGTGGAAAGTATTCCATGTTCAAGTGACAAGAAAATACGGTAAAAAAAGGGAAGAGTTCCTTGATACGTTGGGGGGGGGGGGCGCCTTTCAGTTTTTACTAGTTCCAAGTGAGGCCTAATGGTGGAAGTTGGTTTTTGTCAGCTTCAGTTATGTTTGGCTTGGGTCCTAACTTGTTTATAGTAATATTGACTTCTTGGAAACCTTGATTATGTTGTGAAATGACAAACTAATACGGACCAGGTTCTAAGGCCCAATGCCAAACCTGGCCCGATTAAACGACATCCCACACTTATCACATGTTCAGAAGAATATTGTATGATACGTTGATAGTCAATGAAGAAGTGGTGTTTCATTTACTAAAGTATGTGGAAGAGTTAGAACGAACCTCCAAAATAGAATCACCGAATCTATTCTAAGTCAGCCCATGCACACCAAGAGCATATTCTAGGAATGCGGAAGGATAATATCCAGAAGGGTCCCCAGCTCACAGTGCCATTAAGTATGTAGAACTCTTTCCTCTCTCGATGTTGGCCAAAGTTTGGCTTAGATAGCCATTTGGAGCTATTGATGGTTACAGGTTGGATTGACGCGATGTTGGAAATTATTGATATGGGAAGTGACTAAAGAGATTTGTGGTTACATACTGACGGTTACTTCTCTGATTGCTGTTTGGCTCCATCGTTGGCCTTGCCCACACCATTATGTGGCAATCTCACGATGAAGTACTTCTATTATATTCTGATTGTTATTTTGTGCCGCATGAGGCTCTATGAGCTTCATATATGATGCCAACTTGTTTAATGCTTTGCTAGTCCGTTAAAATTCGTTTAATTTAGGACTTTTCTCCTTGCATTTCTACTTGCATGCTGAATTTCTGTTTATATTTTTACTCTTTTCCACTCTCAAATAGTATTGAAAGGGGACTAAATTGTAATTTTCTGTGTCTTGATCCCAAATCTATACCTGTGGATTTAATGCATTTTCAGATATTTAGATTAGAACCAAGAGTTAGAGCATCTGATTCTCCCAACAAGGACCCTCTGACACCTGCAAAAGAAGAACTTACTGCCGAAAGGAGGGCAGATAAAATGCGAGAGCTTACTAATCTTTATGGCACAAAGACTGCAATTAAGGGGGTCAGTATTCTTTTCTTTGAACATATCTGAAGTTCACATTTTTAAGGTTTAGATTTTGGGGTGTCAAAGGCATGTGGGCCCAAAAGAACTGAGAGTGCTATTTGTTGGGGGACAAAACACATCTCATTTGCTTGAATATGCGATGAGGTAAATAACAGCATAACAATAGTACCACACAACACTCCACTACGCAGGTCAAAAGTCGAGAACTACACCTACCGGAAGTGAAAAAGATAAGAGTTAAGCCCCAAGGGCTTGTAAGCATAATTGCATTGATGGTGCGATTTGGTGAGGAAAAAATACTTCCCCTTTGCTTGAATTTGCGAGGACATAAATAACAACACAATAACAATACAATACTCCACTATACATGTGAAAACTTGAGAACTACACCAACTGGAAGTGAAAAGAGAAATAGATAGCACAAGCCCCAAAGGCTTGTGAGCCTAATCGCATTGAGGGTGCTTTTAGTTGGGGCTGAGGAGGTAAATAACCGCACAGTAGTAGTACCACACAACACTCCACTACACAAGTGGAAAACTGAAAACCACACCCTCTGAAAGTAGAAAAGAAAAATCAAGTGTAGAATCTCCAAATGATTGTGGCCGTAATTGCACTGAGGGTGCTGTTTGTTGGGGAAATTTTGTATTTGTGAGGAGGTAAATAACAACACAACAACAGTATCATGTACCACTTCACTATACAAGTGAAAAAGGGTGAGCTGCACCCAATAAAAGTGAAAAATATAAATCTAGACCAGTAGAAGTCTTGTACTCTTGATTTAGTACAATATACTGTAAAATGGAAGAAATCTGAAAACAAACATCATTCGGATATGAGAATCATATCCACATGCATGAGCTTCCTACCTACTCTGTAAACATGGACAATGATATATTAGTATTGCAGGCTGAGAAATTTTGGAACCTGAAGCAATCACAAGATGCTGAAACGGATGCTGATAAGAACTTAGAGGCAGCTGAAATAGATACGGAGGCTCTTGCAAGTACCAGTGCAGAAATGTCTCGCAATATTCCTCCTCATAATCTTTCCGCCACCACCCCCGACAAGGCTTACCCGCTGGATAAGATTATTCTTAAAGGAGAGTGGGAATCTCTCTTGGATATTTGGGAGCTCGTGCAGGCTGGGGAGGAAATGAGGCTTGATCTTTACCCGAGTTTCGTTTGCAATCGAGTTTACTTATTAGATTTGATCCAGGTGAGCATTTTATGTGAATTCTAATGACCTATTTGCTTCATAGTTATCATGAAATATATGAATGTCTGATGTCATGTTTGTTGTGTGCGCGCACGCATGTATATTTATAGTGATTTGAAGTTGATTTGAACCGTGTTATTGTCCAAGAATCGTTGTTTGTGCTTTTTTCACGAAACCTTTAAAGAATAATCATCAAATTAACCATCATGCTGCACTATCTGGTTCATTAATCAATAATCCAAATGTGAACTAAACACTCTTCCGCAACCCTGATCAAACAAATGTTACAAATCTTAGTGCGCTGGGATTATTGTGAATTATCCAATTCCCAAGAACTTTGGACAAAATTGCTCAGAGTAGGTGGTTCTCATGTTTTAACACCTGGCAATTACTTTTCAATTCTCTTGGAGCAGAAATTTATATGTTGAAATAAACTCACTTCTTTTAAGAAATCTATATTTACATACTTTGTAGAGCGATAAAACTTATATATCAAAACTTTTCATGCTGTTGAAAATTCTCAAATATATGGTTCTTTTGAAATGTGCAATGTGATTCTATTTATGGATTGTGGTCAGGTTGTGGTTATTTTAGTCGGAGAAGAAAAGGAGAATAGAGATAGAGATAATATATTAATGTGTTGTTTTAACTACCCATCATATTATAACCTTGACTTTATTGTCATTTTTACATAACCCACTTTTGGTTTGCAATTTGTAAAAATTCAAATATATGGTTCAGTGCATTGATTCTACAGGATCAGTCGGATGCCTGTTTATTGTCACTCCCACCTTGGGTCAGCAAAGCATCACAAGTTTCCGAGCATGCTGTTCCAGAAATTCTCCACAATGTTCATTGATACAGAGAAGAAAAGGATCTCAGATGGTAAAATCGGCCTCCTCATCAGCTACGTCCTGCTGCTTACTCTGTTTGTCGACGACTTCCAGACCGATCCAATCGACATTGCTAGGGATCTGAGAATGACATCTAGCAGCTTGAGGGTGCATTTCCAAAATCTCGGCTGCAAGCTCGAGAGAAGAAACAGCTCGACAGTGGCAGCCCTCATTGTTCCTCTGCAGTTCCGAACCATTAATAAGAAACGACGGAGAAAAGATTGATCCATTCTAGTGATTTTTGCCGTTGATATAGGACATAGAATTTATGCTTTGCCTGGGTGACTCTGCACAATTGCTTCGTCTGATCGATACTTTGATCATGGACTGGTACGGTTTTGTTTTGTTTTTGTTTTTTGTTTTTTTTTTTTTTCCTCAGATAATTTGGTCTAATTTAACCCAATTTAGCTAATTTTTCATTTTAAGTTTTGGCCTATATTCTATTCGAACATGATTTTCTGCTTTGTAATATGTCTGTTTTGTTGCCGATCCATAAGTGAAACTATTAGAACTTGTTTGCATTCTGAAAATGTTTTAATTGGAATGGAAAGTAAATTTGATTAAAAGTGGGTCACTAGATTGGTACTGTGTTTAAAATTTTAAAAGATTTGATTATGATATAGAAATACTATTAATGTGTACGGTTATAGAATTAGGTCTAATTATATATAGCCGTAGATAAAATTATATATGTATTTATTGTTTTGTAGATGCACATTTTTTATTCTAAATATATAAACATTTAAGAAATTATTTGAACAATGTATATTTTATATAATTAATAATTTTTATGTAAAAATTTTTTTATTAAAATATGTAATAATATAATATTTTATCTCAAATGTTATAATTTTAAAAAAATTTGGTTAAAAATTTTGGTTTAAATAATTAAATTTTTATTAATATTATTTGATTTAATGATCATAAATTTTTATTTAAATTTAATTTATATTTGATCTGAATTTAGTTTTGATTTTGGCAGGCCGTTAAGATACATAAACAAGATGAGGTGAATTCGTGCCAATGAGAACGCATTTCTGTGGAGTAGCGCCCTCGAGACCAGTCCTGAAGTAACAATTTTTTTGAAGGAAAGAATAAAAGGCTTTTGGAGGCTTTTTCATTCCAACAAAAATAATTGGTCCGTGATATTAAAAGTGACTACTAGTCTTCTCTCTCTCTCTCTCTCTTTAATATTGTCCTAGTTTAATTTTTTAACTATATTGTTTACTTTTTTTTATTAAGTTCGGATATATTTTTTCATATTATTTCATTATTAATTAAAAAGTTAGGTCAAATTAATTGCATCACTTACATTTATTGTTGCGGCTATAGATCCGGATTGAATTGATGATGATCTGGATACTATTCTTCTAATCCTAGACTTGCAGAACACAACAGAAAACAATAGAATCAAAGGACCAAAGGAGAATATTTTTCATCGGGCTCTCCGACGTTCAAGTCAATAAAATTATTCTATAATCATATAGAAAGAAATCATTGTTGGGACTTGGTCGTTGATATTTTTAAGTGGAATGTATGATGTCATTTTTTGTCTTTTAATGAGGGAAAGCCTTACTTTTATTCGAGCCGTATATTCGGTTTTGAGTGAGACCAATTTTTTTGAATTTTAAGGATTGAGATTTTTGTGGAAAGGGTCCCCCTTTTGTTGAACGTTAACCGCTCACTTGTAATCATAAGAGGCCGTTTTACCGATCTCATAACCGTCCTAGATAAGGATGGTTGGTTAGCTTTTATGACTTCAATCAGTTGTAACCGATTTCATTTAAAGTTGGACGTGGGGAGTTATCTAGAATACTCTTTGCTTGCCTTTTGGGCTGCAACTCCGGGCCTTAATGATCCATATTGGGTTGCCATTTCATCAGTGAGCCTTGTTATGGACTGTTCAAGTGATAGAACCCATCACTAGCCTCCCGTGCTAGAAGATTAAGATTTTAGCTTCTGACATGCCTTTTGATGAGACATATTCTTTGTTCCACATGTCTATTGTTAGTTTGGATCTTAAAGCTATCCAGTCATACCTTTGTCGATGTGAAATTACTCCGGCTTCTCTTTTCTCCGATAGATTATCATTTCGAATTTTTGTCATTCCAGATTGTGTTCAATTTAGATTTTGTTCACTCCAGATGTTTATCACTCTAGATTTTATTTACTTCGACTTTTTATCACTTTGGATTCTATTCACTCCATATTTTTGCCACTTCGGCTTTTATTCAATCCTGATTTTGGTCACTCCGAATTTTTGTTGCTCCGGATTTCAAATTTTGTTACTCCAGCTTTTGCCACTCCGAATTTTGTTCAATCCAGATTTTATTTATTCCGAATTTTAATCACTTCGAATTTTGTTCAATCCGGATTTTGTTTACTCTGAATTTTTGCCACTCTAGCTTTTGTTCAATCTGGATTTTGCTCACTCTGGATTTTTGTTCAATCCAAATTTTGCTCACCCCGGATTTTTGTTATTTCAAATTTTGTTACTCCGACTTTTGTCACTCCAATTTTGTTCAATCCAGATTTTGTTTACTCTGAATTTTATCATTCCGAATTTTTATCAATTCGGATTTTATTTACTCCGAATTTTTATCACTCCGACTCGGTGATAATAATAATTTCTACCGTAGTGAACCAAAGACAGCATATTTACACCCACAATGGCTAGGTGAGTATCACGAAATTAACAGGTATCTATGGTACCCTCACTACCCATACAGTCCTCCTAGAGGTTATACCCGTAATATACTTATACCATCTCCGATACCCCTCGCTAATAATATCCTCAATATCATCATCTACGATGGTCATTAGGTTATAAGTATCCCTCATCAATATCAACAATTTCGACCAACTATACGAGATAATAAGAATTTGATTATTAGCTCAATTTAGGTCGCCACTGTACGAGATAGCAAGAATCTCTAGGGACCTTATTCTACCATAATGAACCAAATGTCGCGTATTTACACCCCCAACGGTTGAGTAAGTCCCACAAGATTATTCGGTATCCATGGTATCCTCACCTCCCATACAGTCTTTTCAAAGGCTGTACCTGTAGTATACTCATACTATTAATGATACCCTTCGCTAATAATATCCCTGATGTCGTCATTTACGGTGGTCACTAGGTTATAAGTATCCCTCTTTAAGATCAACTATCTTGATTTTCGGAATGGAATAGGTATTAAAAAGTATAGAATATTCCAATATCTCATGAACTGTCATTCGTCCGGATACCGTAGAGTCTACGTAGACTCTCATTTACTTATTCATAGAGTACCAATAAAGTATATGAACGGAATGAAAACAAAAGCAAAGATCGATCATCAAAGGAAAATCTTGAATATTTGATCAATCATCTTAACATTTCCTTTGATTCTTTCTGGCTCTCTTGGTGTACCAAACTCATTACAAGGTCTTACAATATCTTTTCCGTCGTTGTTAACAAATAATTTCATAATTATTCTACCTATTCAACTGTTTAGGCTAATTCCACATGAGTCCAAATAATAATAATAATTTATTTACTTTTTTTTTCTTTTACTGTCCTTACTATATTTATATTTATAAATGTAACGCTATGAATATTTTGTAACGACCCGAGCTCGGATCCCCAAACCCGACCCGGACCATCACAAAAAAAATCTTAAATCATCCAAAATCATCAATTATACATCATCAATGAACTCAACATCATTAAAAATGTTATTAAAAAACTTCATAAATGTACCATTAATTAAATATCCATAAATATAATAATAAATAATTTCAATAAATTACATCAATGCCCAAAATATCAATCCTCATAAAAATTTAATAAAAGTCAAATCGTAACTGAAGTAACAAAAATCTTAACTTTCTATCCTGAAAGCCTCGATCCCCAAGATCACCTTTGCCTGGAGTCTACACAGCGATCTCTTCTATCTTGATGTCAACCTGTCTACTTTGGAGCCAATAAAACACAAAAGTAAGCCGAATGCCTAGTAAGTAAAAATAAACAATAATAGGGGAGTACAATAAAATATCTCGGACGACAACATAATGAATTAAATTAATAATAACATGTGATGTAATAACTACTGTCCGAGATTTAACAAGTCGGGTCTACAACCCCGAAGCCATATGAACCATTGGATATCAAGAGAGCAATAAGGATTCCATCGAATACGATCATCAGCTCAATACGAAGTCACAACAATATGAATGGCAGAAGTCTCCATGGACCTTATTCTACCATAGTGAACCAAAGGCCGCGTATTTACGCCCCCAATGGCTGGGTAATGCAATAAGGTTATCTATGGTATCCAACTACCCCTACAGTCCTCTTAGAGGTTAAACCCGTAGCATGTCGATGCCACCTCCGATACCCCTCGCTAATGATATCCCAGGTATCATCATCTACGACGGTTATTAGGTTATAAGTATCGCTCTCGAATCACTGTACAAGATAACAAGAATTTAATTATCAGCTCAATTTGAAGTCACGACTGTAGAAGATAATAAGAATCTCATTGGATCTTATTCTACCATAGTGAACCAAATGTTGTGTATTTACACTCCCAACGGCTAGGTAATACAATGAGGTTATCTATGGTATCCAACTACTTCTACAGTCCTCCCAGAGGCTGTACTCGTAGCATGTCGATACCACCCGTGATACCCCTCGTCGAATGATATCCAAAATATCATCTATGATGGTCGCTAGGTTATAAGTATCCCTCCACAATATCAACAGCCTCAACCTCCGGAATATGAATTCAGTATCGAAAAAGTGTGGACTACTCTACGGTCCCACAGACTCCCATAAGCACGGTTACTATAGAGTCTTCATACACTCTTCTTTACTTATCCATAATGAAATCAGTATCAGAAAGGTGCAGGCCACACTAAGGTTCTGTAGCCTTCCATTCGACTCAATACCTTAATATTTTCATACGTCATTCTCAATTTAGCCATAGAGTGCTAATAAAGTATACACACGCCAACAAAATTAATACAAAGAATATTTTTACCAGATTTTATCAACGAGATACAGTAATAATCACGTAATCAATTAATATTATTTCAAGCCTGCCAACATACTTGCATAATTTCATATAAATATTTCCTACCATCAATATATATCAATATGAATATGCGCCATCTCATATATAATTATGTATATACAAGCATGATTATACAATTATATATATATATATATATATATATATATATATATATAAAAGCACACATAAACGCAACATATATATATTTTCCTTTATATTCAAGCATAAGTATAGATACAATATACATACCTATGTGTTAAAACATAAGTACATATACAATATATATTTCTATATATTCGAGCATACCCCCACATCAATACAAATATAATAAATAAATAAATAAATACATATATATATATATATATATATATATATATATATATGGTAACACACATGTTGCCCACAACAATCCCACACACACCTCTACTCACACTCCCACACACACCTCTACTCACACACGCGCACTATAGACCAGCCCACACACTGCTCACAAACCCACAAAGTTGCAGACCAGCCCACAACCATAGCCCACACCAACATACACACTGCTGATTACACGCACACATACACGTACATACACAATAAATATACGCATATAATCTGCCTGTATACACTGCCATACGTTAAACCCACACAAACACACACTGCCACCTACGGCAATACGCACAAACCAACCGAGCATAGTGCACACCTACTCCTAGCCATACACACACACACACACACACACATATATATATATACACACTCCACCAAAAATATACATATGTATTTATATACATATGTATACACGCACATACACACCCATCCAACGCACCCATGCTCATACTAGCCGCAAGATACGCATCTACATATAAGTATATATACATTGTAATATACCCATCCATATACACACCCATAAATCATTCGTATAATACATCCACATGCAAATTTTAATCGTACATCATTCGTATAGAATCATCGAATTATACTCAACTTCATCCGGCCGTATAAACAGAGCATAGGGCTCTGATTTCACACACATTTGAGCCTGACACGAAAAACAGAGTGAGTGGCCCTGCTTTCTCTCATTCATTTCCCAAATTAATTTACATAATTTATAATTTTAAAAGTGGAACAAAGATTTGCAAGAATGAGAAGGAAGCTTTATTTGAAATAATGAGAGTGAAAAGTTACTCGCGAAGATGGAAGATTACTTGCCTTGATTTGGAGATCGACGGTGACAGCTTCGGCTTCGTGCTCCACTTACAACGGTGGTGGTTTGAATCGACGACGGCGGTAACACCAACCCACGGTGGCAACACCAACCCACGGTGGCGACTTTGACTGCATACACGTCAGCGTCGTCACAACACACGACGGCAATTAGCAGCGACAGTGACGAGGAACTTGTTATCTCGACGGCATCAGCTCACGGCTAGGGTAACGATAGCCGCCCTTCTCTTTCGCCCACCATCTCTCTAAATAATGAAGGGGTCGATTTAGGATTTCCATTTGGAATGCTGATTTTCTTCCTCCTTTGTCAAAAATCTGCTGCCGCATCTCCCTCTCTCTCTCTCCTTTCTTCCTTCCTTTTTCGTCCTCTTCCCCCTTTTTCCTCCTTTCTTTCTCTCCTTTTCTTTCTTTTCTTCTCTTTCTCCTTTTTCTTTTCTTTCCTTCTTTTTTCTTTGGTCTATTCTTTCCTTCCTTCTCATTTAATTAATTAATTATTTATTTATTTATTTATTTATTATTATTATTATTATTATATTTTTTCTAATATATATATTCATATATATTTATTTATCTCTCATTAAAATCTTAATTAAATATTTATCTAATAATAACACTTAATATTTTTTAATATTTTGTCCCATCTCAAATTTTAATTTCATAATTCTATTAATAAATTCTAATATACTAAAATTCATATAAATTAAATATATATTAATTTTCTTGATTAAATAGACTTATAATTAAACTAACTCAATTAATCATATTAATAATCAAAATATCCAACTCAAACTATTAGTTCAATTTAATAGTTTAAATATCTATACCTAATTCAATTATTGAAATACTTTAAACTCAAATTTTAAGCTCAATTATAAAATTTTAAATCCAAAATAAGTACTAAAATAATTATTAAAATTAATTAAATAATTTATAAAAAAAATATATTTGAGATATTACATAATATAATTTTGGTAATTACTTAATAATTATTATTCACCTTTGAGCTAAAAATTTGTATAATTGGACTGATGTGTGGGCCCAATAAGTTAGATTATTTGGATCAAGAGGTTTAGAAATAAACGTTGGGCCATTGAATTAAATTTAGATTAATTAGGAAATTTATTTACGAACCAAACTGACTAAATTAGGGTGTGAGTTAACGTGTTAATAATAATAATAATAATAATAATAATAATAAGGGTAGAAATCCTACGAAGGAAAGGAAAGAAAAGGGAAAGGAATGAAAGAAAAGAAAAGGAAAAGAAAGGAAAGGAATGGAAGAGAAGAGGAAGAAGGAAAGGGAGGATGGGAAAGAAAAGAGGAGCACGTGTATGGGCAGCAGCGAAGGAGGAAGGATCCGGCTCATATGGAAACTTTGGACAAAATCCTAACTCACCTATTCATTATTTAAGGCGACAGTAGGGTTATGGAAGGAGGAGGACGAACGGAAGAAGAACACACAAGGTTGAAGCTGTCACCATCGATCACGAAATCGAGGCAAGTAAAATCCCTTCCTTGCAAAATAAAATCTTCCTTCATTCCTGCTAATGTCGAATCTTTGATTTCGTGCTTTAATTCAGGGGAAAACTGGTGAGAATCAGTGGTTACAAATTGGGAACCCGAATGCAGGGCCATAGTTCTGTGAGACAACGACCGACCTCTTGGGCTTGATGATGAATTGGGATTTAGTAATTTGCTTAATGGAATCGTAAAGTATCAATTTTACACCTTACACTCCTCTGATTTTTGGGATTTCTGCACGGTCACGGAAACAGAGCACCGTGTTTTGTTTCCGTTTCCCAATCGTGTCTGGTGACCCGACAATGACAAGAAGAATTGAACCTCGTTATTTTGCAAGTAAATCTTCTCTTCCCCTCGTTGATGCTGATTCTCCTGTTTTCCCACCGTGATTTGTGGGAAATCGAATGTATTGTTGGCAAATTAGAAAAATAGAGCCTTGGCTCTGGACAGTAAAAATGGGTGGTTTCGAGAGACTCATGCTGAATTGGAACATAATAGTTAGTAGATTCATGCTATGAAATTTACTGCTTTTACATGTGAATGATGAAAGTTGGAACTTTTCTCATCGTCCGTGATAATTGACTTCTAGCTGAGGGAACATAGCATCCGATTCCGTGTGCCACTGTGCGAGTTCGATGATGAAGAGGGTGCGGCCGCCGTCATCGTGTGGTGGACCGGTGGTGCTGGCATGCACCAAGGCATGTTGGTGTATTGGGTGTATATACACCCAGCCGTATGTGTATATGTGTATATATATATATATATGTGTGTGTGTGTGTGTGTGTGTGTGCATATATATTTTGTATATATATATTTATATATAAGGGTATATATAATTGTACATAAGGACGTGTGTGTGTGTGTGTGTGTGTGTGTGTGTGTGTGTATATATATATATATATATATATATATGCACACATTGAAATTGATAATTGATTGTGGAAGAAAGATATCAGCAATTATTATTTCAATTCAAATATTACGGGATGAGTTGGGATAGTTGGGTAACCTTGAGTTTGTTTAGTAGCGAAGAAATAAAAATGGATATTTTATGGTCTTAGAAATAAGGTTAGGTACACTTAGAGGATCAGTGATAATTGAATCAGATATTTAAAAGGGACAGTAAAATATTTAGAGTTCTGGATTCTTCCCCTATTCCAGTAGGTGATCGATTTTGCGTCGGCTTTGACCGCGTGTGTATATTTTCTCGGCACCCTATTGATAAGTAAATGAGAGTGTACGAAGACTCTACAGTATCCAGACGAATAGGAGTTTATGAGACCTTAAAGTAGTTATACTTTTTCAATACTGATTCCATTAAGGAGATTGAGATTGTTAATATCGATAAGTGATGCTTATAACCTAGTGAACATCGTAAAGGATGATATCAGGGATATTATTGGCAAGGGATATCGGAGATGGTATGAGTATACTATGGGTAAAGCCTCTGAGAGGAATGCAGGGATAGTGGGGATACCATGGATACCGGATAACCTCGTGAAACTTGCTCAACCGTTGGGGGTGTATGGTTTACTGTTGTAGAATAAGGTCTATGGAGACTTTTGTTATTCATATAGTTGTACCTCGTATTGAGTTGATCGAATTCGATGGAATCCATGTTGCTTTCTTGTTATCTAGCCATTCATATGACCTTCGATTCGCGAACACGACATGTTATTGAGTCTTGGACAGTAATTGGTACATCACTTTCTATTATTAATTTTACTCATTGTTTTATTGTCTGTGATACTTAATTGTTCTCATCTATTGTTAATTATTTTTACTTGCTCAGTATTCGGCACACTTTTGTATTTTATTAGCTCCAAAGTAGACAGGTTGATATCATAATAAAAGAGATCGTGTGTTATTGTGTAGATACCAGATAGAGCTGATCTCAGATATTGAGGCTTTTAGGATAGAGACCTAAGATTTTTTTGTTGGTTTAGTCACTATTCGACTTTTATTAGATTTTTATTATAATGATTGATATTTTAGACATCGATATTATTTATTGAAGTTATTTATTATTACCATTATAGATATTTATTTAATGATGTATTTATAATGACCATTGATGGTATTTTAGATGTTAGTTATGTGATGATATTGAGTTCATTTAAGTTGTTTGATATTAAATTCTATGTCATATAATTGATGATTTCGGATGATCCGAAACTTTTACTTGGACGGTCCGAGTTGGGTTCGAGGACTCGAGCTCGGGCCGTTACAATAAACCATCGGTATCTAACAATACTTATGCATTAACATTCATATGCTTGTAACTCAAAATATCTCATATATACCATTCCTTGTGCACGTGTATATATTTATGAATAATTCTATACACACTATACTAACACACACACACACAAATATATAGTTATATATTCATTTATTTATTAATTCATTTACTCATTTATTCATTTTGATACTTCCGTATACAGGAACATACCCACCAACCCGTACATACACACATGTCAACCCATGCATACATACATGTCAACCCATACATACATACATACCTGTTAAGCCATGTATACATACATACAAACCCATATACACATGGGTACATATGCATATACATACGACCACACATCCATATGTGCCTTCATACTCGCGCCCATATATATATGCCCTGTATACAACCTGTATGCATACGGTAACCTATGCTTTCGTACACCTACACAGCGAGACAGATATATATACATATATATACTATTTTTATACGTTGTATACACATATCTGTATACATACACCCACGCCAAGCTACATATACACACAACGCGTAGTACACATACGACTCAAGTATACCTCCTGACGCCGCGCCAATTTCTCACCATTTTCGAATCCCAGAACTGGGTTCAGATGGCGAAAATAGAGCATGACGTTGTGTTTCTCCCGATTTGCACTGATCCCAAATCAGCAAGTATAACAAGTAAGACAAATACTTTATAATTCTACTGAACAAATTATCAATCCCCGATTTAACATAGACCCCTAAAGTTCAAGGCTTTTACCTCTCGAGCCATAGGCTCCGTTCTTCCCATTTCCAACTTCTCAACCATGACACAACCAAATCACCACAAAATTACAGCAAGCAAGCAAGGGGATAATATCAACAATAAGTTAAGAAGAATTTATTTTGCAAGATAGAAATTTACTTGCTTCGATTTTTCCCTTCACTTTCGGCGACGACAGCAGCGGTAGCGTATCCTTTCAATTCTTGTCTCCCCCCAATACCTAGCTTTGAAACCCTAAAATAGTGGAGGGTAAATCATGCCAGAGTTGCTGAGTTCCCATCTTCAGCATCGATCTCTTCCTCCTTCGCCGCACCGCCTCTCTCTCTCTCTCTTATCCTTTCTTTCTTCTTCTCTTTCCTTTCTCTCATTCCTTCCATTTCCTTTTCCTTCTCTTTTCTTTTCATTCCTCTTCTTTTCTTTCCTTCCTCGGTCCCTTTCTCATCATATTATTATTATTATTACTATTACTATATATCTTTTATTATTATTATTATTACTACTATTATTATTATTATTACATTTTATTATTTATCATTATTTATTATCATTATTTGTTATCATTTATTAATTATATATAATTTATTATTATCGTTTTACTATTATCACTTACTTACTATTATTAAGATTAATAACGTTCATTATTATTCTTGTTTATTTATATTATTACATTATATATATTATTATGTATATTTATATTTTTATCTATCTCTAAAAAAAAATTAATTATCTCATTACTCTTATAATAATATTTAAACTTCTTTTAATATTAATTCAGTTAGAGTGATTTATAATTAGTTTAATATAATTCACTAATTAATCTAAATTTAAGTTAATTACCGAAGCTTTTAACTCAATTTATGGATCCAAATCTTCTAAACTTATTAGACCCAAAGATCAGTCTAGCTATAAGATTTTAAACCTAAGAATAATTATGAATAATTATTGAAACTAATTTATTGATTTTATTCTCTTAAAATAATAAAAAAAAATATTTGGGATATCACGCCGGTTACAACCAGATCAACATGTGTCCAGAGAATGATGAACATACCTCTTTAATAATCAACAAAGGAACATATTGTTACAAAGTTATACCGTTTGGTCTGAAGAATGCAGGTGCCACATGTCAAGGATTAGTAAACAAATTGGTCGAAACTCAAATCGATCAGAACATAGAAGTATACGTGGATGATATGCTTGTTAAGAATAAAGTTCTTGGTGATCATATCTCATATTTGAACAAGGCCTTTGAAGTACTTCGAAAATACCGCATGAAATTAAACCCAAACAAGTACGTTTTCAGAGTATTTTCGGGCAAGTTCTTCTGATTTATAATCTCAAGACGAGAAGTTGAGGCTAATCCTAAAAAGATAAGGACGATTGTAGGCATGAACCCACCTAAAACCATTAAAGAAGTTCAACGGTTGATCGGAAGACTTGTCACACTTTCTCGCTTCTTATCTAAATCTGTAAAAAAATACCTTCCATTCTTCAACGCCCTAAGGGGGAAAAAAATCAATGGTTTCCAATTGACCGAAGAGTTCCAGGCTACCTTTCAAGAATTAAAGAAGTACCTAGCTAGTCTTCCTCTCCTGGCATTGCCACAAGAAGGTGAAGAGTTGTTTTTATATCTGGCAGTTTCTAATGTGGCATTAAGTTTGGTCTTAATCTAGCAGTAAACAAATGTGCAATGACCGGTTTACTACGTTAGTTAAACTTTATCTGATGTGAAAAGCTATTACACACATGCCGAAAGATGGTATTGGCACTTGTTTACTCTATAAGAAAACTAAAGCCATATTTCCAGACACAAAATAATTGTTCTCACTGATCATCCCCTCAAGGAAATATTGTAAAAACTTGATATTTCTAGGCGATTGGTTAAATGGGCAATTGAATTGGATGAATTCGTCAGAGAATATAAGCCAAGACCGTCCATCAAAGGATAAGCCTTGGCTGACTTTGTAGTCAAAACTTTGATTTTAGCCCGAAATATTGAAATGGACAGCAAGATATTAACCAGGCTGAATTGTCCACCGTTTGGACAATGCACATCGATGGGTCATTCACACAGTCTAGCAGTGGATCCGGAGTGGTATTAAGAATACCGAAGGGAATGAAAATATAATATTCACTGAGACTCTCATTTCTAGGAACCAACAATGTTGCTGAATATGAGGCTTTGTTAGTCAGATTGCGATTGACCAAAGAATGCTCATCAAAGCATATTAAAGTTTATAGTGACTTTGAGCTGATGATTAACCAAGTTCAAGGAAATTTTGAGGCGTTAAGTCAATGTTTAGCAAAGTACCTTGTGAAAGTAAGGGTCGCTTTTCAAGACTTTGACAAAATATACATAATGCATATTTCAAGAACGGGCAATAGAAAGGCTGATCAATTGGCGAAAGCCGTAGCCATGGAAAATCCAGAGCAATATTCCTGGAGTATGTTGGAAATCCTGGCTGCTCCAAGTATTGAGAAAATCAATTAGAAAATTTTATAAGTCACCAACAATGAAAACTGGATGTCTCCCTACTATAAGCATATCATTGATGGAGTTGCTCCAAAAAACCTGAATGAAGCTAATGGCATAAAAAAAACGACTGAATGGTATACAATCATAGATGGAAAAATGTATCATCGTGGATACTCGATCCCATATTTGAAGTGTCTCACACCAGAGGAAACAGATTATGCCTTAAGCGAGGTTCACCTCAGGATTTGTGGTTCCTATATTGGAGGAAAGAATCTGGCTTTCAAATTAATGCGACAGGGCTATTATTGGCCATCCATGAAAAAAGACGCTGCTAACTTTGTCAAAAGGTGTAAAAACTATCAAATACATGGCAGTATGCCTCATGCACTCCCAACCGAACTAAAATCCTTACAAGCTCCATGGCTGTTTGCAAAATGGGGTCTGGGCATACTCTAACCTTTCCCAATAGCAACTGGACATAGAAAATTTATCATTGTGGGAATTGAATACTTCACCAAGTAGGTTGAAACTTCTCCCTTAGCCAAGATAACCGAGTATAATGCAACGAAGTTTGTATGACTAAGCATTGTCTGCCGATTTGGAATCCCAAAAACAATAGTCGTTGATAATGGGATCCAATTCACTGGAAAATGCTTCACCAAATATTAGGAAAATTTGTTGATTCGGTTGGCACATACCTCAGTGTCCCACTCATAATCAAATGATCAAGTAGAGGTCACCAACCGAACTTTGTTACATGGGTTGAAAACTAAATTAGAGGAATGTGGAGGCTCTTGGGCAGATGAATTACCCTCAGTATTATAGTCTTATCGAATGAGTCCTAACGAGCCGGCATGTGAAACACCTTTCAGCTTATGTTTGGATAAGTCCCACGAGGTCGCCACTGTACGAGATAGCAAGAATGGTCAACATGATCACCACTCGGCCAATCAAGACTCCGACAAACAACGGGGACCAACATGCAGGGAGGAAGAAGCAGCACACTACTGACAACGTCATTAGTTTTAGTGACGATGACTTGGTAGATGTAGTTTTCCCCCATGCAGACCCCCTCGTTGTATCTGCACTCATTTTTGACGGTAGCATTGACTACTAGATGAAAAGTGTATTTATTGATAATGAAAGTTCACGTGATTTGCTTTACCTCGATGCGTTTTTTAAACTCGGTTTAAAAAAGAGTCAACTAAAATTTGCAGAAGGCTCATTGTATGGCCTCGACAACGGACTGGTGCCCGTTCAAGGAACGATCAGACTAGAAGTCACTCCGAGAATGTACCTGAGAACGGTAAGTCGTACACTCGCCTTCTTGGTGGTCGACTTGCCCTTTGTGTACAACGCAATTCTAGGCTGACCATGCCTAACAGTATTCAGGGCCATCACTTCAATACCACACCTTAAAATGAAATTTCCAACGCCGTACGGTGTTGGGTGACTAAGTCACTGGGCGGATATGTTATATGTCCCAAATCGTTCCTAACGACAACGCCAAAGCAGTAGGGGAACTTGACCATCGAGATAAGGCAACCTTGCAGCAAGCACAATCTGGTGAGACAACTGACCTTGTCCAACTGAATCTGGACGATCCAGAAAGGTGTGTACGAATCTGCGGCTCATTCACCGGCGCGCTACGCGAGTAACTGAGCATGTTCCTGCTACGGAATGTTGACATCTTCGCATGGACTCCCGCTGACATGCCTGGGATTCCAGACCGGGTAATGATCCACAAACTGGGCCTCGACTAGGATCGAAAGCCCGTCAGGCAGAAGCGGAGAAACCACTCAATTGAAAAACTAATCGCTATCCGGGAAGAAGTAAAGAAACTGCTGGATGCCGGATTCATCGGGGAGGTTTAAGACCCTGATTGGCTCTCCAACATCATCGTGGTAAAGAAGAGCAACGGGAAGTAGAAAATATGCGTCGATTTCACAGATGTTAACAAAGCTTGCCCAAAAGATAGCTTTGCTTTATCTAGAATCGACCTGCTAGTGGACTCAACATTCGGACATGGGCTCTTGAGCTTCATGGATGCCTACTCAGGCTACAACCAGATCCGAATGAGTCCGAAAGATGAAGAATATACCTCATTCATAACAGACCATGGGACCTATTGCTATAAAGTGATTCCCTTGGGACTAAAGAATGCGGGAGCCACCTACCAGTGGCTGGTGAATAAAATGTTTGAAAAATAGATCGGTCGCAATATGGAAGTCTATGTTGACAACATGTTCATCAAGAGCAGAGTTATGGGGGACCATATCGGCGATCTGGCGGAGTCCTTTGAGGTGCTCCCCAAGTATCAAACGAAGTTGAATCCAACTAAGTGTGTCTTCGGGGTGACCTCTGAAAAATTTCTGGGTTTCATCATCTCCCAACAAGGGATCGAACAAAACCTAGAGAAGATCAAGGCCCTTGCGAACATGTCTTCCCCACGAAGCGTCAAAGATGTCTAGCGACTGACTGGACGATTGTCAGCCTTGTCCCGCTTCCTAGCGAAGTCTGGTGACAAGTATCAGCCATTCTTTAAGGCACTGAGGGGAACAAAATCGAACGGTTTTCAATAGACAACGGATTTCGTAGCGGCCTTCGATGAGTTGAAGCAGTACCTGGCTAGCCCGCCATTACTAACATCGCCTAAGGTCAAAGAAAGAGCTGTACCTCTACTTAGTAGTACCGGAGGTGTCCCTCAACTCCGTCCTCGTAAGTCAGGACTGTAATACCCAACTGCCAGTCTACTATGTAAGCAAAACGTTGATCGGTCGAGAGACGTGCTACTCGTGCGTGAAAAAGTTGGCCTTAACTCTTATATTCTCCTCGCGAAAACTAAGGCCCTACTTTCAGATGCACCGCATCGTGGTTCTCACTGACTAGCCTTTGAAGAGTATACTCCAGAAACCCGGATTTTTTGGACGATTGATGAAATGAGCTATTGAGTTGGGTGAGTTTGACATTGAGTTCAGACCCAGGCTAGCAATAAAGGTGCAGGCTCTGATTGACTTCATTGTTGAGACCACGAACCAATTCTCAAAGAACAGCCCTCAGAGAACGCAGGACAGTACATGGAAGCTCTAGAATGGATGCTCAACGTGGACGTATCCTCCACTGACACGGGCAGTGGAGCAGGAGTGGTCCTCACGACCCTCGGCGGGTTTGAGGTAAAATACTCCCTTAAACTCGGCTTCCCAACTACCAACAATGTTACCGAATACGAAACCCTATTAGCTGGATTAAGATTAGCAAAGGAATGCTCAGCCAAAAGGCTGGCTATTTTCAGCGATTTCGAGCTAATCGTCAACCAAGTTAATGGGAACTTCGAGGCAAACAACCCTCATATAGCCAAATACTTGGCCAGAGCAAAGGAGGTCGTCCACAACTTCGACAACCTAACATTGGTTTATGTTCCCAGAACTGAAAACTGGAAAGCCAATTAGCTGGTGAGAGTAGCAGAGACAGAAAATTTAGAACAGTACTCGAGGAATATGAGGAAGGTCCTGAACGCACCCAGTATAGAGGGACAGGAGGCAATGTAGGTCTCCGAAACTAAAAATTGGACGACACACTACCAAAGATATCTAGCGGACAAAACGTTGCCGGAAGACGCAGAAGAAGCCAGGCAAAAAAGAGAACGACTGGTTGGTACACTAAAGTCGATGGGCGGCTGTATCGCCGCGGCTACTCGACTCCATACTTCCATTGCCTAACCCCAGAAGAGGCGGACTACGTCTTGAGTGAAGTGCACCTTGGGATTTGCGGTTCGCATGTCGGCAGCAAGAACTTAGCATTCAAAATCATGTGGCAAGGCTACTACTGGCCTTCGATGAAAAAGGATGCACTCGAGTTCGTAAAAAGCTACGAAAGCTACCAGCTTCACAGCAACCTTCGCTACTAACCGTCCGGTGAGCTGAAATCCCTTCAGGCGCCGTGACCTTTTGCATAATGGGAGCTTGATATTCTTGGCCATTTTCCATTGCAACCGGGCAAAGAAAGTTCATTATAGCGGGCATCGACTACTTTACAAAGTGGGTCGAAGCCGTCCCGCTGGCCAAAATCACTAAACATAATGCACTTGAGTTTGTTCGCCAGAATATCATCAGCAGATTTGACATTCCAGAAGTCATTGTTACTGATAACGGAACTCAATTCTCGAAAAAAATCTTCCCCAAGTACTGCAACAGCCTTGGTATTAGGCTGGTTCACACTTCAATGACATACCCTCAAGCGAATGGACAGATAGAGGTTACAAATCGAACGCTACTCCACAGGCTCAAGACCAAGCAGGAGGACGCAGGGGCTCTTGGGTTGATGAGCATGCCTCGGTCCTTTGCTCTTACCGAACAACTCCAAGGAAACCAACGTACGACGCTCTTCAGCCTCTGCTACGGGAGTGAAGTGGTGCTCCCGGTCGAAATCGGGCTTCCAAGTCTTAAGGTGGAATCCTTCGATCTGCAGGTTAACTCCCAAAAGATCCGGAAACACCTAAACTTGCTAGAAGAAGCCCGTGATGCCGCTAGAATACAGACCGAGCCTACCAATATCGAGTCACCTGCTACTACAACAAGAAGGTAAAAGCGAGGCAGTTCGATGTTGGAAACTTGGTCTTAAGGAGTATCGAGACCATAGGAAAGGTGGCCGGCCGGAACAAGCTCTCCCCCAATCGGGAAGGGCCTTTTTTAGTCTCCGTCGACCTGCGGAACAGGGCATACAAGCTCCGAAACCAGGACGAAAAGTTGGTCCCGCGGATGTGGAACACGATCCACCTCAAACACTACTACCAGTAGAGACCCAGGCATGTGTCTTGCAAAATTGTATGTGACATGCATTTGTTTGCACGATTCGACTAAGAAAAATAAGTGTTTCCTTAGCATGATGCATGTGTATATATATATATATGTGGTTCTCATTGTAGGTTCAAATCAACTTAGGCTGCACCTAAGTCGGGAGGGTCTTCACCCTCTCGTTACTAAACCCTGGTCATCCAGGCGGCCCATAAGTGGTCGTATCTAAACCTTGGCCATGCAAGTGGCCCATTAGCAGTCAAAAAATCTTAGGGGACTAACACAGCACACGCGACAACCTCTTCGTAAGGAGATAGCGTGATCAGCCAATGATGATCGACTGGAGCAAAATGCTCCACTAAAGCAGGGGGCCAACTCGCAAGTCACTTTGCTCAGTTGACCGCCAAGAATGTCAAAGAAGAAAAATACAAAGGCAATAGCGTGTGACAAATACAGGGCTACTTGTATTATTGTTGAATCAAGAGATATATTATCGAATTCAAATATATATATATATATATACACATACTATCACAAAAGTTGTGGGGGCGGCGGGGCCTTTGACTGTCACGAGTCTCCCCCACAAGGCTGTCTCTACGCTGTGCTAACCGGTTCGATAAATTAATAAGATCAACGGGAAAGTCGGGATCAACCAGCCGCACAATACGCCGGCTAATGTTGACCCCTTCCCACAACCATGCACGCATCATGTTCTTAACCTCGTGGGGGCAGATACGAAGACTCAAATCGTTATCTAAGGTCGCCATTTGCCCAGCAAGTTGATCGATGCGCCCTTTGGCTCGTTCATTCTCTTCCTTCAAACGGGCGACCTCAGCTTTCAAACTTAGGTTCTTCGCCTCCACGCCTGCCAAAACAGCCTCCAAGGCAGATGTTTCCTCACGATGCTCCGCCCTCGAAACTGCCAACTTAGCTTCGAGCCAGGCGATCTCCTTTTCCCTATCAAAGATCATCGAGTCTCTCTGCCTGAGCACCTTAGCCATTGCGCCCGCAACTCTATCCGTCTGCATAAAAAAGGAAAATAGGATTAGAAAGGGAAAATCGAAAGGCAAGGCGGGCAACAGAGCTTATACCTCCTAGATTCTCCACGTCGATCTTTCTAGCCTCGCACCCAATTTTGACGCAAACGACGATGAGCCAGCAAGAGGGCCCACATCGACGGGGTTGCCAGCAACTCCAGCCATGAACTTCGCCATGGAATCCTCTGGAGTGCCCTCCCTCCTGGCTGGTTCACCGGAAATGATGGGAGACTTCAAAATCTGCTCCTGCTGCTCTTCCAGAATCACCACAATAGGAGATCCAACTGACGGCTCCTACGGTTCAGGCACCTCAATGGGTGGCTCCCGAGTCGACTCCGATGGCGCAGGTTGCGCCAGGACAACGCCACTGCTCAGCTTGGTCTTATAAGCCTCAATGGCCGCCGCAACTTCTACCCTAGAAGCGGAGCAAGCACCCCCAAAACGTCCCACCGAAAGGTAGTCAGGCCCAGAGGACGACGAAGAATGCGCCACTGAGGCCGCCTTCTTTCTCCTTGGGCTAGGAGGGCTTAAATCAGTAAGGCGGGCACCAATGATGTTGCCCTTCTTCCTCTTCTTTTTCTCTAAGACCTCTGACGGCGGGATCCTCAATTTTTGGATTGGAGACAAGGCCCCCAATTAGCCTTCTTCGCCTTCGCCCGAGAGACCAAATGCTTTCTCCGGAAGTCCTTCAGATTCTTCTCTATCAGTTTAACCAACCGTTCTCCAAAGCTTCCACGCTTTCTGTACACAGCTTCCACTCGTTGTCCGTGAACAGCGAGTTGGAATTCATACTCTCAACAAGCCGCGGGATCGTCTCTACTTCTACAGCCAACACTCCCGACAAACTCATTTTTTCTCTCTCTTTTACTTACTAGTTCCCTTTCCAAAGTTCGAAGACTTGCTACTGACTTGAGCATCGAAGTATTTTTAGTGGGATAACCTCCCGTCGGCACCTGACCTCTCGTTTTCTGTAGTGGTGTGCACGATTTAGACTCAGCGAATGGAGCCGAATCAAATCAACCACCCGAATCCGAAACTATTCGAAGTCGAATCCAGGTACGTATCAATGAGTTCAAGCGAAGTTGTATTTTCTAATGTTAGAAAAAGTCATTTTTATAAATTTAAACTCACAAGATTTTTTTTAAGTGCTAACAAAATTTAAACTCATTTATACAAAATTAAACTACATAAAAATCTCATTCAAGTTTAACGTATATTTTAGGTTTACAAAAGATAATTTTTTATCTGCAAAAGTCTGAAAAATAGTATATAAACTAGATTTAGAATTGTGCCAAATATTTTTTATTTTTTGAACTTCAATGAAAATATGGACAAATAAGATAAATTTGATACAATATATTTTTTTTCCAAATTCTCAAAACAATCTCAATCTTCGGCAAAGGAACACACCCTACACTTCGCAAAAGATAATTCTTTTTATGATACAATAAGGATTCTGATTGAAGACAATTTTATGAAATATAATCTCAAATTTAATCCCAGTATATCAGCCACAATTCAGATTATTTCTGGGGATACTTTCTAAAATTTATACTAAGGAATACATATGTAGCAATCGTTAAACGAACGGTAAAAATAGCTACCTTGTTAGAAGCAATAGGAACAATCTTGAGTTGGTGGGTGTCCTTATCAAGAATCCCAAGTGCGTATGTACACATCTGACCAACAATAGCCTCGCCAGAATAGTTGGTCCCAACAAAATCCACAGCCGACCCATTTGGCTTCAGAAGAAGCTCAAGCCGTTTCGGCTTGTCCTTGTTCCAGTAAACCTTAACTGAGGGTAGGTTGGGTTGCTGGCTTCGGTTGTGCGGGTCGAAACCAGATGGGGAGTAGCCCACGAGCGGTGACATTTTGTCTGGTTGGTCTTTTACACTCTCGATTGTCACCTTAAGCTTGCTTTTTAGTGGCTGGATTGTATCGTAAACCTGACTTTTCTTCTTCTTTGCCATCTTATTTATCATCTCTTGAAGCTTTGTATTGGCATCTACGTCTATCGCTTCCATGGACACAGGGCCACTGTGCTACATGTGTGCAACACACAGCCAGGATAATATATATTTTTGTTAGGGAGACAATGAAGATTGTCATTAAAGAGTTCGTGGGGAAGCACACAGTGTACTGTACATTTCTTGCATTGACAGGAATAAATACTACATCCTAAGATGATGTTGCCATTTTCATGCATATTAATTATTTCATAAGCAATGGTTAAATAAATTAATAAGATATTGACTCTAAAATCTTTATAACAACAAAACCAAAATTATCAATCTTCATTTTATTATCTAAACCGAGAACCCTAAGAATACCAAGCATGAATATTAGTTGGCAAAATCAATATTTAACATTAAAAAAATAATAAAAATAAGGAAAAAATCACATTCGTAAATTCCAAACTTTGATCCAATAGCTTCCAATTCTTCTATTTGTATCGGCTTTAAGACCAAGCCAAGGCTTTTAAATGGATTGAAATGTCTGTCTTTTCTAAATTCTCAAAGCTCTTGTAACAACAATACCAAAATCATAAATCTTCATTTTCTTAGCTAAATAGATAACCACCAAAAATATCAAATGGGAATAACAGTTCACAAAATCGAAATTTAATGTTAAATATGCAAAATCGAAGAAACACAAACGAAAATACAAAGATATGAAACCGAAAGATATATTATGCGAATAACAAGTTTATAGAATATTTTATCCCAATATCACAAAATATGAAAGCCGCTCAATCTTAAGAATTTACACGCAACATTTGTTTACGACGAAATACCCAAAACATATATATAAAAAAATAAAGTCTTGAGCTAACAAGCACAAACAAAAAAACCAAAACAAAATACAACCATTTACTTACCTCAAACTCCTGAATATATTGTTTTGATATGTTTAGAATTTAAATTTTGAACAGGTTTGTGTCAAATCGATCGTTGAATCTGACTCCGTTTATCGAGTTTGAATTCT
Organism: Nepenthes gracilis; assembly: GCA_033239525.1. NCBI lineage: Eukaryota > Viridiplantae > Streptophyta > Magnoliopsida > Caryophyllales > Nepenthaceae > Nepenthes > Nepenthes gracilis. The sequence continues at coordinate 4,410,183 of BSYO01000040.1, forward strand.
ACATACCACTACAACAAACAAGAGGTCAGGTGCCGGCGGGATGTTGCCCCACCAAAAATATTCCGACACTCAAGTTAGTAAATAGCCTTCGAATAATAAGAAAGTTAGGGTAAAATGATAAATAATGAGAAAAGTAAAGAGCGTTTGTGGCGGGGGCTTTACTCTCATTGCGAGAAGCTTTCTATTACTTGAGATGAGCATTGGTTTCTGACACTGTATTCTCAAGGAGCGTAGTGATAGAAGAAAGAGGGAGAGAGTTGGCGTCCTGTAAGTGTGAGAGCTTGTGAGGGCATTGTGTGAGCTTATGAGGGATTTTTTGCAGAAAAAGAGAGCACAGGCTTTTGGGAGCGATTCTTAGCAGAAGGGAGAGCCTTTTTCTGGAGTGAGGGTTCCATGGGCTTTTATAGTTAAGATGTTGGGCATCCTTCATTAAGCAGGAATACTTGATTTTCGCACTTTGTTGAGCTGGCTTCCTTTCTTGGCGTGGGACTTCAATGGCGGTAACGACTCTTTGGATGATTACTTTTCTTCTGCATTCTGTAACTACTAGGGTTTGCTGCAAATAGGGGAGAAAATCTAGCACTTTCCTTGTAGGATGTGCGCTAAATCTGCCGGTGATTGCTATAATGAAGATTGCCTTTTGGGACAGCGTAAAATCAAGGAAGAAGATTATTGCTAGTGGTGGATAGAAGTGTGGGCCAAACTGGGCTTGGCCCACATGAGGCCCGCTCTAGAGCCAGCCTACTGTGGTGCTCCAGTCAACAAAAACGTTAACCGTCTCTATGAACCACTTGACCATCCTTATACCAGTTTCCTTTGCCTTTTGTTCGGTCAACAATACACGTTGACTGTCCAGGCACATATATGGGCATTGGTGAATTTGGGTCATTCCTCCCCATTGGGCCAGCCCACTATGGGCGTACTCATCACTAGCCCCCATACTGGTTGTAATATCCCAAATTTTAAAAAATATTTATAAGTTAGTTTTAATAATTATTCGTAATTACTTTTAGGCTTAAAATCTTATAATCGGATGACATTTAGGCCTAATAAATTAGATGGATTAATGGATTGGGCCTGAATATTTGAACCGTTAATTAAAATTTAGATTAAATAGTAAATTAATTATTCGTTGACGAAGTGTATATATATATATATATGAATAAATAAAATATTAGAAATTTAAGTTAAAATCTTAAATAGAGGTAATTAGATAACTAACTAAATAATAAATATTTTAAAGAGATATAAATAAATATACATATATAAATATATTAGAAAAATATACTAATAAATAATAATAATGATAATAATAATAATGATAATAAATATATTAATAAATAATAATGATAATCAATATAATAATAATAATAATAACAATATAATAATAATAATAATAATAATAATAATAATAATAATAATAATAATAAACAGAAAAAGAAAAGAGGAAAACGGGAAGAAAGAGAGAGGGGGGAAATAAACGAAGGGGGAGAAGAAGGAAGGAGAAAGAGGAGGGAAAGAAAAAGAAAGAAAAGAGGAACGGCGAGCGAGATTTGCGGCAATAAAGAAAGAGTTGATTTCCCTTTCATTATTTAAGGAGAAGTTGAGGAAGGTAGTGGGAGAACAAAACCCTAGCTGTCATCGTTGTTCTTTGCCGCTGCGTTGTTCTTTCGTCGTCATCGATTTGTGGAGTTGCCGCCGTTGCCAAGGATTGAGGCAAGTGAACCCGTCCCCGTGTTGATTTGTCGTGGACCATCCCCCCGCCGCTTAGGCGATTTTTGTTCCCGGCACTTTATAGGCCCCCAAAACGCGCCGCCAATGGAAGAGGTATCCACACCCTTTATCAGTGCTTCGTTCCCCTCCCCATCCGACGTGACTCTGCCGCCCACACCCCTTGGGGACCTGGGATTGAGGCAAGTGAACCTCGATATTGTCCGCTCCATCCCCGCCGCCTAGGCCGTCACGGGCGCCTCACGGTTTTGTTCCATTTCCCCCAAAACGCCGTAATGGAAGATGTATCCACACCCTTTATCAGCGTGCTCTTCCTCCCCATCCGATATTTCTTGGTGCCGCTTTCCATTTCAAATTGTTTCATGAATCTCTCTTCCTTGGTATTTCGATTTTGTTGTTTCAGTCGATTTGAGTCTGTCAATCCCTCTCTCTAATTCCATCAACTTTGATGTGTAAATTGGATGGTGTGTGTTCGTTGAGAAATTAATGAGGGAGCAGATGCTAATCTGTTTGTGGCCGGTTCAAAAAAATTGGGTGAGAAAATAGGGGGCTTCGTACTCTGTTTCTGTTGAGAATTGGTGGTGAAGGGTTGATAATATTTGAAGTGTTTTTTGTCGTGCTCTGTATGAGTGAACGACTGGAATTGGTGTGTATGTGTGTTAGAAGCAAGGTGTGCCGTGTGCGTGTGTTGGTGAGTGGGAAGCAGCAGAGCTGCTGTGTGTGTGTGTGGAATGGGAAGCAGAAAGTTGCCGTTGTGTGTGCATATTGGTGTGTGTGTGCGGCGTCGTGTGTGTGTGTTGGTGTGAGGGAAACAGCAGCAGAAGCTGCTGAGTGTGTGACGTTGTGTGTGTGTGTTGCTATTGCTCTGCGTGAGTAGTGTGTGTGTGGAGCGCAGCAGAAGTAAATGCGTGAAGGCTGTGTGTGCATGATGGGCTGGTGAGTGCTGTGTGTGGTGTTGGGTCGTGGGCTGGACCGGTTGGTGAGGGTAGGTGTGCGGAGTGTTGGTATATGTGTGTGTATACGTGTGGATTTATGTGTATATATATATATATATATATGTTATTATATGGTTATATGTGTATATATGAGAATAAAGATGGTAAAAAGTATAGAGAATATTTACAGTTTGTGTATGTTGCATGTATAAAGGTGTATTGGCCTGTGTTCGGAGTGATACTGATTGTATGAAGAAATAAATATTGCCAATTAATTTGTTGGAACTTTGTAAAATTAATTGGGGATGGAATTTGAAATAAAAGTATCGTTAGCCTTAGTCGTAGACATCGCTCCGAAATAAAATGTAAAAATAGTGAAGTAAATGGGCCGATCATATCTCGATCCATGTATCTCCGTTGGACGTTCTGAGGTACGCTCCTTTGTGTTAGATTTGATGGCGTGAGTACGGTCCGTGTCAGCACCAAACGCCGTTCCTATTATTGATGTTGTAAAACTTTCTTTGCGTTATAATCGATTGTGTGAGTAATTGGATTGTTAGTTTTCTACGGTCAAGGTAAAGGAAAGCGTATGAAAACCCTAAGGTATCTAGTCGAATGGGAGGCTACGACACTTTAGCGTGGTTTACACTTATCCGATACTGATTTTCGTATCATGATGATAAGGAGGTATGTTTATCGTGGAGGGATGTTTATAGCCACGTGACCATCGTAGGAGATGATATCAGGGATATCATTTGACGAGAGGTATCACGGGTGGTATCGACATGCTGCGGGTACAACTCTGGAAGGACTGTAGGGGTAGTTAGATACTATGGATAACCTCGTTGTACTTACATAACTGTTGGGGACATAAATGCGCGGCCTTTAGTTCACGGTGACAGAATAAGATCAAAGGAGATTCTTAGTATCTCATATAGTGGTGACCTCAATTTGAGCTAATAATCAAATTCTTATTATCTTGTACAATGAATTAAGAGGGATGCTTATAACCTAGTGACCATCGTAGATGATGATATTTGGGATATCATTTGCAAGAGGTATCGGAGGTGGTATCGACATGCTACGGGTGCAACCTCTGAGAGGACTATAATAATAGTTAGATACCATAGATAACCTCGTTGCACTTACCCAACCGTTGGGCGCGTAAATATGCGGCCTTTAGTTCACTATGATAGAATAAGGTCCAAGGAGATTCATTGTGATGTTATATCATTGTTGATATCTCATGAGTTTGGGATTCGGTAGAATCCACGATTTATGTTTGGTAGAATCTATGTGTTAGATTTTACGCTATCCGGATTCAGTGGAATCCATTTTGTTGTTGTTGTTGATGTTCAGGTCGTTCACGCTGACATTCGGACCAGGGAATCCCCACTTATTCGTGATATCAGATTCCAGGGGATTACCGTTGTTTATTGGCACTCTTGTTATTTTTGGATGTGCGACCTTGTGGGATCTATTTTGTCTAGAGTCGTGTTTACGACGTGTTGTAATTTACTTGGATATAGTATATGGTTAGAGTGATGTTGAGACTTTGTAGTTGGTATCCGAGATTGTTATTGTTGTATATCATTTTTGATTATTACCACTTGTTGGGTTTTGACTCACCATTGTATTTTTTTGGCTCCAGAGTAGACAGGTTGACACCATGATAGAAGAAATCGCGTGAGTAGACTCCAGGCAGAGGTGATTTTAAAGATTGAGGCTCTCCGATCGGAGATTTAAGATTTTTGATTTAGTTATTGTTCGACTTTCGTTAGATTTTCTTTACGAAAATTGGTGTTTTGGGACATCAACATCGTTTATTAAAATTATTATTATTGCTATTATGGATATTTAATTTATGATACATTTATGAGGATCATTGATGATATTTTGATGATATTAAGTTAATTAATGATGTGTAATGTTTGAAATTGGGAATGATTCGAAACTTTCATCGTGACGGTCCGAGTCACATTCGGGGATCCGAGTTCGGGTTGTTACTTTAGTGGTCTGATTTTTGACATCCGGCATGTTCATGGTTAGTCACGTAACTTGATGCCCCTCAAGATCCGTTGCTTTGGAGAAGGAAACGTTGACCAGAACCATTGATCGTCTAAGACAAAGTCTGGTGAACTCTTGCAAAAGGAGTTGACCGGATTCTCTGATTGTTTAGGCCAAAATCTGGAGGACTGTTGGAAGGAAATGTTGACCGTTTTGTTGACCGTCCAAGCCAAAATCTGGAGAAACTTGTGGGAGTTGAAGCGATGCACCTTCATTAGCCGTTTTGTCAAACGGAAAGGTGGCCACGTGTTTGTACGTGGTAAATTAAAGATCTTAGTAAGTTAAACTCTCGAACCACTCGGCATGGGAGGCTAGTGATGGATTCGGTATCACTAGCCGACCCAAAACTTAAAGCATATCGAAAAAGTTTCGTCATGGCAGGAAATATTTCATTTTGCAGAAAAAATTACGCTCGGCTAGAAAATTAAATTCTCCTTGGCGGGAGAATTTTCACTTCTTCTCTCAATAAAAGGAGAAGCTTCAGGAAAGAAAGGAGGAGGGGAGAGGCTCTAGGCAGAATACCTTTCCAAAGTGGCGCCCATTTTTTCCTCCAACTCATGGACCGTCAGTGAAATAGAGCCTCAAAGGAGGCCCCTGTTGGGGCACCCAGCTCTGCCTTTCCTGTTACCAGTGAAACAGAGCTGGAGGCTCTCTTATCAATGGCGCCTAAGCACGCCCCTCCACAGAGAGCGAGGCTCTTCGTAAACAGTGGCCTGTCCTTTTCGGCCGGTGGTGAGCCAGGCTGGGCGCGGGGCCCTCCCCGTCAATGACGCCCAACTAGCTGCTGTCCTTTCTGGCAAACAAAGCACAAGCGTTCCCAGCAATGGCGTCCAACAATTTCCCTACGAATTGGTGCTATACAGAGCACAACGTTCACCATCCATAGCGCACAGCTGCGGTGTTCTCAAATCAAGGAGGACGATGCCCCTAACAGAGCGCCTCATGCTCTCAGTGTCCCCAGCCAAAATAGAGCCCAGATTCTCTCTCTGATGGTGACCGGCGCATTCAATGAGGCTCCCCCTAAAATGGGGTCCAAAGCCTCTCAGTAAAACGGAATATGGGGCCGAATCGGCATCTTAGCTCAGCCGTCGTCCATATCAGACCAACAGGGAGCCCCAAGCTCCAGATCAATGGCGTCTGAGGCTCTCGGTGAAACAGAAAACAGAGAAGGTCTCAGAAGGCGTCGCCTAGTTGCCTCATCTTCAAATCAGGGAGAACTGAATCGGTGCCTATGGTTCCTCGAAGCTCTCGGCCAGCCTAGTGCTGTAGAGTTCTCTGTGAACGTTGTCCAGATGCATCAGCAATGAAGCCAGAGGAAGCCCCTTAAACGGCGCTTAATTCTCTCAAGCAGAACAGGAACAAAGTCCTGTGGAAAGCCGCCCTCCGCGGGTATACCTGTTAGAAATTTATGTGGCTAAAATAACTACAAAAGCGGAATTTAAAATCGATTAATATACCTCCGGCCATTTGGTGTTCTATTTTCGGACGTTCGATTCGGACCATTTCCGTCTTACGAATACACTCGTTCACCTTCGTTTAGATGGTGTATTCTTGAGTTGGATATCGAAGACAATGAAATCTTTTTCAATTTATAGGTGAAACCATCACCCGCCTCAACCAAGGCGTTTAAATCTTTCAAACCTACCAAAATTGATTAATTGACTTAATGGGAGAGTTATCACTACTTAATGGACCACTAATACTGGCGATTAATTGAGTAAAATGGCAAAGGTGATGAAACGATCGAGGAAGGCGAATAGAACAACGAAACCCTAGGCTTCGAAATCGGCTTGCGGCTCGCCGTTCGTCGGCTCATGGGCTCGTCGGCGCTCATCGGCTCATGGGGCCATTTCAACGGCTCATTAGGCACTCGGCTCATTTGGATTTGGGCTGAAGCCCACAATACCCCAACCGGGACATCTTCAAGTCGCCCTCTGCGGGCGCACTCCCAAGCGAGGACACTTCCAACCACCCTTTATAGGCGAACTCGTAAGCCCCCCTCCACGGGCGCACCCTCTAACATAGACACCTCCAAGCCCCTCTTCGCAGGTGCACCTGTAAGATGCCTTCCATGGGCGCCCCTCTGCGCCCCTCTGCTAGGCACGCCGCTAAGTCGTCTTCTGCGAGTACATTCATGGAGCTCAAGCCTCCAAATACATCCCTCTCACACTTCCCCTCATTCCTACATCTTAAGTATGCTCTCCTCCATTTATTACTGAAGATATTTGATTTAAATATCAGAGTGTCGACGAGGGATAGCCCCCGTCGGTCTCTTACTTCTTGTTTATAATTTGTGTTGTGCAGATCTCAAATTTACAGCAACGAAGACTAAACCTGCTCGAGATTCAACTTGGATTAGGAATCGGAAGGCTCTTTAATCCGTGCGATAATCTGAGAACCGGAATGCAATATGTTTAAAGAAGAGATAACCAAATTAGAGTAGCTTGATCGATGGGAAGAGGAGGTTGAGCAGGGCGCCGAAGAGGGTGAGATGTCAGGTTCTGAGGCAATTGAATTTAGTAGTATCTGAAGTTCCAGCCGTTGGATTGAAGCCAAAATGGTCGGATGAGACTGATTGAAATCGGGTGTAATATCATCCGTTAGATGGATTTTCCATCCAACGGCCAAGGTTAATTTTTGAAAAAAATTTGAAAAAATAAAAGCCGAAAATAAAAAAGGTAATTTAAACTGCCAGAGTTTCTACTTTCACACGTTATTCTTTTCATTTCTATCTTCTTCTCTACCGTTCCTTGCCTGCGTTTAATAATGTATTCTCCTCGTCCTCGAAAGCGAATGGTTGGAATCGTCAACTGCTTTTTGTCCAACTTTCAATACAAGGATAGCATTCGACATCGCTGTAGAGGTATATACAGAGAGAGAAGGGGGAGAGAGCTAGGGTTTTTGGTTTAACTGGATCTATTTGGAGCTCCTCTTTTGTTGTAAATATAGGGAATAATGCCGCAAGACCCGGCTTCCGAACAAGAGTCGGACGATCCTGATTCTGATTTTGTTGAGGTTGATCCATCTGGTCGCTACGGTCGGGTCAGTATTATCAACCTTTATCTTGACATTTCTAATTAGTTTACGGATAAATTTGAATAATTTGGAATAGAAGTTGGTTCATTGCGGTTTTTTTTTTTTTTGAATTTACGATCTCTCTTAGGTTGATTCTTTAAGTTCGAGTTCTGGTTTCAATTTCTATTGGTGTTGCTATTAATGTGTATTGGTCCTGTACCTGATCTGTTTGGATTTGTCTCGCAGTACAAAGCGGTTCTTGGGAAAGGTGCTTTCAAGAAAGTGTATCCTTTTTTTCCAACGGGATTGTTATTCAAAGCTAACCGTTTGGAATCTTTATTCGCTGCCAATTCATTACCATGATTCAATTACTTGATTGGCAGCTGTAGGTGCCGACTGTCTGAACCTATCGTTTCTCTTGTTGTTTACTCAATGTTTGGAGACGCTGTAAATACAAGCTGTTGTTTCCGCATCACTTGCCTTTTCTATTTAACCTTTTCAATTTGAACCTTCGCATTGAGTTATTGTGCATGCTAGAATACCCAATATTATGGTGGTGGCGGTTTATGTGATTGAGACACACATATTGGATGATGTTTTTATCCTTGATGAGGAAATGTTGGGCTTATCAGATACAGAGCATTTGATGAATGGGAAGGCATAGAAGTAGCTTGGAACCAAGTTAAGGTGTCGGAAATCTTACGCAACCACGAAGACCTGGAAAGGCTCTACTCAGAGGTTCATCTGCTTAAGACCTTGAAGCACAAGAACATTATCAAGTTCTACAATTCATGGGTCGATACCAAACATGAGCATATAAACTTCATTACTGAAATCTTCACCTCGGGCACTCTGCGCCAGTATGTTTGTGATGTGTTCTTCGGTTTTTTTTTTTTTTTTTTTCCATGAGACAACGTTTTGGATGCCCTTGCTGAGCTTGTCATTTGAAACTTTTGGCAGGTACCGTAAGAAGCATAAGCATGTTGACTTGAGGGCATTGAAAAAGTGGTCTAGGCAGATCTTAGAAGGCCTTCTATATCTTCACAGTCATGACCCTCCTATCATACATAGGGATCTTAAGTGTGACAACATTTTTGTTAACGGTAATCAAGGTGAGGTGAAAATTGGTGACCTAGGATTTGCTGCCATTCTTCGTCATGCACATGCAGCTCATAGTGTCATTGGTGAGTTTGTAGTTGTGTTTTATTGGTACTTTCCTTGCTCTTCAAAAACTTGACAGTCATGAACTTTTGAGTATGTGCACAAGTTAATTATTCAGGTCGTTTCAGGTACACCAGAGTTCATGGCACCAGAGCTTTATGAAGAAGAATACAATGAGCTTGTTGACATATATGCCTTCGGCATGTGTATGCTGGAGTTGGTGACCTTTGAGTACCCATATGTAGAATGCAACAACGCTGCTCAGATATACAAGAAAGTGACATCTGTAAGTATTTACAACTTGCCCTCTTGCAAACTTTCTATTGGTTGATAATTTTTCAGCATACTTTGTTCCTTTAGCCATTGAGTAATTTATGATTATAATCACTCGATGATATTTACTCTCATAAGGTGCAGATTCATATTTTGGATTATTAATCTATTTTTGAAGCGGAATTTGCATTCTGATTGCTTTTAACTGGAAAATAAAAAATCTAGGGGTTGTTCAGCTAAGAAAAGTTGATATTTTCTGGAGAATTTTCTTCTGGAAAACAGAAAATCAGAAATTTTGTTTCAAGTTTGTCTGTTTTTGATTTTCTAATTTTCCAGCTTTTTACTGAATTTTAGAAGACCCATAGAACATACAAAATGATTGTTTCAGAATGTTTCATTGGTCATACAGAGGGATTTTTCATTGTTTTCTAAATATAGTTTTTTCCTTTTTAATTTTCCTGGGGAATTTTGGCAAACATATTGTTGGGCCCCAATACGAGGGCCCATAAAACACGGCCCAAGTAAGAAGCCCAAGGACTGAGAACTCTGGAAGTCCGGCCGAGTCTCAGAATTGCCCAGGCGGTCAGGAAAAGGCTCCCGGACTTTCAAAGAAGATCCTCCAGGGACGGCCGCCTCTTGAAAGTCCACAAGCTCACCAGGTGCCCCTCTCAGGGACGAGGACTGCTCATTCAAGCCCGAGAATACCAGCTAGGCAACTTCGTCGATTCCCAACAAACCTGCAACCACTGCCAGTCGCCGTCTCAACAGGGCACGCCTAGTCAATCAAGATCATCATTCGGACCCTGCACACACAAGCCTACCCCGCGCGCTGGCACGTGCCTTTACCGCGCACGTCAGCAGCATTAAAGGGAGTCGGTGGACCAGCTCCTTAACCTCTAGATGGACGCCACGTGTCTCCTCCCCAACTGCCTGGCTTCTCCTATGAATACCCAGCAAGGTCCCTCTCAAAAGGGACTTCGACCGGACACTCTCTTCCCAAGACTAACTCCACAAAAAAGAGTAAAAGACTCCCAGCGAGCATAGTTTTCCAAAAGAGAAACACGACACAAGAGGCAGGGAAGGGATTAACCCTCACAACTGTACTTTGTAAAGACTTCAACCCAAATAGTGAAGCACTTTCAAGGCCCTGAGCCTCGTGGTTTTTCCTCCCCATTCAAGAGGAGGTTTTCCACGTAAAAAATCCGATCTCAATCTTCATCTCGTGTCCAACACCTCAAATACTTGTGTTGCTCGGAAACCACTTATCCGACTGGACGCCGTGGATCCAACACCCCTCATCAACGAGGATCCCTGTGAGAACCCCGCGGAACCAGAACGCAACATTGGCGCCGTCTGTGGGAAGGAAGAACAAAAAACTCACAACTTCCCACCCTCCTACAACGAGCAACGCCCCAAGGATGATCAGCAGACAAGGCAGCACGTCCACCCGGGAAGAGGAGCGCTACAACGGATGTCTCCCGTCGGGCGGCAGAGTGAGCGGCGGCCCCGACACTAGCGTGCGCAAGCTAGCGCAGAAGGTGGAGAGCCTCACAAAAGCCGTCCGCAACCTCCAGGAGAAGGCGGGCGAACAATCTAGGGGCCCACGCTCCGAAAGCCCCAGAGGCAACGCTCGGCGTGGACTTCAGGCGAGTTGAGGGACTACCTCAACATGAAGAAGTCCATGAGCCAGGCCCCATCAAAGAAGGGGCTCAAGAGGCTCTGGAAGACTGTCTTTGGACCCAAGGCTGGTGAAGCAAGTCAGCCGGTAGAACGAGAAGACCCCCTGCCCCCGAGAACAGGGGAAGGAAGGAGAAGGGCAAGCGCCCACCAGAAGACCCAACGACCACCCGGGCACGATAAGCCCGAACAGGTGGTCCTCGGGGGAGAAACGCATTCAGGCGCATTGGCCTTCATTGACTCCCTCACCAACATCCTGAGGCAGATCAGGGACGAGGAGTTCCTAAGATGGCCCAGGGCGTTGAAGAACCCGGAGGGAGGCGACCAGTGGGAGTCTGCCATTACCATTTTAGCCGCGGCCACGACACTGAGGACTGCACGAAGCTCCGAGCGGAAATCGAGCGGCTGGTAATGGAAGGATATCTTGACCGCTTCCTGCCACGACCCGGGCGCGGCCCTGGAGCAGCAGGAAGCAGCCAGTCACGCCGCTCGAAGGGCAAGGCCATGATGGGCGCGGACTGACGTAAAAAAAAAAAAAAGAGAGAGAAAAGGCCCTGGGGACCACTCAATGTAAATAAAAACGTGCATTCGTTATCTTTACTATGAAGCGTTCTCGTGCTCCCTCCTCGACAGTGAAGCAACTCGCAGCATTCAACAAAACTTGGCGCCGGCCGAGCGGCCCCGGTCGGACCACTAGTGGTCGAGCAACAAAACTTGGCGCCCGGCCGAGCGACCCAGTCGGACCCGGTGGTTAGGCAACAAAACTTGGCGCCAACCCGAGCGACCTCGGTTGGTTGGACTCCGGTGGTCGACGCAACAAAACTTGGGCACCAACCCGAGCGACCAGGCCCAGTCGGACCCGGTGGTCGAGCAACAAAACTTGGCGCCAACCCGGCGGCCTCAGGTCGGACCCCGGTGGTCGAGCAACAAAACTTGGCGCCAACCCGAGCGGCCCAGTCGGACCCGGTGGTCGAGCAACAAAACTTGGCGCCCGGCCGAGCGGACCCAGTCGGACCCGATTGTCGAGCAACAAAACTTGCGCTTGACCCGAGCGACCCCAGTGGTCGGACCCGATGGTCGAGCAACAAAACTTGGCGCCCGACCCGAGCGACCCGGTTGTCGGACCCGGTGGTCGAGCAACAAAACTCGATTGCGACCGAGCGGCCCTAGAGGCCGGCCCCGAGGTCTAAACCTAAAAACTTCGGTTGCGGGCCCCTAGGGCCGGGGCCGAGGTCTAAACCTAAAAACTCTTGTGCCACGATCCTAGAGACCAGGCGACGAAAATAAAGCCGAAAGGCTAAAAGCTAGAAGTCCCTAAGAGGACTGCATGCCCAGGTCCAAAAAGGAAAAGGGTCGAGCACCTAAAGGGAGTTACCCACTCGAAACGAAGAAGTTAGGCGCTGTATGACGCGCCGCAAAAAAAAAAAGAACAAGGAAAAGACACGCACATACAAACAAGACACAAAAGAAATGTCTAAAGCCTTAATACGAAAAGGACAAAGTCTTATTCACAAAGATAATTTTCTGTACAGGTATGACAAAACAAAATGAAAAAAAGGGGGCAGCGTGTCAAGGGAGTGCCGCTCGGCTTCCTCCTCTTTGAGTCCCATGGGCTCCTGGAGATCCCGTCTGCTCCATCGGAACTACCTCCTCGGGCGTAAGAGGTTCACCATCAGGCCCTGCCCGAGGGGGGCCAGGGAAAGGCATACCATCGACGCCGTACAAGTCTTCCACGCTCAAGGCGTTGGCGTTCCTGGGATCGAGGATGGCTACAGGAAATCGCAGACGGATCAATCGCGCCACTCGGCGACACATGCGAATACCGTCTCGAAACTTGCCGTCCAACACTGGAGCCATCTCAGCAATCTGCACGGACGTCCTCAGCCTCTCCTCCTGGCGAAGGATCCGATCCTGAAGGAGGCCCTGCCTAAGCCGCAGGTCCTTGACAGTACCCTCCAAAGAAGCGATCTTCTCCTTAGCTTTAGCCAGCTCCGCTTCCGCCCGTTGCGCAGCTTCGTGAGCAGCCCTCGAGGACCTCATTTCCAGACGGGATTGAGCGATCACTTCCACCAGTCCATTAAGGCTGGCAATCAAACTCTGGAGCTGCAACAGAAAAGTTCATCAAAGTATGAATAGTTGAAAGCAAAAGAAAAAAGGAACCAACAGGCTACCTTAGAAACAAGAGGGTCATCCCCTATGCCACGCTCCACGTGGGACTCGGACTCCTGCGGCTCGCTCCTAAACCCCGCAGGCGCCACCTCAGACACAGACTCGTCAGCTATAAAAGGCGCTGGAAAGTCTGCCTCGAAATCAACGTCCCCAAGAAACTCGGGCAACCGCTCGACCTCAGCCACAACAGGGTGCTCAGGAGGATCAGAAGGCACGAACTCGTCAACACTCAAATCCACGACCTCCACCATCTCTCGGATCATTTCAGCCGACATTCCCCTATCAGAATCCATCGTGGCACTCCCGCCTCCCATGTCCTCGGAAGGGTGATCAATCTTGTCCGAGACGTCACCAGGCAAACCAACGGGAGCATCGGGAACAAAATCATCACAGGGGGGCTGGATGTCCGAGAGCCCCGCAGTTTGAGCAAGAACCTCCACGGGTGCAGTGGGGAGATTAGCAGTGGAAGTGAAGGCGAGATCGTCAGATCCCGAGGGCCCCGGAAGAGAGGCTTCAGTCCTCACCCTCTTGATCAGAGGAACATCATCATCATCGTCATCACAGGAGGACTGGGCCCCCGGAAGCTCTCTAATCCGCGCAAAAGCTCTTGAGGACTCGGCCAAAATATTAGCAGTGGAAGTGAAGCCGAGACCCCCAGACCTCGAGGACTCAGAGAAAGAGCCAGTCTTCGACCTCGTGAGCAGAGGAGCAGCCACGTCATCATCCCTCACACCCTCAATATCGAAATCCTCATCATCACTCGAGGAGCGCTCAGCAGCGGGTCCCCCAATCCTCGGTCTCTCCTTGGCCTTCACGTAAGGAGCTAGGCCGGGAGCCTCATCCCGCGGTCCCCACTTGGCTACCCTGAATTTATCAGTAGTCAGCCAGATGTTGCGCTTGTTTAAATGGAAGCTCCACAGATTGGCCAGCACTAAGTCTGTGTACGCCTTCACTTCCTCCCGGTCCTCCCTCGAAGGATCAGAGCTATACTGGCTAGCCACCTTCCCCCACGTGGCAGGAATGGCCTAGTGCTCGTAGACGCCGAGAAAGAAAAACTTGTCCTTCCACCGCCTCGTGGAATCGGGGTTGCCACCACACAGCGAAGAAAATTCCGGGTGGGGAGTCATTACAATCCGATCGAGGTTACTCGCGTAAGCGGAATATCACCTTAACCGTAAGAGCGATCAAGAGCCTCTCATGATACCTGAAGAAGACGCACAAGGACACCAAATACCTCATCGCATTCGGCTGAAGCCTGGCAAGAGGCACCTCGAGCGCCCTCATAATGTCATAGAGCTCCTCCGAAATGGAAAACCGTAGCCCACCTTTGAGGTGGGCCTCATAAACGGTGATGAAGCCGTCCGGAGGGTAAAGTGCCCTATCATGCGGCTCTGGAATCATCATGGCTATAGACTCAGGGATTTGGTATTGAGCTCGAATCTTCGTGAGCTGGCCAAGCGTCACTGTGGAAGCAATGTCTCTCACTCCAGGCGCCATGAAAGCCGAAGAACAAAGGAGAAGACGAAATTCGAACGAAGAAGAGAACGAAAAGCAGGCGCGAAGATGAAACATTAGGGCAAAAAGGCGTTTAAATAAGCCTTGGAATGCAAAAAGGCGTACTCATTACCCTCGCCACGCGTCGACCAGCCATTCGCCTCAGAAGCCTGGTGATCTCTCCTTCCCAAGGCGCCTGATAGCGCGTCACATCAGCCGGATACGGCATTTAATGCTCCAGCAGGGAAGCGAAACGGCGGCCCAGAAGAGGTCCGGGGATGACCTCCCGTCAAGCTCAACGCAGTACTCGCCACTAGGACACACGCTCTCGGACGATCGACTCCTCCAGCAGGCTAGCGACTTCATGCCAAACGACTGAGAACTTCGAGTCCTTTGGCATGGGGGGCTATGTTGGGCCCCAAGTAAGAAGCCCAAGGACCGAGAACTCTGGAAGTCCAGCCGAGTCTCAGAATTGCCCAGGCGGTCAGGAAAAGGCTCCCGGACTTTCAAAGAAGATCCTCCAGGGACGGCCGCCTCTTAAAAGTCCACAAGCTCACCAGGTGCCCCTCTCAGGGACGAGGACTGCTCATTCAAGCCCGGGAATGCTAGCTAGGCAACTTCGTCGATTCCCAACAAACCTGCAATCACTGCTAGTCGCCGTCTTAACAGGGCACGCCTAGTCAAATTAAGACTGTCATTCAGACCCTGCACACGCAGGCCTACCAGCGGCGCTAGCCGCGTGCCTTACCGCGCACGTCAGCAGCATTAAAGGGAGTCGGTGGACCAGCTCCTCAACCTCCAGATGGACGCCACGTGTCTCCTCCCCAACTGCCTGGCTTCTCCTATAAATACTCAGCAAGGTCCCTCTCAAAAGGGACTTCGACCGGACACTCTCTCCCCAAGACTAACTCCACAAAAAAGAGTAAAAGACTTCCAGCGAGCATAGTTTTCCAGAAGAGAAACACGACACAAGAGGCAGGGAAGGGATTAACCCTCACAACTGTACTTTGTAAAGACTTCAACCCAAATAGTGAAGCACTTTCAAGGCCCTGAGCCTCGTTGTTTTTCCTCCCCATTCAAGAGGAGGTTTTCCACGTAAAAAATCCGGTCTCAATCTTCATCTCGTGTCCAACACCTCAAATGCTTGTGTTGCTCGGAAACCACTTATCCGACTGGACGCCGTGGATCCAACACCCCTCATCAACGAGGATCCCTCTGAGAATCTCGCGGAACCAGAACGCAACATATATAAAATTTATTTTATAAACATAGAAGTATAACATTTGCCAAATTTGAACAAAATATTTAAATTATATATAACAGAAGTTTGATTTAATATTCAATCAATTTTGTTTGTATTTTTTCCTTTTAAAGAGGAATTACCTGAATTTTTTTAGAGTTTAACCTTGTGAATGACATCTCTTTTACATTTTGGAAGCTACATTCAATTGTATGATGTTTTCTTTAAGTTAATGGAACTTATTATTTATGCATCATTAATTTAAAAATACTAATCAATTGTTAATTTGAAATATAATTGTTATTCGCTAATGGTCACTTCTAAGAAACCAGTAGGCCTAAAGTTTTAAACTGTTAAGTGAAGACCTAAGAATGGCCTTCACTAATGCCTTCATTTCAGTTTTAAACTGACGTGAATGCCCTTTTCGGCTTTAAGCATGGATCAATTAAAGGTCCACTTTATGCTATGTGTAGAGAAATAATTATAAGAAAATAGAGGATTAGGAAACTAAACTCATGACCAATTAATCAACGTAGCTCTAATACCATGTTAAAAAAATGAACTGATCTAAAAGTTTAAGCTGCTAAATGATGGTCTAAGAATTGTTTGATACTCTAAAGGTCACAATGGATCTATTGGCAACTAATCATATTTGTAAACAGATTGAATAATATTATGTTTAGAATCAACTTGTGTATTTGATAAACTTAAAGTTGTGGTTGAGCTGAACTCATTAATTTATTGAATTAAGCTGAAAATGATAAGAACTCAAAATTCTAACTGAGTTTGTGTTATTTAAAAGTCCTAGTCATGTTTCGATTAATTGGTCCATTGTTGATGACTATTAATAAATATCAAACTTGGAAATGGAAATGTTTATAACATTTATAATGAATAAAATTTTCAGGAAGACTTTGGAATCGAAAAATAGATAAAGAAAAGAAAAACTGGAAAAATAGAAAGCAATTTTCTCAATTGAACAATCCCCTACTTTTTCCTGGTTTTCAGTATCTTTAAATTTCATTGAGTTGGTAGTTGTGCAATATCTTGGTAAAATACAGTTGCCATTACCATGTTCATTGTTTCATCCTAGTTCTCCTTGAATTCAATTCTTCTGTTTTCATGCATTTTGACTTGGATCAAAGCTCGGCATGCTAATTCAAGAGGAACAATTGCACCTGAATGCTGCTATGCCCCTACACCCCATGTATCCTTTATGCCTTAGTTCGCTTTGCACTTCTAAGTATTATGGAGGAACTGCGAGTCTTGGGGGTTGATCTGGCGAAACTTTTGTAATGCAAAAAATTGCCCTGTGACTTTCTTGTTTCACGTTCTTGCTAGTACTTGGTAGCTACAAGTATGTGAAATTAGTATGAGCCATTTCATTGTCAACCATTTCTTTTCCTTCTGCAGGGAATTAAGCCTGCGTCCTTGGCTAAAGTGATGCATCCTGGTGTTAGAGCTTTCATAGAGAAGTGTATTGCTAATGTGTCCGAGAGGTTGTCTGCAAAAGAGCTCTTGATGGATCCTTTTCTCTTATTGGACGAGGATCATGAAAGCCTTGGTCGTTCTTTACAATTCAATCCCCACACTTCAGGTATTATTTAGGTAATTGATAATATTTAAAATCCTTTATTGTACTTATCCTTACTTTGGCAAAGCAATTGCAGAAGGTGTGAATCGGTCTGATATAAGATCAGGGGATCCTCAGCCTGGACTTGTCAGAGACTTCATGGTGCAGGGTGAAAGGAAAGATGTAAACACTATATCTATAAATCTGAGGATAGCAGACTCTACGGGTTATTATTTCCTTCTTTCTGAATTTACTCTCATATTCTTCTCCAAGAGGTGTGCAATTATAATGATTTGTAGAAATTTTGTTTGCATTGACCCAGGTCATATTCGCAATATCCATTTTCCATTTGCTATAGAGGCTGATACATCAATTGCTGTTGCTAGTGAAATGGTTCACGAGTTGGATCTGACGGACCAGGATGTCACAACCATTGCTGAAATGATTGATTCTGAAATTCGGTCACATATTCCAGATTGGTTGCCTAGAGAATCATCTTCTGATGAATCTGTTATGGATAGCCACCCCTTGGAAAATAGAGATGAAAACTTTCCATCCATGAAATCATCAGCCCTTTCATCTGGAAGTTTTGTCCTTGAACAGCTGTCTTCTGGACGCAATGTTTGGTCAGACTCTCCGATGACACTTACTGGACATTCTCCAGTCAAGCCTATCCACTTCAGCTCACCTCATGCTCATTCAATGGCCCCTCAGGGCCATTTGACTGAAGACAATGATCAGGTCCCTGGAATCCCTGTAGATGGAGATAATTCAAACTCGGTCTCTTTGGATGAGCAGCTGGAGGATGAAATTGTTCAAGAGGATGAACATGCAACAATGGGAGACATCTTAACCGAAGAGAATGGGCAATCACTGGATGGAGCTGCTTCGTTTGAACAGTTGAAGGATGAGTCTGAATGGGAAGGCCCTCTTAGCACGAAGGAAGCTATTGTATCTGTGATTTCTGGAAGTGGTGAGTGTAAAATAACTGATAGAGATCTGCATGAAGGCAGGGAGATGGATAATCTAAGAGGAAGTTTGGCACTCAGCGGCTCTGAATCTGAAGAATTTAGAGTTATCGCAGACAAACTTGAGCACTTGTTGGTCGAACAGCAGCAGGAGCTGAGTGAACTAAAAGGAAAGCACGAATCGGCTCTAGCAGAACTCTTAAAGGAAATTCTCCCTGAAACCCGCCTGAGTTTGTTCAATCTAAGTGGCCTGAAAATTCCTGATTATAGAATGCATTTTGGGATGCATCTGTGTTGTGGGCATTCTGCAGAGTCAGAGTCACATCGACAATCCAGCCCAGCTCTGAATGATGGCTTAGGTAATTCTTCTACTGCACAAACGAAGAGTGATTCACAGCATCCCATGATCACTTCAGATGTTCCAGTGGGTCCAGAAATCTTGCAAGATGTGGGCAAAATTGGAAAGCAGGGATCAGAAGGTGAAAACCCTGCTACTCGACCAGTCTTCAGGGACAGGTTAAATATGATGAAAAGGGACAAGAAACCGGATATGGGGATTGCTATTATTTTGAAAGATGATTCGGAGAAGTCTTAGCAGAGGGGACTGTTTAAGGACCAAGCCCTAACTCTCCGATGTGGCATATCTTCCATAAAGCATGACGTGCTGCTGAGACAAGAGTTGCTGAACACAGTTCTGGATGTAAGGCTGGTCCAAAATCATATTATACTTACCTCTTTCTTGAATGTTATTGTCATTGTTGGTACATCTACAATTTGTGAAATGTATACCAAACTACCTGTACATAGGACTTTTCCTTGTAGACTCTATGATGAGTTTTCTCCCGGGTTGCATTTCTCCATTTAGATTTTGATCTAAAAGTTCAGTTTTTAAGGGCAGTGTTTGCGCCTTTGGATGAGTCAAAGAGTTTGGTTTATTGGTTGTCCAATACAATTCATCTGTGTAAACGAAGAATGCATGGGTAATATCCTACACTGGGGGAAAGCCCATTTGAATATTTGCTGTGATCTACCCTGGTGTTTCTTTCTTAGTTCGCTGTTTTATTATGTATCGTTCACCATTGAATTGAATAATTTTTGCCTTGTGTGGAAATGTGCTGCAACCTATTTTTTGTGTGTTTGATCGTGGAAGAGCACTACAAATTGTTGCTGTTATACTGAACAGGTTTCTTGTTTATAAATGAAACTTTAGCACAGTGGTAAAGTTCTCCTTAGTGAGCTAATAGTCATATATTCGAGCAGGGAAAATAGCATCTAATTGTAAGATTGTATATAATAAAACTAAGTAATCCGACTCTTTCTTAAACCGTATGTTCATGCGAGTTCCATCCAATGAACCCTTCAGATTTCCTTTTTTTAGAGGATGTGCCCTGCTGTTCTTTGTTTTCTGCTGGGTATGAAAATGTTTTTAAGAATAATAGAAGAACTTTTATCATTAAAGAAAATATAACATTTTAACGTACCAAAAAGAAAGACAAAAGTAATGATAAACACTCAAAAAATATACAATTTTAAGGAATGTAATGTCATAAATGTCATAGTTTTGGATATACTTGAATTGAGTGTCCAAATTTTGAAAGATTAAAAGGTAAAGCTACGACCACACTAGAGAATGATTATGAGGAGGAGAGTAGTAATTAAAGATCTTCTAAAGAACATGAAATCAACCATATGGTATTTAAAGTTTCTATCATCGGTTATGATAAAAATATTAGTGATTAACCTAAATATTTTGAATCCTTCGAAGATGAGTCCAATAATGAATTTAAAGACTTTCAAAACGGTATTCAACGGGTTTTTTCTGAGAGTGCTTAAAAATTAAGCGAATAAACTAGTCACTTAATCATAAATTATTTAAATTTAAAAAAGAAAAAGTAGTTGTGAAAACTAAATTAGACCTTACTAGTATCAAATATCAAGAACTTGTGATTTTAAATAAGTCTCTACATGACAAAATCAAGTCCCTTAAAATAGGCCTTAAAAATGCAAAAAATAATCTAAAAAAATTTTCAAATGGAATTTAAAAATTTGATTACATATTGGGTTTAGGAAAGGCAACTGTAAATAAAAAGGGTCTTGGAGTTTTCTGAAATTTTATCAAAAGAAGATATTAACTCAAAAACTATTTTCGTTCTAACCACCTCTATCCCTAACCTCATGTTTGGTTCAATAGAATTATAATTCTATTCCCGACTAATTCCTCCGAGAATTATAATTTCCTTATTTGGTTGGTAAATTAGTTAAAAATAAATAGTTCTAGAAAATATTTATTCCCACAAATGTGGGAATAGCTATTCTCACTATTCCCTATTATTGTTATTATTACTAATACATATTATTATTATTATGTCTTATTACTAATACATATTATTATCATTATATTTTTATTATTATTATTAATACATATTATTATTATTATTATTATTACTAATACATATTATTATTATTATTATTATTATTATAATTATTCCAATTTTATTCCTTATACTATTTTACAAACCAAATAATGAAATACTAATTTTCACATTATTATATTCTAACAATCAAATATGAGAATAACAATTCTAACTCTATTTCCATTCCATTCTATTCCCTGTGAATAACTATTCTATTCCTATATTATTCTATTCCAACAATTAAACGTACCGTAAGAAAAATATTATTATATCCACCACTATCAAATTGGGGTTACAACCATTGAATAAGCTAAATATACCCTTGGTCAAATGAAACCTAACAAAATAACTAAGAAATCTACTAATAAAGCCCAAGCCGGTCATAACACATGTTTGAAAGCAAGAAAGAATATTTTTAGAAATTAAATTAAGAGTCAATCTAAAAATTGGTCATATTCATTGCCGTTGTTATACAGCTAATGTCATGGATCGCCTTCCTTCTACTTAATATTTGTGAATACTTAACATAATGATATGCCACATTACATATAAATCTAGATAATAAATAATCATTATCCACATGATTCATATAATTGCCACATCATAAGTGACTCAAACACTATACAAATAAAATATAATGTCAGACTCTTCAAATATTCTTATTAGGAACAAAATTCATTACAATAAAATCACATAAAAGTATAAATAATAACCATAATAACAAATTGAGAAGTATAACAAATGAGTAATATCAAAGTCACGTTCATTTCATTACAAGATCAATCACATGATTTCATACATCCACTACAATTTCATCAAAATATATAAATATATAAACTTAAACCACTCTTGTCTTTACTCATCATTTGGTACCAATTTCTGATCTTCATCTGAAGAGTAAGAAAAATAGTAATAGAGTGAATCAAATACTCAATAAGGTACATATAAGTAATGATATACACATTTATACTTAAAATAAATATATATTAAAGGAATAGGAATCGTTTAAAAACATGTGTGAACTTTTATCTTATTCAACATTTCATTTTTTATTAATCTTAATTGCCCTTTGTCTTTATATCATTTATCTTTAGAGATTAGGGCTAATAGATTTTACCAACTAACGGAATGATTAATTGAGAAAAGGATTGTGTATACATCTATACAATTTAAGACCAGACCCTCCTATATAGCACTCAGAGATGGGCGGTATTCTTTTAATCTAATATATGGGGCCATAACTTATGCTGCCAAAAGTTACCCCACAGTAAGGGACAGTTCTCGAGTTTTCATTATAATATCCTAAGGTATGTTAGGAAATATCACTCGATTAAAATGATTAACTAGTTTAATTTTTTAATTCATTTTTTGAAATTTCATATGAAAGCTTTTACCTTATTTTTAATACTTTTTTCTTAATTTTTTTCACTTTGAAAGAAGATACTTATCATTCTTAGAATTTGTAAAGTTTTCATATAAACTTTCCATAATATCAAAACATATGACCATAAAATGCGATAATTAATAATAAATCGTAAATCGTAATAGAAATTAATGCATTGACCGGTTTAATAACTTAATTTTAAAATTTTACATATGTTAAAAATTTAGATTTAACATGTGATATATTTGATTAATTCGATTGTCAATTCGGTAGTTAGTCCGAGACTAGCTTGGGTTGATTTCTTCAATCAAATTTTAGCACAATTACTTAATGACTCTACTGGTCGGTTCAATGGTTGATCCATATGAATTTTTACTATTAATTTTCATCACTTGTAAACCGGTTTGATGAACCTATTCAATGGTTCAAGGCATATCTATTAGTTGAGAATTTCAGCATATGTTGGCTGGTTTATCTTACTGGTTTAAGGCTCGGTTCAAGGCCAGTTTGAGGCATATTTTTACCGGTTAATACTTTAACATTACTTTATAATATTTTGGTTAATTTGGGTGCAGTTCAATTGGTTTGGGAACCATAACTGGGCCAGTTCAGTAACCACAATTCAAGCATCAACATGGATGCTGTTAGTCGATTATGGCACAATTTAGGGGTCAAGTTCAGTGATCAATTCAAAGTATTTTTGGTAGCCGGTTTATAGGTTGACAGTTCAACTTAATACTTGATAACTTGGTCGGGTTGGTTGCTGGTTTAACTGGTTCAAGGTTGGTTCAGTCCATTTTCCTAGGTTGCCAGATTTAGCATCAAGATGCTGGGGCTGGTTTTGGTATTGTTTAAAGGCCCAGTTCAGTAATCAATTTAAATGGTTTTAGGTGGCTGGTTTACTAGTGGATAGATTAGTCTTAATACATGATACTTTAGCTAGACCGGTTTGTGGGTTTAAGGTTCGATTTGGTCACTTTTTTTCAAACTACTAATTTTAGCATTTGCATGGATGCAAATGGGCTGAATCTATTTTGTTGATTTTATGATCAATTCGAGGCTGGTCTTGATTGGTTCGGGGAGTCTTCTTACAACTAGGAGACTTAGTATTATGAATTTGTCTGATTTATGGCCGGTTCAAGTTGATATTTCATCCTGTTCGGGTCAAAATTATAGCTAAAAATTCAGCATCAGCATTTACTGATGCAGCTAATTTCTGTCTTTATTTTGGTGACTGGTTCATGATCGATTCGGAGCTAATTTTTATAGGGTGACACTTTAACATCACCACATGGTACTTAAGTCAAGATGGTTGCTGGTTCAGCCAATTTTTGCACGATTTATAGGCTAAAATTTCAATTATCGTCATGATTACTAAAGTTAGTCTAGTTACTGATGTTAGGCTCCGTTCAGGGACCGGTTTAGCCAATTTTCATGAGCCAAATTTTCACAGCATCACTAAGAGGCTTAACTTATTGGTCACCAAATTTGAGCCAGTTTGGAGACTATTTGGTATCCAATTTAGCCCATCTATAGTAGCTAGTTTAGCTACTGATTTTGACTTCAGAATTTTAGTCGGATATATCTCATGTTAAAATGATGATATGACAAAAAATATTAGGCAATTTAAGTATTAGAATAGTAATACTTAAGAGAATTAATAATAAATAGCAACAATTGAAGAGAAGATTTTGAATACACTTGCCAAAATATTCAGCTGAAGTCCTCTTATTGCCTTCGATTCTACCTCTTAATTTCCCTTCCTTTTCTTTCTGTCTTTCCCTCTTTTTCCTTCGGTTTTCTTCCCTTCTCTTCTTCCTTTATTCTCTTATGAGTCTCTTATACAATTTAGAAGCATGGGGCTGATTCATCAAAGCCTTGCTAAAACTCCCGCATCCTTCTTCCTAAACCAGTCAGTTGTCCATAATCAGCTTGATGATTCATGCTGATTTTTCTAGTTTGTTTCCTTAAGATTTTGCCTAGTGATAAGTTGTGATTGGTTGCTAGATTATTGGTGACACAAGCTACTTATACTTCCTGAGGTGTGAGGCTATTTTGCTGTAGTTTGGAGCTACTGTCGTGGAGAGCTGATCGCTGTTGTGTTGCAGCTTCTCTCCCCTTTTGTTAAGCTACCTGATTGTGTGTTGTGGGCTGCAGAAGTAAGCACTAGTGAACTGCTTTATTTTGTTCCAAATTTTGGTTAAGTGTCGTGTGGTTTTTCTCTCTAACTGCTCACCCATATTCACTATTGATATTCCACCTTTTCTATTGAAAGTTTCTGCTACCATGTGCATTTTTGTGCTACTGAATTTAGCTTATATTTGGGGTTGCCTGAGTGATGTGGTATGCTGCCGTGTGTGTTTGATGCTGAAGTATATTGAAGTTTACTTAATTATTTTAATTTATACTATATTTAATCAGCTGAGCTAAATTCAGCTATTAATCGGGTAAAAATTTGGTGGCCGGGCTATCTTTTTGTTAGCCAAAATTAATTTGGATGCTTATCGATTGAGAATTTAGCATCTAAGCTAGCTTTTTGTTATCTCAAAATAAATTCGGTTGATAACCCGTTGAAACCTTAGTGGACAAGTTGTCCTTTTATTAATCGTAATTAGATCGAATGCTGATTGAATCCATTGGATAATTTTTCGTATTACCATTGGGTCCAAAGGTGGATCTTTGACTTTCGAATTTATAATGTAATCAATATAATAAATCTTAGTTTTTACCAAAATCTTTAAACCTGTGAAAATTTTTAAATCAATATATTTTAATTTTAGTAGTTTCGGGATATTAGACTTTTCAATCTAAATTTTCTCTTCGTCCTTTGATCTTAATTTCACTTTTGTTTAATTAATTATAATTTGTTTGATTAGAAAATCTCAAGCCTTACAATCCTCCCCTCATAAAAATTTCATTCTCGAAATTTATATACTTTTGCTCTGACCTTTATCTTTAAGTAAATGGTAAGCTTTTTCTCAAATTAATTCTTATATTTCCATAATAGTTTCTTAACTGAAAGATTTTTTTAAAAATATTATAGATGGAGGAGTCATCTAAATCCCCAAAATGAGGTTTTCAAAATTCCAAATTGAATCTCAATATAAAGAAAATTCTCATCGATTAATAATAGTTTTAACTTGAGTACATAGATATCATAATCGTTCATCAATTCCGAGCAAAATCAGTTAATAATTCATTTACCTAACTTATTGAAAATTTTGAATAGCCCAATGATTTTTTTTTGACTCGATTCATCATTTATTCTCTAAACTCAAGATTCTTTTCCTCGAAGAAATTGTTGGAGGAATATGGTTGTCTTCATCATCTTTCATCTAATCTTTCCTTGACTAACTAACGGCTTATTTTTCTGTCTAAATAAAAACCTCAAAAGGATTCATCCCATAATTTGACTGCTAGCCATGTTTGCAAAGGGATTCGGTGAATGGTAATGTACTCATCCCAATTACCCTTCTTCTTTTAACATCAATGTCCTTAATTTAAGTTCAATTTATACTTCCTATACCAGATTCCAAATCAAATCTTATATCCCAATACTATAACCCACAGGTTTTTACTGCGTTACTCTGATTAACCCTTTATTTATAACATAATATTTATAAAAAAAAAATCTTAAGGATATTGATATCACTAAGGTGAAATCCATTACCTTTAGTAGGAAACACAAATGAAGCCATAAACTCTAAATATATACTGGTTAAGGTTCTATCTTTCTCCATTGTAGTTTCAATTCCAACAATCCATAGAGAACTTTATTATACATCCCAAAGTACTGAAACATTTCATGGTGAGACACTTAGCAGGTACTGCCTTGATTTAATATGTTATTCCTAAAAGTAGTATTAATTATAACATAACCTCAATAACAATTTCAAGTTACCGATTAGAAGATAATTTTGGTTAATCATTTCTTTTCAAAAATATCCTTGAATTCCCACATAGCTAAAGAATCTTTTATAATCAAAATATTTTTTTGATATGGTCACGTACACCAAATAACTTAGCACTCATTCTCATCAACTCTTGATTGACTCAATTTCGTCATAATTGAAGTTTGTAATTTAAACTATAAATTAGATTATTTTTATTAATCAACCTATATCAACTCTTTAACCAAATCACCCACTTAATATCACCTCAACGTTCTGTATGTCACAAAACTTTTGATCACATTTATTGATCCAAATCGAACAATTAGGGTACATAATATTTATAACCAAAGAATCCCATAAGTATTATTATAACTAATACAAGGTCTAATCCTTGAAATAACAGATAAGCCACAAAGGAAGGTCTAGACTCTAAATCCCCAAATAATACATATATCAAAATGTTAAAATTTAAAAATTTATCTTCCACCACATTTTGTGTTACCTCTGTATTTTGTATAGTAACCATTAACACCTTACTCGAAATAGTGGCTTCTTCACTTGTCTGGCTTTTCTACAATTCTATCAGTAAAAATATTCAAAATTTTAATTAGATCAAAATATATTGACAACTATTTATCCTAAGGCCACCACCGAAGTCAACAACAAATTCTTCAGTCCATAGCTAACTAGCCCTAACTTTGTCTTAATAGTCCAATCTAGGTTAATTTAACCTAAATTTCTACAAAAGATCAATCAATCCTAAAGTTTATCTTTCTTTGATGCCACCTGTCATGGATCGCCTTCTTTCTATATAATATCCATGAATACTTAATATATTGATATGCCATATTATATATAAATCTAGATAATAAATAATCATTATCCACAGGATCCAGATAAGTGCTCATCATAAGTTGCTCTAACACTATACGAATAAAATATAGTGTTGGACTCTCTAGAGATACTTACTAGGAATCAAATTTATTATCATAAAATTTTGCGAAAGTATAAATAATAACCATAATAACAAATTATAGAAGCATAACAAATGAATAATACCAAAGTTACATTCATTTCATTGCAAGATCAATTATATGATTTCATACATCCACTATAATTTCATCAAAATACATAAATACATAAGTTTGAACCATTCTTATCTTTACTCCTACTCATCCAATGCCAACTTGTGATAGTCATCTGAAAGGTTAAAAAAATAGTAAGAGAGTGAACTAAAATGTTTAGTAAAGTACATATAAGCAAAGATATGCACATTTATACTTAAAAGAAATATACATATTAGAGAAATAGGAATCGTTTAAAAACATGAATTTTTGTCTTCTTTAACTTTTTTAATTAATTTTAATTGTTATTTGTCTTTATATTATTTATCTTTAGGGATTAGGGCTAGTAGGTCTTACTAACTAACGGAGCAGTCAATCGAGAAAATAATTGTGTATACTTTCACACAATTTAGAACCCTTCTATTCAGCACTCAGAGGTAGGCAGTATACTTTTAACCCAATATACGGGATCATAATTTATTTCTTGAGTTTTCACCATAATATCCTAAGGTATGCCAGGAGGTATCATCCGCTAAAAATGATTCCTTAGTCAAATTTTTAACTCATTTTTTAAAACTTCATATGGAAGTTTTTACCTTGTTTTTAATACTTTTTCCTTAATTTTTTTACTTGAAAAGAAAATACTTATCATTCTCAGAACTTGCAAAACTTCCATATAAACTTTTCATAATATCAAAAAATACGACCATAAAATGCGATAATTAATAATGAATCGTAAATCGTAACAGAAATCAATACATTAACCGGTTTAGTATCTTAACTTTAAAATTTTATATATGTTAAAAATTCAGATTTAACATGTGATATATTCAACTGATTCAGTTACCAGTTCAATAGTTGGTCTAGGGCTAGCTTGGGTTGATTTTTTCAATTTAATTTTAACACAAATACTTAAGGATTCGGCAATCAGTTTATGGCCGATTTAATGGTCGGTTTAGGGGTTGGTTGATACGAATTTTTACTATTAATTTCTATCACTTGTAAACCAATTTGAAGAACCGATTAAATGGTTCAAGGCATATCCATTAGTTGAAAATTTCAGCATATGTTGGCCGGATTATCTTGCTAGTTTAAGGCTCAGTTCAGGGCCGGTTCGAGGCATATTTTTACCGGTTGATATTTTAACATTACCTCATAATATCTCTATTAATTTGGGTGCCAGTTCAACTAGTTTGGAAATCGTAACTGGGCCTGTTCAGTAGCCACAATTCCAGCATCAACATGGATATTATTTGTCGATTTTGGCACTATTGAGAGCTCGGTTCAGTAATCAATTCAAAGTATTTTTGGTAGCCGGTTATAGGATGACAGTTCAACTTTGTACTTGATGACTAGGCCAGGTTGGCTACTAGTTCCACCAGTTCAAGGCTGGTTTAGTCCATTTTCTTAGGTCATTAGACTCAACATCAGCAAGGATGTTGGGGCTGATTTTGGTGCTATTTAAGGGCACGATTCAATAACCAATTTAAATGATTTTGGGTAGCTGGTTCACTGGTAGATAGATTAGCCTTAATACATGATACTTTGGTTGGGCTGGTTGTTGGTTTAAATTCCAATTCGGTCATTGTTGCCTAAACTACTAATTTCAACATCAACTTGGTTGCAAAGGGGCCAGATCTATTTTGTTAATTTTATGTTAATTCAAGGCCGATTCTTAACCCATTTGGGAGTCTTTTTACGGCTAAAAGGCTCAGTATTACACATTTGTCTAGTCTATGGCCGGTGCAAGTTGATATTCCAACCGATTTAGGTCAAAGTTATAAATGAAAATTCAGCATTAGCATTTACTGGTGGCAGCCGATTTTGCCTCTATTTTGGTGATCGGTTCCTAACTGATTCAAGGATAATTTTTACAATGTGACACCTTAACATTACCATAAGGTACTTAAGTCAAGATGGCTACCGGTTCAGCTAATTTGGTGCCCGGTTCATAGGCTGCAATTTTAGTTTTCAGCATGATTGATGAAGTTAATCCAGTTGCTGATATAAGGCCCAATTCAGGGACTTGTTCAACCCATTTTTCATCTACATATATACATATATATATATATAATTAAATACAGCACTACAGAAATATATATATATATATATATCCATAAATATACACATATATATACACAAGCTCATATGCCAACACACCACACACACCAATCTCACCCACGGCCCAACTCCTGGCCCACTAAAACACACACACACACACACAGAGCTAAGCCCACGGCCCAGCTTCTGCTGAACGCAGCTCATGCTGCCCTCCATCAAAACACTCAACCAGAACCCAGCACACGGCCCATCTCACACACACACAGCACTCAGACAAGCACCCCCAATTCCTTCAATTTACACCTACGTACACAGAACACACACAGCCACTGCTTCACATGTGCACATCAACACATACCCAAACATATATACCTGCACCCACAAATGCGTATACTGTATTTCGTATAAATTACAGAACCAACGATTTGCGCAATTCCAACCGGCAAAGTACGATGCTCTGCTTCCTTACCATTTGAGCCGGCCACGAAAAACAGAGTGAGAGGCTCTGCTCTCTCACTCAACTTCAGCCGGTTACAAAAATAGAGTAACAACTCTGCTCCCTCTCATCAATTTCCCAAAGAGCTCATCCCATGCCCATTTACTCCACGAAATAGTGGAATTAGAGGAAGCGAGAGAGAGGCAGATTCGAATAAACTTCGAATCCAGGAGCACACAGCCAACAATACCAACGAAGAAGGAAGGATTTATGAGAAATCAGTTTCAAATTGAGTAGAATGACAATAGAGGGTTCACTTGCAAATTTTGAGAGGAACGACAGTAGAGGAAAATCACTTGCCTGATGAACATGGCTCGGCTTCGGCTTCAATTCGGCTTCAGATTTGGGAATCGGCTTCAAATCTTGGAAAACGGCTTCAGCAGCACGACGGCGACACTTCCTCCGACGACTACGGCTCCAGACGATGACGACTCCGGCACAGGAAGCTTCGACTGCAGATGCTCAGACGACCCACGACCACAAATTATACATCCACAATTTGGCCGCCCGATTTAATGAGAAGGACGAATCGGTAGAAATCGAAGAGGAAATTAAGAGGGAGATGGAGATGCGAAACGGGAGGAAGAGAGTGAGAGACGGATCAAGAGAGACAGATAGACAGGAGAGAAAAAGAGAAACAGAGAGGGGAGATCGGGGAGACGAGGGAAAGAGAGGGAGAGAGAGAGAGAGACGAGGGAGGCGAGAGGGAAGTGGGGGAACATAATGGCAGAGAGGAAGTTCGAGAAGATGGTGATGGGGTGGCGTGGGGGATTTGTTTATTATTATTATTATTATTATTATGTAAAACATATATATATATATATATATATATTACTATTCCCATAAATATATATATATATATTTTTATTTCCTTCTAATATACGTAATAAATTTAATTTCACCCCATTTAAATTTCAATTTCATTTATAAAAATATTCGCCCATTACACGAGCTGCTTGTGCTTGTTGAGGTGTGAGGTTGTTGTGCTGCAGTTTAGAGCTACTGTCATGGAGAGCTGATGGTTGCCGTGTTGCAGCTTCTCTCCCCTTATGTTAAGCTACCCGGTTTTGTGTGCTATGGGTTGTTGAAGTAAGCAGCCATGAGCTGCTTTATTTTGCTCCAAATTTTGGCCAAGTGTTGTGTGGTTTCCCCCTCTAACTACTCACCCATATTTGCTACTGATATTTCACCTTTTCTACTGAAAATTGATGCTACCGTGTGCATTCTTGTGCTGCTGAATTCAACTTATATTTGGGGCTGCCCGAGTGATGAGGCATGTTGCCGTGTGTTTGAGGTCATGAAGTATATTGAATTTTACTTAATCATTTAGATTTGTACTATATTTAATCAGTCGAGTTAGCTTTGGTTATTAATCGAGTAAAAATTTAATGGCCGGGCTATT
Organism: Nepenthes gracilis; assembly: GCA_033239525.1. NCBI lineage: Eukaryota > Viridiplantae > Streptophyta > Magnoliopsida > Caryophyllales > Nepenthaceae > Nepenthes > Nepenthes gracilis. The sequence goes on from BSYO01000040.1 coordinate 4,441,200, forward strand.
TTTTTATCAATCAAAATTAATTTGGTTGCTTATCGGTTGAGAATTTACCATTCGAGTTAGCTTTTTATTATCCCAAAATCAATTCGGTTGATAACCAATTAGAACTTCGATGGTCGAGTTGTCTTTTTATTTACCGTAATTAGATTGGTTGCTAATCGGGTTAATTGGATGATTTTTCATGTTACCATTGAGTCTCATGGTGGATCTCTGATTTCCAAATTTATAACATAATCAAAATAATAAATCTTAATTTTTATTGAAATCTTTAAACCTATGAAAGTTTTTAAATCCATATATTTTAATTTTAATAGTTTTAAAATGTCAGACTATTCAATTTAAATTTTGTATGCATCCTTTGGCATTGATTTCTCTTTTATTTAATTAATTATGATTTATTTGATCAGAAAATTTCAAACCTTATAGTTAATTTGTAGAATGATCACAAATAAAGTACAAATATTAAAAGTCTTGTCAATTGCATCAAACATCTAAGTAAGTCATAAAATTGACTAAGAAAGTTAATATAGGAAAAAAGACGGGGATTAGAAAGAGCAAACTTAGAAACTGAAAAGAAAATTTTACTTGTTATATTACTTATATAGTGTTAAAAGCTTAAAATCTATAAATATATTCTATTCTTAGGTAAGGACAAATTAATAATTTTTGGTTTATGGAGCTTTATGAAGTGTTATATGCGGATGGCTTGAGATCTAATCTCCTAAATATATGTTAATTTTGTGATAAAAATATCGAGCTTAGATTTTTTTTTTTCAAAATAAATGTTGTATTTATGAAACAAATGGATCACTTGTGTTAGAAGGTAAGAAAACTCTTGATAATCTCTGTGGCATTATCCCTGGACTAGTTATAGGGTGCTATCCTACAAAGATTGACGAAACTAAACTCTAGCATCAGCACATCGTCACCTTAACTTCAAGTGTTTGGCTTAATCCCAAAGATTAATAGTGTTAATGGACCATCGAAACTAACAAATATCAAAAATCATGTGTGTCGTCCATATCAACTTTGCAAATAAATTTAATTGAGTCACCCTATGATAGCTAATATTCACACATCGTCTTTCCTTAAATTAATTCGTATGTATTTTATGGGATCATCTATGACAGAGAATCTAGGATACAAGTGGTATATCTTAGTAATTATTGATGATTATTTAAAATACTCCTGGATTGAACTAATGCATGAGAAATTTAATACATTTAAAATTGTAAAAATTCTTTTCAAAAAGTTAACAAATGAAATAGTACTCCCGATTATCCGAATTAGAAGTGATCATGAAAAAGAATTTAAGAACTCTAATTTTGACAATTTTGGTGATGAAGGAATCAAACACAAATTTTCTACTCCTATAACACCCAAACAAAATAGAGTAGTTGAAACAAAAAATAGAGTTATCTAAGAAATGGTTGGGATAATGCTGCATGTAGCCATACATTTTTTGGGCGAGGTAGGAAACACTAGTTGCCACACCATTAATAGAGTTTACTTAAGACCCAAAATAAGTGAGACTCTATGTGAACTTTAAAAAGAAAAGAGAGCCAATGTTAAATATTTTTGTACTAATGTTATACTCTATGGAATAGGAAAAACTTATAAAATTTAACTCAAAACAACGATGAATGAATTTTCTTAGAATATTTTTAATCCAATAGATCCTATAGAATGTACAACCTCCGTACTCTTATAGTGATGGAATCCATCAGTGTTGTTGTTAAGGACATTTCAAATGAGCAATATGTGGAGAGTGAATAATTGGAAGAAGAAGTAGCAAAAACAAACCCTATCCTAAAACAATTGTTACGGTAAGTTCCAATGAGGCTTAGGACATCACTATACGTAGGGAACCCTAATCTAAATTCAAATTAAATCACCGTAAAAACTATATTATAGGCAATCAAAGTGATGGAGTACAACTACACTTATGAGTTCTGAATCAACTCACTTTCATGTTCTACATTTTTGTTGTTGTTCCAAAAATGGTTGAAGAGGTTTTGAATGATGACCGCTAGATAAATGCTATGCATGAAGAACTAAATTAATTTATTGGAAACAATGTGTGGATTTTGATCCCCAAACCTAAAAATACAAATGTCAATGGTACCAAGTGGATTGTTGAAAATAAATTAAATTATAATAGTAATATAACTAGAAATAAAGTTTGTCTAGTTTCCTAAGGTTATGCTCAAAATGAAGGTATAGATTTTGATGAAACTTTTGCTCTTCTAACTTATCTTGAATCTACAGAAATTCTAATATCGATTTCCAATGTAATTATTCAAGAGGAATTTTATGTTGAGTAACCAAAAAGATTTATTAATTCCTTATTACCCGATCATGTGTACAAATCAAGAAAGGCTTGTATGGTTTTAAGAAACTTCCTAGAGTATGGTATGAGTGTCTCCCCTCCTACCTTAGTGACCATATCTTTACTAAAGGTAGTGTAGACAAAATACTATTTGTCAAAGTTATGGATAAATACATAATTGTAACTCAAGTTTATGTGGATTAGAATTACCATTGGACAAATAGTTGGGGATTAGAGTTGCCCTGCTGCAAACCCTCCTGAAACCGGGAATTGTTGCTGCTAAACTGCTAAGATTGTTGTAGTTCTTGAGCCATGTGTCAGTGGTATTCAAGCTGCCAACATCATTAGAACGATTGGATTGATATAATTGATATTAGTGAAGCCAGATGCTTCTCAAGGGACATCTGGGTCCTATGGAATGGAGAAGTCATAAGCATTGCGGTCTTGACAATTGTCGCCCAACTGATTCACCTCCTCATCAGAGACAACAATGGTCATCGTAAATGGATCTCATCAATTATCTACACAAGTTTTGAATTACATATAAGCAGAAAGTTTTGGATGAATATGGAGGTTCTTGCCAACTCCTTTAGTCTCTTATGACGTGCCATTGGTGACTTTAATCTCATCTTGACCCCAAAAGAAAAGCAGGGTAGGAACCTGCTAGCATGAGTAGTTGTATTCAGTTTGAGAATTGGATGGAGGGTTGTGGGCACACCAGTCTTGGCTACTATGGCTCTTATTAGGTTTTGGTCACTTCCTTAAAAATACAACAATAAACAAATAGTTATCGGAAGGTCGCACGATATTCATGCGAGAATTACAGTGTAAAATGCAACAATAAACAAATAGTTATCAAATGTCGCACGATATTCGTGCGAGAATTATAGTGTAATTAATGCAGATATCATGAACATTCCAAATTAAAAATATTTGATTTTCTTTGATTAGAGAATATTTTATTTTATTTGAATATGATTTTATTTAAAAGATTTTATTTGAAAGATTTTATTTGAGATATTTTATTTGGTGAGTTTTTATTTTATTTTTATCTTAGAAAAGTGTGTCATATTTTTTTTTTAATTTTGAAATATCGTTAGTTGGGCAATTATATTTATTTTCTAATTAACCTAGGATGAAAATTCTCTATATAATAATTCTAACTCTAATATTGAATGTATGATTGATGAGTTGAATAAAATTTGAGTGTATTATTATATTTCTTGCACTCATGAGTTTGATTGTTGACGTTTGACGGAGGATTCAAGTTTTGTTCCGCTGCGTCGGGTTATATGTATTTGGGTCGAACCCCAATAGCTCTATTCTCACTTGGTGGAACATGATATCCCTCCTGGGGTCTGTTCCTATGAGACTAGATAAAACACTGGCCAACTAAGATTATAAATACAAATTCTTACTCATGCGATTCTAATGTATGCAGTGCAAGCTCATACCCTACCTAAAGGAATGTGAGATACCCTTAATAGTATAAACAGAAACTTCCTCTTGGGTGAGAGGAAGACCCATCTAGTAAAGTCAGATGACATTTTCCTTCCTAGAAATATGGGTGGATTGTGCTTAAGGTGAGCATGGGATAACAACATTGCTCTATTGCGCAAGAAAGGATGAGAGCTCCTCTATGAACTAAAACAGCTATCGACCCAAGTTTTTGGAGCAAAATATCTCCATAAGATCAACTTCATGACTGCTAAAGGATCATCCGGTTCCTCTAGCACATGTAGGAGCCTATTAAGAACTAAAGAGGTTATCAACAACGGGTTCAAGTGGTCCTTAGGTGTTAGTCATCTTGTATATTGGCATATTCTATAACCGTGTGGGAGCGTTCGTCATCTGCGACATCATTTTTGCATGGTGAAGCTTCATCAATTTCATGTCTAAAGGTCGTACGCATCACATCTTCAGCGTTCCCACCTCCCTATCCTTTGTTCCATCCTCTCTCGGGAGCTGCGCTCGATGGGCGCCCGAGGCTCCAACAAGGCACCCTTCTCGGCGTGCGCTCAGCTCCACCATTGAGGCACGCCCGAGGCACCATTGCGCGAGGCACCACATAGGAATGTTTTCCAAAAGTGTGCACTCGATAAGTGCGCTCGAGGCACCACATAGGTGCGTTTTCTAAAATCGGGGCACTCGATGAGCGCCCAATCCACACTCGAGCGCCAGTGCACGAAACTCCTAAACCCTATCCTGCTCCCACCGCACGCTCGAGTGGTGTGGCCCTTTTGTTCCTAACGGCTCTTTTATTTTTTCAACCTTTTGGGCTCCTTTATATAGAAGAGCCTTTTTTCTTTGATGCTCGAGCGACGCGGCCCTTTTGTTCCTAATGGCTCTTTTATTTTTTCAACATTTTGGGCTCCTTTATATAGAAGAGCCTTTCTTCTTCATTTCTAGGGTTTTTGAAACAAAAAGATTGAGATACAAAAACAAGGCTACATCTATTACTCATTACCATGAACAACGATTTTGTGCCAACTGGAGAAAGTTTCACCATTTATGTGTTAGCTTGCCAAAGCTTTCTCTTCCTCTTAACTATTTGAATACACCTTCTTCCTTGCCTACAATCCCTTGTGAGTAAGGTGGGAGGCGTGAAAACTGAGCTCCAATAGTTCAAGAGGGAAGATTGACGTGAAGACAAGAAGGTGTCTGATTCTGTTACTGCAGGCAAATCTAAGGAGTTCCTTGATAGGGATCACGAGACGGAAGTAAGTCGATTAGGTTAGCGCGTCATTACCACCTATTCTGTAAGTTTATTTTTATAGTGCATATCTTTCTTTGCCGTTGAAACCCGGAATAATTTTTTCGATAGCCACAGTTATTAAGTTTTTCCTTCATCACAAAAAATTATAATTCTTATTATTTATTATTGCTTTAATTTTTATACAATTGTATTAATATTGATGCTAGTATTATCCATATCATCTAGATCTAAAATTCTTTATGTGTATTGAATTTTTATATTTGTACTCATTCCAAAAAATTATTAAGGGGTCAAAACTTTTGTGTGATTTGGGACGAATAGTCCTTTTCATTAGGTATCAGAGACTTACTCCAATCCACGACCCCGATCTAGATGCATACAAGTCAGTCGCTGTCCATTCCTCCCTACTTTGATGGGAGCAATTACGCATACTAGAAAGTATATTTGAGAGTATTTCTTAAATCTATGGATAAGCGTGCCTGGGTTAGTACTCAAATTGGATGGACTCCACCCAAAACCACTTTAAATGATGAACCAAAAGTTTTATCTTTGTGGACTACAGAAGAACTTGATACATGTAATTGGAACAGTAAGAGGCTACATGCAATCTTTATAGGCTGTATTCCCTGAAGAATTTAAATGTGTTTCTATGTGTGAGATATCGAAAAAATCTTTGGATATTCTTAAGATTATCCACGAAGGAACTAAATTTGTTAAAAATTTAAAATTGTAAATGCTCACTACTAAGTTTGTTTGAAAAATTTTACGATCTTTACCTGAACGTTTTAAATCAAAAGTCACCACTATCGAAGAAAGTAAAGATCTAGATAAATTAAAAATCGAAGAACTCGTTGGATCTCTTCAAACATCTGAACACACTCTTCCTTAATCAAAATGAAACAAATCAATTGCCTTGAAAACTGTGAAGGAAGAGAGAAATCGTCACTTAGGACGAAGTGTCATGTAGTGATGAGGATTTTTTCATATTTGTCAAAAATTTTAAAACTTTTTAAAAATAAGAACAACAAACGAACCTCCAAAGGAAATGATTTGTCTCATACTTAGCCTAAGAAAGAGAAAAGAAAAATAAAGACTCCAAAAAAAAGAAACCCCAAGGTATTCAATGCCATGAATGCCACGACTTTGGTTATATCCATACCGAGTGTCCTAATTTCAAGTGTCAGAAAGAAAAAGCTTTAAATGTGTCTCTAACGGATGATGAAGATGATGAAAATCACGATGAAAAATCCTCCGAATATGATGAAGTAAATTATATGGTATTCAAGATATCAATTATTAGTGGTGATGAAGCCACTAGTGTACTAACTGAATAATTAGATTCTTCCCATAAAGAATCTGATAACGAATTTGATGGGTTTCAAGAAATATATGGTAAACTACTTAGAAAAAGTTTAAAAGTAAAGAAAAGAAAAAAAGCCTTAAACAGTAAACTCATCGAATTGGGAAACGAAAAAGCAGAAGTCATGACAAAATTAAATAGTACCACTATTGCTCATCATGATCTGAAAATAAAAAAACAGCTCCTTAATCACTAAAATTAAATCCCTAATAATGGAGCTTGAAAACACTAAGAACGATATGAAAAAAATTCTTAAGTGGAACCAAAAAGTTGATCACATGTTTAGAATTAGGAAAGCTGTTGAAAATAAAAAGGGTTTGAGGTATGTTGAGAAAATCTCCCAATACAGCCCACAATCTAAAACTATCTTTATTCCCACCACAAAAATTTCACACAAAAATATTAACACAGTTATCACTAAGTCGGTACCTCAACGTGTAGAAAAAAGATTTGGCTCAAATCCTTTACCTAATCTAAATAGCTAAAATGTCATGAACAAACCCATTAAAACTCACCGGTCAATTAAAACAAACACCTATTTCAACCAAAGCTCGAGAAACTCTTCTTCCATACCTAAGTTTGTGCCCACTTATCATGCATGTGAAAAAATTGATCATATTCGTCCCCGTTACTATACCATGAATCTTTTTTATAACAAAAAATGAGAAATAAAAATGAACAAACATGTTAATCACATTTAACAATTGAATGAACAAGTAAAAATGTTGAATCAGAAAGTGAATTCGGGAAAAAAATATAGGTTAAGAAAAGTGAGCAGAAAAACTCTTCTAAAACTTATTCATGTAATATTGCTCACATTACCTTAAAAACCCAAAATCAATTTCTCTGGTATTTGGATAGTGGATACTCTAGACACATGTGTGGAAATAAAGCCATGTTCTCATTGTTGTCAGATCATCCTGATGGGATAGTTATCTTTGGTGATGGTGCTATAGCTCCTATTCTTGGACGAGGTCTGATATGTATTGCTGGCATCTCAAAACCTTATGATGTCTTGTATTTATCGGGGTTAAAATTCAACCTCTTGAGTATTAGCCAATTCTGTGATGAAAACTTTGAAGTCCAATTTTTTCAGGATACATGCTACATCTACGACACAAATGGCTCGATTGTCTTAGAGGGCAAGAGAACTCTTGATAATCTTTATGGTATTGAGCCAAAACTACATTCTAAAATGCAATCCTGCTAAAATTGATTCAACAGAATTGTGGTATCAACGTCTTAACCACTTAAATTTTAAAATTCTGTCCAAAATTTTGAAGAAAAGTTACGTTGAAGGGCTTCCCAAATTACCAAATATCAAACATCATATGTGTGGCCCCTGTCAACTAGAAAAACAAATTAGAATGAGTCACTTATCTCTTAGTAACATTCACACATCGCGTCCCCTTAAACTGATTCATATGGATCTTATGACCTTTTAGAACTTAAAGTTTAGGGGGTAAAAATTATATTTTAGTGGTTGTCGATAATTACTTTAGATATTCTTTGATAGACAATATCCGAGAAAAGTCAGATAGTGACCATGGAAAGGAATTCAAAATTTTCAGTTTTTAAAATTTTTGTAATGAAGAAGGAATTCATTATGAATTCTCATCCCTCATCACCCCTCAACAAAATGTTATTGTGGAACGAAAAAATCGGGTTATTGAAGAAATGGCTAGAATTATGATACAATACAAGAATATTTCCATGTACTTTTAGGGAGAGACAGCGAGCACGACTTGTCACATAATCAATCGGGTCTACCTAAGACTCGAAATAGAAACAACTCCGTGTGAACTTTAGTGAGGAAAGAAACCAAACTTAAGTATTTTTATATCTTTGGTAGTCAATACTTTATTTTAGAGGATAGGAAAAATTTAGGCAAGTTTGACTCAAAAAGTGATGAAGGGATATTCTTGGATTATTTTCTAACTAGTTAAGCCTATCGAGTTTACAATTTTTGCACTCAAACCGTTATAGAATCCATTAATATTGTTGTGAATGATATCCCTAATGAACAAACCAAGACCCGTGAGTGCTCAGATAAAGAGGATGATCAAGTTGAACTGTCACCTAATTTAGCATTTGTTGATATTCCACAAGCAACTTCTAATGTCATTCTTATAAAAGAACCTTCTACCAAGGTAAAGTTAAATCATTTAAATGACCTCATGTTAGGTGATTTGAGCGAAAGTATGAGACTACGCCATCATACTCTAAACTTGCTCGCCTATCCCTGTTATTTTCTCATATTGAACCCAAAATGGTTCAAGAGGTCCTATCCAATGAGTGCTGGGCAAATGCCACGCATGAGGAATTAAATCAATCTGTTAGAAATAACGTATGATCCTTTGTTCTCCGACCTACACATACAAACGTTATCAAGACCAAATGGATCTTCAAAAACAAAACCAAAGAAAATGAAAATATCACCCGTAATAAAGCTTGACTAGTTTCTTAAGGATATACACAGGTGGAGGGCATCGATTATGATGAAACTTTTGCTCTTGTGGCTCGTCTCAAATCTATCCGTATCCTTCTATCGGTTGCTTATACCATGAGATTTAAATTATATCAAATGGATGTTAAAAGTGTCTTCCTCAATAGTCTCATTCAAGAGGAAGTCTATGTAGAGCAACTAAAGAGATTTGTGAATCCTACCTTTTCAGACCATATGTACAAACTGAAAAAGGCCCTACACGGACTTAAGCAAACTCTCAGAGTTTGATACGATCGTCTCACCTTATACCTTAGTGATCATGGTTTTGTTTGGAACAGTATTGATAAAACTTTATTTGTCAAAATGATTGAAAAATGTATATTAGCAGCCCAAGTTTATGTTGATGATATTATCTTTGGTGCTACCATTGACTCCCATGCTCATTCTTTTGCCAACTATATGGCCTCGGAATTCGAAATGAGTATGGTCAGAAAACTTACATACTTTCTCGATTTACAAATTCGGCAACTTTCTCATAGTAGTTTTATCTCTCAAGCAAAATATGTCAATGATCTTGTAAAATGTTTCAATCTTGACAATTCCAAACATATCTTGTCACCCTTGAGCACCACATCAAAACTGGATCGTGATCTTGTAGAAAAGCATCGATCCAACTCTCTATAAAAGTATGATTGGCAGCCTCTTGTACCTAACCGCTAGTCGACCCGATATCAATCGATCCTAAAAAAGTCCCATTTAAGTGTTGTTAAGCGTATCCTTTGCTACATCAGTGGGACTTCCGATATGAGATTTTCTTCTCTAACAACTCCAATTTCACCTTGGCTGGATATTCCAATGCCGATTGGGTTGGAAATGTTGATGATCGTAAAAGTACCTTCGATGGATGTTTCTATGTCGACTCTAAGTTGGTGGTTTGGATGAGTAAGAAACAAAATTTCATCTCTTTGTCTACTGTAGAAGCCAAATATATTGCCATAGAAAACTGTTGTACGCAACTCCTGTGGATGAAACAAATACTTCTTGATTATGGTATTATCCAGGATACTATGACCATTTATTGTGACAATACTAGCGTTATTAATATTTTAAAAAATTTTTGTTCAACACTTACGAACCAAACATATTGATATTCTGTATCATTTTATTCGTGAGCTTATGGAAACTTGAGTTACCTCTCTTGAATATACTCCGACTGATACTCAATTGGCCAACATCTTTACTAAACCCTTGGATAGTGTGCGTTTTAAATTTTTGAGAATGGGCATCAGTGTGTGTTCGCTTTTCGAGAAATAATTTTTATCTTTTAAAAAAATAAAAAAATGCCGGTCTTCTCTCTCTCTCTCGTCGTTTTCTTTTCTTAAATAACAAACCACAAAAAAAACCAAAAAAAACGCAAGCCCTCTCTCTCTCTCTCTCTCTCTCGTCGTTTTCTTTTCTTAAATAACAAACCACAAAAAAAAAAAAAAACAAAACAAAACAAAAAAAAGGAGAAACAAAAAGGAACACCAAAAGGCCAAAAAATAAACCCACATCCATCCCGGCTTTCTCTCTCTCTCGTCGTCTTCCTCTCTCAAATCCCTTCTAGAACAAACCCTCCCACCGCTCTCTCTCTCTCTCTCTCGGGTCGTTTGCCGTTTTCTTCTTTTTCACACCCTCTCCGTCCTTCCATCCTGTCGATCAGCCTCCCCTCTTGTCGCTCTGGGCCGTACTCCCGGCAATGTCTCCTCTCTCCCTGTTGCTTTTTTGCTCCTCGTTAATGGTGTTCACCGACAACCCCATTCTCTGCTGGCTGTCCCTCTCTTTGGTATCTCAGTTCCGTTTGCTGGCTTTTGTGTGCCTGTGGGCTGTACTGGTTTCGTTGCCGGTACGCAAACCTGGGTCTCTCGGGTGAGAGTTATGTACCCTCACCCACTGGTTCTGTTTGCTCTACGTCTCACAGTTGTGAGCCAGCTTTCGGCGTGGTGGCACGTCTGCTTGTTGTTTGCTCTAGGCCTTGCCTAGTTGTCGGCTTGCTGCCGCATCCTTTGCATGTGGTGGGCTGCGACCTTATGCCCGTGATGAGTGTCGACAGTGGCTCATGCTTTTGTGTTTTTTCCTTTTTTCCCTATACCAATGTGTTTGTGTTTTCTTGCTTGTGTCTCTTCAGATGTCGATCCTGCAGAAAACACTTTCCAAGAAATCTTTTGGTAGGCGCTCCCGTCCGAGCAAACAATTTGACCCCGACCATTTCCTTAGTGATGCCGTGGCGTCGCTGTTTACCTCCTGGATGTCCCAACGGAAACTGTCCCTTGAGTGGAAAGTTGTCCTTGCTCTCCTTGACCTCGCCATCTCGTTGTTGTTCACTGACCGACACTGGTGGCCCTTCCTCATTAATTTGATTGCTTCAATTCCCCTTCTTATTTATGAATTTTACTTTAATATTCATGATTTTTCCTATGACGCCTTCTCTACCTTTGTGAGGGGAGTTACCTCTGGATCACCCCAGACGTGCTCTTTGCCTCTTTGGGCATCCCTTGTGTTGCTCATCCTGACAATCTCTTTCAAGCTCGATCTATACTTCTCCCTAATAATGTCGCATCCTTCCTTCATGGATCTCCCATCTCTTGGAATGAGCGTGCTTTTAAAACCAAGCTCTTTAGTCCTCAGCGTTTGGTTGTGAGTCAGATTGTGTCAATGAATCTATTTTTGATTTCTCATTTCTCCTCCATTCCCTTCGATAAAACCCTTTTTCTTTTCACTCTTCTCAATGGACGGTTGATTGACAAACCATCCCACTTGTGTATTCACATGCTCGCCCACTTTATCTCAAAAAAGGATGATAACCTCTCGCATGGTTGTCTCATTCAGCGTCTTCTTGTTGCCTTAGGTGTTCAGTGTCCGGACCTTCCCCACGCATCTCTTGATCGACCTATTTCTCGTTCCACTTTCGAGCAGAGTTGCTCTCACACTCGTCGGCCTTCCCCCTCCTCCGATGATTTTCTCAATGACTTTGGTCCTGCGGCTCCCCCCTATCCAGATACAGCTGGGCTGTCTCCTCTAGGCCCTTGCATCTCTCTCGCTTTACTACATCTACCTCATTGCGTACCTTGGGCCTTCTCTCTCGCACCTCTCAGTAGTTGGCTTGCCTGTCCAGCTCCCATGAGCAGCTAGCATCCCAACTTGAGCAACTGGCGGAGACTCAGGCTCAGTTCCGGTCCGAGATCCTTGAGCATCTTGACTCTCGGCTTTCTACGCAAGTGGATCAGTTCTTTTCTCCTGTGGCGGCAGCTCCTCCTTCGTCTTTTCTTGGCGGTCCCTTTGGCGATCTCTCTGAGCGACGCCCCTTCGTCATTCGTGACAAAAATGGGGACTAGTAGTGTGAGGGGAAGTTTCCTTCTATGAGGAGAGTTTCTGTTATTCTTGTGAGGGGGAGATGTTTTCCATTTTCTTCTATGTTTCTCATTGTTTTTGTTTTCTATTTACTTATATAATTATAGTTGCTTTTTTTTTTTTTTACTACTATTTCTCATTATTGTTGTGGTTGAGCACTGTTGGTGCCTTAGTCGCTGCTGTTACGTGTATCTACGAATATTCTGCTTTATTTCTGTAATAACCATGATTGTAGGCACCACAGCTTTCTTTGGCCCACAATAGTTTGGCAGTGTCTTATATACTTTATTGCGTTATGCTTTGTGTTAAATGTATTTTGGTGTCGATTTTTATATACACGGGTTCTACTCGGTGGTGTCTGAACCTGTGCTTATCATATATTTTTGTTTCTTATTTTTTTAGGATTTTGTCACGGAATTGCCAAAGTGGGAGATTGTTAGTCGTCTTATTTATTGGCATATGTCATGACTACATGGAAGCGTTCGTCATCTATGACATCATTCTTGCCTGGTGGAGCTTCATCGGTTTTATAAATGAAGGTTGTATGCGTCACATCCTCAGCGTTCCCGCCTCCCTATCCTCCGTTCCATCCTTCCCTCGGAGTTGGCCCCGAGGCACCAACAAGGCACACTTCTCGGGAGCGTGCGCCCACTGTGCGCTCGAGGCACCACCGAGGCACGTTTTCTAGAAGCGTGCACTCGATGAACGCTCGAGGCACCACATGGGCGTATTTTCCAGAAGCGTGCGCTCGATGAGCTCGAAGCGCCACATAGGTGTGTTTTCCAAAATCAAGGCACTCAATGTGCGCCCGATCTGTGCTCAAGCGCCAGGGCACGAAACTCTCGAAACCTATCTTGCGCCCGCCGAGTGCTTGAGCGGTGCGACCCTTTTATTCCTAACGACTCTTTTATTTTTTCAACCTTTTGGGCTCCTTTATATAGAAGGGCCTTTCTTCTTCATCTCTAGGGTTTTTGAAACAAAAAGATTGAGATACAAAAAAAGAAGGCTACGTCCATTACTCATTACAACGAACTACGATTTTGTGCCAACTGGAGAAAGTTTCACTGTTTATATGTGCTAGCTTGCCAAAGCTTTCTCTTCTTCTTAACTATTCGAATATACCTTCTTCCTTACCTACAATCCCTTGTGAGTAAAGTGGGAGGCGTGGAAATTGAGCTCTAATAATTCGAGATGGAAGTTTGACGTAAAGACAGAAAAATGTCTAGTTCTATTGTTACAGGCAAATCCAATGAGTTTTTTGGTAGGGATTACAAGACGGGAGTAAGTCGGTTAGGTTAATGCGTCGTTACTACCCGATCTGTAAGTTCATTTTCATAGTGCATATCTTTCCCAACTGTTGAAATCCGGAGGATTTTTCTCGATAGTCGTGGTTGTTAAGTTTTTCCTTCATCACCAAAAATGTCTTTCTTATTATTTATTATTTCTTTAATTTTTATACAATTGCATTAATATTGATGCTAGTATTATCCATATCATCTAGATCTAAAATTCTTTACGTGTATTAAATTTTTATATTTGTACTTCTTTCGAAAAATTATTAAAGGGTCGGAACTTTTGTGTGATTTGGAATGAATAGTCCTTTTCATTAGGTAATGGCAAAACTGTAAAGTTTTGGCTTGTCTGGTGGGTTGGGGATTGGCCACCACTGTACTATGCCCAAAGCAGGATCCCGGAGGAAGATTTGAAACCGAATTGAATGATCTTGCTCTACTAGACGACCAGTGGAGATGGGATAGAATGAGATGTACTTGGGACAAGGTGAGTACTTTGCTCCGAAAGGAGCACAGTTCACCCCTTCTCTGATTAGGATGATCGACTAGTGTGGAGTAAAACCTCTAGGCAATCCAAGGTAAGCAACGCTTCGGAATTGCTTCAACCCGAAACCAGTTAGGACGCTAAATGTAGATCAGTGTGGAAGCTCCAGTTTCTCCCCAAACTGAGGGACCTTAACTGGTCTTCCCTAAAAATAGGCTAGTCACCAACAATGAGTGGAGGATCAAAGGCAAGTCTGACTCTGAGCTTTGCTTCTAGTGCCAGCAAATTTGAAAGGCCATCCATGTCCTTAGAGACTGTGACAAGGCCAAGTAGTTACAAAATGCAGAAGGAAGGCAATCTACCGAAGGAGTCGTTATCGCCATTAAAGCTCCACGCCAAGAAAGAAAGCCATCCCAACAGAGCGTAAGAATTAAACCTTCCTACCCAAGGAAGGTCGCCTAACATCTTACCTATAAAAGCCTATGGAGACCTCACTCCAGGGGACGCTTTTAACCTCAGGCATAAACACTTCTAATATTAGCATTTAACTTCATCGTCAAGTTCTCTCTCTCTATGGCAAAGCTCTCATGCTTTCGGTGAACAACCCTCTCTGTCACTACATTCCTCGTGAATACAGTGCCAGAAGCCAGCATTTCTTTTGTGTCATGGAAAGTCTCTCATGACGATAGCAAAACCCCAACCACAAACGCTCTCTGGGTTTCTTGTTATTTTTTCTTTTTGCCCCAACTTTCTTATTCTTCAAAGGTTGTTTACTGATTTGAGCGTCGAAATATTTTTGAGGGGATAACATCCAGTTGGCATCTGACCTCTTGTTTGTTGTAGTGGTGTGCAGGATCCACACTCGGTGAACGGAGCCAAATTCAACGATCGACTTGACCTGAACTTGTTCGAAATTTAGATCCATAAAGTATCAGTTAAGTTATAAAAAATATATATAAAAGATAATTTTAAAATGATTTTTTATAAAAATAAATTTTTAAATATTTTTTTAAACAAATATAGCTTAAATCACTGCTAAATATGAACATTTTAAAAAAGGTTGATCTAATAATTCAAATAGAAAACATTAAACCAAATAAAAAATTAGGATAACTGAACTACTCGATTTGATTTTTCTTCATGTTTTGGTTAAATTTTAGGTTGCATATTTTGAATTTAACAACTAACCGAACTGATTATATATATGACTTATTTTTGGTTAAATTTCATGTTAAATTTTTTTGTTTTATATACATGACTTATTTCATTATTAGTAGAAATATTTTACTTGATAAATGACTATACTTTTATTGATATAATTAATTGATTGAGTGAATAAAAATTCACAAGCCATTTGAAATAGAGAAATATGAGTATTTATGATTGTATATAATTTATATTATTGATAATTGGTTGCTAAATTATTATTTAAAAATGTAATTTATACATTAATATATTATATGTGTATTTTAAAATTATAAATTTGATATGTTATATTTTTATAATTTAGTGAAAATATTTTAATGTTTAAAACTAATTAATTGATGCATTTAAATCTATCAATCGATTAACCATTTAACCATTTAAATTAATTCAATTATATTTTAATTTTATTAAAATAATTTGACCAATTCAAGTCAATAAAGAGATTAACAATTTAAATAATTAAACCATAAACGCATCAACTGCTGAAGGAAAGAAATTTGTTTTACATTTTTTGGTATAAAAAAAGTAGATGTACACAAAAGAGAGAAGGAAATTCAAAGCTTATTGGCTTGGTTTTTGTTACGAAGTTTTAGTGGCTCTTAAGTCTCTCTTGATATGTAAGGGCCTTTTTAGAAGCGAACCCTTGGAAACTCAAAAGCGCAACTCATATAAACCCTTGAAAAGCCCCATCCTCATCTCCCTCTCCAGGGAGTTACCAATCACCAACAGCAATGAATGGAGCGAACCGCCTCTCTTTCCTTCTTCGACTAAACTCTATTTTCTCAACTGGGCGCCCCAGAGCGCATTGGTTGTGCAATCAGGTAATTCAATTCTCAAGCTTTTTTCAATCTCCTTCTGCATCTTTTCCTGAACAACTGCACATTTACAATTTGTTCAATACCCATCAAAAGTTGTTCTTTTCGTCAAAACCAATGCCTATGGTGAAACTCAGATTGCCGAGTGATTGGTCTAAAGACATTCAGAAGGAAATAGAAAAATTAAACCCGAATCTGGCCCATGAAATTTCCATCTATATTTTGAGGAAATTAGATAGAGACCACAAAAGGCATTGGATTTCTTCAACTGGGTATGTAGCAGAAAGGGGTTTAAACCCAATTCTTTGCTCTATAGTTCACTGCTTAGAATCTTGGTTGGCAAAGATTGGATGAAGCAGTTTTGGGTCACCATAAGGGAGATGAAAGAAAAGGGGTTTTATGTAGACGAGGAGACATATTTGACAATTCTTGGGCTTCTAAAGAAAGAGAGAATGGCTAGCGATGTGGCAGCACTGACCCATTTTTACAATAGGATGATTCAAGAGAATGCTATGAATGATGCTGTCAGGAACGCTGTTGAAGTGATATTGGGGCCACACTGGAGTCAGGGACCTGAAAATAAGTTGGCGGAACTTAAACTACCGATGTCGGAAAATTTTCTTTTGAGGACATTTAAGGAACTTCGGCGGCAACCATTGAAAGCTTTGGAATGTTTCCGATGGGTTGGCAAGAATCTGGGCTATAAACATAATTCTGTGACATACAATGGGATTGCCAGGGTTTTAGCTCAACGTGATTCCATTAGAGAGTTTTGGAGTGTGGTGATGGAAATGAGAACTCAGGGTCATGAGATGGATATTGACACCTACATAAAGATCTCAAGGAATTTCCAAAAGTGTAGGATCATGAAAGATGCTGTGGAGCTTTATGAGTTTATGATGGATGGACCATTTGAGCCATCAGATCAGGACTGCATCTTGCTCTTAAAGACCATCTCAGTTGACCCGGATCTGGATTTGGTATTTAGGGTCGTGAAGAAGTATGAGGCAGCAGGCCACACCCTCTCTAAGGCAGTTTATGATGGGATTCATAGATCTTTGACAAGCATTGGGAGATTTGATGAGGCACAAAAGATTGTGGAGGCCATGGAGAATTTGGGCTATGAGCCTGACAACATTACCTATAGCCAGGTGGTCTTTGGCCTTTGTAAGGCTAGTAGATTTGATGAAGCATGTTCCGTGCTGGATGAGATGGAAGCGTGTGGATGTCTTCCTGATATCAAGACGTGGACCATTTTGATCAAAGGGCATTGTGCTGCTAATCAGATAGAGAAGGCATTGTCATGTTTTGCAAAGATGATGGGAAAAAACTTGGATGCTGATGCTGATCTATTGGACGTCTTGATTAATGGTTTTCTTACTCAGAAGAAGTTACATGGTGCCTACACATTGCTTGTTGAGATGGTGGATAAGTCTCGTCTAAGACCCTGGCAGGCTACTTATAAACTCCTGATTGAGAGGCTGCTGGAAGTCCGTCGACTTCAAGAAGCCCTCAACCTTCTTCATATGATGAAGAAACACAATTACCCACCTTTTGCAGAGCCTTTTGTTCAATATATTTCAAAGTATGGAACTGTGGAAGATGCCAGGGAGTTCCTAAATGCATTGAGCGTCAGAGAGTATGCCTCCAGTGCGGCCTACCTTCATGTGCTCAGATCCTTCTTTAATGAAGGACGGCATTCTGAGGCAACTGATCTGTTTTACAAGAGCCCTCCTCATATCCGTACCCACAAGGAGATTGGTAACCTCTTTGGCTCTACAAAAAACCACAGAACCCCAGCTTGATAACGTTTTTAAGCCCCTACATCGCATTCAAATTCTTCAACATCTGAAGCTTGGAGGTGCACTATAAAAGCGGTCTTCTGATTTGGAGTCACTTTGCAAGTCAACTTAAGATATCAAATTGGATTATTTTTGGGCTGTGATTCCAGGGCAGTCCCAGAAGGGTTCAAGGATGTTGATTCCTTAGCTGGGCTCTGAGAAAGAGGGCTTCTTCTTCCTGAGCAGTGCACTGTCAATCCATCTCAATTGTTACTTGAGGCAGGAGCGACGGCCAATGAGCAACTATGCACTGGAGTAGATTTTTCAGAAAGGACTGAGAGGGATTGGCAGCATTTCTGCTTGTGCTACCAGTGGTATTCTTGAGAAATTGATGGCTCGCCTGCTTACTAGTCTTTACATAGCAACACAATTTTACTATTGCTATCTTAAGGCGTTTTAGTTTTGTATTTGCAGGATGTGGGTCGATTGTCTTTTGGAATAAAAATGATATCATGGGACTGCATTCTGGAGTTGAAAGGTGTAAGTTGCTTTTCTTGTGGGGATTAACGTTGTATTACAATCTAGCAAATCATGAAATAGTTGAACAAGCAATCTTTTAATGCAGATTTCCTTCTCTCCAACTTTTCAATGTGTATGCTGATTCTCAGGTAATTAATTTGTGTTCTGTATGGTTCCTTCTGTCACTGCTTTCCTAGTGGTGTCTATTCCTTTTGCTTCTCCTTAGTGCCTTGTTCTGCCTGGATCATGATGCTTGGCTGCTTGGTATATGGAAAGGTTCTCTCCTCCCCCCCCCCCTTCTTGCTGTTGATTTTTGGTGAATTTTGAAAAAGCACTTTATGTGCTAACAAGATAGTACAATCAAGTTTCGCACAGAAAAATATAGCCCCGATATATAATAAATATCCAATACACGTAAAGGATATTTAGTCAGATCTTGCCAACGATACTCACAATCATGCACGCCGTAAAAAATAATGTAAGCGATATAAAGACACGATTTTTGGTGAAGAAGGAAAACTCGATACCGGTGTCGAGAAAAAACCTCTCAAAGTCGAAGAAATGCGCTATGAAAATCAACTTACGGATCGGGTGGTAGCAGCCTTTGCCTGCGACTTACTCCCTCGTGATCCTTACCAAGGAACTCATTGGATTTGCCCATGATGAACTGGAACACCTTTCGATTTTCACGTCGATCTTCCCTCTTTGACCACTGAATTGCCGAACACGATCGGATCTCCTTCTTCACGAACCAACGTCTCCAACGAAGGTAGAAGGTAGTGTTTCAATGGTTAAAGTAAGGTGATGAGAAAACTTATTTGAACATGAAGATCAATCTTGTAACTTTAGTTTTTCTTAAGAGGAGTAATATCAATGGAGCACCAGGGACTTTCTTCTCAAAAAAGGCACAGCAATAAACTCTCCATAGTCTTTTTTTCACTAGTTAGGGTTCCAAAATATAAGTCGGGTATTTATAGAGGGCTTCAAAATTTCATTTAAAAAACTTGCTCATTGCACCGGGTATCGAGCGGGTATCGAGCGCTCGGCGAGCGGGTTACATTCTGGATTTTGGGCTCGAACGGGTATGGAGCGCCAGGAGGGCGCGGAGGCTTCGGACGGGCTCAAGCGACTGGAGGTCGGAACGGACAGAACGGACTGTAACTCAACAACCCACAACCCGACATCGATACAATAATACATATGGTCACGGAATATGCCAATTAGATAAATGTCTCTAACAAATTCAAACACCAAACAACTTAATGCCCCTAAAAGCTTAAATTGTATAATTAAAGGTTGAAGAATATTACTATGATACGCCCCTCAAATGAATTCCCTTTCTGCCTGAAGTGTCGATTAAGCGTAGTCCTACTCACCTTGTGCTGGAATAACTTTATCGACAAATGAAGGTTTGTCATAATCAAACTGATGATCAATTGATCTAGTCCGCTATGATACAATGTCAATGAACTAAATAAATTTAAAAGCTTAAGTTGTTAGGTATCCCAAGAATGGTGTTATGCTAGAACACCATGGGCCGCCGTATTGTCATGAAGTCATCTTGTTACATGTTGAATGTCTTATTCTGAATCCTGAATCAGATGGGTAACAAACCAAAGAAGATTACACTAAGAGCTCTTTAGTTTACCTACTGAGGAGGAACATCTTGATAGTAAGCACTGGAGCGTCGGGTATAGTAATCTTATCTCACATTGTAGAGGTTTTTATCTGTGATTTTGTTCTATAACTTCTAAGTGATAATAGTGTAACCTTGTCGTTAATCCATATATTATCCTTGGTGTTTGAGAATCTACCAAAATATAAAGAAGTTATATTTAAGTCACGACTTACTTTGGCCCGGACTTCGTTGGCTATTAGTTGAGCTTTGTTGTTTGTTAAACAATCACAATTTTACTAGTGTTGGAAATATTTACATTAATTTTTTGGTTATAAGAGTTAGTTTTCTTTTGAAAAGAAGTCCGATCAGAAGGATACATATTCAATACTTGATTCACATCCTAGATAGAGTTAACTTAAAGTTCCCAGAAATAGAAATATGTGAATTATAGTCAGGAAAATAACTAGAAAATATTGAACACCAAATATATGTGGCACACCAATACCTATTTCATTCCAATGATATTCCAAACATCAGCAACAAAGCAGGAACTTATTACATAATTGTGACTCTCGATGGCATTATTTATGAGTCAGTTTGCCTGCCAAAGGCTACGCAGGTAAGCACGCTGCTGCCTTTTCTTAGTAGTTCTGGTATTTGTATGCCTCAAAGTCCTCCCGCTTTTCCCGGAAGCAACCATGATCCCCTACAGCTTCAACCCTTTCAGCAACAACCTCCAAGTTCTCCCTACTGTGGCCAGCAAATTGATCGTACTTGACGGCCTCAACCTTCTCACGGACCACCTCGGCAGGGTGGTGATGGTGGTGGTGGTGACTCAACCCCATTCCAGGGCTGGTCGTGGTGTTCATCTCACTGCTCTTGTAGTATTCCTGGTCTGTGTACTGGAATGCCATTTTTCCTTTCCTTCAGCTGTTTGTGTCTTGTTTAATTTGCTATGCACTCTGCCAATGCTGCGGGCTACACTGTCTTCTTATAGGCACGGCAGGTGGCATATTCTTTGTTGATATTCCATCCCAATATCGCCGCATCCGATTCCATTTTTCTTTGGCATTTCTTTGAACACTTTGGACGGAATTGAATTTCCTCGTTCTTGTTGAACATCATCTACAAGGGAAAGAGTTTGATTCCACTCTCTTTTAGCGATTAAGTTTTGCCGTCACTTCGTAAAATTGGAGCCTTGCTCGGGTTACTTAACCTCAGCTATAATGACTGTTTTCCAGGTAAATATCGATCTCTAATCACGAATCCAACATCTCAAGTAGTCGTTATCAAATAATATAACTTGTGTGCAAGTTGAGTTTAATTCCTCGTCGTGTTAAGATACATATCTTTGCTTTGTTCACCATTCAAAAATCTCCAGGACTATAAAAGTTTTACGTGGTTCCTTATTGAATGCAGTTCACCTCCACTTAAAAAGTTATGAATAGGGGGCAGAATGTGTTCTCTCTTTCTCTTAGCACGTGTACATTAATTGAAACATAGGAAAAAAAGTGCCTATTTATATATTCTATAAAAAAAACTGTTGAGCTGTGATTGATTAAGCCGAGAGGATTACGACAAAGAAAAAGGCGAGAGCACCACAATGTGAAGACAAATAAGATTCTTGCTAGGGAATGAGTTGCCATGCAAATTAAAACTCTCAGACACATGCAAATATTAATATGTGGTGCGATGTTTCGGTAAAAAATGGGGAATCAGATTCCCATTTGTGAATAGATAATTTAATATTGATGAAGTAAAAAGACATTCGTTTCATGCGTGGGAGGATTTCTTTTTTCTTTAGGATGCCTTTTCCGAAAAAAAATCCGGCGAAACCAGCCAGAGGTAATTGGTCCAATCTCAGATGGACCCTAGTACACAAATGGACAATACCCGGAATAAGAATGAGTCCAATCTCAGAACCCAACAATGACATATTTTATGAAAATTTGTCATTATTTCCTCACTGAGTGCTATATTGTGGGAGCAAATTGTCCTACATTTGTTGAGTAAAAAAGTGATTCCCTCATCTTTTGAGGAAACTTTTTCAAAATTAAATCATATGGGACATGAGTAGCAATCGGTTGCATCTCACACCTTCTAAAATGACAGTAATTGGTTCGACATTAACGCTCACCAAATGAGAGTGTGGATCTGTATAGGCTTTATTTTAGCAACGTAATCATATCAACACTGGGAGCTTTATTTTGGAATGGATTACTAACAGTGGTTGAGTTGGATTCTTAGTTTAGGCCTATTCCCATTTGTGATATTATCCACTTTAGGGGAAGGCATAGACACATCAAGTTAATAGCCCGGGAGTTTTATCTTTTAAAAGGTGCCTAAAAGGAAGAAGGAAATTTTCTAATTTATAAACAAGAAAATAATTTTTTAATATTAATCAATATAAAACAAACCACAGATCAGCCAATCCAAACCTAAAAAGTCGGAAGAAATTTTCAGTATTTATTCTCCAAGTTGGGTCTTGCCGTTTCTCGAGCAAAAACAAATGGTTAGACAGATAAAATTTCCACACTAATGTGACTGGAGTCGTGTTATGAGCTCAGACGACTTATTCTTAAATTGACCTTTAAAACACCTAGGATGTATTAATGCAGACTAGCAGACATTTGAGGTTGAGCGTTAACAAGTGGTAAGAATGACTGATATTTGTGTGCTGGTAGACTATCGAGCCAAAAGGCAAACCTTGAATGAGAATTAATTGAATGTAGCAATGGAGCAAGATTTGGAACACGAAGTTGGTGTGCCAACCTTCTAACCCCGACTAGCTATCCAGTTGGGTGGCACCCACATGGCCCAATGCCTCTATTATATTCCCCTATGAACGCAACCATTCACCACATTCTAAATGATCTGAAATAGGATTTGGGCCTTGTTGCGGCAAAGTGCCCATGCAGTAAGTCGGATGAAGCAACAAAGTCGGATGAAACAATAGTCAGAAACGAAAGAAAGCAGACGTCAGAAAGTATAACTTCACAACTACCTGTTCTAATATCACCATCAGGACAAAACCGTGCCACATCTTCGACATCCTCCATCCAGACAATTGACCTTTGTGGCCAGAGGAAGAGAAATAAGAAAGTCTGATCCGCGGAACCATCAAACAAGAGGATGTTACTTGAATCGACTTTTCTCGGTGGAGATGCCTCTCTTTGTTGTCAGAGCCATCTACCTGGATCGTAATCTTTTGTGTTAGGCAAAATCGATCTTCCATAGGTAATATTAGTCAATTGAAGATCGAATAAGAAAACAAATTAAAAATTAAAAGATTAACCTTTTACCATTGATATTAATTTCAATTGCTCAAATTTTTATAGATTTTCTATTTGTTTGGATCTTCTAAATTTTTATACTCATTAGTGATGGTGTATAATTAAAGTATTTAACTTGGGGACCCAGAATCAAAGTACTATATATATATTTTTTCTATCAAAATACCTTTAGGGTGATTATCATTTAAAAAGAGAAGTGAGCAAGAGAGTACATACCTTAAAATCAAGAAATATAGACCACCGTATGATGATTTTATGTCATGAATTCAGATCAAAGTAAGTCTAATTAATTATTATTTATAAAACTTAAAATTTTCAAAATCAATAATACAAAAATTATAAACCCAAATGTGACTAAACAAATAGACCATGGAATTCGTCATCCAAACAATAATAATAAATAGAGTATGTAACCCAATTATATAACCTCATTGAATAGCCATGCAAACAATATAATATATGACCTACTTCACAAATATGTCGCAAAGGAGGTGACATCAAGCCATAATGCCCCAAACTCAAATATAACCAGACTGATCATAGTATACAACCATGGACCCCTACTTGGCCAAGCTCAATATTCAAATCACATCTAATGCAAATTCAAATTTTAACAGAGCTAAAACTCATCAACTCGGATGAAGAACGATCAGATCATGTTCAAGCTCTAATAAAGCATCTAAGCCCATTAATTTGAAAGGATGAAAATAGAAAATGTGAGTATATAGTTTAACAAGTATCAACGTGCGCGTCCACAATAAAAAAAGGAACTTCAAATAAAATAAATAAAGCGTATCAAACGAATTGTGTCAACAACTCGCATCAAATCATATAAAAAGCTTAAAGGGGTCTAAAATCGTATCAAACAAATCATGGGGTCCGAACAAAGGGTTTGAAAGTCATTAGAAAATTTGAAGGTAGTCTCGTACTCAAATTACAGTTCATGTCAAATCTATAGTCCCAATGAGACATATTAATAACAAAATAGTGATATGGAGTCAAATCTCATATCAAATATCAAATAGTGATCCAATATCATATCAATATGAAGTACATACTGAACAAATTAAAGTTCGGATTCAAGTCATATACGAATAAACAAAACCGAAATGAAACCATATAAATCAAATATGTTCTAGGACAAATCACATATCTAAATGTACGAGACTAACCAAATTTTCATCCATGAAAAATCATAAATCTCAAATCGAAATCCAATACAAAACCATACCGAAATACAAAGAATATATAGAGAACCAAGGGTTTTAAAAGACTAATTTAAAGAAGGGTTGTAAATACTCTCGATAGTCTTAAACCATATCAACTGCAATTTAGACTAGTAGGTTAGACTATCTATGTAAATTGTCTCCTATAGATAAGGAACTTACTTACTATGTTTTGTCATCGATGATTTTGGATACAATCATCAAGTTTATCTGATATATTAGGACGTTCGAATATATAAAAAATTTTCATAATTGTCCTATGATAGTTCTTATTTACAAAGAATAGAGTAGATCCAATTACGAGCAAAGCCTCATTCCTGCGAGCAGAATGGGGAGTTACATATCACATATTTTCTCGTCGGAAACAAAGTTTCCCCATAGGGAGAGGCATCCCATATCATATATCCAAATTGGATCACATATCAAATCACAAAAGTAGCGACCTCATTCCCGACACATGCATATGTACCGATGCATGGTCTATGCAAGTTTAAATACGTATTTTTATACAAATATCGTCTGAAAATATATGTAGATTCAAATATTTATATCGCATTTTTATAAAATCAATAGAACCCCTAAAATCCCAAGAACCAAATAAAAATCTTAAATCAATTGGTAAAATATAGTATGCATGTCAACAGAAAACAGATTAGATAATTAAAATAACATGCATAGATATAAAACTCCCAAAATATGAGCAAATATTATCAGACACGAAATCAAATAAATGATAGGGTTTCTAGATACTTACATTGATTTCGTACCAATCAGATCTGATAAAATGATACTCCAAAAAACTCAAACTCTTCTCCTCTCACCTCTTTCTCTCTCCTACAGTGCGCCTCTTTTTCTCCTCCTCCCGTGCTTGTGCCTTTTTTTTTATCTCTTTTCTCTTCTCTTCTTACTTCCAATTCTTCTCATCTTTTTCATTTTATTTATTCATTTATTTACTTCTTTTTCTTTTACTTTTTCTTCATTCTCTACAGCGCAATTGCCGATACCTCTCCACCACGCCTCAAATATCCCACTGGCACTCAAGGTGACCTCGGCTACAAGCCAACTAGAATCGGCGCTCAGGTCTTCTCAGGCACACTTCAAGTACTAGCTCGCAATACGAATTACCTTCAAAATTTTATAATATTTAATCAATTTAAATGCCTATAAAATACCCAAAATAATAAATATTATCAAAATGAATCAACAAAGAATTCGGGTATTATAATTCTTCCATTATTATAAAATTTTATTTTCAAAATTTACGTACCACAAAATTTAAATAAATAGGGGTATTCTCCCAGACTTTCACCTCATGCTCCCATATCACTTCCTCAACCAAAAGATTTCTTAAGAGGATTATGGCCAATGGAGTCATTTTATTTCTCAACATTTGATTTTTTCGATCTCAAATTTTAATATAAAATAAAATTAATCCACCATGTGCCCTAAGAAATACTGAATATAACAAATAAAATTGGATTACCTTTATTCTCAATTTAATTTTAAAATTAGACACAATTGTTCTTCATACATCTCTTGTTTTTATAGAAGAAACACTTGAATACTTCTTAATGTCAACTTATGGAGGTGTCTTACCTTTTTTATTTTTTTTGGCTTGGACTTTATTCTTTTCTTATTTTTCAAAATATAATTTTATCTAATTTCATCACATGTCTTTCTTTCTCTTAAACACGTATGATTATAAGTTTATTTATCAATTATTTATCTCTATGTATATTGTAAGAGATTTTGAAAAATCTATATTGCGGTGGATGTATGTTCTAAATATAGTACACCATAAAAAACTCAATCATATCCACTTTAAGATTTTTTAACTAAACTGTTATATTTCACATTATCATGATATGATTATACACACCTATATTATTGGTGAACCTTAAAAATAAATTCTTAATAATTAGGATGTTGACTAATATTTTATCTGAAATATCAAATTATTCATTAATAATTTTTAATAAATCCTAATTATTATTATACAGATCAATAGACCTACAAATGCCAGCAAAACTTTTGGCATTTGTGAATATTAAATTAATATGATTAGATTACATTTATCATTCATAAAGAGCAAGATTTACTAGAGAATTGAATTCAATAAGTGTAAGTGGTTTGTCTTTTATATAGTATAAATAAAGAGCAAAAGGGTGGTCGCCGGTTCGAATCTCCGCCAGCATATGCGCCTCAACATCTTTTCCAATAATCGAAAAATGGGCTGCCTGTGCCCAAGTTCGGCCGGGCTTTGGATACAAGGCCCAAATTGCGGGATGAAAATACCGCCCGATAAAGGGGGGCCCAATCACGAAAAGCCTATTCGTTTTAATGTTATTGTACTATACAAATAAAACGATGTTATTTTATTCATCTTCTACTTTCTCTCCTGCATTACGATTCATTTGACCCGATTTTGAAACCCAATTGATACGTTTTAGATCTAAGTTTTCAATAGATTTGGATCAAATTGATTGTCTAAATCCGGTTTCGTTCACTGAGTCTGGATCCTACACGCTACAACTACAAACAAGAGATTAGGTGATGGCGGGAGGTTGTCCCACCGTAAACTCTCCGACGCTCAAATTAGAAATCGGCCTTCAAATTAAGAATGTGAAAGAAAAGGAAGTAAAGAGAATGCAGGGAGTGTTTGTGATGAAAGAGTGCTTTCGTTGTGAGAGATTTTGGAGGATCGTAAGGAGAGCTGATTCTTAGCACTGTGTTCCTCGAGAACGTAGTGACAAAGAGTAAGAGAGAGAGTGTGTGTTAGTATTCTGAAAGTGTGGGAGCTTTATAGAAGGGAGCTTTCACAGGTCAAAGAGGCATTTATGAGCGAAAAATGAGAGCGTAAGAGCTTTTTCTGATCAATCAAAAGCGTGCCTTGAAGTGAGAACCTCATGGCCTTTTATAGTTGCTGTACTAGGTTTCCTTTCTTGGACAGAAAGGCTTGATTCCCGCACTTTGTTGGGATCGCTGCCTTTTCTGACGTGAAACTTTAATGGCAGTAATAGTTACTTGGATTGATTGCCTTCCTTTTACGTTCTATAACCGTTATGGTTTACTGCAGATAGGAGGAGGATTCTGGCGCTTTTCTTCATGGAGGCATGTCGATCCTAGATACAACTGTTGTAATGAGTATTACCTTCTGTGGAGAGCGCAATATTAGGAGAAAAGACCATTGCTGATTGAGGACGGACGTGTGGATTAAATGGGCTTGGCCAACTTGTTTCTTGGTTTTCAGAGGTCAACTGGTCCTACTTTTGGTCAACAGAATTGTTGATCGTCCCAAGAGCTAGTAGTCCATCCTGCTCTTGGGCTTCTCTTGGCTCATCAGCCTTTCATCCGGTAAACGGCTGGCGTTGGCTGTCCAGGCACAAAATGGGCCATTGTAAATTTCGACCGTTCCTTCTTCTTGGGCTAGCCCATTACTAGTGTACCAATCACTAGCCTTCCATACTGGTGGTCTGGGACACCGACCTCCAACATGTTCAAGATGGGACGCGAATGGATGGATCATATGCCTGAAGAGACGTGGTGAGGAGGCTGGCAATGTTCGTGTTGTACGTAGCTGTTGATCGTAAAGTCGAGAACCGGAGATTGACCGAGAAGATCGTTGATCGGATTTGTTGACCGTATTGACCAAAATCCAGAGAACTAGCTGAGAAGATCGTTAACCGGATTCATTAACCGTCTAGGCCAAAATCTGGAGAAATTGTGAAGGAAATGTAGACCGAATTCGTTGACCGTCTAGGCCAAAATTCGGAGAACTAGTGAAGAAAATATTGACCGAATTGATTGACTGTCTAAACCAGAATCTAGAGATTAGGGGAGTTGAAACGATGCGCCATCATTCGCCGAATTGTCAGTCAAAAAAGTGGCCACGTGTCCGCATGTAGTGAATTTACGTTCTCAGTAATTAATGCCCAGATAATCTGATTGACTACATTCGTTCAGGAAGCAACACGTGTTAGCAATGATGGCTGCACGTTTATGAGATAGTTCTCATTCTCCAGCGANTTCACACTCCTTTAAGTAGTATGTCCGTTTCATTTTCGAACTTCCCACACTTTCTTTCATCCTTCTGAAAAGTTTTTAAGTCTTGTAACCTTCTCGTTTCTATATCCATGGTTTCCTCTGTTACACATGCCCCCCTCCTGAGGGTTGCATTACTGTTTACGAAGCCTACCTGAGGAGCGGGTTGCGCATCCCGGTCCCTGACGAGTTATAGGATATTTTGACTGCTCTTTAGGTTCCCATAGCACAATTTCACACCAATGCTTTGCGTTACTTGTAAACTCTTTGCATCTTCGTCTGCTAGCATACGGCAGCTGTTTGTGGAGGCGGTCAGAGTAATGTTCAAGTTTAACCAGGGAGCATAGTGGATCTCCTTGGCCCCACGTGGACTTCAGATAAACATCGCCATATACGATTCTTTGAAGAACTGGAAGAACCGATTCTTTTTCATTCACGTGGATAAGTCCTGGCTTTTGGCCAGGGATTGGGGCAAAGTACCCGACGTTTATACTGGGACGCCCTTCAACGCGGAGACCGAGTCCATGGAGCTGCTCTTCAAGTTAGTGGAGGGCCATCTTGATGAGTTTCGGAGGGACCACCTGGTCTCTCGCGTTGAGGCCAAGAAGGCATGATGGGGACCTCCTTCCCAGAAGCAGAAGATGAGGGTGCCTTCCCGAAAGAGGAAAGCTGGCGCCATTACGATTGGGTCTGGTGGAGCACTACCCAGTGAGGAGTCTCTTAGAAGTCCAAGGTAGAAGAAGATAGCAATGGCGGTGACGGTGACGCCTTCTTCTTCTTCTTCTATTGAGCCAGGGAATGTTCTGGTTGGCCAGTCACCGGAGTAGGAGACAACTCTAGTGTTGGCACCATTGAGGCTGCCGTTGAGGCCTACATGGTCAGATTGCGCTTCTCTGTGAGTAGTGCCGTTGCGGCTCTACTCGCAATCGGAGCACCCGTGCCACTGTGAGCTGACCAGGAGCCCTCGGGCCGGGCAGTGTCGTTGAGTTCTTTGGAGGAGACGGGCGTCGGAGAGCTCCTAGAGGCACTCGCAAAGCTTCCTATCATGCCAATCATTTGATTATCCGAGGAGCGCTGGTTAGCCTCACACGACGCATGAGTTGCCAACCGCCAAAGAGCCTCAATCGGCGGTTGGCATCAGGGGTGAGCTGACAGAGGAGCCTATCGCCGGAGAGCCTATTGGGACGGAGGACCTTACGACGAAGTTGCCGAGGGAGTCTTCGGCGAAGGCCACTGTTGAGTTTGTTCAGGAGGTCACTGTTTCTAGTCCTCCACCACCAGGGCCAAGGACTCACAGCAGGCCAGTAAGGTCGGTGCGTAGACTATGATAGGTAAACCTTTGCAACTTTCCTTCTCATTTTTCTCTCTGTTGTTAACACTTAGCATTTTTATAGGGAAAGAAAATTACAAGTGCAGTCAACAAAGGACTGTACTGGCGGGACCTAGTGATCTCCGATCGGGACAAGGAGATCGCCTAGCTCGAGGAGGAGTTTGAGTTGCTAAAGGCGGAGCACCAGGAAGACGCAATCGCTATTCAATCTGTGCTGACTAGTCTGGAAGAGAAGAATGCTAGGCTGAAGGAGGAGAACGCTCAATTGAGAGAAGCTGTGCTGTCGAGCCTGGTGGAGGAGAATGACAGGTTGAAAGAAGAGAACGCCCGATTGAGAGAAGAGGCTAACCGGGCGATGAGGCGCATTGACTAACTCACGGGACATATGACTGTACTGGAGAACGAGCTGACCACTCGTATTCGCTCCCATGAGGTCTCCGATATGCTGGTGGCACGGTTATGGGAGGGCATTAACCTTTGCAAGCACATTGTATGGCCAATTGACCCCAACTTTCCAGTGGAGTATCTTGACCCATCGAACCGTTTTGTCCAGTATCGTGAGAGCCTCGTGGGGCAGTCCCGGAGTGGTCATGTGCCACCACCGCTCCTCCTGGGAGCTCTGCACCTCCTTAGATTTGTACTCTTTGCTTTTTAAAATTGTTATAATTATGAAAGCACATAATCAATAAAATGACTATTTTAATGATATTGTGTGTCTTTGTCTTTGCTGTTGTTTTCAAATTACTAGCTGTTGTGTTGACCAGCCGACTTAGTGTATTACATGCAAGTTGATCGTCCACCTTACTTAAGATGTTATTGGCGCTCTCTGAAGGACTTGAGTCCTAGAGGAGACATCAAGGCAGATCTTGATGCTGTGTTAAGCCTGTTCAATACTCGAACGTGATTAGAAACTCGGTAACGCTGCCCAAGTGTGTACCTGGGCGGCCATCTTTTGGAAGGAGTACTTTGCTCCTGTCGACCGTCACTGACTGACAACGCCATCTCATTGTGCAGGAGGTCGTCACACATGTTGTTTAATCCTCCTAAGATTTTGATTGCGTATGGGTCACTTTAATGATCAAGGTTTAATTCGATCACCAACGGGCCACCTGGATGATTAGGGTTTAGATACAATCGGTTATGTGCCGCCTGAATGATCAGGGTTTAAATACGATCGCTTATGAGTCGTCTGAATGATCAGGATTTAAATACGACTGCTTATGGGCCGCCTGAACGACCAGGATTTAAATATTACCGCTTATGGGCAGCCTGGATGATTAGGGTTTAATAACGAGTGTGTGAAAATCCGTCTGACTTAGGAGCAATCTAGGTCATTTATATAGTCTTGCGAATATACAAAGCAAACATATACACATGCACACATGTATATGAAATGGAAAAGGAAATAAAAGATAACGCAGTATAAATGAGAAAATACTTCTTTTATTAATTGAGAACAGTATGTACATTTACAAGCATACATATGGACGACCTACCTGGGCCTTTACTGGAAGTGGCACTTGAGGTGGATTACGTTCCACGTTCGCGGAACCAATTTGCCTTTTGGGGCTCAGAATTTGTATACTCCATTCAGCAAAATGGTTAAAATTAGAAAAGGTCCATCCCAGTTCGGGGAGAGTTTATTCCGATTGGCAGTTTGCCGTAGCCTCAATACTTCCTAAGACCAAGTCCCCGACTTTAAATTGTCGCGCTTTTACTTTCTTATTGTAACAACGGGCGATTCATTACTGGTAGGCCGTTGTTCGCATCCTGGTAGCATCATGGGCTTTCTCCAACAAGTTTAAGTGTTCCCTGATTTTCTGTGAGTTACCTTGTGGGTCAAAGGACTCGACTCTAAGACTTAGAAGCCCGATCTCAATCGAAATTACTGCTTCGATCCCATAGCAGAGACGAAAAGGTGTCCCGCGAGTTGGCTCCTTTGGAGTAGTTTGGTAGGACCATAGGACGGAGGGTAGCTCGTCGACCCAAGAGCCCCCTGCATCCTCCAGCTTGGCCTGGAAACTCTGGAGTTGCGTGTAGTTTGTAATCTCCACCTGTCCATTCTCTTGAAGGTATGCCACCGAAATGTGGACCAATCTGATGCCTAAATTGGTACAATACTTGGTGAAGTATTTTCCTAAGAATTGAATTCTGTTGTTAATCACGATAACCGCAGAAATGAAAAATCTGCTGACTATATTCTGGCGGACGAATTGTAAGACATTGTGCTCTGTGATCTTGGCCAGTGGGGCGATTTTAACCCAATTGGTGAAGTCGTCAATGCCCGCAACGATAAACTTCATTTATCCTGCTGCAAATGGGCTGAGAATATCGAGCCTCAATTGCGTAAAAGGCCAAGGAGCCTGGAGAGATTTAGCTCAGCAGGCGGTTGGTGATGAAGATTACCGTGGAGCTGGCGATTCTCATACTTCTTCACGAATTCGAGTGCATCCCTCTTCCTTGTCAACCAATAGTAACCCTGACGCATAATCTTGAATGTTAAGTTCTTACCGCCGATGTGTGATCTGCATATCTCGAGGTGGACTTTGCCTAAGGCGTAGTCGGCCTCCTCAGGAGTAAGACACCGGAGGTACGGAGTCGAATAACCATGGCAATATAGCCATCCATCGACCATGGTGTATCAGCTGGTTGTCTTCTTGATCCATTTGGCTTCGTTCGCGTCATCAGGCAGTGCTCTGTCCGCCAAATATCTCTAGTAAGGCATCATCTAGTTTTTTTTGTGCTGGAGATTTGTATGGCTTCTTGTTCTTCTGTGCTGGGAGTGCTCAGGACTTCCCGCATGTCCCTCGAGTACTGCTTTAGGTTCCCGACCACTGCTGCTCTGGCTTAGTTGGTCGGCATTCCAGTTCTCAGTTCTGGGAACGTAGATCAGGGTCACCTTATTTAATCCCCGAGCAATGTCCTTCACCTTGGCCAAGTATTTGGCTAGGTGAGGGTTGCACGTCTCAAAGTTTTCATTAACCTAGTTAACAACCAACTCAGAGTCACTGTAGACGGTCAGTCGTCTAGCTGAACACTTTTTAGCCAGTCTTAATGTAGCTAATAATGCTTCATAATCTACAACATTGTTGGTGGCCGAAAAGTCGAGTCTGAGGGAGTACTTCACCTTAAACCCGTCGGGAGTCTTTAGGACCACTCCGACACCACTACCTAAGTCCGTAGATGATCTGTCTACGTTGAGAATCCATTCTGGCCCTCCCTCATGCCGTTTTGTAGCCTCAGTGGGCTGTTCATCGGAGATTGGTGTCATGGTCTCGACGATGAAGTCGGATGAAGCCTTCCCTTTTATGGCGGGTTTGGGCCGAAATTCAATGTCAAACTCTCCTAATTCGATAGCTCATTTTACCAGCCGTCCATAAATATCGGGCTTATAGAGTATACTCTTCAGAGGCTGATCGGTTAGAATAATCACGCGATGAGCTTGGAAGTAAGGCCTCAGTTTCAGGGCAGAGAAGACAAGTGCCAAGGGTAACTTCTCCGCATGTGGGTAGCGCGTCTCTGGTCCGGTCAACGTTTTACTTACGTGGTAGACTGGCCGCTGAAAGTTGGAGTCCCGGCGTATCAGGATAGAATTGAGAGCCACCTCCTACACTGACAGGTAGAGGTATAGCTCTTCTCCATCCTTGGGTGACGTCGGCAACAGAGGACTGGCTTGGTACTGCTTCCAATTTATCGAAGGTGGCTCGACACTTGGCCGTCTTTGGAATTCATTTGCTTTCGTCCCCCTTAGAGTCTTAAAGAAAGATTGGTACTTGTCTCCTGACTTAGCCAAGAAGCGGGGCGGCCCCCGCGATCGTCTGGTTAGCCATTGGACATCTTTGACACCTCTGTAAGCAGAGTCGTATGTCCGTGAGGGCCTTGATCTTCTCCGGGTTTGCCTCGATCCCTCGTTGAGAGATGATAAAACCCAAGAAGTTTCCTAAAGATACTTCAAAGACGTACTTGGAAGGATTCAACTTCATCAAATGTGCACAAAGTACCTCGAAAGATTTAGCCAAATCGCGAATATGGTTGCTAGTGGTCTTACTTTTGACGATCATATCGTCAACATACACCTCCATATTGTAGCCGATCTGCTTCTCAAATATCTCGTTTACGAGTCACTGATAAGTGGCACCTGCGTTCTTCAAACCAGAAAGTATCACCTTATAATAGTAAATGCCTTGGTTCGTCATGAATAAGATGTGCTCCTTGTCCTCTAGGCTCATTCAGATCCGGTTGTAGCTTGAGTACGTATCCATGAAACTTAACAGCTCGTATCCAAATGCAGAATCTATCAACAGGTCAATCTTGGGTAAATGAAAGCTGTCTTTTGGGTAGACTTTGTTAACGTCGATAAAGTCGACGCACATTCATCATTTTCCGTTACTTTTTTTTTACCATGACGATGTTGGAGAGTTAGTTTGGGTATTGGACTTCTCTGATGAAGCCGGAGTCTAGCAGCTTCTTTACCTCCTCCCGGATGGCGATCAACTTCTCCACGAAGTGGTTCTCTACTTTTGCCTGATGGGCTTGCGATCGGAATCGATACTCAACTTGTGAACCATTACTCTAACCGGAATCACAGGCATGTCAACGGAAGTCCATACGAAGATGTCAGCATTCTGTCGTAAAAATGTAATCAGCTCGTCGCCTAGTGTCCTGGTGAGTGAGCCTCCGATCTGCATGCAACTCTCTGGGTCCTCCGGATTCAGTGGGATTAGATCGGTTGTCTTACCAGACTGCGCTTGTTACAGAGTTATTTCATCTCGATGGTCAAGTTCTCCGCTATCTTGGTGCTGCCACATCAAGTGGCCTGAAACATGTAACATGTCCTTTTAGTGGCCTGGTCACCTAGGACTTTCCTAACGCCGCAGGCTACTAGGAACTTCATCTTGAGATGTGGTATTGAAGTGACGGCCCCGAACGCTGTGAGGCATGGGCGGCCTGGTATAGCGTTGTAGACAAAGGGTATGTCAACTACCAAGAAAGTGAGTGTACGACTCGCTGTCCTTGGGTATGTACCCAAGGTAGCTTCCAATTGGATTGTCCCTTGGAGGGGCGCTGGCTCATTATCAAGGCCATAGAGCGGGCCTTCGACACGTTTCAATGGACTCTTTATTAAACCAAGTTTAAAAAATGTATCAAGGTAAAATAAATCGCGGAAACTTCCATTATCAATGAAAACTTATTTCAACTGGTAGTTGACGTTACAGTCCGAAACGAGTGTGGATATAACCAGGGAATTTTCATGGGAGGAGATTACATGTTCCAAGTCATTATCACTAAAGCTAATGATGTTGTCTTCCGTGCGCTATTTCTTTCGCCCAGTCTGCTACTCCTTGTGATCCGCCGGGGTCTTGGCCGGTCGGGTTATACATATTGACCACTCCTACCGTGACCCGATTCCGTAGTTGAGTAGGCTATAGTCCCTCTCGGCCTGAGGTGCTAGAGCTCTGACTAAAGTTCTTAACGAACTTGGTGAGGTGGCCCCTTCGGATCAGCTCATCGATCTCCCATTGAAGCATCTTGCAATCTTCAATAGAGTGTCTGGAAGATTGATGAAAATCACAGTATTTGGCTGTATTTCTTCCCTCCGCCTTCTTAAGTAGTTTGGGTCACTTAAGGAACTTCTCCCAACGAATTTGCATGAGGACGTTGGAATGAGTGTCGGTTAGGGGTATCAGGTTGACTCGCTTGTAATCCCTCTGTTTTGGTGCTTCGGTCATGTGGTACATTTTACGGGAGTAATTGTCGCCGCTGTGCTTCCTCTTTCCCTCAGTTGGGAAAGAATGACGCTGTTCGGTCCGCTCGGAACGCTTAGTCTCATTGGCCTCTTTTGCTACATAGGCCGGGGTGATATATTCCACCTCCCAAAAGGTTTGCGGATTCTTATACGCCAGATGCCTAAAGAAGTCTTCGTACGTCAGCGCGGAGATGAAATGGCGAGCCATCTCCTCTCGTGAGTCTCGGGGATCCATCTGGTTTTACGCCTGAAGCGATTCGAAATTTTCGTGATTCTCCCCCCTACTTCCGCTAATGTGGGAGAGGTGCCAAGACCGATTTTCTTCTCGGTGGTTGGAGGCGTATTGCGCTAAGAAGAGGTCGGTGAGTTCTCAGAAGCTTTGGATCAAATCTAATCGAATGTGATTGAACGAAATGCGGGCGTCTCCCTTCAACGTAAGTGGGAAGTAGTTGTACATTGTTGAGCCCTCCAATCCTTTTAGGCTCAGATGGGTGTGAAATTGATCAAGATGATCCATAGGATTAGCACTCTCATCGTATGAGTCAAGGGTTGGCGTCTTGAACTTTGTAGGCATTGAATGGTTCAAAATTTTCACCGTGAAAGGAGATCTGTCTAGATCTATAGCATGTTCATCATCTTTGAACACGGAGTTCCAAATCTTCTCTACCTTTGAATCTACTCGGGTAGCGTTGCCTGATCTCTTGGAATTGAGACATGTTCTCAACTTCGTTCTTTCTCTGGGGTGGTGCGTAGCTGGCCGACTACTGCCACCAGTGGATCTAATGACCCGGGAGGCTCCTTCTTGAGCATGAGGCTTTGTCTCTGCCCAAGAATATCGGGGGTTCCTTCGTTTGGGACTCTCCTCTGGAGTCATGCTGTCCGAGTGTTCTTTAAGCTTTGGACCGCTTTGGGCGTGCAAGGCCTCCGGAGCCTAAGTGTTGGTCGGCCTCTTGGGCTTCTTGGCCGGTTTCTTCTTCTTCTAGCCTCCTCTCCTGGAATTCTGTGTAGGGACCGCTGTTGACGGAGCCCCTTGCTATGTGTTCTCCAAGCGGGAGTAGAGCATCTTGAGCATTTTGTTCGTATTTTGCATGTGCTCCACCAGATTCTGAAAGAAGGGTGCGGGAACCGCGTTGACTACCTTATTGATCAGGTTACTAGCAGCGGGTCCTGGTCGGGTGAGGTTACATCTCTAACGGGCTTGCTAGCTTGTGCTCTTGTATTTACCATTTTGGTTGATGATATTAGTCTAGAATGTGGAACTGAAAGAAGTTACGGGAAAAAGTGGTTGGCTTTTTGTAAGTTTTCAACAGACGACACCAATGATGCGTCATGGATCCAAATTTTGAATAGGTTCTGGTCAAGTCGATCATTTGAGTCCAACTCTATTCACTAAATCTGAATTTTACATACCACAATTACAAATAAGAGGTCAGGTAACAGCGGGAGGTTGTCCTACTGTAAATACTCCGATGCTCAATTCAGAAATCAGCCTTCAAATTAAGAAGGTAGAAAAAAAGGAAGTAAAAAGAAAGCAAAGAGTGTTTGTGATGGAAGAGGGCTCTCTTTGTGAGAGATTTTGGAAGCTCGTAAGGAGCGCTGATTTTTAGCACCCTGTTTTCTTGGAACGTAGTGACAAATAGTGAAAGAGAGAGAGCGTTAGTATTCTGAAAGCGTGGAAGCTTTGCAGAAGGGAGCTTTCGCAAGTCAAAGAAGACATTTGTGAGCGAAAAATGAGAGCATAAGAGCTTTTTCTGATCAATCAAAAGCGTGCCTTAAAGTGAAAACTTCATTGCTTTTTATAGTCGCTGTGTTGGGCTTCTTTTCTTGGATAGAAAGGCTTGATTTTCACACTTTGTTGGGATTGTTGCCTTTTTTGACGTGGAGCTTTAATGGCAATAACGGTTGCTTAGATTAATTGTCTTCCTTCTACGTTCTGTAATCGTTAGGGTTTATTCTAAACAGGAGGAAGATTCTGGTGCTTTCCTTCATGGAGGCACGTCGATCCTGAATACAACCGTTGTAATGGATACTGTCTTTTGTGGAGAGTGCAAAATTAGGGAAATAAACCGTTGTTGGTCAAGGACAGACGTGTGGGCTAAATAGGATTGGCCCACTTGTAGCCTGATCTTCAGACAGTCAACTGGTCCTACTTTCGATCAATGGAATCGTTGACCGTCCCAAGAGCTAGTAGTCTGCCCTACTCTTGGGCTTCTCTTGGTTCATCAGCCTTTCTCTGGTCAACAGCTGATGTTGACCGTCCAAGCACAAAATGGGTTGTTGTAGATCTGGATCGTTCCTCCTTCTTAGGCTAGCCCTTTATTGGTATACCCATCACTAATAAAGCTAAGTCATTTTAACACCGAATTTGATGTTAAAAAATCACAAAATTATTAGAAATCTAATTTCTTAATAATTTCTAATATCATTTTTTAAACAAAACTTTACAAAAATATTAAACTTTAAAATTTTATAAAAAATCAGATTAATGGAAAAAAAAAATAGCAGAACTATCAAGGCAAAGATTTTTGATGTATCTGGTACCAAATATTATATGAAAATTGATATTCTATATATAATATCGATCACTTGAAGATCTAATATGTAAATAAATTAAGGATCAAAATACTAACCTGCTATCATTGATATTATTTTTAATTACTCAAATTTTTATAAATTTTCTACTTGCTTGGATTTTCTAAATTTTAATACTCTTTAATAATAATATATAATCAGAGTATTTGATTTAAAAATTTAAAACTAAAGTACCACATATATATAAATATTCTGCATCAAAATGCCTTTAGAGTGGCTACCATTCAAAGAAGGAAGTAGATGAGAGAGGGGATACTTTGAAATTAAAAAAATACAAACTACTACATAATTATTTTGTTTTATCATATTATATTTTTATTATTTAGGAAAAAAAAATTAACACTTTGAGAAGGCCAGCGATGTGTTCTCTTTGGAGAGGGTGTAATGTCTAGTTTATTTCGTTTTGGCATCAGCCGTTAAGGGTGGCTTGGTTATGAGCCAATTAGGTTGTTCGAAAAAGGCCTCTGTCTACGTAGGTTTTTGAAAGATCTCTGGCCCTTTCTGCCGAAGCCTGGAAGCTCGTTCTTTGTCTTTGAGGCTCAACCTCGGCGTGCTCATGCCTACCTTCGTTTCTCCTTAGTGAGAAGCTAAGCAGTAATCTCCTATTAAGTGGAGTGGGTCCTAACTAACTCCTACTTAGTCAAGATAGTATCTTAATATTCACATCATGGGTCTCCAGTATAGTATGAATTAAGCAGAATATCAGTTAACAACATGCATCACCCTATTAGATTACTCAAAAAGAAAAATATATCATTTCTTACCTTGATGGAAACAGGATTCTTACCCTAGAAGTTCACGTTGAGTTTTATATTTAAATAGATCTAATTCAAACTTTCTTTAAACATCCAGGAAACCCATTGAATGACAGTCAAGCGAGGGGCAACCTCTCTGTCACTCTCTCTTGCATTCTATTCTCTCTTTCTCTCGTACTCTTACTTTGACTCCTTTTTTTCCCCTCTTCTCCCCCTGCCAGAACTCCCCTCCCCCTTCTTCTGCTTCATTTTCCTCTGCTCTTGTCGTCTTCTTCTTCGATTTTGTAGGGTTTCCCATTGGAGCCTACATCATTTAAGGATAGAGAGTCAGAGAGAGAGAGAGAAAAAAAGCAGAGTGAGGGACAGAAAAAGAAAATATCTTCCTTCGTTTACAGTAACACGTGGGTATATACCAAGCACCAAACGGGCCTTCAACCACACGGCCCTGAGCCCAACAACTGTTAACAGAAAACCGGCAACAACAACTCAGCAACCGAATGCATTTGAAGAGGAAAAATAATATGGGAGAAAAAAATAAAATAGGAAAAATAATATGAAAAAATAATTTGCACAGAACATTTGAGTGATGTTTTATGTAATCCCAAAATCTGAGTGGCCAGCGATGGATTTTCCTTGCGCTTTTCCTTGACAGCGGCTGACTCGGTGGTGGTGGAGCATCAGCTGTAATGAGGCTAGTAACATTACTGTCTCCACAAAAAGGAACCTTATTCTTGAGGTTGAAGGAAAAAAAATCTTGGTGAAGTATTGAAGCTGCCTCCCATATAGCTGCAGCAGCCGACTGAGATTGCCTTTGGACAAATGGTTTGGGAATAGAGTTGCCCTGCTGCAAACCTTCCTGAAACCGAGAATTGTTGCTGCAATACTCCGCTTAGATTGTTGGAGTTCTTGAGCCATGTGTCAGTGGTTTTCAAGCTGCCAACATCATTAGAACGATTGGGTTGTTATAAGTGATATTAGTGAAGCCAGATGCTTCTCAAGGGACATCTGGGTCCTATGGAATGGAGAAGTCGTAAGCATTGCGGTCTTGACAATTGTCACCCAACTGATTCACCTCCTCATCAGAGACAATAATGGTCACCGTAAATGGATCTCATCAATTATCTACACAAGTTTTGAATTGTAGGCTTCAGCAGTCGAGCCGAGCCGGCTTCTTCAAGCCGATTTTGAGCCACGTTTCAACCGATTAGTTTCTTCCCTCCGTTTCATCTTCTCGACGCCTGATCTCCTTCTTCCGCTCAATTCCATTGATTGCTGAAGTATTAGTGATCCATTTAAGTGATGATAATTCTCCCATTAACGTGCTCATCAATCTCGGCGGTTGATCAAAGTAACGCTCGATTGAGGCATTTGATGGATTTGCCTTATAAATTAAGCATTCTGGTTTTGTCCCTGGCACCCCACTCAGACAATACACCATTTAGAAGAGTAAGGCGTGTCCAGAAGTTCAAAGTCGGTCCAAATCTCAGAGCCTGAAAACAGAGCAAGCAAATGGCGGGCGGTATAAAACTCGATCATTTATTCCGCTTTCGTGTTTGTTTAAGCCACATTATATGGTTACATGAATTACATATAAGCAGAAAGTTTTGGATGAATTTGGAGGTTCTTGCCAACTCCTTTAGTCTCTCATGACGTGCCATTGGTGACTTAAATCTCATCTTGACCCCTAAAGAAAAGCAGGGTAGGAACCTGCAAGCATGAGTACGTGTATTCAGTTTCAGAATTGGATGGAGGGTTGTGGGCACACCAATCTTGGCTACTGTGACCCTTGTTGGGGTTTGGTCACTTTCTTGCAAATGCCATAATAAACGGACAATTATCGGAAGGTCGCGTAATATTCGTACGAGAATTACAGTGTAATTAATGCAGATATCACGAACATTCCAAATTAGAAGACATTTGATTTTCTTTGATTAGATAAAATTTTATTTTATTTAATTCTGA
The DNA here is from genome assembly GCA_033239525.1 of Nepenthes gracilis. Taxonomy (NCBI): domain Eukaryota; kingdom Viridiplantae; phylum Streptophyta; class Magnoliopsida; order Caryophyllales; family Nepenthaceae; genus Nepenthes; species Nepenthes gracilis. The sequence goes on from BSYO01000040.1 coordinate 4,482,098, forward strand.
TTTTATTTGAGAGATTTTATTTTGTGAGTTTTTATTTTATTTTTATTTTAAGAAAGTATGTCATATATTTTTCTAATTTTGAGATATCGTTAATTAGGTAATTATATTTATTTTTTAATTAACATAGGATGGATATTCTCTATATAATAATTCTAATTCTAATATTGATTGTATGATTGATGAGTTGAATAAAATTTGAGTGTATTATTATATTTCTTGTGCTCATGAGTTTGATTGTTGACGTTTGATGGAGGATTCGAGTTTTGTTCCGCTGCGTCGGGTTGTATGTATTTGGGTCGAACCCCAATAGCTCTATTCTCACTTGGTGGAACATGATATCCCTCTTGGGGTCGGTTCCTATGAGACTAGATAAAACACTGGCCAACTAAGATTACAAATACAAATTCTCACTCATGCGATCCTAATGTATGCAACGCAAACTCATACCCTACCTAAAGGAATGTGAGATACCCCTAATAGTATAAACAGACTTTCACCCATCTAGTGAAGTGGGATGACATCTGCCTTCCTAGAAATATGGGAGGAATGTGCTTAAGGTGAGCATGGGATAACAACATTGCTCTATTGCGCAAGAACGGATGAATGCTCCCCTATGAACTAAAAAAGCTACAGACCCAAGTTTTTGGAGCAAAATATCTCCATAAGAGCAACTTCATGACCGCTAAAGGATCATCCGGTTCCTCTAGCCCATGTAGGAGCCTATTAAGAACTAAAGAGGTCATCAACAAGGGGTTCAAGTGGTCCTCAGGTAATGGCAAAACTGTGAAGTTTTGGCTTGTTTGGTGGGTTGGGGATCGGCCACCACCATACTATGCCCAAAGCAGGATCCCGGAGGAAGACTTGAAACTGAATTGAGTGATCATGCTCTACCAGACGACCAGTGGAGATGGGATAGAATGAGATGTACTTGGGACAAGGTGAGTACTTTGCTTTGAAAGGAACACAGTTCACCCCTTCTCTGATTAGGATGATCGACTAGTGTGGAGTAAAACATCTAGGCAGTGCAAGGTAAGCAACGGTTCTGAATTGCTTCAACCCAAAACCAGCTAGGACGCTTAATGTAGATCAGTGTGGAAGCTCAAGTTTCTCCCCAAACTGAAGGACTTTAACTGGTTTTCCCTAAAAATAGGCTAGTCACCAACAATGAGAGGAGGATCAAAGGCATGTCCGACTCTGAGCTTTGCTTCCAGTGCCGGCAAATTTGAAAGGCCTCGCATGTCCTTAGAGACTGTGACAAGGCCAAACTGCTTTGAAAACATGTCCTTGGATGGAAGTGTGACTTAGGTATGCATCGTCTTCCACTCAACACTTCGGAGTTTATAAAATCTCTTCATTAGGGAAAAGGGCTTGGCTACCAACATCTTCATCTCGAGTCTCTTGACTTTGTGGACCTCCAGAAACGCAACAATCGTGCAGGTGAATGGGAACCAGGAGCATCTCCCAATTCGCATCTTGTTCAACATGGCCAGCCACTTCAACAGAAATGATCTACTGAATTCCTTTGACCACCAGCAGCTCCCAGTCAGCAAGAACCTGACATATCTTTTCCCAGCTGAGGACTGATGCAGGATTAATGTGGACGCTTGCATTGGCGCAAACGAGTTACCCAACATTGGAAGTGTGGCTCAAGGGACAGTGGATGTTTGGGTTCACCAGCTTCAAGGTCGATTTGAGAATCCTCTAAGCTAAGCTTGGGGCTATATTATGCGGCGTCCAAGCTGCAGGGGATAAGGAATTTTGGATTGCGATCATTGAATCCGACTCCTTATTAGTGCTTCCAAAGCTGATTAGACTTGTGACAGATTGTGAGTGAAGGGTCAAATCAAACACATGTACAGGGAGGAAAATGTGATGGCGGATGGGCTTGCCTAAATTGGTATGAGGATGACTACTAACTGCTAGGAATGGAGGAATCCATTCCTCCATTTGTGCATTTTCAATTTATTTTTTGTTACCTGTTAGTTATGTTACAAAAAATATATGTAAAAGACATTTTTAAAATGATTTTTTATAAAAATAATTTTTTAAATATTTTTTTAAACAAATACAGCATAAATCATTGCTAAATATGGATATTTTAAAAAAGGTTGATCCAATAATTCAAATAGAAAATATTAAACCAAATAAAAAGTTAGAATAACTGAACTACTCGATTTGATTTTTATTCATGTTTTGGTTAAATTTCCAGTTGCCTATTTTGAATTTAACTGATTAATCGAACGATTATGTATGTATATCACGATGCGTCTTGATTCGACTTCGAAATGTATTGCATTTGCCTGACTGTTTAGATCCTGTCCGTTCGTTTGCAGTCCCAACCTGCGCACCACTACGTAAAAATAAGAGGTCAAAGCCGGCGGGATGTTGTCACACCGAAAACACTCCGACGCGCAAGTCAGTAAGAAGCATTTGAATTTTTAAGAAGGTGAATTGGTAAGTAAAAGAGAGAGAGAGAATGAGATTGGTGGGAGTGTTGGCTTGTAAATGTAGAGACGTTCTCGTGACTCGTTGAGAGTATGGTTTCCGACTCGATGTTCGCAAGGAACGAGTGGAAGCTACATCCTAAAAGCGTGGAAGCTTTAGAGGACGGTTCTTAGGGAGCGAGAGAAGTCTCTGTAATCTGGAGGTTTGGTGTGGGATTGGAAGGTGAGCGATTGAGAGAAAGTATGCTCAAGTACTACGTTATATTTTGTGTCTGTGTGCGTGTCTTAGATCATGTCAAAAAGTGTCTCTTTCCAGAGTGAAGACTCTGGGTTTATATAGACGCTGAGGAGTGCGACCTTCCTTGGCTAGGAAGGCGTAATCCCTAGCCTGGTGTTGGGCAGCATTCTTTGAGTAGGTAGGCTTGACTAGTGTGATCTGATGGGATCATTTTCTTTCTGAGCATGTAACGGATCTCCAAATTATCTGCCTTCCTTTTATATTTTTGTGACCGTTAGACTCCATTGTTGGTAAAGAGAGAGAATCTGGTATCTTCCTCAAGAGAAGAACGCTGAATCTGTTGATACCTTTTTGGAGGAGATTGACTTTAAGGAAAGCGTGAAATCAGGAAAATGATCGTTACTTGTCGTGGTATTTTAACGCTCCTGCTAAACTAGGCCTCGGCTCGTATTAGGTTTAACGCCTTTTCGCAAATTCCGCTTAAGATCGGCCAATGTAAATGTTGACCGTCTTGAAGGAGCGCGTTGGTCGTCTGTTTGGCGCACCGAGTGGTCAACGATAGCGTTGACCATCTAACGCGTGTCTGGGCTTTTCTGGACTTTGGGCCATTTTCTTATTAGGCCTACCAGTTATGGGCCTGCCGATCACTAGTCCCCCATACTGGTGGTCAGGATTCTGGCATTCGGCATGTTTATGATGGGATCATTGGTTTTTGCTAGCGAAGTCGTTGCACGTCTGAAGAGGAGCCTTGAGTACTTCCAAAATGTTGATCGAATTCGTTGACTGTTCTTGGAAAGTTTTCGGGCAATTTGGAGAAGGAAGCGTTGTTCATTAGCCACCCTGTCAGAAAAGCAGGCCACGTGTCACTATGCGGTATGTTCAAGATCCTGGTATTTAATGAGCCGAAGGATTTGATTCGACAGCCTTTTTTTAGGGAAATGACACGCGGCGGTAATGATGGCGTAGGCTTTCGAGATGGTTCCATGTTCACACGGGTTTTTAAACCGCCTGCTTGCTTCATTTTGAATTTCTCATGCCTTCCGTGTTTCTTCGTCTTCCTTGTTTAGTTTGAGAAGAAGAAAAAACCCTAAACTCGACCATAGCTTCCGTCGCCGACATCGCCTCTGTTTTGAGAGAAAATGACGTGAAAGTCTTGTATGTTGTTTAACATTCCGCAGGAGATCGCCTTCCGCGTTCCAGGGAAGGACGACAGAGCTTTCTTGCCGCCCAAGGGTTTCGTGACCATATACGAAGCCCATTTGAGGAGTGGGCTCCGCCTTCCAATCTCTGACGAGCTGATGTCAATTTTTCGAGCGCTTCAGGTCCCTATAGCTTAGTTTCATGCCAACGCCGTCAAGTACTTGTACTTCCTTTGCATTTTTCTTCGTCAACATTCGAGGCTGTTGATGATGTCAATGGTGAGGGGATCTTTAAGATCAATCAGGGAGCGGAGTGGATTTCTTTATCCCCCACGGCGGTCTCAAGATTAACACCGCCATTTACGACTCCCTTAAGAACTGGAAGAACTAGTTCTTTTTTCTTAACATGGGAGAGTCTTGGCTCTTGCCCAATGAGTGGGGTCAAGTGCCTGAGGTGTATACGGGGGCCCCTTCGGAGGCAGAGACGGCGTCCCTGGAGTGGCGGGTTAAGCTGGTAGAGAAGAATCTTGGAGACTTCTGGAGAGACCACTTGGTTTCTCGTGTGGAGGCAAAGAAGGCCAACTGGGGGTCTTCGTCTCCAGTCCAAAAATTAAAAATCCCACTGCCGGAGGTCCTACAGAAAAAAAGAGGAAGAAAGGTTTTATTATTAGTCCCCGCCCATCTGAGGGGAGTCCTCCTAGTCCAAGGCAAAAGAGGGTGGCCTCGGTGGCACCTTCTTCGTCGTCCTCTGGACCTAATTACCTCTTTGCTGGACGTTTTGCGGGTGTTGGTGCCGCATCTGGGATAGAAGTCGAGCTGGCCCTTGAGGCTTATGAGGCTAGGTTGAGAGATGGCGTTGTTCTGGCGTAGCCTGCACCGTCGGGGTCGAAACGGGAGCCATCCATTGAGGCACTGGGGCCGCAGGAGCCGTCGGTTGGATTGCCAGTTGTGGTAATTCCGACTGAGCAGTAGGAGCCGGTTTTGAAGCCCCCTACTGTTCCCGTGGAATCCGCCAGGACAGAGGGTACTCCTGAGGATCCCATGGCAGAGTTCATAGTTGAGGTTGCCGCCAGCCCTGCTGACATGGGTCCCCTTTCTGGCTCACCGCCCTTTGCGTCGGAACGGGTGCGATGCTAGACAGGCCAGCACGAAGAATTTGGGAGGTATAAATTCCGTTGCTCGCCTCATCTTTTGATTTGCCTTTTCTAACCCCCCCTTTTTTTGTGCTGGCTGATAAAGTATTGAACGCAGTTGCTAAGGTGCTTAGGCAAAGAGACTTGGTGATCTCCGATAGGGACAGGGAGATCGCCTGGCTCGATGCTAAGCTGGTGGCTGAGCACCGTGAGGACGCGGCTGCCTTTGAGTCTGTTCTGGCGGGCATGGAGGCGGAGAACTTGAGCTTGAAATCAGAGGTTGCTCGTTTGAAGGAGGAGAACGAGCGAGCTAAAGGGTGCCTTGATCGACTTGCTAGGCAAATGGTGACCTTAGAGAAGACCTTAGCCTCCATATCTGTCCCCACGAGGTTGAGAGTATGATGCTGGCGCGGTTATAGGAAGGGATCAACATTAGCCAACGTATTGTGCGACTGGTTGATCCTGATTTCTCCGTGGATCTTATTAATTTGTCTAACCGGTCAACACAGCGTCGTGACAGCCTGGTGGGGAAGCCTCGAGACAGACAAGGGCCACCGCCGCCTCCATAGCTTTTTGTGATTGTAATTTTTTATATCTTTTTCAAATTCAATAATGTATATTTCCATTTAGCAATAATACAAGTAGCCTTGTGTTTGTCACACGTTCTTACCTTTGTATTTTGCTTCTTTGTCTTTCTTGGCGGCCAACTGGGCAGGAGTCTTGTGAGTTGGCCGCCCGCCTTGCTTTTGGGGTGTTCATGGCGTTTTCTAGGCCGTCGCGTGTGCTAAGCCGGCTTAGAATTCGCCTGTGAGTAAAGCTTTGTGGCGCTGTCTAAGTGCAGACTTGGGCGGCCTGCTTTGGTGGAGCATTTTGCTCCGGTCGACCGTCGTTGGCTGATCACGCTATCTCCTTATAAAGGAGGTCATCACGTGTGCTGCGTTGCCCCCTAAGATTTTTTTGACCGCTAATGGGCCACTTGGATGACAAAGATCTAGATACGATCACTCACGGGCCGCTTGGATGATCAGGGTTTAGATACGATCGTTTATGGGCTGCCTGGATGACCAGGGTTTAAATACGACCGCTCATGGGCCGCCTGGATGACCAGGGTTTATATACGACCGCTCATGGGCCACCTGGATGACTAGGGTTTAGAAACGAGATGATGAAGACCCTTCCGACTTAGGGATAGCCTAGGTCGTTCTGAACTAGCAATGAAAACCACATTTATATGCACACGCGGCATGCTAAGGAAACACTTGTTTTAATAATTGAATCATGCACACAAATGATCTCATATTATTATGCAAAATACATACTTGGGTTCCTATTGGAAGTAGCGTTTGAGGTGGATCGTGTTCCACGTCCGCGGGACTAACTTTTCGTCCTAGTTTTGGAGTTTGTATACCCCGTTTCGCAGGATGGCAAAGATTAGAAAAGGCCCTTCCTAATTCGAGGAGAGCTTGTTCCGACCGACCACCTTTCTTGTGGCCTCAATACTCCGTAAGACTAAGTCTCCGACATCGAACTACCTCACTTTCACCTTCTTGTTATAGTAGCGGGCAACTCAATGTTGGTAGGCTGCGGTCCGTATTCTGGGTGCATGGCGGGCTTCTTCTAGCAAGTCTAGGTATTCCCGAATTTTCTAGGACTTACCCTACGGGTCGAAAGATTCCACCCTAAGACTTGGGAGCCCAATTTCGATCGGGATCGCTGCTTCAATCCCGTAGTAGAGACTTAAGGGCGTCTCACGCGTTGGTTCCTTTGGCGTTGTCAGGCAAGACCAAAGGATTGAGGCGAGCTTGTCTACTCAGGTGGCCCCTGCGTCCTCCAACTTGGTCTTGAGCCTGTGGAGTAGCATTCGGTTCGTGACCTCTACCTGTTCATTTGCTTGGGGGTATGCCACCGAAGTGTGGACCAGCCTAATTCTAAGGTTGGTGCAATACTTGGTAAAGTATTTTTTCGAGAATTGGGTTCAGTTGTGAGTTACAATGACCTATGGAACGCCAAATCTGCTGATGATGTTCTGGCGGATGAACTCAAATCCATTGTGTTCTGTGGATTTTGGCAGCGGGACGACCTCGACCCACTTTGTAAAGTAGTCGATGCCCACTATGATGAATTTTCTTTGCTCGTTTTCAATGGGAAATGGGCCAAGAATGTCAAGCCCCCATTGCGCGAAGGGCCACGGCTCCTAAAGGGATTTCAGTCGGGGGGACAGTTGGTGGCGAAGGTTGCTATGAAGCTAGTAGCTTTCGCACCTTTTTACAAACTCGATTGCATCCTTTTTCATCAAGGGCCAATAGTAGCCCTGCCGCATGATCTTGAATGCCAAGTTTTTACCGCTCACGTGCGGTCTGCAAATCCCAATGTGCACTTCGCTCATGACGTAGTCTGCCTCTTCTGGGGTTAGGCAACAGTGGTACGGAGTAGAGTAGTCGCGGCGATACAGCCGCCCATCGACTATAGTGTACCAGCCGACCATTCACTTTATCCGCCTGGCTTATCTGCGTCTTCTGGCAATATTTCGTCCGTTAGATGCCTTAGGTAGGGTGGAGTCCAGTTTTTCATCTCAAAGACCTATATTGCCTCCTGTCCCTCTATATCGGGAGCATTCAGGACCTCCCTCATGTTCCTCGAGTATTGTTTTGGATTTTCGGCCGCCGCTGCTCTCGCCAGTTGATCGGCCTTCCAGTTTTTAGTTCTGGAAACATGGACCAAGGTTATGTTGTCGAAATTGCGGACGGCCTCCCTTGCCCTGGCCAAGTATTTGGCCTTATGTGGGTTGTTTGCCACGAAATTCCTATTAACCTAGTTGACGATCATTTCGGAGAAGCTGTAAACAGTCAGTTGTTTGGCTGAGCACTCCTTTGCTAATCTTAACTCGGCTAGTAGGGCTTCGTATTCGGCAACATTGTTGGTGTCCGGGAAGTCGATTCTAAGGGAGTATTTCACCACAAACTCGTCAAGGGTCGTGAGGACCACCCCTGCTCCGCTGCCCGTATCTGTAGATGATCCGTCCACGTGGAGTACCCATTCTGGAGCCTCCATGTGCTGCTTCGCGTTCTCTGAGGGCTGTTCTTCGAGAATCAGGGTTGTGGTCTCAATAATGAAGTCGGCTAGAGCCTGTGCCTTTATAGCTAATCTGGGTCTGAACTGAATGTCGAACTCGCCCAATTCGATAGCCTACTTTACCAACATTTCAAAAATATCGAGTTTCTAGAGTATGCTCTTTAGTTGATAGTCAGTGAGAACTATGATGCAGTGCGCTGAAAAGTAGGGCCTTAACTTTCACGCGGAAAATATGAGGGCTAAGGCTAATTTTTCAGTGCCCGGGTAGCATATCTCTGGGCCGGTCAGTGTTCTGCTCACATAGTAGACCGGCCATTGGGTATCGGAGTCCTAGCTTACGAGGACGGAGCTGAGAGACACCTCTGATACTGCCAAGTAGAGGTACAACTCTTTGCCGACCTTGGGTGATGTCAGTAATGGCGAGCTAGCCAAGTACTTCTTCAACTCATTGAAGGCCGCCTGGCAATCCGCCGTCCATTGAAACCTGTTTGATTTTGTCCCCCTCAGAGTCTTAAAGAATGGCTGATACTTATCACCAGACTTCGCTAGGAAGCGGGACAAGGCTGCCAATCGTCCAGTCAGTCACTGAACATCTTTGACGCTTCGTGGGGGAGCCATGTCTGTGAGCGCCTTGATCTTCTCTGGGTTTCTCTCGATCCCTCATTGGGAGACGATGAAACCTAAGAATTTTTTTGAGGCTACCCTGAAGACGCACTTAGTCGGATTCAGCTTCATTTGATGCTCACGGAGCACCTCAAATGACTCCGCCAGATCGCGGATATGGTCGCCTGTAACTCTGCTTTTGTCGAGCATGTCGTCAATATAGGCTTCCATATTGCGGCCGATCTACTTTTCAAACATTTTGTTTACCAACCGCTGGTAGGTAGCTCCTGCGTTCTTCAGTCCAAAGGGCATCACCTTATAGCAGTAAGTTCTCTGGTCTGTCATGAACGAGGTGTGCTCTTCGTCCTCCGAACTCATTCGGATCTGGTTATGGCTTGAATAGGCATCCATGAAACTCAGCAACTCATGTCCAGATGTTGAGTCTACCAGCAGGTCAATCCTGGGTAAAGGAAAGCTGTCTTTTGGGTAGGCTTTGTTAACATCGGTGAAATCGATGCACATTCTCCACTTCCTGTTGCTCTTCTTTACTAAGACTACGTTGAAGAGCCAATCAGGGTATTGAACCTCCCTGATGAATCCGGCGTCCAGTAGTTTCTTCACTTCCTCTCGGATGGCGACCAACTTTTCCATGGAGTAGTTTCTTCGCTTCTACCTGATGGGTTTTCGGTCCGGGTCAAGGCTCAGCTTGTGGACAATTACCCGGTCTGGAATCTCAGGCATGTTAGCGGGAGTCCATACGAAGATGTCAGCATTTCGTCGCAGAAATGTGATCAATTTTTCACGCAACGCATTGGTGAGTGAGCCGTCAATCCTTATGCACCTTTCTGGATCGTCCAGATTCAGTGGGATTAGGTCGGTTGCCTCACCAGATTGCCCCTGCTGCAAGGTTGTCTCATCTCGATGGTCAAATTCTCCTACTGCTTTAGTGCTATCGTTAGGAGCAATTTGGGACATGTAGTATGTCCGTCTGGTGACTTGGTCACCCAGCACTTCGCCTACACCGTATGGCATTGGAATTTTCATTTTGAGGTGCGGTATTGAAGTGACAGACCCGAACACTGTTAGGCACAATTGGCCCAGTATTGCGTTGTATACAGATGGCAAGTCAACCACCAAGAAGATAAGTGTACGACTTGTCGTTCTTGGGTACGTTCCTAGGGTGACTTCTAGTCGGATCGTCCATTGGACGGGCACCAGCTCATTGTCAAGGCCATATAATGGGCCTTCTGTAGATTTCAATTGACTCCTTGTTAAATCAAGTTTAAAAAATGTATCGAGGTAAAGCAAATCAAGAGAACTTCCATAATCAATAAATACTCGTTTCATCTGGTAGTCAACGCTACCATCGGAAACAAGTGCTGATACAACAATGGGGTCTACATGGGTGGAAACTATATGTGCTAGGTCATCGTCACTAAAACTAATGACGTTGTCAATAGTGCGCTGCTTCTTCCTCCCTGGGTGTTGGTCCCTGTTGTCCGCCGGATTCTTGATGGGTCGGGTGGTGATCATGTTAACCACTCCTGCTGCGACCCGATTTCGTGGTGGAGAGGACGCCAATCCTTCTCCGCCCGTGTTGCCAGAGCTCTAACTAGGGCCTTTGACGAACCTGGTGAGATAACCCCAAATCATGAAATAGTTGAACAAGCAATCTTTTAATGCAGATTTCCTTCTCTCCAAATTTTCAATATGTATGCTGATTCTCAGGTAATTAATTTGTGTTCTGTATGGTTCCTTCTGTCACTGCTTTCCTAGTGGTGTCCATTCCTTTTTCTTCTCTTTAGTGCCTTGTTCTGCATGGATCGTGATGCTTGGCTGCTTGGTATATGGAAAGGTTCTCTCCTCCGCCCCCCTCCCCCCCGGCGGGCTTCTTGCTGCTGATTTTTGGTGAATTTAAACACCAAACAACCTAATGCTCCTAAAAGCTTAAATTGTATGATTAAAAAGAATATTACTATGATACATCCCTCAAATGAATGCCCTTTCGGCCTGAAGTGTTGATTAACCATAGTCCTACTCACCTTGTGCTGGAATAACTTTATCAACAAATAAAGGTTCTCATAATCAAACTGATGATCAATTGATCTAGTCCGCTATGCTACAATGTTAATGAACTAAATAAATTTAAAAGCTTAAGTTGTTAGGTATCCCGAGAATGGTGTCATGCTAGAACACCATGGGCTGCCGTATTGACTTGAAGTCATCTTGTTACATGTTGAATGTTGTATTCTGAATCCTGAATCAGATGGGTAACAAACCAAAGAAGATTACACTAAGAGCTCTTTAGTTTACCTACTTAGGAGGAACATCTTGATAGTAAGCCTGGAGAGTGTCAGGTATAATAATCTTATCTCACATTGTAGAGAGGTTTTTATCTGTGATTTTGTTCTATAACTTCTAAGTGATAATAGTGTAACCTTGCCGTTAATCCATATATTATCCTTGGTGTTTGAGAATCTACCAAAATATAAAGAAGTTATATTCAAGTCCCGACTTACTGGCAACTGACTTGTTGGCTATTAGTTGAGCTTTGTTGTTTGTTAAACAATCACAATTTTACTAGTGTTGGAAATATTTACATTTATTTTTGGTTATAAGAGTTAGTTTTCTTTTGAAAAGAAGTCGAATAAGAAGGATACATATTCAATACTTGATTCACATCCTAGATAGAGTTAACTTAAAGTTCCCAGAAATAGAAATATGCGAATTATAGTCAGGAAAATAACTAGAAAATATTGAACACCAAATATATGTGGCACGCCAATACCTATTTCATTCCACTGATATTCCAAACATCAGCAACAAAGCAGGCAACTTATTACATAATTTTGACTCTCGATGGCATTATTTATGAGTCAGTTTGCCTGCCAAAGGCTATGCAGGTAAGCACGTTGCAGCCTTTTCTTAGTAGCTCTGGTATTTGTGTGCCTCGTAGTCCTCCCGCTTTTCATGGAAGCAACCGCGATCCCCTTCAGCTTCAACCCTTTCTGTAACAACCTCCAAGTTCTCCCTACCGCGGCCGGCAAATTGATCATACTCGACGACCTCAACCTTCTCACGGACCACCTCGGCAGGGTGGTGATGGTGGTGGTGGTGGTGGCTCAACCCCATTCCAGGGCTGCTCATGGTGTTCATCTCACTGCTCTTGTAGTATTCCTGGTCTGTGTACTGGAATGCCATTTTTCCTTTCCTTCAGCTGTTTGTGTCTTGTTTAATTTGCTATGCACTCTGCCAATGCTGCGGGCTACACTGTCTTCTTATAGGCACGGCTTGAGTGGCATATTCTTTGTTGATATTCCATCCCAATATCGCCGCATCCGATTCCATTTTTCTTTGGCATTTCTTTGAACGCTTTGGACGGAATTGAATTTCCTCGTTCTTGTCGAACATCATCTACAAGGGAAAGAGTTTGATTCCACTCTCTTTTAGCGATTAAGTTTTGCCGTCACTTCGTAAAATTGGAGCCTTGCTCCGGTTACTTAACCTGAGCCATAATGACTGTTTTCCAGGTAAATATCGATCTCTAATCACGAATCCAACATCTCAAGTAGTCGTTATCAAATAATATAACTTGTGTGCAAGTTGAGTTTAATTCCTCGTCTGAATTAAGATACATATCTTTGCTTTGTTCACCATTCAAAAATCTTCAGGACTATATGAATTTTACGCGGTTCCTTGTTGAATGCAGTTCACCTCCACTTAAAAAGTTATGAATAAGGGGCAGAATGTGTTCTCTCTTTCTCTTTGCACTTCTACATATAATTGAAACATAGGAATACCCAAAAAATGCCTATTTATATATTTTATAAAAAAATATTGAGCTGTGATTGATTAAGTCGATAGGATTACGACAAAGAAAAAGGCGAGAGCACCACGATGTGAAGACAAATAAGATTCTTGCGTCAATCATTTTCCTGCTGTGGCATTTGTTTGATCAATCTGTCCTGCTGGGGAATGAGTTGCCATGCAAATTAAAACTCTCAAATACATGCAAATATTAATATGTGGTGCGATCGGTTCCGTAAAAAATGGGGAATCAGATTCCCATTTCTGGATAGATAATTTAATATTGATGAAGTAAATTCTTTTTTCTTTAGGATGCCTTTTCCAAAAAAAAAAATCCAGCGAAACCCGCCAGAGGTAATTGGTCCAATCTCAGATGGCCCCTACTACACAAATGGACAATACCCGGAATGAGTCCAATCTCAGAACCCAACAATGACATATTTTGTGAAAATTTATGTCATTATCTCTTCACTGAGTGCTATGTTGTTGGTGTGAATTGTCCTGCTTTTGTTAAGTAAAAAAGTGGTTCCCTCATCTTTTGAGGGAACTTTTTCGAAATAAAATCATATGGGACATGAGTAGCAACCGGTTGCATCTCACACCTTCTAAAATGACAGTAATTGGTCCGACATCAACGCTCACCAAATGGGAGTGTGGATCTGTATAGGCTTTATTTTAGCAACGTAATCATATCAACTCTGGGAGCTTTATTTTGCAATGGATTACTCACAGTGGTTGAGTTGGATTCTTTGGTTAGGCCTATTCCCATTTGTGATATTATCCACTTTAGGGGAAGGCATAGACACATCAAGTTAATAGCCTCGGAGTTTTATCTTTTAAAAGGTGCCTCAAAGGAAGAAGGAAATTTTCTAATTTATAAGCAAGAAAATAATTTTTTAAAATTAATCAATATAAAATAATCCACGGATCAACCAATGCAAACCTAAAAAGTTGGAAGAAATTTTCAGTATTTATTCTCCAAGTTGGGTCTTGCCGTTCCTCGAGCAAAAACAAATGGTTAGACAGATAAAACTTCCACACTAATGTGACTGGAGTCGTGTTATGAGCTCAGACGATTTATTCTTAGCAATTGATCTTTAAAACACATAAGATGTATTAATGTAGGCTAGCAGCAAAACAGACATCTAAGGTTGAGCGTTAACTAGTGGTAAGAATGACTGATATTTGTATGCTAGCAGACTATCGAGCCAAAAGGCAAACCTTGAATGAGAATTAATTGAATGTAGCAATGGTGCAAGATGTGGAACACGAAGTTGGTGTGCCAACCTTCTAACCCCGACTAGCTAGCGAGTTGGGTGGCACCCACATGGCCCAATGCCTCTATTATACTCCCCTATGAACGCAACCATTCACCACATTCTAAATGATCTGAAATGGGATTTGGGCCTTGCTGCGGCAAAGTGCCCATGCAGTAAGTCGGATGAAGCAACAAAGTCGGATGAAACTACAATCGAAAGAAAGCAGACGTCAGAAAGTATAACTTCACAACTACCTGTTCTAATATCACCATCAGGACAAAACCGTGCCACATCTTCGACATCCTCCATCAGAACAATTGACCTTTGTGGCCAGAGGAAGAGAAATAAGAAAATTATGGTCCGGCGGAACCATCAAACAAGAGGATGTTGCGGGTCGACTTTTCTCAGCTAGAGATGCCTCTACTGCTGTTGCCGAGCCATCTACCCTGGATCAGTAATCTTTTGTGTTAGACAAAATCGATCTTCCATAGGTAATATTAGTCAATTGAAGATCGAATAAGAAAACAAATTAAGAATTAAAAAATTAACATCTTACCATTGATATTAATTTCAATTGCTCAAATTTTTATAGATTTTCTATTTGTTTGGATCTTCTAAATTTTTATACTCATTAGTGATGGTGTATAATTAAAGTATTTAACTTGGGGACCCAGAATCAAAGTACTATATATATATTTTTTCTATCAAAATACCTTTAGGGTGATTGTCATTTAAAAGGAGGAGTAAGAGAGTACATACCTTAAAATCAAGAAATATAGACCACTGTATGATGATTTCATGTAATGAATTCAGATCAAAGTAAAGTCTAATTAATTATTATTCATAAAATCTAAAATTTTTAAATCAATAATACAAAAATTATAAACCCAAATGTGACTAAACAAATAAACCATGGAATTCATCATCCAAACAATAATAATAAATAGAGTCTGTAACCCAATTATATAACCTTATTGAATAGCCATCCAAACAATATAATATATGACATATTCTACAAATATGTCACAAAGGAGGTGACATTAAGCCATAATGCCCCAAACTCAAATATAACCAGACTAATTACAATATACAACCATGGACCCCTACTTGGCCAACCTCAATATTCAAATCACATTTGATGCAAATTCAAACTATAACAGAGCTAAAACTCACCAACTCGGATGAAGAACAATCAGATCATGTTCAAGCTCTAATAAAGCATCCAAGCCCATTAATTTGAAAGGATGAAAATAAAAAATGTGAGTATATAGTTTAACAAGTATCAACGTGCATGTCCACAATAAAAAAAAGGAACTTCAAATAAAATAAATAAAGCGTATCAAACGAATTGTGTCAACAACTCGCATTAAATCATATAAAAAGCTTAAGGGGTCTAAAATCATATCAAACAAATCAAGGGGTCCGAACAAAGGGTTTGAAAGTCATTAGAAAGTTTGAAGGTAGTCTCGTACTCAAATTACAATTCGTGTCAAATCTATAGTCCCAACGATACGTATTAATAACAAAATAGTTATATGGAGTCAAATCTTATATCAAATATCAAATAGTGATCCAATATCATATCAATATGAAGTATGTACTGAACAAATTAAAGTTCGGATCCAAGTCATATACGAATAAACAAAACCAAAATGAAACCATATAAATCAAATATGTTCTAAGACAAATCACATATCTAAATATACGAGACTAACTAAATTTTCATCCATGAAAAAATTATAAATCTCAAATCGAAATCCATTACAAAACCATACCGAAATACAAAGAATATATAGAGAACCAGGGGTTTTAAAAGACTAATTTAAAGAAGGGTTGTAAATACTCTTGATAGTCTTAAACCATATCAATTGCAATTTAGACTAGTAGGTTAGACTATCTATGTACATTGTCTCATATAAATAAGGAACTTGCTTACTATATTTTGTCACCGATGATTTTGGATACAATCATCAAGTTTATCTAATATATTAAGACGTTCGAATATATATAAAATTTTCATAATTATCCTATGACAGTTCTTATTTACAAAGAATAGGGTAGATCCAATTACGAACAAAGCCTTATTCCTGCGAGCAGAATAGGGAGTTACATATCACATATTTTCTTGTCGGAAACAAAGCTTTCCCATAGGGAGAGGCATCCCATATCATATATCCAAATTGGATCACATATCAAATCACAAAAGTAGCGACCTCATCCCCGACACATGCATATGTACCGATGCATGGTCTATGCAAGTTTCATACATATTTTTATACAAATATACTGATATAAAATATATGTAGATTCAAATATTTATACAGATTTTTATAAAATCAATAGAACCCCTAAAATCACAAGAACTAAACAAAATCTTAAATCAATTGGAAAAATATAGTATGCATGTTCACAGAAAACAGATTAGATAATTAAAATAACATGCATAGATATAAAACCCCCAAAATATCAGCAAATATTATCAGACACGAAATCAAACAAATGATGATATTTCTTGATACTTACATTGATTTCGTACCAATCAGATCTGACAAAATGATACTCCGAAAAACTCAAACTCTTCTCCTCTTGCCTCTTTCGCTCTCCTACGGTGCGCCTCTTTTTCTCCTCCTCCCGTGCTTGTGCCTTCTTTTCTCTCTCTTCTCTTCTTTTCTTACTTCCAATTCTTCTCATCTTTTTCATTTTATTCATTCATTTATTTACTTCTTTTTCTTTTACTTTTTCTTCATTCTCTACAGCGCAATTGCCGATGCCCCACCACCACGCCTTAAATATCCCACTGGCACTCAAGCGTGACCTCGGCTACAAGCCAACTAGAATCGGCGCTTAGGTCTTCTCAGGCACACTTCAAGCACTAGCTCGCGATCCGAATTACCTTCAAAATTTTATAATATTTAATTAATTTAAATGCCTATAAAATACCCAAAATAATAAATATTATCAAAATGAATCAAAAGAGAATTCAGGTACTATAATTCTTTCATTATTATAAAATTTCATTCTCAAAATTTACGTACCACAAAATTTAAATAAATAGGGGTATTTTCCCGGACTTTCACCTCACGCCCCCATGTCACTTCCTCAACCAAAAGATTTCTTAAGAGTGTTATGGCCAATGGAGTCATTTTATTTCTCAACATTTGATTTTTTCGATCTCAAATTTTAATATAAAATAAAATTCATCCACTATGTGTCCTAAAAAATATTGAATATTACAAATAAAATTGGATTACCTTTATTCTCAATTTAATTTTAAAATTAGACACAATTATTCTTCATACATCTCTTCTTTTTATAGAAGAAACACTTGAATACTTCTTAATGTCAACTTATGGAGGTGTCTTACCTTTATTTATTTATTTATTTTTTGGCTTGGACTTTATTCTTTTCTTATTTTTTCAAAATATAATTTTATTTAATTTCATCACATGTCTTTCTTTCTCTTAAACACATATGATTATAAGTTTATTTATCAATTATTTATCTCTATGTATATTGTAAGAGATTTTGAAAAACCTATATTGCGGTGAAAGTATATTCTAAATATAGTACACCATAAAAAACTCAATCATATCCACTTTAAGATTTTTTAACTAAATTGTTATATTTCTCATTATCATGATATGATTATACACACCTATATTATTGGTGAACCTTAAAAATAAAATCTTAATAATTAGGGTGTTGACTAATATTTTATCTGAAATATCAAATTATTTATTAATAATTTTTAATAAATCATAATTATTATTATACAGATCAATAGACCTACAAATGCCAGCAAAACTTTTGGCATTTGTGAATATTAAATTAATATGATTAGATCGCATTTATCATTCATAAAGAGCAAGATTTACTAGAGTATTGAATTCGATAAGTGTAAGTGGTTTGTCTTTTATATAGTATAAATAATATGTATCCATATTTAATAAAAAAAAAATTCTTATTCTAAACCTTATAGTTATTACCTTTTAATTTATAATTATTATATCTTTTATTAAAAAGATTTATAGATTACACAATTGTATAAAATAAAATTACATACTTAATATATAATAAATTGGAACTACTAAATAAAGAACATGCCTTATGAATGTAAAATATATATTTTGAATCAATTAATATAAAAATTACTTATATGTTAAATTTTTAATCTAAGTAGATTTATGTAAAAATTTTATAATAAAATTATTAAATTATATTTTAACTTTTAATCTATGTCAGCAACGTCATCATACTATGTATAATTATAATATATAATTTTATTAATTAAGAATATTGTAACTGATTTTTAAAATAATATTGAATACTATATACGAACATACATATATACATTATTTGTGCCCTACAGTGCGCACAGTCGCGTAGTGTTGTCTCAGGAGCGTGTAATTTGCCAAAGGGCGATCGCCGGTTCGAATCTCCGCCAGCATATGCGCCTCAACATTTTTTCCAATATTCTGAAAAATGGGCTGCCCAGGCCCAAGTTCGCTGGGCTTTGGATACAAGGCCCAAATTGCTGGATGAAAAATAGCCTGCCCCGATAAAGGGGGGCCCAATCACAGAAAGCCTATTCGTTTTAATGTTATTGTATCATACAAATAAAACGATGTTATTTTATTTATCTTCTACTTTCTCTCGGTCTGTTACGAATCATTTGACCCGATTTTGAAACCCAATTGATACGTTCTAGATCTAAGTTTTTAATAGATTTGGATCAAATCGATTGTCTAAATCCGGTTTCGTTCACTGAGTCTGGATTCTGCACGCTACAACTACAAACAAGAGGTCAGGTGACGGCGGGAGGTTGTCCTACTATAAACTCTTCGACGCTCAAATTAGAAATCGGCCTTCAAATTAAGAAAGTGAAAGAAAAGGAAGTAAAGAGAATACAGGGAGTGTTTGTGATGGAAGAGTGCTTTTGTTGTGAGAGATTTTGAAGGCTCGTAAGGAGCGTTGATTATTAGTACTGTGTTCCCCGGGAACATAGCGACAAAGAGTAAGAGAGAGAGTGTGTGTTAGTATTCTGAAAGTGTGGGAGCTTTATAGAATGGAGCTTTCACAGGTCAAAGAGGGCGTTTATGAGCGAAAAATGAGAGCGTAAGAGCTTTTTCTGATCAATCAAAAGTGTGCCTTGAAGTGAGAACCTTATGGCCTTTTATAGTTGCTGTACTGGGTTTCCTTTCTTGGACAGAAAGGCTTGATTCCCTCGCTTTGTTGGGATCGCTGCCTTTTCTGACGTGAAACTTTAATGGCAGTAACAGTTGCTTGGATTGATTGCCTTCCTTTTACGTTCTATAACCGTTATGGTTTACTGCAGATAGGAGGAGGATTCTGGCGCTTTTTTTCAAGGAGGCACGTTGATCCTAGATACAACCGTTGTAATGAGTATTACCTTCTATGGAGAGCGCAATAATAGGAGAAAAGACCATTGCTGATTGAGGACGGACGTGTGGGTTAAATGGGCTTGGCCAACTTGTAGCTTGGTTTTCAGAGGTCAACTGGTTCTACTTTTGGTCAACAGAATCGTTGATCATCCCAAGAGCTGGTAGTTTGTCCTGCTCTTGGGCTTCTCTTGGTTCATCAGCCTTTTATCCTGTAAACGGCTGGCGTTGACCGTCCAGGCACAAAATGGGCCATTGTAAATTTTGGCCGTTCCTTCTTCTTATGTTAGCCCATTACTAGTATACCCATCACTAGCCCCCCATACTGATGGTCTGGGACTCCGACTTCCAACATGTTCAAGATGGGACGCGAATGGATGGATCATATGTTTGAAGAGATGTGGTGAGGAGGCTGGCAATGTTCGTGTTGTACGTAGCTGTTGATCGTAAAGTCGAGATCCGGAGAATTGACCGAGAAGATCGTTGATCGGATTTGTTGATCGTATTGACCAAAATCCAGAGAACTAGCCGAGAAGATAGTTAACCAGATTCGTTAACCATCTAGGCCAAAATCTGGAGAACTGGTGAAGGAAATGTAGACTGAATTCATTAACCGTCTAGGCCGAAATTCGGAGAACTAGCGAAGAAAATATTGACCGAATTCATTGACCGTCTAAACCAGAATCTAGAGAATTAGGGGAGTTGAAATGATGCGCCATCATTCGCCAGACTGTCAGTCAAAAAAGTGGCCACGTGTCTGCATGTAGTGAATTTACGATCTCAGTAATTACTGCACCAGATAATCTGATTTGACTACATTCGTTCAGGAAGCGGCACGTGTTAGCAATGATGGCTGCACGTTTATGAGATAGTTCTCCTTCTCCAGCATTCACACTCCTTTAAGTAGTATGTCCGTTTCATTTTCGAACTTCCCACACTTTCTTTCATCCTTCTGAAAAGTTTTTAAGTCTTGTAACCTTCTCGTTTCTATATCCATGGTTTCCTTTGTTACACATGCCCCCTCCTAAGGGTTGCATTACTGTTTACGAAGCCCACCTAAGGAGCGGGTTGTGCATCTCGGTCCCCGACGAGTTACAAGATATTCTGACTGCTCTTTAGATTCCCATAGCACAATTTCACGCCAATGCTATGCGTTACTTGTAAACTCTTTGCATCTTCCTCTGCCAGCATACGACGGTTATTTGTGGAGGCGGTCAAAGTAATGTTCAAGTTTAACCAGGGAGCATAGTGGATCTCCTTGGCCCCACGTGTACTTCAGATAAACATCGCCATATACGATTCTCTGAATAACTGGAAGAACCGGTTCTTTTTCATCCACGTGGATAAGTCCTGGCTTTTGCCCTGGGATTGGGGCAAAGTACCCGACGTTTATGCTGGGACGCCCTTCGACGTGGAGACCGAGTCCATGGTCATCTTGATGAGTTCCGGAGGGACCACCTGGTCTCTCACGTTGAGGCCAAGAAGGCATGATGGGGACCTCCTTCCCAGAAGCAGAAGATGAGGGTGCCTTCCCGAAAGAGGAAAGCTGGCACCATTACGATCAGGTCTGGTGGAGTGCTACCCGGTGAGGAGTCTCCTAGAAGTCCAAGGTAGAAGAAGACAACAATGGCGGTGACAGTGATGCCTTCTTCTTCTTCTTCTTCTTCTACTGAGCCAGGGAATGTTCTGGTTGGCCAAGTCATAGGAGTAGGAGACAACTCCAGTGTTGGTAGCATTGAGGCCGCCGTTGAGGCCTACATGGTCAGATTGTGCTTCTCTGTGAGTAGCGCCGTTCTGGCTCTACCGCAACTGGAGCACCTGGTGCCATCAAAGCCAACCGCGGAGCCCTCAGCGGAGCAGGTCGTTGAGTTGCTGGAGGAGACGGCTGTCGGAGAGCTCCTAGAGGCACCTGCAAAGCTTCCTATCATGCCAATCATTTGATTATCTGAGGAGCCTTCTGCTGGTTAGCCTCACACGGCGCATGAGTTGCCAACCGCCAAAGAGCCTCAATCGGCGGTTGGCATCAGGGGTGAGCTGACAGAGGAGCCTATCGCCGGAGAGCCTATTGGGACGGAGGACCTTACGACGAAGTTGCCGAGGGAGTCTTCGGCGAAGGCCACTGTTGAGTCTGTTCAGGAGGTTACCATTTCTAGTCCTCCACCACCAGGGCCAAGGACTCACAACAGGCCAATAAGGCTGGTGCGTAGAATATGATAGGTAAACCTTTGCAACTTTCCTTCTCATTTTTCTCTCCGTTGCTAACACTTAGCATTTTTATAGGGAAAGAAAATTACAAGTGCAGTCAACAAAGGACTGTACCAGCGGGACCTAATGATCTCCGATAGGGGGCAAGGAGATTGCCTAGCTCGAGGAGGAGTTAGAGTTGCTAAAGGCGGAGCACTAGGAGGACGCAATCGCTATTCAATCTGTGCTGACCAGTCTAGAAGAGAAGAATGCTAGGTTGAAGGAGGAGAACGCTTAACTGAGAGATGCTGTGTTGTCAGGCCTGGTGGAGGAGAATGACAGGCTGAAAGAAGAGAATGCTCGACTGAGAGAAGAGGCTAACCGGGCGATGAGGCGCATTCACTAACTCACGGGACAGATGACTATACTGGAGAACACGCTGACCACTCGTATTCGCCCCCATGAGGTCTCCGATATGCTGGTGGCACGGTTATGGGAGGGCATTAACCGTTGCGAGCGCATAGTACGGCCGATTGACCCCAACTTTCTAGTGGAGTATCTTGACCCATCGAACCATTTTGTCCAGTGTCGTGAGAGCCTTGTGGGGCAGTCCCGGAGTGGTCATGTGCCACCACCGCTCCTCCTGGGAGCTCTGCACCTCTTTAGATTTTGTACTCTTTGCTTTTTAAAATTGTTATAATTATGAAAGTACATAATCAATAAAATGGCTATTTTAATGATATTGCGTGTCTTTGCTGCTGTTTTCAAATTACTAGCTGTTGTGTTGACCGACCGACTTAATGTATTACACGCAAGTTGGTCGTCCACCTTACTTAAGACGTTATTGGCGCTCTCTGAAGAACTTGAGTCCTAGAGGAGACATCAAGGTAGATCTTGATGCTGTGTTAAGCCTGTTCAATACTCGAACGTGATTAGAGACTCGGTGGCACTGCCCAAGTGTGTACCTGGGCGGCCATCTTTCAGAAGGAGTACTTTGCTCTTATCGACCGTTGCTGACTGACCACGCTATCTCATTGTGCAGAAGGTCGTCACACATGCTGTTTAATCCTCCTAAGATTTTGACTGCGTATGAGCCACTTAGATAACCAAGGTTTAATTCGATCGCCAACGGGCCACCTGGATGACTAGGGTTTAGATACGATCGGTTATGAGCCGCCTGAATGATCAGGGTTTAAATACGATCGCTTATGGGCTGCCTGAATGATCAGGATTTAAATACGATCGCTCATGGGCCGCCTGAATGACCAGGATTTAAATATGACCGCTTATGGACAGCCTTGATGATCAGGGTTTAATAACGAGTTGGTAAAAATCCGTCAGACTTAGGAGCAGTCTAGGTCGTTTATATAGTCCTGCGAATATACAAAGCAAACATATACACATGCACACATGTATATGAAATGGAAAAGGAAATAAAAGTTAACGCAATATTAATGAGAAAATACTTCTTTTATTGATTGAGAACAGTATGTACATTTACAAGCATACATATAAACAACCTACCTGGGCCCTTACTGGAAGTGGCGCTTGAGGTGGATCACGTTCCACGTTCGTGGAACCAACTTGTCTTTTTGGGCTCGGAATTTGTATACTCCATTCAGCAAAATGGTTGAAATTAGAAAAGGTCCCTCCTAGTTCGGGGAGAGTTTATTTTGATTGACGGTTTTGCCGTAGCCTTACTACTTCGCAAGACCAAGTCCCCAACTTTAAATTATCGCGCTTTTAGCTCTTGTTGTAACAGCGGGCGATTCATTGCTGGTAGGCCGCTGTTCGCATCCTGGTAGCATCACGGGCTTTCTCCAATAAGTTAAGTGTTCCCTAATTTTCTGTGAGTTACCTTGTGGGTCAAAGGACTCGACTCTAAAACTTATAAGCTCGATCTCAATCGAAATTACTGCTTCGATCCCATAGTAGAGACGAAAAGGTGTCCCGTGAGTTGGCTCCTTTGGAGTAGTTCGGTAGGACCATAGGACGGAGGGTAGCTCGTCAACCCAAGAGCCCCCTGCATCCTCCAGTTTGGTCCTGAAACTCTGGAGTATCGTGCAGTTTGTAATCTCCACCTGTCCATTCTTTTGAAGGTATGCCACCGAAATGTGGACCAATCTGATGTCTAAATTGGTACAATACTTGGTGAAGTATTTTCCTAAGAATTGGGTTCTGTTGTTAATCACGATAACCTTAGAAATAAAAAATCTGTTGATTATATTCTGGTGGATGAATTCTAAGACATTGTGTTATGTGATCTTGGCCAGTGGGGCGGTTTTAACCTAATTGGTAAAGTAGTCAATGCCCACAACGATAAACTTCATTTATCCCGCTGCAATGGGAAATGGGCCGAGAATATCGAGCCTCAATTGCGTAAAAGGCCAAGGAGCCTGGAGAGATCTTAGATCAGTAGGCGGTTGGTGATGAAGATTGCCGTGGAGCTGGCGATTCTCATACTTCTTCACAAATTCGAGTGCATCCCTCTTTATTATCGACCAATAGTAACCCCGACACATAATCTTGAATGTTAAGTTCTTACCGCAGATGTGTGATCTACATATCTCGAGGTGGACTTTGCCTAAGGCGTATTTGGTCTCCTCAGGAGTAAGGCACCGGAGGTATGGAGTCGAATAACCATGGCAATATAGCCATCCATCAACCACGGTGTACCAGCTGGCTGTTTTCTTGATCCGTTTGGCTTCGTTTGCGTCATCAGGCAGTGCTCTGTCTGCCATATACCTCTAGTAAGGCATTATCTAGTTTTTTGTGCTAGAGATTTGCATGGCTTCCTGTTCTTCTGTGCTAGGAGTGCTCAGGACCTCCCGCATGTCTCTCGAGTACTGCTTTAGGTTCTCGACCACCGCTGCTCTGGCTTAGTTGGTCGGCATTCCAGTTCTCAGTTCTGGGAACGTAGATCAGGGTCACCTTATTTAATCCCCGAGCAGTGTCCTTCACCTTGGCTAAGTATTTGGCTAGGTGAGGGTTGCACGTCTCAAAGTTTCCATTAACCTAGTTAACAACCAACTTAGAGTCACTGTAGATGGTCAATTGTCTAGCTGAACACTCTTTAGCCAGTCTTAATGCAGCTAATAGTGCTTCATAATCTACAACATTGTTGGTGGTCGGGAAGTCAAGTCTAAGGGAGTACTTCACCTCAAACCCGTCGGGAGTCTTTAGGACCACTTCGACACTACTACATGAGTCCGCAGATGATCCGTCTACGTTGAAGATCCATTCTGGCTCTCCCTCATGCCATTTTGTGGCCTCAGTGGGCTGTTCATCAGAGATTGGTGTCGTGGTCTCGAAGATGAAGTTGGCTAGAGCCTTCCCTTTTATGGCGGGTTTGGGCCAAAATTCAATGCAAACTCCCCTAATTCAATAGCTCATTTTACCAGCCGTCCATAAATATCGGGCTTATGGAGAATACTCTTCAGAGGCTGATCGGTTAGAATAATCACGCGATGAGCTTGGAAGTGAGGCCTCAGTTTCAGGGCAGAGAAGACAAGTGCCAAGGCTAACTTCTCCGCACGTGGGTAGTGCGTCTCTGGTCCAGTCAACATTTTACATACGTAGCAGACTGGCCGCTGAGAGTTGGAGTTCTGGCATATGAGGATAGAATTGAGAGCCACCTCCTACACTGACAGGTAGAGGTATAGCTCTTCTCCATCCTTGGATGACATCAGCAACAGAGGACTGGCTTGGTATTGCTTCAATTTGTCGAAGGTGGCCTGACACTATGTCGTCTATTGGAATCCGTTTGTTTTCGTCCACCTTAGAGTCTTAAAGAAAGATTGGTACTTGTTTCCCGACTTAGCCAAGAAGCGGGACGAGACTGCCAGTCGTTCGGTTAGCCGCTGGACATCTTTGACACTCTATGGCAGAGTCATGTCTGTGAGGGCCTTGATCTTCTCCGATTTTGCCTCGATCTCTCGTTGAGAGATGATAAAACCCAAGAACTTTCCTAAAGATACTTCAAAGACGCACTTGGAAGAAGTCAACTTCATCAAATGTGCACAAAGCACCTCGAAAGATTTAGCCAAATCGCGAATATAGTTGCTAGTGGTCCTACTTTTGAAGATTATATTGTCAACATACACCTCCATATTGCAGCCGATCTGCTTCTCAAATATCTTGTTTACGAGCCGTTAATAAGTGACACCTGCGTTCTTCAGACCAGAGAGTATCACCTTATAATAGTAAATGCCTTGGTCCGTCATAAATGAGGTGTGCTCCTTGTCCTCTAGGCTCATCCGGATCTGGTTGTAGCTCGAGTACGTATTCATAAAACTCAACAGCTCGTATCCAGATGCAGAATCTTATCAACAGTCAATTTTGGGTAAAGGAAAGCTGTCTTTTGGGCAGACTTTGTTAACGTTGATGAAGTCAACGCACATTAATCATTTTCTGTTACTTTTCTTAACCAGGACGATGTTGGAGAGTTAGTCTGGGTATTGGACTTCTCTGATGAAGCGGAAGTCTAGTAGCTTCTTTACCTCCTCTCGGATGGCGATCAATTTCTCCACGAAGTGGTTTCTCCGCTTTTGCCTGATGGGCTTGCGATTGGAATCGATACCCAACTTGTGAACTATTACTCCAACCGGAATCACAGGCATGTCAATGGGAGTCTATACGAAGATGTCAGCATTATGTCGTAAAAATGCGATCAGCTCGTCGCCTAGTGTCCTAGTGAGTGAGCCTCCGATCTGCATGCACCTCTCTAGGTCCTCCGGATTCAGTGGGATTAGATCGGTTGTCTTACCAGACTGCGCTTGCTGCAGAGTTGTTTCGTCTCGATGGTCAAGTTCTCCGCCATCTTGGTGCTGCCACTTGATGTGATCTGAGACATGCAACATGTCCTTTCAGTGGCCTGGTCACCTAGTACTTCCCTAACGCCGTAGGCTACTGGGAACTTCATCTTGAGATGTGGTATCGAAGTAACGGCCCCGAACGCTGTGAGGCATGGGCGGCCTGGTATAGCATTGTAGACAGAGAGTAGGTCAACTACCAAGAAAGTGAGTATATGATTCGCTGTCCTTGGGTATGTACCCAGGGTAGCTTCAAATTGGATTGTCCCTTAGAGGGGCACTTGCTCATTGTCAAGGCCATAGAGCGGGCCTTCGACACGTTTCAATGGACTCTTTATTAAACCAAGTTTAAAAAATGTATCAAGGTAAAATAAATTGCGAAAACTTCCATTATCAATAAAAACTTATTTCAGCTGGTAGTCGACGTTACAGTCCGAAACGAGTGTGGATACAACCAGGGAATTTTCATGGGAGGAGATCACATGTTCCAAGTCATTATCATTAAAGCTAATGATGTTGTCTTCCGTGCGCTACTTCTTTCGCCCAGTCTGCTAC
Source organism: Nepenthes gracilis (assembly GCA_033239525.1). Classification (NCBI taxonomy): domain Eukaryota; kingdom Viridiplantae; phylum Streptophyta; class Magnoliopsida; order Caryophyllales; family Nepenthaceae; genus Nepenthes; species Nepenthes gracilis. The sequence continues at coordinate 4,508,742 of BSYO01000040.1, forward strand.
TTCTTGTGATCCGCCGGGGTCTTGACCGGTCGGGTTATATCATATTGACCACTCCTGCCGCGACCCAATTCCGTAGTTGAGAATGCTATTGTCCCCCTCCTCCTGAGGTGTTAGAGCTCTGACTGAAGTTCTTAACGAACTTGGTGAGGTGGCCCCTCCGGATCAGCTCATCGATCTCCCATTGAAGCATCTTGCAATCTTCGGTAAAGTGTCTGGAAGATTGATGAAAATCACTGTATTTGGCTATATTTCTTCCCTCTGCCTTCTTAAGTGGTTTTGGTCACTTAAGGAACTTCTCCCAGCGAATTTGCATGAGGACATTGGAACGAGTGTCGGTTAGGGGTATCAGGTTGACTGGCTTGTAATTTCTCTGTTCTGGTGCTCCGATCATGTGGTACTTTCTGCGGGAGTGATTGCCGCCACTGTGCTTCCTCTTTCCCTCAGTTGGGAAAGAACGACGCTGTTTGGTCCGCTCGGAACGCTTAGTTTCGTTGGCCTCTTCTGCTACATAGGCCGGGGTGATATATTCCACCTCCTAAAAGGTCTGCGGATTCTTATACGCTAGATGCCTAAAGAAGTTCTCGTACGTCAGCGCGGAGATGAAACTGTCGAGCTTCATCTCCTCTGTGAGTCTGGGGATCCGTCTGGTTTCTGCCACGAAGTGATTCAGAAATTTTAGTGGATTCTCCCTCTACTTCTGCTTAATGTGGGAGAGGTGCCAAGACTGATTTTCTTTTCGGCGGTTGGAGGCGTATTGCGCTAAGAAGAGGTCGGTGAGTTCTCGAAAGCTCTGGATCAAATCTAATGGAAGGTGATTGAACTAAATGTGGGCGTCTCCCTTCAGCGTAAGTGGGAAGTAGTTGTACATTGCTACGCCCTCCAATCCTTGTAGGCTCAGATGGGTGTGAAATTGATTGAGATGATCCATAGGATTAGCACTCTCATCGTATGAGTCAAGGGTTGGCATCTTAAACTTTGCAGGCATTGAATAGTTCAAGATTTTCACCGTGAAAGGAGATCTGTCTAGATCTATAGCATGTTCATCATCTTTGAACATGCAGTTCCAAATCTTCTCCACCCTTGAATCTGCTCGGGTAGCGTTGCCTGATCTCTTGGAATTGAGATATGTTCTCAACTCCGTTCTTTCTCTGGGGTGGTGTATAATTGGCCGACTATTGCCACCAGTTGATCTAATGACCTAGGAGGCTCCTTCCCGAGCCTGAGACCTTGTTTCTGTCCAAGAATATCGGGGGTTCCTTCATTCGGGACTCTCCTCTGGAGTCATGCTGTCCGAGTGTTCTTTAAGCTTTGGACGGCTTTGAGCGTGCAAGGCCTCCGGAGCCTAAGTGTTGGTCGGCCTCTTGGGCTTCTTGGCCGGTTTCTTCTTTTTCTAGCTTCCTCTCCTGGAATTCGGTGTAGGGACTGCTGTTGACGGAGCCCCTTGCTATATGTTCTCTAAGCGGGAGTAGAGCATCTGGAGCATTTTGTTCGTATTTTGCATGTGCTCCACCAGATTCTGAAAGAAGGGTGCGGGCACCGCGTTGACTACCTTATTGATCAGGTTATTAGCAGCGTGGTCCTGGTCGAGTGAGATTACATCTCTAATGGGCTCGCTAGCTTGTGCTCTTGTATTTACCATTTTGGTTGATGATATTAGTCTAGAATGTGGAACTGAAAGAAGTTACGGGGAAAAGTGGTTGGCTTTTTGTAAGTTTTCAACAGACGACGCCAATGATGCATCATGAATCCAAACTTTGAATAGGTTCTCGTTAAGTCGATCGTTTGAGTCCAACTCTGTTCACTAAATCTGGATTTTGCATACCACAATTACAAATAAGAGGTCAGGTAAACGGTGGAGGTTGTCCCACCGTAAATACTCTGATACTCAATTCAGAAATCAGCCTTCAAATTAAGAAGATAAAAAAAAAGGAAGTAAAAAGAATGCAGAGAGTGTTTGTGATGGAAGAGAGCTCTCATTGTGAGAGATTTTGAAAGCTCGTAAGGAGCGCTGATTCTTAGCACTATGTTTTCTTGAAATGTAGTGACAAATAGTGAAAGAGAGAGAGTGTTAGTATTATGAAAGTGTGGGAGCTTTGCAGAAGGGAGCTTTCGCAAGTCAAAGAGGACATTTGTGAGCAAAAAATGAGAGCATAAGAGCTTTTTCTGATCAATCAAAAGCATGCCTTGAAGTGAGAACTTGATGGCTTTTTCTAGTTGCTGTATTAGGCTTCCTTTCTTGGGTAGAAAGGCTTGATTTTCACACTTTGTTGGGATTGTTGCCTTTTTTGATGTGGAGCTTTAATGGCAATAACGGTTGCTTGGATTGATTGTCTTCCTTCTACGTTTTGTAATCGTTAGGGTTTATTGTAAACTGGAGGAGGATTCTGACGCTTTCCTTCATGGAGGTGCGTCGATCCTGGATACAACGGTTGTAATGGATACTGTCTTTTGTGGAGAGTGCAAAATCAGGAAAAAAAACCATTGGCTGGTCGAGACGGACGTGTGGGCTAAATAGGATTGGCCCACTTGTAGCCTGATCTTCAGACAGTCAACTAGTCCTACTTTCGGTCAACGAAATTATTGACCGTCCCAAGAGCTAGTAGTCTGCCCTACTCTTGGGCTTCTCTTGGTTCATCAGCCTTTCTCTGGTTAACAGCTGACGTTGACCGTCCAAGCACAAAATGGGTTGTTGTAGATCTGGATCGTTCTTCTTTCTTGGACTAGCCCTTTATTGACATACCCATCACTAATAAAGCTAAGTCATTTTAACACCGAATTTGATGTAAAAAAATCACAAAATTATTAGAAATCTAATTTCTTAATAATTTCTAATATCATTTTTTAAACAAAACTTTACAAAAATATTAAACTTTAAAATTTTATAAAAAATCAGATTAATGGAAAAAAAAAATAGCATAACTATCAAGGCAAAGATTTTTGATGTATCTGATACCAAATGTTATATGAAAATTGATATTCTATATATAATATCTATCACTTGAAGATCTAATATGTAAATAAATTAAGGATCAAAATACTAACCTCCTATCATTGATATTATTTTTAATTACTCAAATTTTTACAAATTTTCTACTTGCTTGGATTTTCTAAATTTTAATACTCTTTAATAACAATATATAATCAGAGTATTTGATTTAAAAATTTAAAACTAAAGTACCACATATATATAAATATTCTGCATCAAAATGCCTTTAGAGTGGCTACCATTCAAAGATGGAAGTAGATGAGAGAGGGGATACTTTGAAATTAAAAAAATACAGACTACTGCATAATTATTTTATTTTATCATATTATATTTTTATTATTTAGGGAAAAAAAATTAACACTTTGAGAAGACCAGCGATGTGTTCTCTTTGGAGAGGGTGTAATGTCTAGTTTATTTCATTTTGGCATCAGCCGTTAAGGGTGGCTTGGTTATGAGCCAATTAGGTTGTTCGAAAAAGGCCTCTGTCTACATAGGTTTTTGAAAGATCTCTGGCCCTTTCTGCCGGAGCCTGAAAGCTCGTTCTGTCTTTGAGGCTCAACCTCGGCATGCTCATGCCTACCTTCGTTTCTCCTTAGTGAGAAGCTAAGCAGTAATCTCCTATTAAGTGGGGTGGGTCCTAACTAACTCCTACTTAGTCAAGATAGTATCTTAATATTCACATCATGGGTCTCCAGTATAGTATGAATTAAGCAGAGTATCAGTTAACAGCATGCATCACCCTATTAGATCACCCAAAAAGAAAAATATATCCTTCCATACCTTGATGGTAACAGGATTCTTACCCTAGAAGTTCACGTTGAGTTTTATATTTAAATAGATCTAATTCAAACTTTCTTTAAACATCCAGGAAACCCATTGAATGACAGTCAAGCGAAGGGCGACCTCTCTGTCACTCTCTCTTGCATTCTATTCTCTCTCTCTCGTATTCTTCCTTTGACTCCTTTTTTCCCCTCTTCTCCCTTTGCCAGAACTCCCCTCCCCCTTCTTCTGCTTCATTTTCCTCTGCTCTTGTCGTCTTCTTCTTCGATTTTGTAGGGTTTCCCATTGGAGCCTACATCATTTAAGGATAGAGAGTCAGAGAGAGAGAGAAAAAGCAGAGTGAGGGACAGAAAAAGAAAATATCTTCCTTCGTTTACAGTAACACATGTGTGTATATATCAAGCACCAAACGGGCCTTCAACCACACGGCCCTGAGCCCAACAGCTGTAACAGAAAACCGGCAACAACAACTCAGCAACCGAATGCATTTGAAGAGGAAAAATAATATGAAAAAAATAATATGCACAGAACATTTGAGTGATGTTTTATGTAATCCCAAAATCTGAGTGGCCAGCGATGGATTTTCCTTGCGCTTTTCCTTGACAGCGGCTGACTTGGTGGTGGAGGAGCATCAACTGTAATGAGGTTAGTAACATTACTGTCTCCATAAAAAGGAACCTTATTCTCGAGGTTGAAGGAAAAAAAATCTTGGTGAAGTATTGAAGCTGCCTCCCATGTTGCTGCAGCAGCCGACTGAGATTGCCTTTGGACAAATGGTTTGGGAATAGAGTTGCCCTGCTGCAAACCTTCCTGAAACCGAGAATTGTTGCTGCAATACTCCGCTAAGATTGTTGGAGTTCTTGAGCCATGTGTCAGTGGTATTCAAGCTGCCAACATCATTAGAATGATTGGGTTGATATAAGTGATATTAGTGAAGCCAGATGCTTCTCAAGGGACATCTGGGTCCTATGGAATGGAGAAGTCATAAGCGTTGCGGTCTTGACAATTGTCGCCCAAGTGATTCACCTCCTCATCAGAGACAATAATGGTCATCGTAAATGGATCTCATCAATTATCTACACAAGTTTTGAATTGTAGGCTTCAGCAGTTGAGCCGAGCCGGCTTCTTCAAGCCGATTTTGAGCCGCGTTTCAGCCGATTGGCTTCTTCCCTCCGTTTCATCTTCTCGACGCCTGATCTTCTTCTTCCGTTCAATTTCATTGATTGCTGAAATATTAGTGGTCCATTTAAGTGATGATAACTCTCCCATTAACGTGCTCATCAATCTCGACCGGTTGATTAAAATAACACTCGATTGAGGCATTTGATGGATTTGCCTTATAAATTAAGCATTCTGGTTTTGTCTCTGGCACCCCACTCAGACAATACACAATCTAGAAGAGTAAGGCGTGTCCAGAAGCTCATAGCCGGTTCGAATCTCAGAGCCTGAAAATAGAGCAAGCAAATGGCGGGAGGTATAAAACTCAATCCTTTATTTCGCTTTCGTGGTTGTTTAAGCTACATTATATGCTTACATAAATTACATATAAGCACAAAGTTTTGGATGAATATGGAGGTTCTTGCCAACTCCTTTAGTCTCTTATGACGTGCCATTGGTGACTTTAATCTCATCTTGACCCCTAAAGAAAAGCAGGGTAGGAACTTGCAAGCATGAGTAGGTGTATTCAGTTTCAGAATTGGATGGAGGGTTGTGGGCACACCAATCTTGGCAACTGTGGCTCTTGTTGGGGTTTGGTCACTTTCTTGCGAATGCTATAATAAACGGACAATTATCAGAAGGTCGCGTAATATTCTTGCGAGAATTAAAGTGTAATTAATACAGATATCATGAACATTCCAAATTAGAAGACATTTGATTTTCTTTGATTAGATAAAATTTTATTTTATTTGATTTTGATTTTATTTGAGAGATTTTATTGAAAGATTTTATTTTGTGAGTTTTTATTTTATTTTTATTTTAAGAAAGTGTGTCATATATTTTTCTAATTTTGAGATATCGTTAATTAGGTAATTATATTTATTTTTTAATTAACATAGGATAAATGTTCTCTATATAATAATTTTAACTCTAATATTGAATGTATGATTGATGAGTTGAATAAAATTTGAGTGTGTTATTATATTTCTTGTGCTCATGAGTTTGATTATTGACGTTTGACGGGGGATTCTAGTTTTGTTCCGCTGCATCGGGTTGTATGTATTTGGGTCGAACCCCAATAGCTCTATTCTCACTTGGTGGAACATGAGATCCCTCCTGGGGTCTGTTCCTATGAGACTAGATAAAACACTGGCCAACTAAGATTACAAATACAAATTCTCACTCGTGCAATCCTAATGTATGCAACGCAAACTCATACCCTACCTAAAGGAATGTGAGATACCCCTAATAGTATAAACAGACTTTCACCCATCTAGTGAAGTTGGATGACATCTGCCGTCCTAGAAATATGGAAGGATTGTGCTTAAGGTGAGCATGGGATAACAACATTGCTCTATTGCGCAAGAAAGGATGAATGCTCCCCTATGAACTAAAAAAGCTACAGACCCAAGTTTTTGGAGCAAAATATCTCCATAAGAGCAACTTCATGACCGCTAAAGGATCATCCGGTTCCTCTAGCTCTTGTAGGAGCCTATTAAGAACTAAAGAGGTCATCAACAAGGGGTTCAGGTGGTCCTTAGGTAATGGCAAAACTGTGAAGTTTTGGCTTGTTTGGTGGGTTGGGGATTGGCCACCACTATACTATGCCCAAAGCAGGATCCCGGAGGAAGACTTGAAACTGAATTGAGTGATCTTGCTCTACCAGACGACCAGTGGAGATGGGATAGAATGAGATGTACTTGGGACAAGGTGAGCACTTTGCTTTGAAAGGAACACAGTTCACCCCTTCTCTGATTAGGATGATCTAGGCAGTGCAAGGTAAGCAACGCTTCTGAATTGCTTCAACCCAAAACCAGTTAGGACGCTTAATGTAGATCAGTGTGGAAGCTCAAGTTTCTCCCCAAACTGAAGGACATTAACTGGTTTTCCCTAAAAATAGGGTAGTCACCAACCATGAGAGGAGGATCAAAGGCATGTCTGACTCTGGGCTTTGCTTCCAGTGCCAGTAAATTTGAAAGGCCTCCCATGTCCTTAGAGACTGTGACAAGGCCAAACTGCTTTGAAAACATGTCCTTGGATGGAAGTGTGACCTAGGTATGCATTGTCTTCCACTCAACACTTCGGAGTTTATAAAATCTCTTCATTAGGGAAGAGGGCTTGGCTACCAACATCTTCATCTCGAGTCTCTTGACTTTGTGGACCTCCAGAAACGCAACAATCGTGCAGGTGAATGGGAACCAGGAGCATCTCCCAATTCGCATCTTGTTCAACATGGCCAGCCACTTCAACAGAAATGATCTACTGAATTCCTTTGACCACCAGCAGCTCCCAGTCAGCAAGAACCTGACATATCTTTTCCCTGCTGAGGACTGATGCAGGACTAATGTGGAAGCTTGCATTGGCGCAAACGAGTTACCCAACATTGGAAGTGTGGCTCGTGGGACAGTGGATGTTTGGGTTCACCAGCTTCAAGGTCGATTTGAGAATCCTCTAAGCTAAGCTTGGGGCTATATTATGCGGCCTCCAAGCTGCAGGGGAGAAGGAATTTTGGATTGTGATCATTGAATCCGACTCTTTATTAGTGCTTCCAAAGCTGATTAGACTTATGACAGATTGTGAGTGAAGGGTCAAATGAAACAGGTGTACCGGGAGGAAAATGTGACGGCGGATGGACTTGCCTAAATTGTTATGAGGATGACTACTAACGGCTAGGAATGGAGGAATCCATTCCTCCATTTGTGCATTTTCAATTTATTTTTTGTTACCTGTTAGTTATGTTACAAAAAATATATGTAAAAGATTTTTTTAAATGATTTTTTATAAAAATAATTTTTTTAAACAAATATAGCGTAAATCACTGTTAAATATGGATATTTTAGAAAAGGCTGATCCAATAATTCAAATAAAAAATATTAAACCAAATAAAAAGTTAGAATAACTGAACTACTCGATTTGATTTTTATTCATGTTTTGGTTGAATTTCAGGTTGCTTATTTTAAATTTAACAATTAACTGAACTAATTATATATATATATATGTGTGTGTGTGTGTGTGTGTGTGAGACTTATTTCGGTTAAATTTTATGTTTAATTTTTTTTGTTTTATATAAATGACTTGTTTCATTATTAGTAGAAATATTTTACTTGATAAATGGGTATACTTTTATTAATATAATTAATTGATTAAGTGAATAAAAATTCACAAGCCGTTTGAAATAGGGAAATTTGAGTATTTGTGATTGTATATAATTTATATTATTGATAATTGGTTGCTAAATTATTATTTAAAGATGTAATTTATACATTAATATATTATATGTGTATTTTAAAATTATAAATTTGATATGTTATATTTTTATAATTTAGTGAAAATATTTTAATGTTTAAAACTAATGAATAGATGCATTCAAATCTGTCAATCGATTAACCATTTAACTATTTAAATTAATTCAATTAGGTTTTTATTTTATCAAAATAATTTGACCGATTCAAGTCAATAAAGAGGTTAATAATTTAAATAATTAAACCATAAACACATCTACTATTAAAGGAAAGAAATTTGTTTTATGTTTTTTAGTATAAAAAAAGCAGATGTACACAAAAGAGAGAAGGTAATTCAAAGCTTATTGGCTTGGTTTTTGTTACGAAGTTTTAGCAGCTCTTAACTCTCTCGATACGGAAGGGCCTTTCTAGATGCGAAACCTCAAAAACCCAAAAGCGCAACATATGTAAACCCTTGAAAGCCCCATCTTCATCTCCCTCTCCAGGGAGCTACCAATCACCAACAGCAATGAATGCAGCGAACAGCCTCTCTTTCCTTCTTGGACTAAACTCTATTTTCTCAACTGGGCGCCCCAGAGCGCACTGGTTGTGCAATCAGGTAATTCAATTCTCAAACTTTTTTCAACCTCCTTCTGCATCTTTTCCTGAACAACTGCACATTTACAATTTGTTCAATACCCATCAAAAGTTGTTCTTTTCGTCAAAACCAATGCCTATGGTGAAACTCAGATTGCCGAGTGATTGGTCTAAACACATTCAGAAGGAAATAGAAAAATTAAACCCGAATCTCGCCCACGAAATTTCCATCTTCATTTTGAGGAAATTAGATAGAGACCCACAAAAGGCACTGGATTTCTTCAACTGGGTATGTGGCAGAAAGGGGTTTCAACCCAGTTCTTTGCTCTATAGCTCACTTCTTAGAATCTTGGTTGGCAAAGATTGGATGAAGCAGTTTTGGGTTACGATAAGGGAGATGAACGAAAAGGGTTTATATATAGGCGAGGAGACATATTTGACAATTCTTGGGCTTCTAAAGAAAGAGAGAATGGCTAGCGATGTGGCAGCACTGACCCATTTTTACAATAGGATGATTCAAGAGAATGCTATGAATGATGCTGTCAGGAACGCTGTCGAAGTGATATTGGGGGCCACACTGGAGTCAGGGACTTGAAAATAAGTTGGCGGAACTTAAACTACCGATGTCGGAAAATTTTCTTTTGAGAACATTTAAGGAACTTCGGTGGCAACCATTGAAAGCTTTGGAATGTTTCCGATGGGTTGGCAAGAATCTGGACTATGAACATAATTCTGTGACATACAATGGGATTGCCAGGGTTTTAGCTCAATGCGATTCCATTAGAGAGTTTTGGAGTGTGGTGACGGAAATGAGAACTCAGGGTCATGAGATGGATATTGACACCCACATAAAGATCTCAAGGAATTTCCAAAAGTGTAGGTTCATGAAAGATGCTGTGGAGCTTTATGAGTTTATGATGGATGGACCATTTGAGCCATCAGATCAGGACTGCATCTTGCTCTTAAAGACCATCTCAGTTGACCCGGATCTGGATTTGGTATTTAGGGTCGTGAAGAAGTATGAGGCAGCAGGCCACACCCTCTCTAAGGCAGTTTATGATGGGATTCATAGATCTTTAACAAGCATTGGAAGATTTGATGAGGCACAAAAGATTGTGGAGGCCATGGAGAATTTGGGCTATGAGCCCGACAACTTTACCTATAGCCAGGTGGTCTTTGGCCTTTGTAAGGCTAGTGATGAAGCATGTACCGTGCTGGATGAGATGGAAGCACGTGGATGTCTTCCTGATATCAAAACATGGACCATTTTGATCAAAGGGCATTGTGCTGCTTATCAAATAGAGAAGGCATTGTCATGTTTTGCAAAGATGATGAGAAAAAACTTGGATGTTGATGCTGATCTATTGGACGTCTTGATTAATGGTTTTCTTATTCAGAAGAAGTTACATGGTGCCTACACATTGCTTGCTGAGATGGTGGATAAGTCCCGTCTAAGACCCTGGCAGGCTACTTATAAACTCTTGATTGAGAGGCTGCTGGAACTCCGTCGACTTGAAGAAGCCCTGAACCTTCTTCATATGATGAAGAAACACAATTACCCACCTTTCGCAGAGCCTTTTGTTCAATATATTTCAAAGTATGGAACTGTGGACGACGCCAGGGAATTCCTGAATGCATTGAGCGTCAGAGAGTATGCCTCCGGTGCGGCCTACCTTCATGTTCTCAGATCCTTCTTTAATGAAGGATGGCATTCTGAGGCAACTGATCTGTTTTACAAGAGCCCTCCCCATATCCGTACCCACAAGGAGATCAGTAACCTCTTTGGCTCCACAAAAAACCACAGAACCCCAGCTTGATAACGTTTTTAATCCGCTATATCGCATTCAAATTCTTCAATGTCTGAAGCCTGGAGTTGCACTATAAATGCGGTCTTCTGATTTGGAGTCACTTTTCAAGTCAAGTTAAGATATCAAATTGGATTATTTTTGGGCTGTCATTCCAGGGCAGTCCCAGAAGGGTTCAAGGATGTTGATTCCCTAGCTGGGCTCTGAGAAAGAGGGCTTCTTCTTCCTGAGCGGTGCACTGTCAATCCCTCTCAATCGTTACTTGAGGCAAGGGCAACGCCAATGAGCAACTATGCACTGGAGTAGATTTTTCAGAAAGGACTGAGAGGGATCGGCAGCATTTCTGCTTCCTTGTGCTACCAGTGGTATTCTTGAGGAATTGATAGCTCGCCTTCTTACTTGTCTTTACATAGCAAGACAATTTTACTATTGCTATCTTAATGCAACAGAGGCGTTTTAGTTTTGTATTTGCAGGATGTGGGTTGATCGTCTTTTGGGAATAATAATGAGATCAAAGGACTTCATTCTGGAGTTGAAAGGTGTAAGTTGCTTTTCTTATGGGGATTAACGTAGTGTTACAATCTAGCAAATCATGAAATAGTTGAACAAGCAATCTTTTAATGCAGATTTCCTTCTCTCCAACTTTTCAATGTGTATGCTGATTCTCAGGTAATTAATTTGTGTTCTGTATAGTTCCTTCTGTCACTGCTTTCCTAGTGGTGTCCATTCCTTTTTCTTCTCTTTAGTGCCTTGTTCTGCATGGATCATGATGCTTGGCTGCTTGGTATATGGAAAGGTTCTCTCCTCCGCTCCCCCTCCCCCCCGGCGGGCTTCTTGCTGCTGATTTTTGGTGAATTTAAACACCAAACAACCGAATGCTCCTAAAAGCTTCAATTGTATGACTAAGAAGAATATTACTATGATACATCCCTCAAATGAATGCCCTTTCGGCCTGAAGTGTTGATTAACCATAGTCCTACTCACCTTGTGCTGGAATAACTTTATCGACAAATAAAGGTTCTCATAATCAAACTGATGATCAATTGATCTACTCCGCTATGCTACAATGTTAATGAACTAATTAAATTTAAAAGCTTAAGTTGTTAGGTATCCCGAGAATGGTGTTATGCTAGAACACCATGGGCTGCCGTATTGACTTGAAGTCATCTTGTTACATGTTGAATGTCGTATTCTGAATCCTGAATCAGATGGGTAACAAACCAAAGAAGATTACACTAAGAGCTCTTTAGTTTACCTACTTAGGAGGAACACCTTGATATTAAGCCCGGAGAGTGTCAGGTATAATAATCTTATCTCACATTGTAGAGAGGTTTTTATCTGTGATTTTGTTCTATAACTTCTAAGTGATAATAGTGTAACCTTGCCGTTAATCCATATATTATCCTTGGTGTTTGAGAATCTACCAAAATATAAAGAAGTTATATTCAAGTCCCGACTTACTGGCAACTGACTTGTTGGCTATTAGTTGAGCTTTGTTGTTTGTTAAACAATCACAATTTTACTAGTGTTGGAAATATTTACATTTATTTTTGGTTATAAGAGTTAGTTTTCTTTTGAAAAGAAGTCAAATAAGAAGGATACATATTCAATACTTGATTCACATCCTAGATAGAGTTAACTTAAAGTTCCCAGAAATAGAAATATGTAAATTATAGTCAGGAAGATAACTAGAAAATATTGAACACCAAATATATGTGGCACACCAATACCTATTTCATTCCAATGATATTCCAAACATCAGCAACAAGGCAGGCAACTTATTACATAATTTTGACTCTCGATGGCATTATTTATGAGTCAGTTTGCCTGCCAAAGGCTACGCAGGTAAGCACGTTGCAGCCTTTTCTTAGTAGCTCTGGTATTTGTGTGCCTCGAAGTCCTCCCGCTTTTCCCGGAAGCAACCGCCATCCCCTACAGCTTCAACCCTTTCTGTAACAACCTCCGAGTTCTCCCTACCGCGGCCGGCAAATTGATCATACTCGACGACCTCAACCTTCTCACGGACCACCTCGGCAGGGTGGTGATGGTGGTGGTGGTGGTGGCTCAACCCCATTCCAGGGCTGGTCATGGTGTTCATCTCACTGCTCTTGTAGTATTCCTGGTCTGTGTACTGGAATGCCATTTTTCCTTTCCTTCTGCTGTTTGTGTCTTGTTTAATTTGCTATGCACTCTGCCAATGCTGCGGGCTACACTGTCTTCTTATAGGCACGGCTTGAGTGGCATATTCTTTGTTGATATTCCATCCCAATATCGCCGCATCCGATTCCATTTTTCTTTGGCATTTCTTTGAACACTTTGGACGGAATTCCATTTCCTCGTCCTTGTCGAACATCATCTACAAGGGAAAGAGTTTGATTCCACTCTCTTTTAGCGATTAAGTTTTGCCATCACTTCGTAAAATTGGAGCCTTGCTCCGGTTACTTAACCTCAGCCATAATGACTGTTTTCCAGGTAAATATCGATCTCTAATCACGAATCCAACATCTCAAGTAGTCGTTATCAAATAATATAACTTGTGTGCAAGTTGAGTTTAATTCCTCGTCGAGTTAAGATACATATCTTTGCTTTGTTCACCATTCAAAAATCTTCAGGAGTATACGAATTTTACGTGGTTCCTTATTGAATGCAGTTCACCTCCACTTAAAAAGTTATGAATAAGGGGAAGAATGTGTTCTCTCTTTGTCTTAGCACTTCTACATATAATTGAAACATAGGAATACCCAAAAAATGCCTATTTATATATTTTATAAAAAAATATTGAGCTGTGATTGATTAAGTCGATAGGATTACGACAAAGAAAAAGGCGAGAGCACCACGATATGAAGACAAATAAGATTCTTGCGTCAATCATTTTCCTGCTGTGGCATTTGTTTGATCAATCCGTCCTGCTAGGGAATGAGTTGCCATGCAAATTAAAACTCTCAAATACATGTAAATATTAATCTGTGGTGCGATCGTTTCTGTAAAAGATGGAGAATCAGATTCCTATTTGTCAATAGATTTTTTAATATTGATCAAGTAAAATGACATTCGTTTCATACGTGGGAGGATTTCATTTTTCTTTAGGATGCCTTTTCCAAAAGAAAAAAAACAATGGAAAACCCTGCGAAACCAGCTTGAGGTAATGTGCCCTGCTACACAAATGGACAATACCCGGAGTTAGAATGAGCCCAATCTCAGAACCCAACGACATATTTTGTGAAAATCTATACTAATGATGACCCAGATATAGCAATATCATTGTCTCTTCACTGAGTGCTATATTGTGGGAGCGAATTGTCCCACATTTGTTGAGTAAAATTATGGTTTCCTATTTGTAAGTTCCTTCATCTTTTGAAGTAACTTTTTCGAAATAAAATCGTACGGGATATGAGTAGCAACCGGTTGCATCTTCTAAAATGACAGTAATTGGTCCGACATCAACACTCATCAAATGGGAGTGTGGATCTGTATAGGCTTTATTTTAGCAACGTAATCATATCATCACTGGGAGCTTTATTTTGGAATGCAATGGATTACTCACAATGGTTGTGTTGGATTCTTAGGTTAGGCCTATTCCCATTTGTGATATTATCCACTTTAGGGGAAGGCATGGAGACATCAAGTTAATAGCCCCGTAGTTTTATCTTTTAAAAATTTCCTTGAAGGAAGAAGGAAACTTTCTAATTTATAAGCAAGAAAAAAATATATATATTTTTTAAAATTAATCAATATAAAACAATTCATAAACCAGCCAATCCATGCCTAAAAAGTGGGAAGAAATTTTCAGTATTCATTCTCCAAGTTGGGTCCTGCCATGCCTCGAGCAAAAACAAATGGTTAGACAGATAAGAACTTCCACGCTAATGTGACTGGAGTGGTGACGTGAGCTCAGACGACTTATTCTTAGCAATTGACTCTTAAAACACCAGAGATGTATTAATATAGGCCGGCAGCAAAATAGACATCTAAGGTTGAGAAAGGCTAGCATTAACTAATGACTGATATTTGTCCGCTTGTGGACTATCGAGCCAAAAGGCAGCGTCAAAAAGGCAAACCTTGAATGAGAATTAATTAAATGTAGCAATGGCGCAAGATGTGGATCACGAAGTTGGTGTGCCAACCTTCTAGCCCCGACTAGCTAGCTAATTGGGTGGCACCTACATGTCCCAATGCCTCTATTGTACTCCCCTATGAATACAACCATTCACCACATTCTAAATGATCTGAAATGGGATTTGGGCCCGGCTGCGGCGAAGTGCCCATGCAATAAGTCGGATGAAGCAACAGTAAGAAACGTAAGAAAGCAGACGTCAGAAAGTATAACTTCACGACTACCTATTCTAATATCACCATCAGGACAAACCGTGCCACATCTTCAACATTCTCCATCAGAACAACTGGCCTTTGTGGCCAGAGGAAGAGAAATAAGAAAGTTATGGTCCGGCAGAGCCGTTGAACAAGAGGATGTTGCAGGTCGACTTTTCTTAGCTGGAGATGCCACCACTGCTGTTGCCGAACCATCTACCCTGGATCAGTAATCTTTTGTGCTAGGTAAAATCGATCTTCCATAGGTAATATTAGTCAATTGAATACCGAATAAGAAAATAAATTAAGAATCAAAAAATTAACCTCCTACTATTGATATTAATTTTAATTGCTCAAATTTTTATAATTTTTCTATTTATTTGGATCTTCTAAATTCTTATACTCATTAGTAATGGTGTATAATTAGAGTATTTAATTTGGGGATCAGGAATCAAAGTACCATATATATATTTTTTCTATCAAAATACCTTTAGGGTGATTATCATTCAAAAAGAGAAGTGGGTGAGAGAGTAGATACCTTAAAATCAAGAAATATAGACCACTATATGATGATTTTATGTTATAAATTTGGATCAAAGTAAGTCTAATTAATTATTATTCATAAAATTTAAAATTTTCAAATCAATAATACAAAAATTATAAACCTGAATATGACTAAACAAATAAATCATAAAATTCATCATCCAAACAATAATAATAAATGGAGTCCGTAACCCAATCATAGGACCTCATTGAATAGCCATTCGAACAATATAATATATGATTTGCTCCACAAATATATCGCAGTGGAGGTGATATCAAGCCATAACACCCTAGACTCAAATATAATCAGACTGATCACAATATACAACCATGGACCCCTACTCGGCCAACCTCAATATCCCAATCGCATCTGATGTAAATTCAAACTATAACAAAGCTAAAACTCACCAACTCGGATGAATAATGATCAGATCATGTCCAAGCTCCAATAAAGCATCCAAGCCCATTAATTTGAAAGAATGAAAATAGAAAACGTAAGTCTAAAATTTAACAAGTATCAGCATATATAAACAGTATATATATATATATACGGTGTCAACAACTCGTATCAAATCATATCAAAAGCTTGAACGGGTCTGAAATCGTATTAAACAAATCAAGAGGTCCAAACAAAAGGCTTGAAAGTCATTAAAAAATTTGAAGATAATCTCATACTCAAATTACAATCCTTATCAAATCTATAGTCCCAATGGGACATATTCATAACAAAATAGTGATCTAGAGTCAAATCTCATATCAAATATCAAATAGTAATCTGATATCGTATCCATATGAAGTATGTACTGAATAAAATAAAATTTGAATCCAAATCATATACGAATAAACAAAATCGGAACAAAACCATAAAAACGAAATATATTTTAGGACAAATCACATATCTAAATGTACGAGAGTAACCAAATTTTTATCCATAGGCAAATCCTGAATCTCAAATCGAAATCCAATACAAAACCATACCGAAATACAAAGCATGCATAGAGAACTAAGGGTTATAAAAACCTAATTTAAAGAAGGGTTAAAAATACTTCCAATAGTCTTTCATTATATCAACTGCAATTTAAGCCAGTAAGTTAGACTATTGATATACTTTATCTCCTATAGGTAAGGAACTTACTATGTTTTGCTATCCGTGATTTTGGATACAATCCTTAAATTTATTTAATATATTATGTCATTCAAATATATATATAATTTTTATAGTTCTCTTATAGTGGTTCTTATTTACAAAGAATAGGGTTGGTCCAATTACGAACAAAGCCTCATTCCTGCTAAAGAAAGAGGGAGTTACATATCACATATTTTTCCGTCGGAAACAAAGTCTCCTCATAGGGAGAGATATCGTATATCACATATCCAAATTGGAACACATATCAAATCAAAACGGTAGCAATCTCATCCCCGACACATGCATATGTATCAATGCATGATCTATGCAAGTTTCATACACATTTTTATATAAGTATACTGATACAGAATATATACGAACTCAAATATTTATACAGGTTTTCATAAAATCAATAGAACCCTTAAAATCACAAGAACCGAACAAAAATATCAAATCATTCAGTAAATATAGTATGCATGTCCACAGAAAACAGATCAAATAATTAAAATGACATGCATATATATAAAACCCCTAAAATATGAACAAACATTATCAGATATAATATCAAATAAATGATAGGACTTCTAAATACCTGCATTGATTTCATACCAATCAAATCTGATAAAATGATACTCTAAAATACCCAAACTCTTCTCTTCTCTCCTATTTCTCTCTCCTACGGTGTGCCTCTTTTTATCCTCCTCCTGCGCCTCTACCTTCTCTATCTCTTCTCTTCTTTTCCTTCTTCCAATTCTTCTCATCTTTTTCGTTTTATTTATTCATTTATTTACTTCTTTTCCTTTTACTTTTTCTTTTTTCTCTACCAAGCAAATGCCGATGCCCCACCATGACACCTTAAATATCCCACTGGCACTCAAGCCTGGCCTCGGGTGCAAGCTTACTAAAATCGGCACTCAAGGAGCTTATCGGGCACACTTCAAGCACTAGTCCGCAATTTGAATTACCTTCAAAATTTTAAAATATTTAATTAATTAAAATGTCTACAAAATACACAAAATAATAAATATTATCAAAATGAATCAAAAGAGAAGTCGGCTATTACAATTTTTTCCTTATTATAAAATTTCGTTCTCATAATTTACGTACCACAAAATTTTAAAAAATAGGGGTATTTTCCTGGACTTTACCTCACACTCCCATATCACTTCCTCAGCCGAAAGATTTCTCGAGAGCATTATAGCCAATGGAATCATTTTATTTCTCAACATTTGATCCTTTCTATTTTAAAATTTTAACATAAAATAAAATTAATTCACCATGTGTCATAAAAAATATTAAATATAACAAATAAAATTGAATAACCTTTATTCTTAAGTTAATTTTAAAATTAGACACAATTATTCTTCATACATTTCTTCTTTTTATAGAAGAAACACTTGAATACTTTTTAATGTCAACTTATAGAGGTATCTTACCTTTTTTATTTTTTTAGCTTGGACTTATAATTTTATCTAATTTTATCACAAGTCTTTCTTTTTTTAAAATACAAACGGTTATAAGTTTATTTATCTCTATATGTATTGTAAGAAATTTTTAACTATGCTATTATATCTCTCATTAGCATGATGTGATTATACATACATCTATTATTGGTGAACTTAAAAATAAATTTTTAATAATTAGGTTGCTGGCTAATATTTTATCTAAACTATCAAATTATTTATCAATAATTTATAATAAATCCTAATTATTATTATACATATCAATAGACCTACAAATACCAGCAAAACTTTTGGCCTTTATGAATATTAAATTAATATAATTGGATCCCTTTTATCATTCATAAAAACAAGATTTACTAGAGTATTGAATTCGATAAGTGTAAGTGGTTTGCCTTTTGTATTGTATAAATAATATGCATCTACATTAAATAAAGAAAAATTCTCTCATTCTAAATTTTATAGTATTCACCTTTTAATTTATAATTATTACATCTTATATCTAAAAGATTTATAGATTGCACAATTATATAAAATAAAATCACATAATATATAATAAATTGAAACTACTAAATAAAAAATGTCTTATTAATGTAAAACATATATTATGAATCAATTAATATAAAAATTATTTATATGTCAAATTTTTAATCCAAATAGATTTATGTAAAAAGTTTATGATAAAATTATTAAATTATATTTTAATTTTTAATCGATGAAGTAAATTAAAAATCATAATTTAATATTTCATCTTAAGTAATTAATTTAATATAATAAAATTTTTTATTATATAAAATTTATTATATTAATTATGATTAATTATAAGTAACGCCGTCATAATGTATATAATTATAATATATAATTTTATTAATTAAGGATATTATAACTGGTTTGTAAAATTGTATTATATTCGTTCATACATATAATGAGCCAAATGGCGGTCGCCGGTTCGAATCTCCGCCAGCATATCCGCCTCAACGTTTTTTCCCATATTCTGAAAAATGGGCTGCCCAGGCCCAAGTTCGCTGGGCTTTCGATACAAGGCCCAAATTTCTGGAGTAAAAGTAGCCAGTCGCGACAAAGGCGGGCCTATTCACAGAAAGCCTATTCGTTTTAATGTTGTTGTTATCATACAAATAAAACGATGTTATTTTGTTCATCTTCTACTCTCCCTCGGTCTGTTACAATTCATTTGACCCAATTTCAAAACCTAATAAAGCTAAGTCATTTTAAAACCGAATTTGATGTAAAAAAATAGAAATCTAATTTCTTAATAATTTTTAATATTATTTTTTAACAAAACTTTACGAAAAAATTAAACTTTTAAATTTTATAAAAAATCGGATAAATGAAAAAAAAAAATTAGCAGAACTATCAAGGCAAAGATGCCAAATGTTAGATAAAAATTGATATTTCATATATAATATGTGTCACTTGAAGATCTAATATGGAAATAAATTAAAAATTAAAATATTAACCTCCCATCATTGATATTATTTTTAATTGCTCAAATTTTTATAAATTCTTTACTTGTTTGAATTTTCTAAACCTTAATACTTTTTAATGATATTGTATAATCAGAGTATTTAACTTAAAAATTTAAGACTTAAAGTACCACATACATACATACATATGTATATATATTTGCATCAAAATGCCTTTAGAGTGGCTACCATTCAAAGAAGGAAGCAGATGAGAGAGGGGATATTCTGAAATAAAAAAAAAAAAAATACAGACTACTACATAATCATTTTATTTTATCATATTATATTTTTATTTTTTAGAAAAAAAAAATAACACTTTTAAAAGACCATTGATGTGTTCTCTTTGGAGAGGGAGTAATGTCTAGTTTATTCCATTTTGGCATTAGCCATTGAGGGTGGCTTGGTTATGAGCCAATTAGGTTGTCCGAAAAGGGCCTCTGTTTACATAGGTTTTCGGAAGACCTCTAGGCCTTTCTGTTGGAGCCTAAAAGCTTGTTCTTTGTCCTTGAGGCTCAACCTTGACATGCCCATGCCTACCTTAGTTTCTTTTTAGTGAGAAGCTTAGTAACCTTCAGCTAAGTGAGGTAGGTCTGAACTAGTTTCTACTTATTTTAGATAGCATCTTAATATTCATATCATGAGTCCTCAATATAGTATGGATTAAGTAGAGTGTTAGTTGGCAATATATACCGCCCTATTAAATCGCCCAAAAGGAAAAATATATCCTTCCATGCCTTGATGGAAACTGGATTTTTCCTCTAGAAGTTTATGTTGAGTCTTATGTTCAAATAAATCTAATTCAAACTTTCTTTAAACATCCAGGAAACCTATTAAATGACACTTAAGCAAAAGACGACCCTCGCATTGTAAATAATATGCAACGGGCCTCAAGGCACCAAATCACATTTGGCTAAAGCGAAGCCAATGGCACATTCTACGCATCCAGAATGTTGACAACTTAGTGCATAGGGAATTTGCACCCCATTTTTGAAGGCTATCTCAAAGACAGGAATATAACCCTCTCTCAAAAATCTGGCATGAGAGTATCTTAGGAAGAAAGGAGCACAAACCTCTTCCGAGAGGACTAAATGTGGTGGAGCTGCAAGAAGGTTGTGATGCCCTTGATGCCTGGAGTCTTAGCCACCAACTAACCTTCTTGAGCACCGCCACTGAAAAAAAGAGGATGCTCTAGATTTCTTCGAAGACTTCCCAATGGTCGGAGAAAGTAGAGAGAAAGGAAGGAAAAAAAAAAAGTCAAAGAACTCAGAGAAACATGAAACGTTCAAATTCCTCGCCTATTTATAAAGAGTAGGCCCGTGTAAACACTGGCTAGAATTGAACAGAAAGGAAGGGGAGAAAGATGCTCTAGCTCCTAGATTTTTGACATGCGTTGCTAGACAATGTGGTTGGGAAGCCAAAGCAACGTGTCATGATGTTGAAGGCATGATCGAGGAGTTGTACAGCCTCCTAAATACCTTAATGCCAACGGGACTACTGTGCTACGACTGGGATGCTCTAATGTTGTCACGTCAAAATTGAGCGCCACTTTTTAAGGCTGGGGACTAATTTTGGGTCCTGTAGTACCTCAAATGAAATAGATAGTTAGACAGGTTAAAGTTTTCGTGCTAATAAGATTGATTCCCAAAACAGAATGACTTAGAATGCAACGTCTTCTTCTTGTTAGCATCTAATCACAAAGAAGGTTGAAATGAACCCCTCGGATGTATTAACACGGGCTTATGACAATGCAGACTTTTGAGGTTGAGAAGTTCATAATAGTTGGAGTGCATGTCAGTCTTAGCTGATGTTAAGAACCACCAGTGTTTGTTTGCTGGCAGAAGGTGTGCCTACCAAGCTAAAAGGCAAACCTTGAATGAGAATTAATTGGACGTAGCAGCAGTGCTAGGTATAGATCAACAAACTGATGCACCAACCTCTTGACCCTAAATACTTGGCCAATTAGATGGCACCTACATGGTCCAGTGACTCTATTTTGCTCCCTTATAAATATAACACTTCACCATATTAGAAATAGTCCAAAATATGAGAGCTAATGCACCCATACGACGAAGAATTACTTGCCATCTGACACTTTGAGAAACGTGCAATTATTCTTGGAACTATCTAACTCCGGAATTGCTTTGCATTCTTCCCTAGTTGGGGACTCAACCCAAGGCCTTTTCTTGTACTCAAAGACACTAGATTTGTTTATCATTTGACACTGAGTTCATTTCGATTAATAGCCTGGAGGAACCAGCTTCCTACTAGCATCCATCCCCCCACCCACAAGCACCCCTCAACAGCTCGACTCTTTCACAAATGCTTTTATTAGCAGTCGTCTAAGCTTAGGTAAATTTTGCGTTCACATTTTCTCAGCTTAATCTTGTACTCAAAAATCGCAGGGTTTTCCCTTAGAACATAACCTAATCCCTTCAAGTGTTTGTTTGTTATGTAGGATCTAAAACCTATCTATTAAGATTTAGACACTTTTCAAATCGTCTCTACTTTGAGTTGAACCTCAATTCAACCATGTGTGTGCACACAGATTGGTTGATTATGTCGTCAATTCTTACATCACATCAGACAAAAGATGAATTGCTTCTTGTGAAGGAAAAGAAGAGGGGCTTATTTGAGAATAGTTTCATGGGGCGACATTTTTTTTTTTTTTTTGTGATTGAATCAGTAACATAAATATAACCATACTTTTAAGTTAATGATGTTGCACTACAGTCATTAAATATGTAATATAACAATATCCCTAGATAAATCTAAATTTTACCAATTGACCACTTACTTTTTGTACCTGATTAATTTGCTAAAATATAAATATTATAGCTTTCCCAGTAAAGGATCATTAATTCTGATTTAGTCATATCACATAAGCTCTAGATGTAAAAACGGGCCCCGTATATAATTCACGACAAAAAATCTATCAACGCATCCTGCCACCAAGATCTTATATATTAATTCTGAATCAACATAACATCAACAAGATCTTCTGAAAAACCTATTGACCAAACTTTGCCACCCAGATCTCAAACTCGTTAATCTTAAATGTGGTAACTTGTGAGGATGAGTCAAAAGATCACTTAGCTGTAAGAAACAAGTCACGAATAATTCACCACTAACATATAAAAAGGATTGATAATGATACATACAAAATTGCAAAAACTTTAGAAATAAGGTCGAATAATATCCTAATAATATCATGAATGTTTCTCGTTTATTTTCAAGTCTTGTTGTATTTTTGGTGTGCTTGACTAATGTTAATTTCGGACCAAATTAATTAGTGAATACTAAAAAATAATATTTGACAACTAAAATGAGCTTGATGGGCTGAGTAATTTGGAATTAATCTTTGTAACAATTTAGTGTAAGGGTGACTCACGGTTTGAGGTGTGTTCCTAAATATGGTGGCAAATTCAAGGTACTCTTGCCTTGATATATCTGATTTGGAGACCAAGGCTACTTAAAGCAGGGGATGGACGGTTGGAAGTGGAGTGAATTTGGTAGGGGGTGTTCACATTTTGTTATTTAAGGAGTTATGGGATTTATGGCAGGGGTTGTATCCCATGAAAGAAATTGCTAGGTTAGTGTATGTACTTAATAGTGAAGCTGTATCTGGTTTGTGAGTTCAGATTTAGGTTCTAATTATATAAATGGAGGTGGTATGTGGTTTTGTGAGTTCAAATTTAGGTCAATTTTGTGATTAAATTGTGAATATGAACAACTTTAGAATTCGGCATCTACGTTGCCGTCAACCACTACATCCCGGTTGAAAATTTTTAATCTGATTCTCTTTCGAAACTCGCACTGATGCGCTATCGGACAGACTTCCCCCGTCTCTTTCGATCAACTAACCGAGGTGTAAATGCCGTTCACATGGAACTTTCCCCTCTTCAGCTTTCAAAATCCTAATTTGAATATTTGTTGCCACCACCAAGATGTACATCGGCAGCCGCTCCGCCTTGTCTTGCGTCATAGGTGTTGTAGTGATTGCCACACACTCCTACTCATCGAGGCCTACACTTGCCCTAACGGCTGAGTGTAGGTCATCGTGTACTTATGTGCTATCCATTTTCAAGGTTAGTTGATTGGATAGATAAGTTACGCGCTTATTAGCAAATTTTGACTTTCATGACCGCCCCGTCCTGTTGTCTTAATCAACCAACATTCTTTGGGGCATCTAGGTTAAAGGACAATCTGTCATCATAACCTGGCTTCCAATTGATTTCCCATTGCCAGTCTTGCTTACCAAAAATAGCCCATTTAGAGCTCTCAATTCCACAGCCTAACAAAACGGCCACACTATCCTACCAATTTGAAGTTTAAGAATAGGTTGAGAACATTGTGCCCCTAACACCTCTAATCATTGATTTTATCCAATAGAACTTACATGGGAGCTTCAGCTATCCTAAGAGAAACTTAGAAGGGAACCAACTACTTGATAGTTAGATTAATTTTTCACCTCTATATCCAAGTGAAATGAACAATTTCCACGTCAATATTACTTACAGCCTCCACCAAAATTTTCTTTGGTTTTGCCCCACTCAGGCATAGTTCACCAACTTTCAAATCCTGACAAGTATGTTCTCAATAGAACTCTTCTCAAAAGATTAAGGTCGCTCGGTAGTATACCCCCTAAGGGGATCCTACCAGTCAGCTTTTTTGCACGATACAGGCTTACTCACCTGTTGACTCGCACAAATGTTGTATTCCTTGGTCCATGTTTCAAGACAAGCCAAATAGGGGGCCACAAGCCATTGCCCAAAGCATGCAGGTGCCAAGGCACGCTTTGACGGTACATGCTTCCTTCTAAGTCACTCGGACAATGCTCCTGAGCTTATCTATGGCCCAAAATCACATCCAAAATTTTGATAACCAAATTTTGGCCCATGTAGATTGTGATGGTGATTTAATAACAACAAATATACTTCCTTTAATGGACCAAATTTTGAGTTTTTTTAATTATTTATTTAAGATTAGTTACTAATTACTGTTTAATTAAATACAACTTATTTACAAAGAATAATTTTTTTTAAGAAAAAAAAGTATTAACTCCTAATGCTCAGACTAATCGATCAACAGGTATCCCAATTTTCTTTTTTCGTTCAGTGTGTTATTCCCCTTCTAACCAAATATAACCTTGTCTTAACCCAGCCTTTAGATAGGTCAATATTTTCCAGCTAAATTTCAATTTGTAAAAATGTTCAAGATTAATATATTCGATATTAATTTTTTTATAATATTAATCTATAAAAGTTCATGTCCGCATCTAATGCAAACAAATTGAATGCAATGAGGTTAAAAACAAGCCATAGCAAAGTTCAAACACCACATTAAGATAGATATCATCATCAAACAAGCAGATGCAGCCGAGCTGCCTGCACGCATACCATACAACACGTAAGCCAAAGGCAACAACAGTATAGCATGCCCACTAACCTACCCCTTTTATTAATTTATTTATATATAGAAAGAAATAGCAAAGGATGATAGGTAGCCTACTGCTAAATCAGGGGTTCTTACTCCGCATTACTCCCGAGCAATGAGGTCCATGACCACATGTTTGAGACTCCCGTTGTTCTTCACCAGCAGCTGCTTATTCATCTCTCTGTCATGGAATCCCTGCAGCCACACAAGAAAAAGTTCAACAAGGTCCCACCACACGCAGGGTTCAGAGAAGAATCAGACCATTTTTAGGTCCAATGAGGTGGAAGCAAATTAGAAAAAGCTGGATTTACCATCTCCTGCAGCTCTTCAAGGATGGGATCCCACTCGGCAAAACTGCAGAGATGGTCCACTGACTGCTCAAGGTTGAACCCGTTCATCCTCAGTATCTCTTTGTTGAGGTCAACTTGCCTAAAACCCATTTCCTCCAGTTCTTTCAGTAGGGTTCTTTCGACATCTTTTTCCTTTTCTCCATCCTCCTCAGAGCTGCCCTTTACATTTGCAATACAATGGGAGCTAGCTATGGATTCTTCAGACATGTCGACGATCGGGAAGGGGAAGGAAACTGTCGGATAGGCCAGAGCAGGAGCATGGGCTGAGAAATCAATGTCCACGAGAGGATACGACACTGAAGAAGTGGCCCCTTGCAGAGAAGGGTTTTGTGGGTTGCTGCTGCCAACAGGGTGTGCCACTGCCACCACTGGTGGAAGTGCTTCAGGGGAGGATGGAGCATGCAGCCAGTCACTAGGAAGATTTAGGTCTCCGACCACGGGTTGGGGCTCATCAACCAATGGCTTCTCAGACTCTTTGACAGCAACAGGGTTGCCGGGGTTATTAGTGGTGATATCCACAAGAGGCAGAATTTTCCCATCTCCAGCTGTGGCATCCTTTGATCCAGTACATACAGGAGGTGGCAAATTTAAGTTTAGCGTGGTATCCCAGGTCAAGTTCATCAAAGAGGCGTCAACCTGTAATAAAGGAATGGATTGGCGTGAGTCAAATGTATTACATGAATACAAGAACTTCAACGGAACCTTGGGGTTGCTGCTTCTCTCAACATTAGTTGTCCGTTTTCAGATGGATGGATAGAAATTAACCATTTGAAAAATAAAATAGGTGATTTCAATTAACTTTTTTATTATCTCTTAAATATGATTTTAATCACATCAGTCTATTTTTGAATAGGCAAACCCGAATCTAGATGAGAGCCTTAATGCAAACCTGGATGAGAACCCAAACACGCTGCCCGAACTTTTGACCAGATGGAGATGCCATCCTCCAGTATGAGATATATTGGCCGGGCATCTCAGGTGCGGTGAAATCAACAGCCACATGAAGTTCAGAATCCACATGCAAACCTTCAGCAGGAATCTAACGTTTTTTTTTTTTTCCCGACAAAAAAAAAATCCTCTATCAGCAAAACATATGTAAGCAAATATGAATATTCATTGTAATAAGGTTTCAACCATGAACCTTAATCTCAACTGAATCTGACTCGCTAAATCGATCTCCCCCAATCCAGAGAAGCTGTGTTCCACAAGGCCATATATCTCTTCCATTATTGCGCATCAGCCAAATCTTAGTAAAGGGAGTTTTTGGAGCCATTATAGTTCCATCCATGACGTTAACATCGGCAATGAAGCAGCTATCAAGCCTCAGACGTTGCCCATCCGCTTTCCTAGCAGGTGACTCTTCATCACTAGTTGTTTTAAATGTTTTCTTCTTTCCACCATGCCTCGAGAAGGAAGGGACATGCGGGGGTGGGGCCCAAACTTGTGGGATCATCTGAAAATGAATGAGAAAGTGAAAACAGTCCATAAATGAACAGACTAAAATACAACCGCAAAGGAGAGAAACCAACATACGGGATCATAGAATCCTCTACATGACCATGGGTGCCGACTGGGCGCAGGAAAATCCATTCTAGTATAATCACCATCATTTCCCATTTGCCCGAAGCAGATGCTACACAAATCATAATTTTCTTTTCTGCATAAAGAAAACGAGCATCATTAACTTCAAGATTACTCTAAAAGCTAAAATCATTTCAAAATCATTGAACCAGAGATTTCAGAAATGTCTTACACTTTCGACTTGAACCGTGGTCCAGTAATAGGAAAAACCCCACATCCATCACAGCGAACACCTCTATGGAAAATGGCACCCAAAGGATGATGCACAGGCGACCAGTGTCTGCGTATCGAAGTCCCTGGTGGCAAGGGTTCCACTGAAGGAATTCCAGAAAATGGGCATTCCTTACGAGGATTAAAAACAAAGGATGATGATGATGATGAACTCCCAAAACCACTAGCAAAATCCTTACTTTTTCCCTGAGCAGCTTCAACAGTTGGTGGATCAGATGGTGAAAGCTTTTCAGCCAGCTTTGGAGGATAAAAACAGCCACTAGATTTCCCGGCAGAGTCATCATTGATGTCCTTGGCCTTCTTATCATCACCAGGGGGCAAATTGCTACAGGTTGCTTCACAGGTAACATTTGTGTTCTTCTGTGGGACAGAACCACTAGGAAGGATATTAAGATCCACAGAACCGACAGAAGTTACTAAGTCTGCCACAAATTTAGCGATGTTCCCAACTACTTGCCCTTCACTGCTGTTATTCACTGACTCTACCCCTTCATGCTTTGAAGCCTCAGGATTTTTCCCTGCGGATGGTTCCTTAGGATTCTCAGACTGGGTGTGAGGAGTGCTCAAGTAAGGCTTCCCCATCTTCATAAAACCGTCAAGAAGCTCTGAAAGTATAGGAGAAGAAGATGCAGCTTTAGATGCCACGTCAAGGTATAGCTTCAAAAAAGCCTCACGAAGTGGCTCCGGCACAGATTTTAGAACTTCAGCAACGCCATTGTCAGTGTTTGTCTGAGCATCACGAATTTCAGAAGACTGGATTGGTGTAGAACTTCCACTGAATCTTCCCCCAGGCCTTACATAAGATGAACTACCCTTATCAGCATTGAGCTGAACAGTGATCCTTACTGGATTTAGACCTTGTCTCAGAACATCATGCAGATCTTCATCATCAGCAAGGGTGACAGTATCGAGATCTTCATCAACATATGTCAGCGTAAATACAACATCAGATGTAAAATCAAAGAGAGAGCGGATCTTTTCCTTCAGTCCCTCCATGTCAAGATCCAAGAGATGATCTCCAACAACCAGTACATTGAAGCGTCTAAGGTTTTCCCCATATTTAACCTGAATACAACGCATCAATATATAAAAAGAAAGAATATGCTAATTAGAAACCAAATGATGAAATAATATCAGGTTTTCAGCAATAAAAAGTACTGCATAACATGGAAAAGTATATATACAATCCTCAACCACAGAGAATGACATTCAAGCAAATCTACCTTAACATAGGCATCATATGAGTAAATTATAACTCTTTCTTTGGAAGTTGATATAAAACTTCCAATAATTTATCATAACCACAGAACTATGAATTCTAATAAACAGAAGAAGAAATATCAATTAGTTTCTTAATTTCAGTTAAAAAATTGAGTGCACTTCTAATTTCACAAAAGCAAAATGTTTAAGAAAATAACATACTGATAAAAACAGCAATAACTATTAATTGATTTCCTAATTTCAGTAAAAAAAATTGAGTGCACTTCTAAATTCACAAAAGCAATAAGTTTAAGAAAATAACTTACTGATAAAAGCAGGAACTATTAATTGGTTTCCTAATTTAAGTTAAAAAAATTCAGTGCAATTCCACATTCACAAAAGCAATATGTTTAAGAATATAACATTGCTCCCAGAAGATTCTTGCTCATGCATAGCTATGTCATGCTGTTCATTGTTTCCGACAGCACCACCTCCTAAGACTAAACATAAGGTAAATATGATAGTAAAGAAAGCACGTGAGAAGTTCCAACACATTACAGATACCAGGTCCTGCATTCATTTAAAAGGTTCTATTCAAAGTTTTTAGACCCACAGTGCACTGCTGCAACAGATAGTGAATTTTGTAAAAATCCAGCACTACTAACATATGATATTTCACAAAGAACAAACTACTCTAATTCACAGACGCAGAAAGGAAGTGCAATGATAATTTTTAGATTTTAACCATCATAACAACATCAGTGGACCACAAAATAATTGATTAGTTAACTTCTGATCAAGGTCAAGCTCAAGTGCTCAGATATACACAACCAGGTAGGTGAGCAAGGACAGCAAATCAAAATAGCTAGCTATCTTGCTTGATAATAATATAACTTGAACGCCAAAGTGCCATAACTTACCACTGCATCTAATCCATACAAAAATATTTCATCTAAGACATACATTAGCAAGACAAACAAATAGAAGAAACCCCTGTCCCTTGCTCAGACCTTGTCAGGCAAACATAATATCCATCTATTACCGTTTTATACTCATTAGTAACAACTGAATGAAAAGAAACCCTTTTATTAGATTAGTTCTTAGTACTAGGATTACCTTAATGTTATATGCTAGAATATTATGTTAGAATATGTTTTAGGATATGTGTGGTACATTCATTTACAATGGTAGTTTAGTATTTTTCATATATGTAAATAATCTTATATGGCTTTTTTTCATGTACGGGTTTTTTTCATCTCTTTTTTTTTTTCCTATAATTTACATAAAATCATAGCGTTAATTGCCGCCTCCAACTCCTCTTTGGAAATCTATGTGCCTCACCTTGCTAATACAAAACCCCATATCAATTTCATCAATTGAAGCTGATTAATCCTTCAATTTTTCAATCTGCAGTTTTAGTTCAAAACCCTAGATCCAGTTGGGTCCTGCTTGATTCAACGACATGGAGAATTTCCAGTCTAATTTCTCATGTGTTTGGTGGTTGGAGAATCTACCCTAACATTACATCTCTCTTCCATTTTATACTTTCTGACTTTTTAATTTAATCTGCTATATGTAAACAAGTTCACTCAAAAAGTATCATTGTTATGCAATATTCTTCCCCACTCATTGTAAATTTTAGGATCTTATGACAGAGGATTATAGCTATATGTCATCATATGTCACAAGGTCTCTACTAGTTGCAAGAAGAACTAACTCTTATTATTTGTGCTAGTATTATTTCTATTCCTCTTGAAATTCATTGTTGATCATGTCAACCTTCATTTGTATTATGAGCTTTGCCAGTTTGCTAAACACCGTCATAAGTCATATTACCCGCAAGTAATTTCATGCATCTCTACCTCCTTTGAGTTAGTATACTCAAATGCCTAAGGATCCTGTATTCTTTCAAAATTTTTCAATATTCACAGACTAATCACCGAATCACAAAACAAATAAAAATCAGAGAATAGATTCATATGTTTGATATCTTATAATATTGTCAACCATAAACTTTACGTTTGTGGATAAATTTCACTAAGAAGGGTTAGAATGATAGTCTCCAATGTATTATAAAATTCATAGGATATATATGATTGATTCAAAGGAGAAATAGAAATATTTTTGACAAGATTCTTTCTTTCTATTTTCATTTAAAATATATTTCAGTACTTTTTTACCTTTGATGATTATTATTTACAGATTTCTTGGTTATGCTTGTTAAATAATTTTTGTAAGTTATATTCCATTTCCATTGCATTCTATGCTGAGATTAAGACCAAAATTATTATTTTTACTTCTATATGTACTTTAAGTAGTAATAATAGTCGTGAATATTTTCTACTTCTTTTCCGTCATTCCTATCCCAGCATGGGAATCCTCATGAGTCATCTTGGTTAAATACACCCCAACTAACGAAATTTTAAAACGGAAGAATAGGCTTGATGGAGGTTGCTAGAGCCATTTTATTCCAAATGAGAGTTCTAAAGAAGTTTTGAAGTAATGTAATGCTGACAGCTTATTATCTTTTAATTGAATATCATCAGTTATCATTCAAGAAAATTTCTTATCATATGTTATTTCCTAAAAAGCAATTGCATTTTCTTCTCATGAAGATTTTTGATTTGTTTGCTATGCTCATGAAATTCAACCTCAAGTGATAAAGTTTGATCAAAAGTCTCCGCTGTATATTTTTCTTGAACATGCTCATACTCAAAAGGATAATCAATGATTTTTTTCAGAGTTGGGACATTTTCTAACATATTCTAATAGCAAATTTCATGAATCTATACACTTTTATCCCAAAGTAACTTCATCAAGTCTATCAATGAGTATCTCTCTCGAAGTTGTGTACAAGTAACTTCATGTATATGAGTTTGTTTATAAGGTTGTTTCTTTTGTACTTTTGTCAGATATGCCTCCTTGTTCTCCTATCAAATGTATGTTCCTAGCTATTGTTAGATGTTTGGTTCCTCCTTGGGAGTAAACCTTGTGCTAGTTCTTCCATCTATAGATATTACTATTCTTGATTAAAAAATCAATTCAAACCTTCTAATTGCACTACGATAGGGTCATCGCAGCTGTGTTAGTATCCATTGCTTGCTACGTTATCATATACTAGTATTTCATCTTCTTAACAAGCTTTTGAGACCACTTTAGACTTTATCAGCATACCTTGATCAGTATCGATATTATTTCTCATCCTGCTTGGCAGGCAATTATGGAGAAAAAGATGGCTACACTTGAGTATAATCACTTGTACGATCTAGTCTCCTTACTTCCTATGAATAAACCCATCAGCTCTAAATAAGTCTACATAGTGGCAATCAATCCAGATAATTCTTTAACCGAATTGAAAGCTCATCTTGTAGCTAAAAGTATGCTCAGACAAATGGAGTTGACTATAACAAACTCTCTTATTGCCAAACTGATTTCTGTTAGGCTTCTGATTTCAATAGCAACGACTTATCATTAGTCTTTGCATCAATTAGACATTAAGAATGCCTTTTTACATGATAATATTCAAGAGGGCATTTATTTAGAGTGACCTTTAGGATTTGTACTTAGATGGAGTCTGGATCTATTTATGAATTTAAGAAATCTTTGTACAATTTCAAAATATCCCTACAAGTGTGGCTTTGGTAGATTTAGCAAGGCAGTGGTTGAGTTTGGGTTCTCTCATAATGACAGCAATACTCTATGCTCTATTGTCATTATAATGTTAGGTGTATTTTTCTAGTTGTAAATGTTAATGATATTATGATAACTAACAACAACTGTAGTTTTAAAATTGTTCTATCAAAGTCAATTTAAGACCAAAAATCTAGAAAGTTTGCATTATTTTCTTGACATTTAGAATACTATATGCTATCGTTGCATCTTTGTTTTACAAAGAAAGTACACTATGGATTTACTTCAAGAGATTTGCATATTAGATTCAAAATTTTGTGATACTCTCATCGATACAGGAATTAAGTTATCATTAGATGATAGCGAGATTTTTGCTAAAACTAGAAAAATATTAACTTCTAGACTGATATTGTAAGCCAATTTTTAACTTTTCCACATCTTCTTCATTGGGAGCTACAATGCAAATTATGAGGTCTCTTAACATTATACCAAGACAAAACATACTTTTATAGTGATCATGATCATACTCAATTCAAGGGCCTTGTGGTGCTAATTGGGTTGGATCAACATGTAATCGGAATTCTACCACCAGCTATTGTGTATTTGTTAGTGGCCACCTTTTATCATGAAAGAGTGAGAAACAAAATGTGGTTAGTCAAGCACAAATTTAGAATATGATGCACTAATGTGTTACCTATGAAGTGATATTACTTTGACAATTACTTAACTTTCTTAGTTACAACAATTATAGGAAGTCACAACTGTGGTGCAATAATTAAACAATAATCCATATTGTATCAAATCCATCATTTTATAAGTAGACAAAGTACATTGAAGTAGATTGACATTTTTTATGTAGGACTAGAGATCAACTTGTAGATATTTTCACGAAATCCTTAACTAAAGTTTGAGTTATGTATATTTATAATAAGCTAGACATGATTACATATTAGAATAAGTTGTTAGCACATATTTTAGCATATGCGATGATATATTTCTTTGTAAGGTAGTTTAATAATTTTAATATATGCAAATAACCATACATATGATGTGTACCCTAGAACTGGATTAGGATTCAAGAGTTCTCAGAGCTGGCTCTTGGATATTTCAATCCAAGTCTTGGGCAACACAAGCCGAAACGAGAGTTTAGAGGAACAGTACTGACTTGCCAACCTATATTCCCAAATTCAAGTCAGCAATCTTTTCATACCAATGAGTTATAAAGAGTGAGAGCAAGACTAGAGGATTGAAGGACTATACTCCGAGATATCTTACTGAGAGGAGGCATTTGGAAGGACAAGCTTGTAACTTCTTTAATTTGCAAGCTTAAGGACTATAATAAGATTTAGGGATTTCAAGATCTTTTTTATCATAGGATGCTACATTATAAGACTCCCTTACTGTGTTAATGAGCTTTTTTAGTAGGGGCGCAAGGCCTATTTTAGGGCCAGTTAAGTAACCTTTCATAACTAACCGTTTTGCTACTGAGGAGTTATGGGCAGTTACACAGTAGATGGTTTCTTTCTAAAGAGTTAGTACTTCCAATATTAACCGTAACATCTATGAACATGACATAGTGAGTAATTCTAAACAATTTTGCTAACTTGAGTCTTGATATTGGACCATGTCTCCCAATTTCAAAATTCAACTGTTATGTTCATGAATGTGACCATAGTGGGTATTTTCAAACAATTTGTTGACTAAAGTCTTGGTATTGGGTCATGCCTCCTTAATTTCAAAATCCAACTACCACATTTATGGGCGTGGGTCAATAGGTAGTTTGTTCACTTAGAATCCTAATGTTAGGACATACCTCCTCAATCTTAAGATTTAATGATACGTTTGGTTGTTAGAATGAAATAATGTGAAAATAGAATAGTTATTCTCAAAGAATATAATAGGATGGGAATAGAGTTAGAATTATTATAAACATATTTAGTCGTTGAAATAGAATAATGTAAAAATTAGTATTTTATTATTTGATTTGTAAAATAGTATGAGGAATAAGGTGAAAATAGTGATAATAATAATAATTATTATTATTATTATTATTACAAATAATAATAATAATAATAGTAAATGGGAGAGAATAGCTATTCCCACGAAAATATTTATTACCGGTTAAATTTTAACCAAATGAAGGAATATTTATTCTTCTAGAAATAAAAAGGGAATAGAAATTCTATTCCTTCCAACCAAACGATGGTTAATTGTCACGTTTATGGACATGAGATGAGTGGGCAATTCCGAACAATTTGTTAAAAGATTGTGGCTAACGTGGAGCCTCCTATAGTGCTAACCTTTTTATTATAACCAGCATCTCTAACCATTCTGATAGATTATCTATCTAGCTTAACTAATGAGTTAGTGTTAAGGAATCAAAAAATTAAGAATGGAGAGTCTACTATTTAGCTTGACGATCCACTCTCCTTGACTCGCCTCTTTTGATATACCTTTGTCAGTCAACTTCTAGCGCAACCACTCTCTAATTCTTCCAATGTTTCAATAACTCAGTCACCCGATCACACGGTTTATGGTCAACCAGCTTATTGCTTAAGCCTTTGAATCGAAGCCAATTGATGGCAACTTGTCCCTAGATTGAATTTCTGGCAACTAGATCTCTAACTACTTAAATTTATCATCTTAATCTCAACCAGTAGATTCAGATCAACTCAAATTTTAGTTGGACCCATTAATAGCCCCTAGCCTCAAGACTTAAGTGCAAGTCTTTAGGGTGTTTGTTTGAATGGCTGTGTGACCCTAGTTCGATTTGAATCACACCAATTGCGATTGGACAACTCATTGGCTGATTTCTACATGACTTCATCTCCCAAACATTTATAGCATTTTGCAACGTAACTTCTTGCTGTATACATTCAGTTAGAAGAAAAACTTGTTTTCGTTTTGACCTTGTAGCTTTTACATTTCTTTTTTTATGTCATCATATGGACCTTCTAACAAAGCCATTAGGTTATTGTCGTTGATATATTTTGATTTTTTGTCTGTGAACCATGCAATTGAATTAGTCAAGATCAACATAGACGTAACTTCTACATACTGAGGTCCAGTATTTTGATATGCAACTATTCATATAGTTGTGTGGTTGCGATTTAAGCCTTACACATTTGACTCTTTGCAAGCATTGGATCTATTTAGGTCTTAAGCCCCTAAACTTCAAAGCAATCTTGGTGCACAACTACCTCTACACATCTGACTTTAAATCGTTGCATAAGCCTTCCAACTGAGCCACTAGACTATTGTCGTTGGGTGGATCAGACCCTAGTTGCTTAACCGTGAGATTGAATGAGCATGGCTGACAATAGAACCACTTTGTTGCTTTAGTAGTCAAGTGACTATCATTATCATCGAGTCTCAATGAATTTCAACTCGTTAGAGATTTGGCGTCTTTGTGGGCTTTGGACTCTTAGTCTCGAGCTCCCGAGCTTTAAACATTTTGGTATGTGACCATCCTAGGCCATTTAGTCCCTTAGGACCTACACCTTATATAATCACTTTCTAAAATCAATATTTCCAATAGAAAATTAGTGAAAATCGATTGTCCGACTCAGGGACAACCTTTGTCACTTCTTATATATTTGCATACAATTTTAAATAAAACAATTAAAAAATAAAAATTGAAAAGTAAAGGCATGTGCCTTTACCTTTGCAATAGTACGAATGACTAACACTATCAATAGCAAACATTGTCTCAGAAGGCGTAGCCAGCCAAAACATCTTCTGAGATGTAGCTGAAACATCCTTGGGCTTGAGCGTTCTTTATGACCTCTACTAAAGGTCTCAGATGTGTTCATCTTACTTTGGAAAATAAGTTAACTTGTTCCCACAAACGGGTCATGATACGTGCCTTAAAACTAGATTTAGACCCGAGAATTCCTAGTACGAGCTCTTAGATCCTTCAATCCAAACTTTACACCACAAACCAAAACGTAAGTCCAAAGAGATAAGACTAACACTCCAGTCTATCCTTGAACACTTAAATCAGTAATATTGTCTAACAAATGAGTCAAAAAATGTGTAACAAATAGTGCGAAAAATTAGAGGACCAAGTTCTGAGAATATTTTATATAGAGGAAGTGTTCTAGAAAGTAAGCTCCTAACCTCTTTAATTTGCAGGCTTAAGTCTTGCAATAAGATTGAGGGATCAAAGATATTTTTAATCATAGGATGCTAGATTATAAGATGCCCTGCAATGTTAAATGGCTTTTTTGTAGGGGGCGTAGGACTAAGTAATCTCTCGTAATTAATAATATTTCTGCTCAGTAGCTATTAATAGTTACTTAGTAGGCAATTTCCTTCTGAATAGTTAGTGTCTTCAGGCTAATTGTCACATCTATGAATACAACTCAATGGATGGCTCTAGACGATTTTGCTGACTAAAGTCTATTTATAGACATGGTCTTAGTAAGTAGTTTCGAATGATTTGTTGACTATAATCCTAATGTTGGGCCATATCTCCTCAATTTCAAGATTCAACTGTCATGTTTATGAATGTAGGCTTAGGGAGTAGTCTCAAACGATTTGTTGACTAGAGTCGTAATGTTCAATCATGTCTCGTCAATTTTATGATCCAATTGCCATGTTTATAGACATCAGCTTAGTATGCAGTTTCAAACAGTTTGTTAGAAGTTTATGACTAACATGGAGCCCCCTTTAGTGATGGTTTTTTACTATGCCAACTGCTCTGGTCATTCTGATAGACTAGTTGTCTAGCTTGAATGATGAGTCGGTGACAAAGGATCAAGAAATTGGCTAAATATGGAAGGTTGACTATCTAGATTGATGATCTGCCTTCCTTGGCTCACCCCTTCTAATCTACCTTCATCTATCGTCTTCTTTGCAGACGTACTCCAACTCTTTTAGTTCTTCAATAGCTACGTCACCCGATCACCTGGCTTGTTGCTAAAGCATTTAAATTTGAGCCAATTGATTGCAGTTAGGTCCCTGGACTAAGCAGCTAACAAAATGATCTCTGAAAATTTGGATCTATCATCTCGATCTCAACTAGAGGCTGATAGGTATCGGTCAGCTAGAATTTCAGTCAGACCCATCGATATACAAATGAATAGAACCAACCCATAAACAGGTTTTTTTCATCTCTTTTTCTTCTATAGTTTACATTATCAAATACCTCACATCTTGTGACAATGCAATACAAGAAGCTCAGATTATCTATATGCACAAATATAATGAGTTCCATCCATCTAAATTAATGGAAAAAACTTTCCACTACTCCATATGCAATCAAGTGAATTTGTAATTGGCTGCTTTTCAAAGAACTGGCAATAGAATTGAAATCCTTATATTGGTAACAACCACTTTTTCAAGTCAACTACACTGAGAAGAATGCATAGGCCAGAGATCAAAACTGTATCAAAATAATTATACAAGCAAAATGCACCAAAAGTCAGGCACGAACAAAATCAGTCATACATCTATTTTTCACCTATCCCTTATTCAAAATAAATTACTTTATAATGAAAAAGTTGTTAAAATAGCAAAATGAACTGAACCGACTAAGATATGTTAACAAATATTCTGAACATGGAAATCCTAAAGACAGCATCACTATCCCGGAGTAATTGACGCACAGCATCGCAACAAAGGCTAACTATTAACAATTTTCAAAGGAAAAGGCATATCCATTACGGATAAACTATGTTCAACCCAACCCGTCGAAAGATACTCACAAATATCAGAAAATCACAAACCCACAAATCACATATATCAAAACACTTGAAGCACAATAAAAAATAAAAAAAAGCATATCTATAGAGGTCTAAGCTATCCAGCCCAGTGAATCACATTAATCAACTTAAGCACAAAAAGCATCTCAAAAAAAAAAAAAATCCATCCAGAATAACTAAAAGCAATAACGAACAAAGAGAACTTTAACGGATAATAGGAGAGAGACAGAGAAAGAGAGGGCTGGAGAATTCGGACCTTCATCACAATAGAGGACGCCATGGCGAGAGGCACTCGAGTAAGCAAACCAGTTAAAAACTTTTAGTAATTCAAAAACCCTAACGCGAAGCTGCTGAAGAGATGGAAAGATGTCAAAGCTCAGACGGAGATAATCGGAAGAGAACAAATTTTGAGGGGTATTGTCGAATATCTCAAAATTCACCCATACGTTACACGAGTACACGTGATCCGGTGATCTCTCTCTCCGTGGGCATTCATACTTAAAGCGTTTAGCAGTTTCTTCTTCCCAAAGAAAAACTACACCGCTAAGGAAGCGAAAGTCCACTAGTCTTCTCAGTCAGTTCGGCATTCAATTACAAATGTGTTTCTACCAAAAAGAAAACGTATCAGCCAAAAAGGGTCAAATAGCCCGAACGAAAATGGGCCGGGTCACAAACTTTTGGTCCTATCTTAGCTAAAGTGGAGATAAGTTTAGATGTTTAAAATGTATTAATTAGATTATCTTTATTATTATTTTAAATTTAAATATTCATTATAATACATGTTGTTGTGTTTCATGGTCCAGTCGGATCTATGGTTTCCAAACAACACAAATGTTTGAGATGTTGGGTAAGAAAGGGAGAGAGAGGGAGATTAAAACCGGATTTTTACGTGGAAAACCTCCTTTTAATTGGGGAGGAAAAATCACGAGGCTCAGGGCCTTTAGAAATGCTTCACTATTTAGGTAGAAGTCTTTACAAAATACAAGTGTTAGGGTTAATCCCTTCCTTGTCTCTTATTTTATATTTCTATTCTAGGGGATATCGTTCACTAGAAGGCTTTACCATCCTCGTTGGGAAGTTTTTTCACTCTTTTTGGTTCCGTTTTGCTGGGAAAAGAGGGATTGAGTGGCCGAGAGATAGTGGGCATTTTCCCTTCTTTCTGGAGCAAGTTTCGGGGAAGAAAATCCGATCCTTTGGAAAGGACCGTAGGTATTTATAGGAAGATCATGCCGTTAGGGAGAAGACACGTGGCAGCCATCGGGTGGCCGATAAGTTGTACAGTGTCCAACTGGCCTCATTTAATGTTTGCGACTTGCGGGATGGCACGCGGGCGGCGCGCCGTGGGCTCAGCGTGTCGGGCATGCGGGAGTCCAGGTGTCGGGCTGATTTGATCGGGCGTCTGCGCTAGACGGTGTGGTTGCGGTGGTTGCGAGGTTTCTCGGGAATCGCGAAGTCGCTTAGCTGGCGTCCTCTGTTGAGCATGGGGCAGTCCTCATCCTTGGGTGGAGCTCCTTGTGAGTTCGCGGACTCGTAAGAAGAGGCAGCTCTCGGAGGATCATCTGGGGAAAGCCCTGAAGTCTCTTCTTGACTTCTCGGACGGTTCTGAGATTTGGCAGGACTTCTGGGGTTCTCGGTCTTTTTCCTGTCCGTGTATTTGGATGTCGTTAGCAATGTCCTCGAGCTTCCTTATGAGCGGACGGGACCTCTTAGACTTCTGTTGTGATCTTGGCCTTTGGGCCATTGGCCTCTACTTTAGGCCTCTCTGGCTGTTCAGCCTCTCTGGCTTGTAGGCGCCTTTCTGGACCTTCTGCGTGGGCCTTTTGGGCCGTGTTTCTATGGGCCCTTATATTGGGGCCCAACACATGTAATGCACCGGACAATTTATAATGATCGTCTATATAATCAAATGATTTATTTTAATTTTTAAAATAATTAAATATATATTTTTTAATTTTCTTATATTCTTTATATTTTTTTTTTCTAGTGATCAGTTTCTATTTTTTTATATTATCCCATGGCTATATTCTCTCGTCCTCGATAACATTTTATTTGTTCTTTTTTTTAAATGATTATAACATTTTTTGTCTTTTTCTAACGGTCGGATTTTATTTATTTTGACTTTATAACAATTGTATTTTAGCCTATAAATATAAAATATATTGCCTATGAGTTTTATCATGCTATCTCTAAACTTTTAGAGTAATTTTCACCGTATCTTTGAAACTTTATGTGAACCTAGAGTGTACAATATTAAATTTTATATTAGTTTTGCAGCATAATAATTATTGAGATTAGATCATGAGAATCAACATGTATCTGATTCATCAAATATAAGCTAAAATATGCTAGCATTGGCTATTTAGCATGTAGGGTACCCGATAACTTGGTTAATAACTACTTTAGAATTAGAGATAGTATTACAACCAAATGTATGATGAGATTATGTAAAGCTATGAATGAGATATTTTAAAGTTGAATACTTGATGATGCCTACTTCTAACATAAAAACATTGATTCATATTGGCAAATACCATGGATTCTGATGGACATTGGGGAATATTGATTGTATGCACTAGAGTTGGAAGATTTGCCTGTCCGAATGAACAGGCCAATATAATTGTGTTGGGTTATGGGTCACTCCCGTGTGGGCCCATACCCACTTGATGTGGCGGGTGGAGGTGCATATCCTCACCGCATGGAGAAAGATCAAGTTGAGCTCGCTAGACGCTTGAGCGGATTTTTCAGTATGGTCGTCACTTGCTGTGCGCCCGCTAGGAGCTCGAGCGGATTTTTCAGAATGGCCGCCGCTCGTTGTGCGCCCGCTAGAGCTTGATCGGATTTTTCAGAATGTGCCCCGCTCGCTGTGCATTCTCTAGGCACTCGAGCGGGGGCTGGCGCCCGCCGCGCGCTCGACAGCAGCTCAAGCGCGCATCAATGACATAAAACGCCGACTTTACGTTTTTAGGGTAATCGAATCAATTCTGAGCGCCGTTCTAGAGAAGAAAAAGAGAGAAAAGAGAGAGAAGAAGAAGAGGAAGAATTGAGCCTCCGTTTGGATTTTCAATCAAGTTTTAGTTTTCGATGATCCCACGTACGAGATTCTTACTGCTGTGAAGAACGTCTGCCGGGTTTTATCTCTACTCTTATTCTTTATGCTTCTTGTACGGGCTGTCCAAAGTGAGTTGATATTAATTCTTGTGATTTGGATTTGTGTAACCGATCAACTGCTACTAGTGAAAATTTCGAACTCTGTGTCCCGTGGTTTTTCTCCCCTATTTCATAGGGAGTTTTTCACGTAAAAATCGTATCTTTATTGTTTGTGCTTGATTATTGTGTGCTTGCTATCGTCTTCTAAGTATTGTCTCGCGATTTAAACAAGCTTTTTAATTCTAACAAATGGCACACTCATTATACAATTATGATTCAAAAGCGATGGCATTTAAAGATCTTTGGATATGGCATGCTTCTTTAGTCCACCTTAAATTATTCAATGACATCAACATTCTATAGCAATCAAATGTCTCTCAAGACTTTTGTCTAAAGAGTGCGCTTCCAATAAGTATAGGATAAATGATAAGGAATATAATGTAAGATACTATCTTGCAAATGTATATATCCTCAATGGTTAATATTTTATGAAATCTCTCATTCACAAGTGATTAATTGTTTGACATCACGTACTCAAGGCAAGTTTCAGATAGACTCATTTCATTTAGAGTCCATCACCATTTTCTTAATCGTCTATTGCTTTAAAAATAAGTTTCTTTCTAGCTGGAGAATAGAGAAGATGTATAACATTTTGATTAATTTTTATTTATTTATTTATTTATTTTTTGCCGAGCTTTGAAATGTTTTAAGAGGGAATAGAGAGTAAGGGGACCTCCATTTAATTAGAAATTTGACCTAAACTTTCTTTACATCCGAAATGTCACCAATAAGATTACTAATGCCTAAATTATCGAGCCATTAACACGGTTCCAAAAAGAAATCGTAGTTGTGTGCAAAAAAATACTTTATGCTTATCATTAACATGGTTCCTGATGTGAAATGTTGGGGGATTCTTTAGATAATATGATATTTTTTATATTTATTATTTTTTTGTGATCCCATTCATATAAATGATTGGATGAAATATCAAATAATTCAATAGTATCTCAAAGTATCCCATCACACCAACCTGAATTAGAAATTGTTGGGAAATATCGAAATCTTTGTGAATTATTCAACGAATCAAAGAACGATTAAATATAAAGTTTTAAAGTGTGCTATAAAGTCATTCTTCTTAAGATATAATTCATCCCTTACAAATACAACAAGTCTATACAAATCGTCTCAATTATATCATAAAGTCTTATTTGATTATATTTTGTATTAATGAAATTAAATTATGAACTTCTTACAAAAAATAAAATTATCTAAATCTTATTAATTATTTCTTACAATAAAATAATTAACAAAAATAATTTGATTATTTGGGAGTTCCTCTTTTCCGTATTTTTTTCTTGTATTTGTTCTGTCAAAAAATTAACCACCAAAGTAAGGTTTTGTGGAGGATAGGGTAAAAGGATATGCATGTACGGAATAGGTGTGTCATCTCCCATTACTACTAACTTGTTTATTCT
This sequence comes from Nepenthes gracilis, assembly GCA_033239525.1. NCBI lineage: Eukaryota > Viridiplantae > Streptophyta > Magnoliopsida > Caryophyllales > Nepenthaceae > Nepenthes > Nepenthes gracilis. The sequence continues at coordinate 4,550,962 of BSYO01000040.1, forward strand.
CAATATTTCTAAAAAGATATATTATCACACTTATTTAACAATCCCACTTATTTAAATATTCATCACTCTTATATTTTAAAAATATCCAACATTTGCCCACTATTTTTAAAATTTTAAAAAAATATCAAATTCTCAATAATCTTACAAATCTATGCATAAATAGTGGTATCTAACAATTAAATCATTGCTCAATAAAATATGTTATAACTAGTTAGAATAGTGTGGTAGATTAAACTTTGAACTAATGAGATTATATTCAATTAGTTCAAATCAATATCATTGAAAATTTATAAAATTAAACACTACTAATGCATTGTGTTCGTATTCTTTCATGAGTGTTTGAGAAGTCAAACTCTTGAACGCTAAGAAGGAATAACAGTTCATGACCACGTATGTAAACCCTAGTAAAATATTCTCATAATTTATAATAGTTTAATAGATTACTATTATGAATCCAATCTTTCTCTATTCATTATGATTTGCAAGCTCTAACTCAGACATTGAGATGGAAATATAAGTCAATATAATACATGCAATCATTTCTATAATGTATTTCTGACTCATTAAATCTAAAATGTCATGTAATATTAAGTATTAAGTTGAGGCTTTCTCATTGGCAACTTCTAAAAATATGAGCTTGAAACCCATCTCCTTTTAAAACTCCATATATCTGTTAATCCTCTTGTAGAACAATTTGTCTAAAATCAATTTTCTAATCAAAGTCAACACCAATCACAATATCTTACAAATATATTCTCATATGAGTATATTTTAGTTATATACATTTGGATTTAGCATCATATACTTGATTACATGCTTTGATAAATTTTTAACAATATTTATTTAGTAATCGTCAATTAATTTGCTTTTCTACTAGAAAACTAATGCAAAAAATTAATTTTTATGGTGGACTTTGTTATGCAAATCAATTTCTTCAAATATGACCCCCACCATGCACTAAGATCCATCTACTTGGTAATTTGTGATCCTGTTTATTAGCTATTTACCACTAATATAGATATCAATCTCAAATTAAATGATATTCATAATAACTAATATAATAACTTATTATTTTCTTAGAATATTTTATCCAATTATTCCTGTAATCTACATAAGTTACTTGGGCAGTTAGAGTATATACTTAATTTGCTCACTGCAAATCATATACTTAATTTTATACAAAACATAATTGATAGGTACCGTAGTACATGGGTTAAGCCAAAACCTAATACATAGAAAGAAGAAGAGCCTAAGTAATAACAGCTCAATCGAATACCCTCTAAGTCTAAAAAGGAAAAGATGCGGCAGTTGACCCAAGAGATGCAACCCGAACCGTCCAATAATAAATAGATATTAATGGATAATCAATAGATTGTTATAGGCGGTTATCTTTATCGATCTAACAATTAAAAACTGTACAGTCCAACTATCAAATGCAGGCGATAGTTATTCAAATAGCTCCCCTCATAATTGTAGAGGCATAACGCCTATACATTGAATCAGGTATTCGCCAATCAAACGGTACCTCAAACTATAAATATAATATCACCCCCATAGAAAAGGGGGGACAAAAAAATTCAAACAGACGATTATTCAGATAAGAAATAAGGCAATTCCAAAGCCACTCTTTCATATGAGTGTATCATTATCAAAGCTACTCTTCCATTACAAGCATATCATTTTCAGAGCCACTCTCCATTGCGAGTTTGAGTCGCTCACTCCTTTGAACGCACCCTATAGAGTTTAGTCTTCTAACAAACACTCAATTCCCATCTACTTACATATGTCATTTATTTTCTTTTATCTTTCTCTCAAATGTAAAAATATTACTAATTTGAGCGTCACATGATATACTGAGAAGCGAGTTCCATATTTCTCTTATCTTTTGTTCGTTTGTTATGATATATGAGATCCAAATTTAAAGTAACGAAGATCGAACTCGTTTTTTATCGGATACCCGAGTAAACTAGCTCCCTAATTTATCCGACAATTCCGATCTAGATACGCACCAATAATATACATAAGTCATTTAATCATTCTTACATATTCAATGTCGATAGAAGTACAAGAAATAAAATAAATATATAAATGTTCTTTCAATACTTAAAAGGAAATTTTAGCGCAATTGTCATTTTCTTTTGCCTAGACATCACCACCTACATTAATAATTTTTCTTGGTCTCTTCGTCCATGATTATTAATAAGGAATAATGCCACCGCCAATAAGGTTGATCGTTTCTTCCAATTATTTCTTTCTTCTTCCCCCACCTATTTTTGTGTAGCGTTCTACAAATGCCCAATAAACGAGAACGTTCATTCGTTGGCAATTGATGCCCAATATTTATCTTCATCTATATAAGTATTGCTCCCATATATAAGGATCTTCAGTCGGCACAAGCAATTCTGCCTTATACCTGCTGAGTCCCCCGATTGGCAATTCTACTCCCCAAGCACACAGCCGCTTTGCCCTCACGAGGGAGATTTAAATAATATAAAGCACCTCCTTCCTAAATAATTCTTTCATTAATTCTCCAAACCTCTACACTCTTTCTCTCTCTGACTCACTAGGAACCCATTGCTAACCTAATCATCAAAAGATAATTTGGTGAAGTAGTTTTAATTTTTTGAACACTCATTCTGATTTGTGTTATCTAAAATTTGGGTTAAAAAATCTAAAAACCTGCTTTAAAATCTTTTAGATTGAAATCTTAATTTACTGTATGCAGTACTAATGCTGTTTGTGAGAATGAGTTAAGAAACTCTTTAATACACAATATGTACCCACAAAGATTCACAAATGAGTTGTCATAATGAAGACTAGAAATCACAGCCATTCAAGTTAAATTTCTTAGAGTGTTCCCTCTTAGAACTTCTCTCAAAACAATGAGAGTTAGCTGAGTATTAATTTGAGCGTAGCATCGGACTTGGAAAGTGATGGTTACACAACTCTAGGACATGTCCAAAATGATGAAGTCATTGTAGGACATATACAGAGATTAATATCAGTAGATTGACATCCAATTCCCATGAGTTTTGACTTTGAAACTATAGTTAAAGAGCAGGAAAACTACATTTAAGAAAATACAAATTAAGCCTAAGTCGACAATTGTATGCAATGTGCCTCACTGACCTATCTCATTATTCCTAGAAGGATGATTTAACTTCAGTGACTGAGAAAAATTGTGAAAAGGAGGAATCTCAAATATGTTCAGAATTTGGATCATTAATATCATCAAGAGAATGGGTTAGGCATATCTACTAATCACTCTCTTTCTCCTAGTCGATCAAACAGGTATATCTGAATTAAGGATCTTTCTTAATGCCAAAATATTTGCTTCCATTGCTGAAATGTAAGAGAGAATTAAGATAATAGAGAGATAGTTTTCCAAGGAAATTCTTCCAAGCACCCGATCCAAATGGGTCAAATTCCCTTCACATCCGACATCGAAAGGCACTCTCTTCCCCGAAAATTCAAGAAGTCAACTCGACTACTTTCATACCTTACTTAACTTCCAAAATTTGGGGAGTATTTCCTATGTCTATGACTTTGAAGGAAAATACAAAAATTTAGTTATAAAGGATTGGACCGAATTCTATTGGAAACGTTTAGGAACTAGCAAATCAATTTTTATCCACATTGCCTCCGGTAGGAGGGAAGAAAAATAGTCATGTGCCTAGTTAAGGCCAAGAAAGTTCCAAGCGAGAATATCAAGCGTTTTCCAAACTGCTTCAACGCTTAAGTTTGAAGTATATCAAAACTCACAGATGAAGCAAACTAAAAGTTTTTGTGGTGATTATTTAACTCGGTAACTTCTTTAAATCGCTGATCTGGTAGAATCATAAGACCTTAGATGCCGAAATAATTACCTAAGTATATACAATGGCAGAGGAGGCTAGTGACACTAAGAGATCAGAAGGCCAGACTATGGATCTGATCAAGGACAATCTAGAGGAGGAAAATGAAGGAAAAATAGTGGTTCTCCCCGCTAGGGTTATGGGCCCACCCGCAAGGTGGTAACTATGCTTCCAAGGCTACAAGAAAAAATATCCAACAGCCTATATTTCATATTATTTAAAAAATTAAAAGGTACATACGGCTTTAATTTTTTATCTTATGAGCTTCATTTACATGCTTACGATACGTTTGGTTGTTAGAATGAAATAAGGTAAGAATAGAATAATTATTTCGGGTAATAGAATAGGATAGGAATATAGTTGAAATTGTTATTCCAATATTTGGTTGTTAGAATAGAATAATGTGAGAATCAATATTCTTTTATTTGGTTTGTAGAATAGTATGAGGAATAAGGTGAAAATAGTGATAATAATAATAATAAAATATAATAATAATAATTACAAATAATAATAATAATAATTATAAAATGTAATAATAATTATTATTATAAAATATAATAATAATAATAATAATAATAATAATATATAATAATAATAACACATAATAATAATAATAATAATAATAATAATAATAATAATAATAATGAGAATAGTTATTTTCACAAATGTGGGAATAAATATTCCCCAGAGAATATTTATTTTTAATTGAATTTGTAACCAAACGGAGGAATATCTATTCCCTGAAAATAGAAATTCTAGTCCCACCTTATTTCTCCAACCAAACATGGGATTAGAGTACTTGATATCCATTCTGCAATGTTTTTATTGCCAGATTCTTCTATTATTATACATTTTAGGCAAGTAACATGTTCAGAACGAGTTCACTAATCTTGATACTTGTATATTGGCAGATTGTTGCAATCAAACAACTAAACCATGAGGGCATTCACGGGAGTCAAGAATTTATCACCGCGGTTCTCGTGCTAAGCCTTCTACACCACCCAAATCTTATGAGCTTAATTGGCTACTGCACCGATGGCGATGAAAGGCTATTGGCTTATGAGTACATGCCCGAGGGTAGTCTGCAAGATCATTTATTTGGTAAGCAGTTTGGGGAATTATACATGGCAGAGTATTGACATGAAAACGTACCCTACAAAAATTAAAACAAAAAATTTGCATGAACATGCAACCAGTAAGTGGAAATGTGACGATTGGTGCTTCTTTGGAAACAAAATGGATAAGATTGTTGGTATCAGAAGAGGACTTGACCGTAACCACATCTCTGATACCACTTGTTGAGGGTTCGACATCCGGATTCACCCGATCCGACGCAGCGGAAGCCCGAACACTCCATTGTCGTCAGCTACCAAACTAGTGAATACAAGAAACAAAAGATACATAACCTTTTTTTTTTACGTATAAACCTGTTCTCAATTAAGGGAAAAAATTATGGGATAAATTTTAAATACTTTCATTATATAAAATCGGTTACAAAAACCCTAAGATAGAATACCAACAACCCACCTTGACTACATAAGCCCCCGAAGAACAGACAACAAGAAAAATAATTTCAAGAGTAAGGAAACTCTCATTCACTCTTATCAATCTGTTTTTTTCCTTTCCTTCTTCTCACTATGGTGCTCTCTTCTTACTGATATTTTACGAGTGTGGTGAAACGGTACCCCTGCACATATACGGCCTGGAGCACAGCGCCCCTGGTAATTTCTCACACACCAGCGCAGCCCTTGGTGCCTAGCACACTAACTCTTGGTGATTTCTTCCCCCCTCTCGCTTTCTACAGAGGCCGTGCTTTATAGAGAGAAGTCTAGCCCAAGTTACACAGCACGCATGCTCTGTAGGTTGCGTGCATCAGAAGCTCTGCCATCTACAAACTACTTTCTGCCACTTTGTAGGCAAGTTTTGGTGCATGATTTGTAAGTTTTCTAACTCTGGAAAGGCAACTGTCCGCTACGTCAGCTGTCAGTTTTTCACAATGTTCTTGGGCCATTGCACAACCGGTCAACCTTTCATTAACCGAATTCCTCTCTCAACCGGTTAACATCTCGTTGACCGAATTTTGATGTAATCATGAAATTATTTCAAAAATTTAATATTATTTACTATGAAGGGTGAATAAGAGTTGAATGAATTACGTATTAAGGGCGGAAGAAAGCCAAAGTATAACTTTATACTTTTGGATCAGCGGTATTTTAATTTATACTTCCCACAGCAACACGAAATTTATTTTCTTCTCTAAAAATCCTCTCTGACAAATTCCACTCTGGAATTTGCCACTCTGAGATTTACCTTCTTTAGCAAACGGTCTTTTCTGGTCTTTGCTGCAATCAATTTGCAACACTTCGAATATCACACAAAACTTTTGTGATCCGATAACGTCCATTTGTTGAGTTACCCATGAGAAAATGACTGACCCAAATAAAGATTACATTTGTGAAGTGTGAAAGGAGTCATTTAATTTTCATGTATGTTTGTTGCGAGTACAAGCTCAAAGGAAGTGACCATCCCAAAAGACCGACCTAGTAGGGGGAAGAGTCCTTCAAACTTATAAACCAACCCACTCAACGCTGGCTTCTTAATGTGGGACTTGCATCATACCTCCCCCCTTTGACAACCGCCGACTTCGACGGTTGCACTATGCGACACTTCACTCGACGACGCTTTACTTGACGTTTCATTGGCTTTTTCGTTTCGCCGCTTTGTCGATCAGAACCTCTGCAAGTAGTCCTTTCTAGGCAGGGAAGTCTCAATGAAAGTATCAAATATTATGAATACAAGCCCAAGAGAAGAGCCTATCCTAAAAGATCGACATAGTAGAAGGGAGAGCCCCTTAAACTTATAAGCTAATCCACACAATATTGGCTCTCCGGTATAGGACTCGTATCAATATTTGATCGCAAAAACTGAGAACTATACCTGAAAATGTTGAACACGTCCATAAATTATCAAGCAGGGGAGATGAGAAGAAGCTCCAGATGAGAAATGCCGTCTCAAGAATGTGATTATTCCTGCTTCCGTACTATTGAACTCCTAGTATTGAAGGAATGTTTTACTTCCTGAATTATATTGAAGGAAAGGCATCATACGGGGATAGTTAAGGACTACGTTCTTTACATGTGCTGCATTTTCATAATGTCGCTTCCAATACGTTATGAGAAGATATTGCATCAGATTTTATGAGATTCTAGTCCTAGATCAATGTTGAGAAATCTTGTGTTGGGTTAATATTTTGTCATTCTAGTGCTGAACTGAAGTTTTATGTACGTTGTTTGTGTTGCCTCCTTCAGTGTCATTGTTATTATTATTAGTATTTTTTGTGTGTTTACTGCAGTTTAGTGTTCCAGGCCAATAACATTGGAGGAACCGAACGAAATGCTCCTCTGCATTTGTGAATAAGATTTTACGTCTCATTATGATGCAAGCACAAGTCCAAGGAAAAACCCCATCCCAAAATATCGGCCTAGTAGGAGAAAGTGCCCCTCAGACTTGTAAGCCAACCCACTCAAAGCTGACTCCTCGATGTGAGACTCGCATCATTTCTCCCCGATTCTATGATCGCCAATTTCGACGGCTACACTCAGCGACGCTTCACTCAGCTTTTTCGGTCAACCCCTCCGGTTAGCCCCTCTACTAGTCGGAACCCTCAACAGATAGCTTTTTTTGACCGTGGGGTCTCAATAAAAGTACAAATATTACGAGTACAAGTCTAAGGGGAGTGCCAATTTTAAAAAACCAGCCTAATAGGAGGAAGAACTACTCAGACTTATAAGCCAACCCACTCAAACCTAACTCTCCAATGTAAAATTTGTATCACATTAATTAGTCGTTAGTGATTGTATTGAGCTGTAATTTGGAACAAAGTGATGTGCTCTGTAACTCGTAAAAATTTATGCAACTTGGAAAAGTAATATCATGACATTGACTTACTAAGTTGTATTGGATGCACATTGATCACTGGTCAATGGCCTAAGAAATGCATTTTCTGTTTGCCAAGCCACAAATTCTGAGGGAGCATGGATCCAAATTTGTGGAGATATAAAGGTTTTATTTTGCTGTAGTTGCTGCAAATTTTCGCAAGGGAGAGGCTAAAAGATAGATCAAGTTTTTAACGTTTAACATATTATTGAATTAGTCTTTTACACTTATATCACGTGTGAGAATTGCATAGTTTTTAATAAAATAGTATGTTGACTTTTGATATAAAATTATGAGTTTTACTACACACGGTAATTGTAAGCACATTTATGACAATGATGAACTATATCTATGGATATAACTAAAACCACCGGAGAAGTGACAATATTACTGTATTTTTTTTTTGTTCGCACCTTTTTATAGTAAGAATGCTATACATGTTTGAAATCACACTTACAGAGTAAAATGGACAAAGATATTTAATATGGTATGGAGATTTTGAATTCTACACTAATTAGTACTTGTTTGGGGGTATGATAAGTTAACAGGAATTATGGGGGAAAGATGTGATCTCAGGGATTGGGGAAAGATGTGATCCTAGGGATATGCACCAAAGATAAGAGAGAGGATTATTACCATATATTGAGGGTTTATAGTTCAAAGTTGAGACTTAATGTTCGCATTATTGCTATTGTTGTAGTTGTTGTTGCTAGTTGTTGTTGTTGGGCCCCAATATGAGGGCCCATAAGATACGGCCCAGAAGAGAGGCCCAAGTAAGAAGCCCAAGGGCCGAGAGCCCAAGAAGTCTCGCGAAGTTTTAGAACTGCCCGAGCGGCCAGGAAGAGACGCTCGGACTTTTTCCGAGGAGGCCCACCAAGAGCTGTTTCATCTCACGAGTCCACAGACTCACGGGAACATCACAACTGGACGAGGACCGCTCGTTCATGACCGGGAATGCCAGCTAAGGCTACTACGCCGGTTCCCAAGAAAGCCTGCAGCTACTGCAAGTCGCCGTCTCAACAGGGCACGCCTAGTCAAATCGAGCCTGATATTTAGTCTCTGTATGCCTGACACACTCAGATGCTGCAGCGGCGCTGTCTGCATGGCACTCCGCGCGCGCAGCCAGCATTAAAGGGAGTCGGTGGACCAGCTCCTCAACCGCCGGATGGACGCCACGTGTCTTCTCCCCAAGGACCCGTTTTCCACTATAAATACTCAGCAAAGCCCCTCACAAAAAGAAGACCTGGACTTCGACAGACACACATAGAGAGAGACAGAGCCTTCAACCGGACACTCTCTCCCCAAAACTAACCCCCCAAAGAAGAGTAAAAAGCTCCCAGCGAGAATAGTTCTCTAGGGAAGAAACACAAAACGAGAGACAGGGAAGGGATTAACCCTCATAACTGTACTTTGTAAAGCCTTCAACCCAAATAGTGAAGTACTTTTCAGGCCCTGAGCCTCGTGGTTTTTCCTCCCCATTCAAGAGGAGGTTTTCCACGTAAAAGATCCGGTCTCAATTTTCCTCTAACGTCCAGCACCTCAATCACTTGTGTTGCCTGGTAACCACGGATCGGACTGGACGCACCTTTGCATCTCTCGGTCCCCGTGGAACCGAAACGCAACATTGGCGCCGTCTGTGGGAACGAAGGAAGAACAAAAAACTCACGACTTCCCACTCTCCTACAACAAGCAATGCCCCAAGGATGTTCAGCAGACAATGCAGCACGTCCACCCGGGGAGAAGAGTGCCACGACGGATGTCTCCCGTCGAGCGGAAGAGTAAGCGGCGGCCCCGGCACAAGCGTGCGCAAGCTGGCGCAGAAGGTGGACAGCCTCACAAGAGCCGTCCGCAACCTCTAGGAGAAGGCGGGCGAACATCCTAGGGGCCCACGCTCCGAAAGCCCGCGCCAAACGGTGCTCCAGAGACAGCAGTCGGTGCGGGCTCCAGGCGAGTTGAGGGATTACCTCAACAGAAAGAAGTCCATGAGCCCGGTCCCATCAAGGAGGGGGCTCAAGAGGCTCTGGAAGACTGTCTTTGGACCCAAGGCCGGCGAAGCAACTCAGCTGGCAGAACGAGAAGACCCCTTGCCTCCGAGGACAGGGGAAGGAAGGAGAAGGGCGAGGGCCCACCAGAATACCCAACGACCATCCGGGCACGATAAGCTCGAGCAGATGGTCCTTGGGGGAGAAAGACACTCAGGCCCATTGGCCTTCACTGACTCCCTCACCAACATCCTGAGGCAGATCAGGGACGAGGAGTTCCTAAGATGGCCCAGGGCGTTGAAGAACCCAGAGGGAGGTGACCAGTGGGAATACTGCCATTACCACGGCAGCCGCAGCTACAATACCGAGGACTGCATGAAGCTCCGAGCGGAAATCGAGCAGCTGGTAATGAAAAAATATCTCGACCGCTTCCTACCACGACCCGGGCGCGGCCTCGGAGCAGCAGGAAGCAGCCAGTCACGCCGCTCGAAGGGCAATGCCATAATGGGCGCAGACTGACAAAAAAAAAAGAGAGAGAAAAAGCCCTGGGGACCACTCAATGTAAGAAAAAATGTACATTAATAAAAACGTGCATTTGTTACCTTTTCCATGAAGTGTTCCCGTACTCTCTTCTCAACAGTGAAGCAACTCACAGCATTCAACAAACAAAACTTGGGCGTCAACCCGAGCGACCCCAGCAGTCGGACCCCAGCGGCCAGGTAACAAAACTTGGGCGCCAACCCGAGCGACTCCAACGGTCGGACCCCAACGGTCAGGCAATAAAACTTGGGGGCCGACCCGAGCGACCCCAGCGGTAAGGCAACAAAACTTGGGCGCCAACCCGAGCGACCCCAGCGGTTGACCCCAGCGGTCAGGCAACAAAACTTGGGCGCCAACCCGAGCGACCCCAGCGGTCGGACAACAAAACATGGGCGCCAACTCGAGCGACCCCAGCGGTCGGACCCCAGCGGTCAGGCAACAAAAACTCGGTTGCGCCCGGACCCCAGAGGCCAGAACCCAAAAACTCGGCCATGACCAAACGATCCTAGAGGCCGGGCAACGAAAATAAGGCCGAAAGGCTAAAAGTTAGAAGTCCCTGAGAGGGCTGCATGCCCAAGTCCAAAAAGGCAAAGGGTCAAGCACCTCAAGAGAGTCACCCACTTGAAACAAAGAAGTTAGGCGCTGCATGACGCACCGCAAAAAAGAAAAAGAAAAAACACGCATGTACGAACAAGACACAAAAGAAACGTCCGAAGCTTTAAAGCGAAAAGGACAAAGTCTTATTCACAAAGATGATTTTTTGTACAAGTATGACAAAACAAAATGAGAAAAAGAGGGCAGCATGTCAAGGGGGTGCCGCTCGGCTTCCTCCTCTTTGAGTCCCATGGGCTCCTGAAGATCCCGTCTTCTCCATCAGAACTGCCTCCTCGGGCGTAAGAGGTTCGCCATCAGGCCCTGCCCGAGGAGGGCCAGGGAAAGGCCTACCGTCGATGTCGTACAAGTCTTCCATGCTCAAGGCGCTGGCATTCCTGGGATCGAGGACGGCTACAGGAAATCGTGGGCGGACCAATCGCGCCACTCGGCAACACATGCGAATGCCGTCCCGAAACTTGCCGTCCAACACAGGAGCCATCACAGCAATCTGCACGGACGTCCTCAGCCTCTCCTCCTGGCGAAGGATCCGCTCCTGAAGGAGGCTCTGCCTAAGCCGTAGATCCTTGACAGTACCCTCCAGGGAAGCAATCTTCTCCTTAGCTTCAGCCAGCTCCGCTTCCGCCCGTTGCGCAGCTTCATGAGCGGCCCTCGTGGACCTCATTTCCAGACGGGACTGAGCAATCACTCCTACTAGTCCATTAAGGCCGGCAATCAAACTCTAGAGCTGCAAGAGAAAAATTCATCAAAGTATGAACAGTTGAAAGCAAGGGAAGAAAGGAAGCAACAGGCTACCTTAGAAACAAGAGGGTCATCCCCTATGCCACGATCCACGTGAGACTCGGACTCCTGTGGCTCGCTCCTAAGCCCCGCAGGCGCCGCCTCAGACACAGACTCGTCATCTATAAAAGGCGCTGGAAAGTCTACTTCGAAATCAACGTCCCCAAGAAACTCAGGCAACCGCTCGGCCTCAACCACAACAGGGCGCTCAGGAGGATCAGAGAGCGCAAACTCGTCAACACTCAAATCCACGACCTCCATCTCTCGGATCATTTCAGCCGACATTCCCCTCTCAGAATCCATCATGGCACTCCCGCCTCCTATGTCCTCGGTAGGATGATCAATTCTGTCCGAGACGTCACCAGGCAAACCAACGGGAGCGCCGAGAGCAAAATCATCACAGGGGGCTGGACATTCGAGAGCCCCGCAGCCTGAGTAAGAACCTCCACGGGTACGGTGGGGAGATTAGCAGTGGAAGTGAAGGCGAGACCGTCAGATCCCGAGGGCCCCGGAAGAGAGGCTTCAGTCCTCATCCTCATGATCAGAGGAACATCATCATCATCGTCATCACAGGAGGACTGGGCGCCCGGAAGCTCTCTAGTCCGCGCAGAGGCTCTTGAGTGCTCGGCCGAAATATTAGCAGTGGAAGTGAAGCCGAGACCCCAGACCTCGAAGACTCAGGGAAAGAGCCAATCCCCGACCTAGTGAGCAGAGGAGCAGCCACGTCATCATCGCTCACGCCCTCAATATCAAAATCCTCATCATCACTCGAGGAGCGCTCAGCAGTGGGTCCTTCGATCGTCGGCCTCTCCTTGGCCTTTGCGGAAGGAGCTGGGCCGGGAGTCTCCTCCCGCGGTCCCCACTTGGCTACCCTGAATTTATCAGTAGTCAACCAGATGTTGCGCTTGTTCAGAAGGAAGCTCCACAGATTAGCCAGCACTAAGTCTGTGTACGCCTTCACTTCCTCCCGGTCCTCCCTTGAAGGGTCAGAGCAGTACTGACGCCGAGAAAGAAGAATTTGTCCTTCCACCGCCTCGTGGAATCTAGGTTGCCACCACACAGCGAAGAAAATTCCTGGCGGGGAGTCATCACAATCCAGTCAAGGTTCTGCGTAAAGCGGAATATCACATTGATCGTCAGAGCATTCAAGAACTTCTCATGACACCGGAAGAAGACGCACAAGGACACCAGATACCTCATCGCATTCGGCTGAAGCCTGGCAAGGGGCACCCCGAGCGACCTCATAACGCCATAGAGCTCATCCGAAATGGAAAACCGTAGCCCGCCTTTGAAGTGGGCCTCATAAACGGTGATGAAGCCGTCCGGAGGATACAGCGCCCTGTCATGCGGCTCCGGAATCATCATGGCCATAGACTCAGGGATTTGATACTGAGCTCGAATCTCCGTGAGCTTGTCGAGCGCCACCGTGGAAGCAATGTCTCTCACTCCAGGCGCCATAAGAGCTAAAGAACAAAGGAGAAGACGAAGCTCGAACGAAGAAGAGAACGAAAAGCAGGCGTGAAGATGAAAAATTAGGGCAAAAAGGCGTTTAAATAAACCCTAGAGTACGGAAAGGTGTACTCATTACCCTTGCCACGCGTCAACCAGCCATTCGTCTCAGAAGCCTGGTGATCTCTCCTTCCTAAGGCGCCTGATGGCACGTCACATCAGTAGGGTACGGTATTTAATGCTCCAGCAGGAAGGCGAAGTGGCGGCCCAGAAGAGGTCCGGGGACAACCTCCCATCAAGCTCAACGTAGTGCTCGCGGCCAGGACACACGCTCTCGGACGACCGACACCCCCAGCAGGCTAGCAACTTCATGCCAAACGACCGAGAACTTCGAATCCTTTGGCATGGGGGGCTATGTTGGGCCCCAATATGAGGGCCCATAAGACACGACCCAGAAGAGAGGCCCAAGTAAGAAGCCCAAGGGCCGAGAGCTCAAGAAGTCTCGTGAAGTCTTAGAACTGCCCGAGCGGCCAGGAAGAGACGCTCGGACTTTTCCCCAGGAGGCCCTCCAAGAGCTGTTTCATCTCACGAGTCCACAGACTCCCGGGAACATCACAACTGGACGAGGACCGCTCGTTCATGACCGGGAATGCCAGCTGAGGCTACTACGCCGGTTCCCAAGAAAGCCTGCAGCTACTGCTAGTCTCTGTCTCAACAGGGCACGCCTAGTCAAATCGAACATGATATTCAGTCTCTGTATGCCTGACACACTCAGATGCTGCAGCGGCGCCGTCCGCATGCCACTCCGCCCGCGTCAGCAGCATTAAAGGGACTCGGTGGACCAGCTCCTCAACCACCGGATGGACGCCACGTGTCTCCTCCCCAAGGACCCGTTTTCCACTATAAATACTCAGCAAATCCCTCACAAAAAGAAGACCTGGACTTCGACAGACACACATAGAGATAGACAGAGCCTTCAACCGGACACTCTCTCCCCAAAACTAACTCCCCAAAGAAGAGTAAAAGCTCCCAAGCGAGCATAGTTCTCTAGGGAAGAAACACAAAACGAGAGACAAGGAAGGGATTAACCCTCACAACTATACTTTGTAAAGCCTTCAACCCAAATAGTGAAGTACTTTCCAAGCCCTGAGTCTCGTGGTTTTTCCTCCCCATTCAAGAGGAGGTTTTCCACGTAAAAGATCCGGTCTCAATTTTCCTCTAACGTCCAGCACCTCAATCACTTGTGTTGCCTGGTAACCACGGATCGGACTGGACGCACCTCTGCATCTCTCGGTCCCCGTAGAACCGGAACGCAACAGTTGTGATGAGCGATTTCATTTAGATCTCCAAAGAATTTTAATATCTTTTAAGTTCCCCCTCAAATGCTTACTAATTTATGTAGTGAATTGAAATGAAAAAATTTTGTAGTGAATCAAAATTAAATAAGTAGAAAAAGGTCAGGTAATAGTTTAAGGACACTATCATGCATGTTGATTTTATATATTTAAAGTTATTTTAAAGTACGGTCTATAATAGAACCGAATAAAAGTAAAAATTAATATTAAAAATACATGCCAAAATAATAAAATCTTTACTTGAATGATGCTTTTAATTTTGGTAAAATAAGTACCATAAAAAAATAAATATTTAGTTATAATAGGTTAGTGACAAAAAATAATTAATCAGTATTAATTATGTAGGTTTTAATAACAAATATAAAATTTACCACTTATTATTAAATAAAAATTTAAACAATTAAAAAGCAAAATATTAATTATCAAATATTTTAACTCAATGATCGCTTCATTTTTCTCTCACGCCGCTAAGCCTCTCCTGCACTCTCTCACTTGTTCATCGGCGAAAGCAACACTCGCTCAGTCTCATTCTCAATCTTGCATGCCTTCAATTTCTCAAACGCTAGCCGAAATTTCTTGTCGAAATCGGTAGCTCAACTTTCAAATTGAAGAATTATTCACTGAATCGTCCATTTACTTGTCCTTTTCGGTTTCTCCTGTTAGAAATATGTCCCACATGACGAGGCATATGAATTATTGATTTATTGAATTAATTAAATAATCCGATTAGTTTATATATATTTAATTATTTAGAGAAATTTCCTAAAAGACATGCCTATTCAAGACATATCTTTTGATGGAAAGGATAAGGGCATTTTGGTAATTTGGGAATGGTCATCTCTCCCTTTATAAAAGGAAGTCCTTGGCCATCATTTTGGGACACATTCACATAACTTATTTTCACAAGTTAAGAAAGGAGAAGAGAGAGAAATCATCTCCTAGTTCTTCGAGACAAGAACAATTAGGGTATTGCAAAAGGATTATCGCTTATGGATCCAGGTATGTTTATTCACTCTTTATATATGATTGATTGTTGAAGAAATATGGTAATAAAGATCCTGTGAATCAAAGTATTATCTCACTAATGTTTTCTTACATGTGGTATCAGAGCCAATGTTCTTATTATTGTATTTCTTCAATTAAAGTGATTTATGTTTAGTATACATAAATTTTGTTTGAATTTCTGTACGCCGGAAATTCTTCTTGGAACCTTTACATCAATTCTGCCGCTATCTTCCGAATGCTTTCTGCCATTCATCTTTTCGTTTACTGTTTTTCCAATTAAAAAAAAAAAAAATTTGAAAGATGAAAAACAGTGGCACCAAACACGTTTCCATGGCATTTGCCATGTTCATCTTACAAGGAATTCATTCAATTAATTTAACGGGTTATGGTGGTAAAGGAAAGAAGAAGAGAAAAAGAGAGAGCATTAAGGCTGGATCATCAAAAGAAAAGGAGCCTCATTCTGGTACAGGGACTCAAAAGAAGGGAAGCAATACAAAGTGTCACTTTTGTAAGAAAGTGGGACACTTTAAAAAGGATTGCTATAAAAGAAAGGCTTGGTTCGAAAAGAAAGGTAAGCCTTTCGCTTATGTATGTTTTGAATCAAATCTTATTGAAGTACCTTCTAATACCTGGTGGTTTGATTCAGGCTCTAACGTTCATGTTTCTAAATCGATGCAGGGATTCCTTACAACCCAGATGCTGAACCAAAATGAAAATTTCATTGTCCTGGGAAATGGTGTCAAAGTTCATGTTTCTGCTGTTGGAACTTTTCATTTATTTCTTGATACTGGGATGTATTTAAATTTGCTAGAAACACTTTATCTACCTTCTATTTCTAAAAATCTTATTTCTATTTCCAAACTTGATGTCCAAGGCTACTCTTTAAAGTTTGAAAATAAAAGAGTAAGCATATACAAAAATAAAACCTTCCTTGGTTAAATTCTTTAAATCGATGGTCTCTACAAAATAAACATTGACCAAAATTTTGCTGAAACTCTCATGACCCTGCATCATAATGTTGGAACGAAATGTAAATATATGAATGAAAACTCTTCTTTCTTGTGGCATAAAAGATTGGGTCATATATCTAAAGATCGTATGAAAAGGTTGGTAAATGAAAGAATCTTACCTAACCTTGATTTTTCTGATCTTGATGTATGTGTAGTTGTATTAAAGAAAAACAAACCAAACATACAAAGAAAGGTGCCACAAGAAGTTCAGAACTTTTAGAGATTATCCATACAGATATTTGTGGACCTTTTGATTCTCCGTCATTAGGAGGAGAAAAATATTTTATCACCTTTATTGATGATTCTTCACGTTACTGTTATATCTATTTATTGCATGAAAAATCTCAGGCCGTAAATATTTTGGAAATATATATTTCTGAGGTTGAGAGGCAATTAAATAAAATGTGAAAATCATTCGATCTGATAGAGGTGGTGAATATTATGGTAAATATAATGAATCAGGATAATGTCCTGGCCCTTTTGCTAAGCTATTAGAAAAGCATAGCATATGTGCACAATATACTATGCCAGGTACGCCACAACAGAATGGTGTTGCTGAACGGCGTAATCGTACATTAATGGACATGGTTAGGAGTATGCTAAGTTATTCATCTTTACCTAACTTTTTATGGATGGAAGCCCTTAAGACTGCTGTTTATATTCTTAACCGGGTTCCTAGTAAAACAGTTTCAAAAACTCCTTTTGAGTTATGGACTGAAAGGAAATCGAGTATTCAACACCTATATATTTGGGGGTGTCCAGCAGAGGTTAGAATGTACAATCCACAAGAAAAGAAATTAGATTTCAGAACTGTTAGTGGATACTTTATTGGTTATCCAGAGAAATCTAAAGGGTATAGATTTTACTGTCCTAACTATAGTTACGAGAATAATAGAAACCGTAATGCTAGATTCTTTGAGAATAGTGAAATCAATGGGAGTGATATTTCACAAAATGTGGAAATAAAGAAATTAGGTACAGTCCCTATACCCATAATTTCTAAACAAACTGCTGTTACATTTGTTATTGAACAATGATTGACAATTCTACACTCCATAATAAAAATGTCACCATTGAACATAATGTAGAACAGTCACAAGAAGTAGCATTAAGAAGATCTCATAGGGAAAGGAGATCTGCTATTTCAAATGACTATTTGGTTTATCTACAAGAATCTGAGTATGATATAGGGACATATGATGATCCGATTTCTTTCCAACAAGCCATAGAAAGAAATGATTCTTCTAAATGGATTGATGCTATGAAAGAGGAGTTAAAATCAATGGCACATAATGAAGTTTGAGATCTTGTCGAATTGCCTGAGAATTGCAGAACAGTTGGTTGTAAATGGGTATTTAAAATCAAACGTGATTCTAAAGGCAATGTCGAACGATATAAAGCCAGACTTGTTGCTAAAGGTTATACTCAGAAAGATGGCATCGATTATAAAGAGACCTTTTCTCCAATTTCCAAAAAGGACTCCTTAAGAATTATAATGGCATTGGTGGCACATTTTGACCTAGAGTTGCACCAAATGGATGTAAAGACTGCTTTTCTAAATGGAAGCTTAGATGAAGAAGTTTACATGAAACAACCTGAAGGATTCTCTATCAAAGGACAAGAGAACTTAGTTTGCAAATTAAAGAAATCAATATATGGACTTAAACAAGCCTCACGACAATGGTACCTTAAGTTTCATGATACCATTTTATCCTTCGATTTTATAGAAAACACCGTTGATCGGTGTATATACCTGAAGGTCAGTGGGAGCAAGTTTGTATTTTTAGTTCTATATGTTGATGATATATTACTTGCAAGTAGTGATCTTGGGTTGTTACATGAAATTAAGGGTTATCTCTCTAAAAATTTTGATATGAAAGATATGGGTAAGGCAACTTATGTGATAGGAATAGAAATATTCCGAAATAGATCACATGGATTATTGGGATTGTCTTAGAAAGGATATATCAAGAAAATTTTAGAGAGATTTGGGATGGAGAACTGTGCAGCTAGTATTGCTCCTGTCCAGAAAGGTGATAAATTTAGTTTAATGCAATGTCCACAAAATGAATGGGAACGAAATCAAATGAAAGATATTCCTTATGCGTCTGCTGTAGGAAGTTTAATGTATGCACAGACTTGCACCAGACCAGATATAAGTTTCACGGTTGGTATGCTCGGACGATACCAAAGCAATCCTGGTATGGATCACTGGAAAGCTGTAAAGAAAGTGATGAGATACTTGCAAGGAACTAAAGATTACATGCTTACTTATAAGAAGTCCGATCATTTGGAGGTGATAGGATATTCAGATTCAGACTATGCTGGATGTTCAGATACCAGAAAGTCCACATCTGGATATATATTTCTTTTCGCTGGAGGAGCTATTTCATGGAAAAGTGCCAAGCAATCAGTGATTGCTGTGTCCACGATGGAAGCAGAGTTTGTGGCATGCTTTGAAGCCACAATACATGCATTATGGTTACGGAATTTTATTTTAGGACTTGGAATTGTTGACAGTATAGCCAGGCTGCTGAAAATTTATTATGATAATTCCGCAGCAGTTTTCTTCTCAAAGAACGACAAGTATTCAAAGGGTGCTAAGCATATGGAAATTGAATACCTTGCCGTTAAAAGTAAAATTCAGAAACAAAAAGCGTCAATAGAGCATATTAGCACCAAACTTATGATTGCAGATCCTTTAACTAAAGGTTTACCTCCAAAAGTATTTGTAGATCATGTTGACAGTATGGGTCTTTATCGTTACCCATAATATAATGATATTGCTCTGATGTTTGAGATCTCACATAATGTGTTTATGATATATCCTGTTTATTTTATATTGTTTGAACTTAAAGTTTTGGATTGATAACAGGACCTGTCTCTCACTAAGACATTATTATTGGACCGCATGATATTTCTCATTTAAGACTTAATCATATAATTTACAGGTGTTGTGGTACATGGAAGGAACTATGTTGCATAATGATATGGAACTGCCATGACTCGCATTTGTCGATTATTTGACTATAGTATTATGACATATAAACTATTAATGGATTGTAATGTTGCGCACTTAAAGTTTATTTTAATTAATTCAGATAAATATTATTGTCATATGGGCCAAGTGGGAGAATGTTAGAAATATGTCCCACATGACGATGCATATGAATTATTGATTTATTGAATTAATTAAATAATCCGATTAGTTTATATATATTTAATTATTTAGAGAAATTTCCTAAAAGACATGCTTGTTCAAGACATATCCTTTGATGAAAAGGATAAGGGCATTTTGGTAATTTGGGAATGGTCCTCTCTCCCTCTATAAAAGGAAGTCCTTGGCCATCATTTTGGGACACATTCACATAACTTGTTTTCACAAGTTAAGAAAGGAGAAGAGAGAGAAATCATCTCCTAGTTCTTCGAGACAAGAACAATTAGGGTATTGCAAAAGGATTATCGCTTATGGATCTAGGTATGTTTATTCACTCTTTATATATGATTGATTGTTGAAGAAATATGGTAATAAAGATCCTGTGAATCAAAGTATTATCTCACTAATGTTTTCTTACATCTCCATCAGCAATCAATGGCCTTGCCATCGAAGATTCAATGGTTTGTCCATTTCCTTCACTATTAACTCCATCTCCATAGTTTCTGACTTTCACCTGTTCGCTACTACATAATTTTGTCAAAAAAATCAAATTAATAGATGTTTAAAAAAATAAATCGTTAAATGTTTTTTTTTTTTTGAATAGAAAAAATTTGAAAACTAATGGAGTATTAATATTTTCTGATGTAGAGAACACCATTCCTTTCCTCAAAATAAAGAGTTGAAACCTTTATTCTCTCTTTATTGCTTCAATTCTTGCTTTGTGTTGAGATTCAGATTGATGTAATCATGAAATTATTTCAAAAATTTAATATTATTTACTATGAAGGGTGAATAAGAGTTGAATGAATTACGTATTAAGGGCGGAAGAAAGCCAAAGTATAACTTTATACTTTTGGATCAGTGGTATTTTAATTTATACTTCCCACAGCAACACGAAATTTATTTTCTTCTATCTGGCTTTGCGTTATTTGCAGCTCCATGTTAAGTTTGTTGGAATATGTTTTATTTATTTAAATTATGAAAAATAATTAATGATTCATAATAAGTACATAATAATTATTATTAATAAAATAATATGTAATTTTTATATAAAAAATTCTCTTCATAATGAAAGAAAAAAATTATAGGACGATACGTCCTAAAATATCTTTACTATGCAATCAAATCGATTATATAAGCCATATAAATATAAGGATTAGATACTTTGTGACAAATAGACTGTGTAATAATGAATATAAGATGAAATAGTAGAAAATATTATTGGTGAAATATTTTTCTCAATTTAAAAAATAGCATACCTAAGATTGCCGGAGATTGAAATACATTTAGAACTCAATCGGATGCATGAATTTTCTTCTTTTCCATTTTTTTTCTCTTTTTCTTCCTTTACATTTAACTCATCGATGCTACCTCCAATATTAGAATTAGGGTATTTATATACAATATTCATGCTTGATTAATTAAGAAATAAATATAATCTCTTAACTAACGATATATCAAAATTTAAAAATAATATTACATACTTTTCTATTAAAATAAAATCTCACCAAATAAAATCTTTTAAATAAAATCAAAATAAAATAAAATAAAATATTTCCTAATCAAAGAAAAATCAAATCTCTTTTAAGTTGAAAAGTCCATGATATTCGTATAGTAACTGTGTGATCTCGTCTGAACCACCAAATCATACATCAAATATATATGAGTCCACACAGGAGTGACTCATAATCTAATAAATTTTCTCTCATGACCATGTGGGGCAATTATTATCATCCCAGCAATGATTTGACAAACTTCAAACTTTCCTCTCTGTAACACTTTGGTTATCATATTTGATCTGTTCTCCTCTATCCTGACCTTGTCAAGCGTCAATATCTTTGAGTCAACAACATTCAGCATCCAATGATACCTTACATTAATGTACTTTGATTTGGAATAAAATGATAAGTTTTTGTAAAGGTAAATTGCGTTTTGGTTGTTACAAAGCAATACATATTACTCTTTCTCAAAACCAAGCTCTCGAATAAATTTTTTCATTTACAGTATCTCCTTACTTGCATTGGTTACAACAACTTAGTGGTTAAAAGAGTAACACACTTTTGAACTTCAATTGCCAAGAAACTGCTCCTCCCATAAATATGACTAAATATTCCGAGCTAGACTTTTAAGAGTTGAATTCGCCTTTCATGTCTGTATTTGTATGCCCAACCGGAAGTGGCTTGTTACTTGTGAAATACAAGCATAATTTGAAAGTTTATCGAAGATACTTCAATATCCATTTCAGCTCGGACCAATACTCTTTACTAGGATATGACAGAAAATGACTAACTGTACTAACAGTATAAGTAATATCTTGTCTCGTACATATCATAGTATATATCAAATTGTCTATAGCTGAAAAGTAGGATATGCTTCTCATATTTGCTTTTTCATCATCCGTGGAAGGATATTGTTGGTTGTTCAGTTTAAAGTGATTGACCAATGGATTATTCACCAATTTGGATTTTTCTATGTTGAAACATTGAAGTTCCTTCTTAATATAACTCTCTCGTGACATCCACAATTTCCTTACCTTGTGGTTGCGAAATATTCGTATACCCAGAATTTGCTTAATTGGCTCCAAATTCTTCATAGTAAAGGACTTTCAAAGCTTTTACTTCAATTCGGCAATCCGTGAGGTATTTCGCACAAGGATGAACAAATTATCGATATAGAGTAGGAGAATAACGAAATAACCTTCAAAAAATCTTTAAATAAAGATACAATGATTAGAAGTAGTCTTCCAGTAGTCTTGATCCACCGTAATAGATTCGAACTTCTTGTACCATTATATCGGAGCTTATTTCAGCTTGTATAGGCTTTTTTTTAGATGACACACCAAACGTTTCTTCCCCTTAATACGGAATCCCTCCGACTGCTCCATATAGATTTTCTCCTCAATGTCACCATAAAAAAATGATGTTTGCACATTCAATTGTTCCACTTTCAAATCATGAATTGCTGCCAATCCAAGTGCCACCCGGATTGAAGACATTTTCACAACCATGGTAAAAATTATGTCAAAATCAACACCCTTTCGCTGATTGAAACCTTTTATAACCAGTCTCACCTTATATCTTGATTGTGGGCTGTTCACATCAGCCTTCAAATGGAAGACCCACTTATTTTTCAAAATACGTTTGCCTTTCTACAGTTTTGTCAGCTTGAACATGTGATTTTCCTGTAGTGATTTCATTTTATCTTGTATGGCTTCCATCTACTCTGCTTTATGTTCATTCTCTAAAGTCTTATCAAAGCTTTCGGGCTCCCATTCATTGGTAAGCAACACATACTCATCAATTGATAGATGAATAGAGGGCCTTCAATCTCTTATGGATTATTAAAGTGGAATGGTCTCGGCATGCTCAATAACATTACGAGGGATAACATTATCCTCATCATTAAGAGCAAGGGTCCTACGGTCTTCTTCCCCTTCGAGATTACCTTGATCACCGTCTTCATTACGAATAGGCACTTGTATCAAGGACTCAAGATTTGTATCGCAATCCCGGCTGTTATTGTTGTTGAAAACGACATTTGCCTCTTTTTCGATATTTTCAATTGTTATCTCGATGAACACCACATCTCTCAATCAAACAAGTTTCTTCTCTATCGGATCATAAAACCGATATCCCAAATTATCTTCCCCATAATCAAGAAAGATGTATTATCTTGTCTTTAATTCTAACTTGGATCTCTCGTCCTTAGGGATGTGAATAAAGGCCTTACACCCGAACAAGTACAGGTGGTCGTAGGACACCTCTTTTCCGGACCACACCTTCTCTGGCACTTCTACGTTTAGTGGTTCACTCAGTGATAGATTGATAACATAAGTCATGACATTTAAGGCTTCCCCCTAAAATAAATGGAGAGTTTTGCCTTCGAGAGCACATATCGAACTCTCCATCAGCGTCCTATTTATTCATTCAACCACCCTATTTTATTACGGTGTCTTCAATGGAGTCCCTTGGTGTCGCATTCCGTGAGAGCGACAATATGTATTAAATGCTTTAATGAACTCACCATTCACTTCGAATGTATTTCGATTTCTTCACCATTTGTCTCTCAACCAATGTATAAAATTACTCAAAGACATCAAGGGTTTGATCATTCGACTTCAACTGATACACCTATAGAATTTTTGAATAATCATCGATAAATATGATGAAA
Source organism: Nepenthes gracilis (assembly GCA_033239525.1). NCBI lineage: Eukaryota > Viridiplantae > Streptophyta > Magnoliopsida > Caryophyllales > Nepenthaceae > Nepenthes > Nepenthes gracilis. The sequence goes on from BSYO01000040.1 coordinate 4,574,812, forward strand.
TACAGTGCTCATTAGAATGTCTTCACCTTGAAAGGGCTACATATGTCAGTGTGGGCCAACTCAAGAAGATCGGCCTTGGCTAAGTAGTTCAGCCTTTACTCGCTCATGTAGCTCAATCATCGGTGCCACAAATTAGAAGATTCCTCACTTCTTGCAACCTACACATCTTCAACTAAAACAGAGACTTACAACACATACAATTTGGAAGCTTTTTTTCCTTGGGCTATTACTAGAGATCCTCTAGTCAATTTTTATACCCCTTCATAAAAAGTGTTGCAAAATCCTTCATCGTTGAGCTTCTTTGCTAAAATTAGATTGAGATGAATATTCGGGACGTATCGTACATTCTTCAACAGTAGCTTAGTCCCATTGTTGGTGATGAGACACACGTCATCACAACTGACAATTCGAGATGTAATATCCCAAATTTCTATTTAATTTATTTTGGGTGTAATGGATTATAAAAAAAGAAATAATAATAATAATAATAATAATAATAATAGTAATAATAAATATATTATTATTATTTAATGAGGGGAGACATGAGGCTGCAGAAGAAAGAAAAAGAAATAAAAAAGAAGGAAAAGGAGAAGAAAGAGGGGAGGAGAAGGAAAGAGAGGAGAGAGAGGGAAGGTGACATGAACAGCTATAGCGACCGTTGGCCAAAGGAATTAGTATCGAAGAAGGGAGCTAACAAAACTCTCTCGATTAGTTACCCTCCAATTTATGCAGTGGTGTGAGTGGATGAAGGAAATTGCGAGTTGCACAGAGGAGCCACCGCCATCATTGGAGGATATATTTGAAAATTGAGGCAAGCAAATATCTCTCTTTTTCTTTGTTGTTGTCGATTTGATGTTTGCATGAGCTGATTTTTGGGAGAATTTGCTGAATCGTAAAAAATGGGTATTCACGCGAAGAAAGCTATGGCTCTAGTGAGGGAGATGGTTGTCATGAACTGGCCCCAAACTGATCAATTAATTAATTGGTTATAATCCTTAAAATTTAAAATTTAAAATAAATTTAATAAATAATATTAAAATTTAAAATTTAGGTGTGACAAACCAAATATATATGATTCGACAAATCAAAACCTGCACAGGATTTTATCGGATAACCGTCTGGACAGTCTAAATACGACCTGCTCTATTGGTATCGTGAGAAAAGTAATAATTCAACCAAAATTATATTTAGATATAACACAATATCTAACTACTCTCGAAATATAACCATAGGCATATATCCGACCAAATCCAAAATCCAATCACATTAAATATGAATTTAAACCATAACGAAACTAAAACTCATTAAATTAAATGAATAGCTGACAGATTAAACCTTACTCATGTAATATATCCGAACCTTCTATTCTGAAAGGATAAAATATAAAATATGAGCCTAAAACTCAATAAATATTTTATTTAAATAAAATGAATCTAATATATTAGAGGGAGGATCCAATAGATAAATATCCAATCAAATAATAAAATAAATCCAAATCGTCGATATAATAAATCCAATAAAAATCTAAAATTTAAAATCCATTGGTAGTTTTGTACTCAAATCAAATGTCCAAATTAGAAAATAATCCTTATCGGGACGTGTATATATATATAAATAGAAGTGATCCGAATCAATTCCAAAGCCAATGTCCAATCTAGGTCAAAATCCATGTCCGAGTTTGAGTCCAAGTCCAAGTCCAATGTCCGATCAGCTTGTAATTTGGGACAAAATTTGATAGCCGGATGATCCAATAGTATGTGTAAAAGTCAAAATAGTATGATAATAGATAGTCCAAAAGTTCTTGATGGGTACACCAGTAATGGGCTGGCCCAAAGAAAGGTCAACGGGAGCCCAAGAAGGCCAGTCAGTATTTTTGACAGCCCAGTAAGAAGACGAGCCCAGAAACTGGAAAGCCCAAGACGGTCAACGTTGGCGTTAACCGTCTTGGCGGCCAACTTGCTCGCCAACGGTCAACGCAATGTTGATCGTCTTTGCGCGGCTCGGTTGGGCATTTAGAGGCTTTGCTACAATGATGTGCCTATTCTATTCTGACCCACAGCCCATCAGTTGATCGCTAGCTACTCTCCCTTCGTTCTCCACGAAGGCGGCCAACACGCTGACGGTCAACTCAGACGTTGACCGTCTGCGCCCTATACATTGGGCCCAAATGACGCCTTTCTATAGTAATGGGCCTGCTCCGTTTGGGCCCACCACTCATCAGACAGCCAACCACAGCTTTCCAAGGGTCTTCCACGATCTCAATATACACCAGAAAAGATATCGATAAGATTGGCGCCCTTCAAAGAAGGAAAGAGCCAGATCTTCTCTATTCCTTGCCGACCAAGGTACTCCAATGGTAATATGCTGAGAAGGAAAGAATCCCATTAGGAAAGTTGCGGACCGCCACACAAGGAAATAATCACGATCACAATGCAACCAGCATCTGCTCCAGAAGGTAAGCTAGCCAGCAAATCAGGAAGGCAATCGCTCCTACCAAAGGAGGAGGATCGCCATCTTCACCATAAGAAAGGCCCTGGATTCACCATCCAGGACAGGCTCTGATTCATGCTCTCTTGGACGCACTCATACACACTCTCATTGATGCTATCATCGGTGCTCTCTTTGATGCTTTCATTGAGGCTTTCTTCCATACTTTCAACAGCTTACACATTTTGAGATAGCCAAGTGCATACGCTTTCTGGGACGATTGTGTGCTCACAGAAGCCTGCCTTCTCTGCCACCTTCGTTCTCCGAAAAAAACTCTAAGGTAACAAGCGAGCCCTCACGGCTGTTTACTGCCTTCCCACCATCAAGATTCAAGAAGACCTCGCGTCTCTCTTACATCTGGATCAAACACTCAAACTCTCTCTCTCTATATTTTCAGTTTCTTCCTTTGAAGACTGTATTACTGATTTGAGCGTCGGAGTATTTTCGGTGGGACAACTTCCCGCCGATAACGCTAACCTCTTGTTCGTTTTAGTGGCGTGCATGATTCATACTCGGTGAACGGAGCCGGTTCAAACCATCCAGAAGAATCCGAATCTGTTCGAAGTCGGATCCAGGTATGCATCATTGGCGCTGTCTGTGGGAAACGCTTACGAAAAGCCTACCACTAAAATCTGCACAAGCTCTTTGTCACATTCTGCTTCTACAATGGTGAACACGAGGGCTCAGGCTAGCGATCTCGCTAAAGACACTGCTAACCCCGACCAGGACCACGCTGCTGGTGCCATGGTCAACGGGGCCACGGGCGGAGTTCCACCGCTTTACTTTCAGCAACTGGTGGAGCAGATGCAGGCCAACAATCGCCTGCTCCAATTACTTTGCGCACAGAACGAGCAACAACGACAAGCGGCTCCACCAGTAGCCATTCCTGCTCCTGCCACCAAAAGGGGTGGCCAGAGGAAGAAGAAGCCGGCCAAGAGGCCCGGAAAAATTGGAGACAATCTGGCTCCAGCGTCCTCCCGCTTTCCTGGCCAAAACAGACCTGTGGAACGCTTCGGGAGTATGTCTCCAACAGAGAGCCCAGAAAGAAGAAATCCCCGATACTCTCGGGCAGAAAATAATAGCGTAGTCCAGGAGCAAGCCTCCAGGACTACCAGGTCTTCTGGAGGCAGTAGCCGGCCTGCTGCTAAACGCGCTGGGAACAAGACAGAGTTGAGGGACTACCTCAACTCCAAACGATCAGCAAACGTCGCTCGCACTGATCCGCGGGTGGACAAGATATGGAACCGTGTGTTCCAGGAGGAGGAACGCGCAGTCGACTTAGGTCGTCTCCTTTTATTGTGGAGATCCTAAGCCGTCCACTGCCCACAAAGTAAAAGATACCGTCCCTTGACTTATACGATGGGGGCAGTGATCCGGTTGACCACCTGGATCACTTTCGCACCCATCTGAGTCTACAAGGGCTAGAAGACTCAGCAATGTGCCACTGCTTCCCGCTCACGCTGAAGGGAGAGGCTTGAATCAAATTCCATCACCTCCCTTCAGGAACTGTCAGCAGCTTCCGTGAACTCACGGACCTCTTCCTGGCTCAGTACGCTTTGAGCCGACGGGAAGAGAAACAGCCATGGCACCTCTCCCATATAAAGCAGAAACCGGGAGAGAACCCACGGCGTTTCCTAGATCGCTTCGTGGCTGAGGCCAGAAGGATCTCCAGGATCACAGAGGAGATGAAGTTGGGCAGTTTCATCTCAGCACTTACTTTCGGTGACTTCTTCAAGCACCTAGCCCACAAAAATCCTCAAATATTCCGCGAGGCGGAATCCATTACTGTGGGCCTACGCTAAGTTGTAAAAGAGGCCAACGAGGCAAAACGTCCCGTAACGAACGGATTAGTCTCGGCCATTCCCTCGAGAAGGAAAAAGAAAGTTCACGGGCGAGAACATCCCATGACGGTATGGGCCAGGCCCCCGGGCGTAACGAGATTATGGGCCCACTGGTTTCACCCCCGATGAACCGCGCGTGCTAACGTCCTCATGCGGGTGATCCGTGGAGAAAAATTTAAAGTGGCCCAAACCGGCCGAAGAAAGACTCGAAATCAGTCAAATATCAGACTTCTATCGCTCTGCTGGCCATTCAACTGAAGAATGCAAGACACTGCAGAGGAAAATTGAGGACCTGATTTGCAGATGACACCTCACAAAGTTTGCTAGAGGCCCAAGACAGAACTCAGGAGTCGCTGATGAAGAGGGGCAGGAGCAGACTCCTCCCCGGAACAGGATTGCAGCAGGAGTGGTTAACATTGTCACCACCCGACCTTCCACGAGCCCGGCGGACAGCAAGGAGCAGCAGACTGGGAGGAAGAAGCAGCGCACAGTAGATAATACTATTAGCTTCAGTGATTGTGACTCAAATCATATAATGTCCCCTTATGCTGACCCCCTTGTAATCTCAGCAATCGTTTCAGATGGTACTTCAGACTACCAGCTGAAACGAGTCTTTATTGATAATGGTAGCTCTAAAGACTTACTTTACTTGGATGCGTTCTTTAAATTAGGCTTTAAAAGGAACAAATTAAAACCTGCTGAAGGACCTTTATACGGCCTTGACAATGAACCGGTGCCCGTTCAAGGGACAAATAATCGAAGTCACCACAGGCACCTATCCGAAAACAAAGAAGTCACAAAGCAACCTTTACGTAGTTGACCTACCCTCGGTATAAACGCTATCTTTGAAGTGGACCTTACTGTGGCGGCATTTGGGGCAGATACCTCGTTTCCGCACCTCAAAATAAAATTCCCGACACCCTACGGTGTTGGTGAAGTGTTAGGCGACCAAATAATTGGGCGGACATGCTACATGTCCCAGATTGCCCCTAGTGGCAGAACTAGCATGGTGGGAGAACTTGATCACCGAGACGAGACCACCATGCTCAGGCGCAGCCCATTGGAAGCCACGTATCTGGTCCCACTAAATCCGGAGGAACCGGAGAAGTGTGTGCAGATTGGGCTCACTCAGCACACCTGCGCCCCAACCGGTGCGTTCTTCTTGCGGAATGCCGACCTATTCGCATGGACTCCTGCAGACATGCCCGGGATTTCGGCTGAGGTGATGGTCCAAAAGTTGGGCCTCGATCCCGACCGAAAGCCGGTCAGGCAGAAGCGGAGGAACCACTCCGTCAAAAAGCTAATCGCCATCCGAGAGAAGGTGAAAAAGCTACTGGACGCTGGGTTTGTTAGAGAAGTCCAGTACCCAGATTGGCTCTCAAACGTCGTCCTGGTTAAAAAGAGTAACGAAAAATGGCGAATGTGCGTCGATTTTACCGACGTCAACAAGGCCTGCCCGAAAAACAGTTTTCCCTTACCCAGGATCGACTTACTGGTTGACTCCATGGCTGGATATGAGCTGCTCAGCTTCATGGACGCCTATTCGGTTTACAACCAGATTCAAATGAGTTCGGAAGATGAGGAGCATACCTCGTTCATGACGGACCAGGGCACGCATCTTTGCTCTAAGGTTATACCCTTGACCAAAAACGCTCGGAGCAACTTACCGATTGGGTCAACAAGATGTTCGGCAGCATTGGTCGCAACATGGAGGTCTACGCCGACGACATGCTCGTCAAGAGCAGGGTCACCGCGACCACATACGTGACTCCGTAGAATCCTTCAAGTGCTCCGCCGGCGCCAAATGAAGCTAAATCCGGCCAAGTGCGTCTTCGGGTAGCCTCTAGAAGTTTTGGGTTTCATCGTCTCCCGGGGGATCGAGGCAAACCCAGAAAAGATTAAGGCCCTCGCTGACATGGCTCCCCCACGAAACGTCAAAGACGTCCAGCGATTGACTGGGCGGCTGGCAGCTTTATCCCGCTTCCTCACGAAGTCTGGTGACAAGTACCAACCCTTCTTTAAAGCTCTAAGATGAACAAAATCCAATGGATTCCAGTGAACGGCTGACTGCCAGTCCGCCTTCAATGAATTGAAGCAGTATCTGGCCAGCCCACCGTTGTTAGTGTCACCCAAAGACGGAGAGGAGCTGTACCTTTACCTGGCGGTATCGGAAGTGTCCCTCAGCTCCGTCCTCGTGCGCCAGGAATCCGATATCCAGCAGCCGGTCTACTATGTAAGCAAAACATTGACTGGCCCAAAAACTCGTTATCCACGAGCTGAAAAAATGGCCCTGGCACTTATCTTCACAGCGCAAAAATTAAGGCCATACTTTCAAGCACATCGCATAGTGGTCCTTACTGACCAGCCGCTGAAGGGCATACTCCAAAAACCAGACGTTTCTGGACGGCTGGTAAAGTGGACTATTGAATTGGGAGAGTTCGACATTGAATTCAGGCCCAGACCGGCCATAAAGGCGCAGGCTCTGACTGACTTCATCGTCGAGACCACGACCCTAATTCACGAGGAACAGCCTGCAGAAAACGAAGAACAGCCCGACGAGGTCCCAGAATGGACACTCCACATGGACGGATCGTCCACGGACAGTGGCAGTGGAGCAAGGGTGATCCTAACGATCCCTGATGGATTCGAGATCAAGTATTCCCTTAAACTTGATTTCCCAGCGACCAACAACGTCGTTGAGTACGAAGCCCTGCTAGCTGGCTTGCGATTAGCAAAGGAATGCTCTGCCAGGAAGTTGGCGGTTCACAGTGACTCCGAATTAATCGTCAACCAGGTCAATGGGGGCTTCGGGGCAAACAACCCTTCCTTGGCCAGGTACCTGGCAAAGGCAAGGGAAGCCATCCAGGGTTTCAACAAATTGACCCTGATTCACGTTCCTCGAACTGAAAATTGGAAGGCAGACCGGCTGGCTAGAGCCGCTGCTGTCGAGAACCTAGAATAGTATTTGAGGGACATGCGGGAGAACCTAACGCTCCCAAGCATAGAGAAACAGGAGGCAATGCAGATTTCCGAGACGGAAAACTGGATGATGCCTTACCTTAGATACTTGGCCAACGGATCACTCCCGAGGACGCCGAAAAGGCCAGGCGGATTAAAAAGACAGCAGGTTGGTACACGGTAGTTGATGGGCGGGTGTATCGCCGCGGATACTCGACTCCGTATCTCCGCTGTCTAACTCCCGAGGAGGCCGACTACGCGCTGAGCGAAGTTTACCTCGGGATCTGTGGATCACACGTAGGCGGAAAAAACCTGGCTTTCAAGATCATGAGGCAGGGCTACTATTGGCCCTCGATGAAAAAGGACGCGCTTGAGTTTGTGAAGAAGTGTGAAAGCTGCCAGCTTCACGGCAACCTTCACCACCAGCCGTCCGCTGACCTGAAGTCACTTCAGGCTCCGTGGCCCTTCGCGCAATGGGGGCTCGACATCCTCGGCCCATTTCCCATCGCCACGGGGCAACGTAAGTTTATCATAGCGGGCATCGACTACTTCACTAAGTGGAATGAGGCGGCCCCGCTAGCAAAGATCACAGAACACAATGCCCTGGAGTTCCTTCGCCAGAGCATTGTCTGCAGGTTTGGCGTCCCAGAGGTCGTGGTAACAGACAACGGGACTCAGTTTTTCGGAAAACGCTTTACCAAGTATTGCACCAGCCTTGGGATCAAGCTGGTCCACACTTCGGTGGCATACCCCCAGGCTAACGGGCAGGTGGAGGTCACGAACCGTACGCTACTCCACAGGTTAAAGACTAGCTGGAGGATGCCGGGGGCTCCTGGGCTGACGAGCTCTCATCCGTCCTCTGGTCTTATCGTACAACCCCGAAGGAACCAACGCGCGAGACATCCTTCAGCCTCTATTACGGGACTGAAGCAGTAATTCCTGTTGAAATCGGGTTTCCAGGTCTCAGGGTGGAGTCCTTCGACCCACAGACCAACTCCAGAAAATTGGGAGCACTTGGACTTGCTAGAGGAAGCCCGCGACTACGGACAGCAGCGTACAAACACCGAGTTTCCTGGTACTATAATAAAAAGGTAAAAGCCCAGTAATTCGACGTTGGGGATTTGGTCCTAGGAGACATCGAGGCCACAGGCAAGCTGGCCAGCCGAAACAAGCTCTCTCCCAACTGGGAGGGACCTTTTCTTGTCTCCGCCGTCCTGCGCAACGGAGCATACAAACTCCGAAACCAGGACGGAAAGTTGGTCCCGCGAACGTGGAACGTATCCCACTTGAAGCGTTACTTCCAGTAAGGAACCCAGGTACGCACTCACCCACTTAGGTGCATTCATTCGCATGCTTGATTTGGTTTGACAAAATAAGAAGTTTACTTAGCATATAGGACCCTAGTCTTTGTGCATATATATATTCTGTGTTTGCCTTGCAGGTTTACCCGACCTATACTGCCCCTAAGTCGGGAGGGTCTTCACCCTCTCGTTAAACCCTAGTCATCTAGGTGGCCCAAAAAGTGGTCTGAAATCCTGGTCATCCAGGTGGCCCATAAGTGGTCTTAAACCCTAGTCATCTAGGTGGCCCATGAACGGTCTGAAACCTTGGTCATCCAGGTAGCCCATAAGCGGTCTGAAACCTTGGTCATCCAAGTGGCCTATGAGCGGTCTGAAACCCTGGTCATCCAGGTGGCCCATGAGCGGTCTGAAACCTTGGTCATCCAAGTGGCCCATAACGGTCTAAAAACCTTAGGGGGCAAGTATGGCACACGCGACGACCTCCTCTCGGGGAGCAGCAACGTTAGTCAACGACGGTCGAAGGGAGAAACATTTCTTATCTAACATTGGCAGCCCAAGTCTTCACTTGCACGGCGCTACCAGGCTGGTTATTACAACCGCCTGCCAGTTTAAGGATCTTACTCCTTAGGTAGCTAGCCAACCAGGTTGGCTACCCCACGCACTAACCTTCTCGACGAAAGGATAGCGTGATTAAACAATAACGAGAAGCATTCCTTCTCTAACGCTGACTGCCCAAGTTTCCACTTGGACAGCACCGCAAGGCTGGTTAACGCAACCACCTGCCAAGCCCAGGGACTCAGCTTCTTAGGCAACCAAGCAACGGTCGCCGGCCAACCAGGTTGGCCACCCAACGCAACAACTCACGCAAAGATAAAGAGCAATAAAAGACGGTGCACACCAAACTGAAAAGGATTTCTGTTTTATTGCTCACAAAGTATATTACAATTTACATAAAGTCCAAAAAGCAAAAGAAATACAAAAGGCTACAGGGGCGGTGGACCACCCTGACTGTCTCGGGGCTCTCCCTCCAGATCTTCCTTGCGTTGCGCTGCGCGGTTTCTTTGATCGATAAACTCCATTGGGAAGTCAGGAACGACCAACCGAGCAACGCGACGTCCAATGTCGAGCCCCTCCAACAGCCGGGCATGCAGTGCGCCCCCGACCTCATGAGGGCTCATCCGAGTGGGCAACTCGTTCTCTGCTACGGTGGTTCGATCTGCAAGGCGTTTGTTGCTCGCTTTAAGCCGATCATCCTCCTCCTTCAAGCGAGCAACCTCCGCCTTCAGCTCAGCATTCTCTGCCTTTAGATCAGCATTCTCTGCCTCCACGCCCGCCATAATGGCCTCAAGAGCAGCTGTCTGCTCACGGAGCTCCCCTCCTGAGGCGGCCAGCTTGGCCTCTAGCCAGGCTATCTCAGCCTCCCGATTTGCAATGATGTGATCGCGCTGCTCCATTTTCCGGGAGACAGCTGAGGCCAATCTTCTTGGCTGCACAGGACAAAAGCAAAGTGTGAGTTTATAAACACAAGGAAGAAAGAAATACAAGGGAGCCGTTGCAGAAGTCACACATCATAAGTCTTCCTATGGGGCCTCACAGGCCTGGACTCTAGGCCTGGCCCAGCTGGCGGTGAAATAGGAGATGACGAGCCAGGAGCACCCTCTCGCGCCGAACACGCGGCTGCCTCATCCAAAATACGATCCAAAAGCTCATAATCATCAACAGCAGCGGCGGGCTCCTCTCTTGCAGCCTCTGGAGTAGCTGCGGCGGGCTCCTCTCTTACAGCCTCTGGAATAGCTGCCACGGGCTCCTCTCTGGTGGCCTCTGGAGCAGCTGCTAAAGAGTCGAGCCCCACCATTGGCTCCGCGGCAGAAGTCCGTGCAACCGCCTCATGAGCCGGCTCCTCAAAAGGTCCCACCAATTCAGCACCAGGAACCACCTGCAGCGCCCGCTGCGTGAGTATGACTCCAACTGTTTCGCCCCCTGGCAAGTCCTTCACCATCTTCACTATTCCGGCAGTGCTGCCGGAGCCACAGCATATCCCAGCCGCAATAATGTCTGGCCCCGAGGACGACGAGGAGGACGTCGGCAAAGAAACCCTTTTCGGAGGAGGGCCGCTAGTATTGGGATTACCAATAACCAGCGCCTTCTGAGCCTCTCGCGACCCGGTGCTCCCTGACGGAGCCTTGTGCTTCTGAACTAGAGACGGCGGCCCCCGGTTAACTTTCTTGGACTCTATTCGGGAAACCAAAAAGTCCCGCTTAAAATCATCAGGATTCTTCTTTATTCCATCAAACAGCCACTCGTAAGCAGACGATTCCGTCAGGGACGGTGTCCCAAAGTAGGCCTCCGGAATCGTGCCCCAGCTCCTGGCGAGAGGCCATTTCTCCGACACCTTCACGAAGAAGAACCGATTTTTTCAGTTCTTCAACGAGTTGTGGATGGCCGTGCTAATTTTTATTCCGGCGCGAGGGGTGAGCGATATCCATTCTCCCCCCTGAATTACTTTAAATACAACCCTAACACCCGTCATCCTAAACTTTTTGCCAAGCTTTCGAGCAAAAATACACAAAGTGCAGAGATACCTCACTGCATTGGCATGGAGCTGGGCGATGGGAACTCGCAAAGCCTTCATGATCGATTCGAGTTCCTCCGGTAATGGCAGGCAGAGGCCGCTCCTCAGATGAGCCTCATTAGCAGTAATGTAGCCCTCCGGTGGAGAAAATGCTTTGTCGTCCTTGCCTGGGACCCTCCAGGCCGTCTCTTTGGGGATGTTGAACTCGACGCACAGAGCCTTGATATCATTCTCTCTCAGATCGGATGAGAAGTCTGCCACGGAAGCCATGATCAGGAAAAGCTTTAGGGTTTCTTTGAAGGCATTTAGTTGAGGAACGAGAACGGAGAAGATGACGGTTTGAAGGCGTAATTGATTTCAAAATACGGAGGGGAAACTTAAGCGCCAAGCATACAAAGGACACCGTCAGTCCTGCCATGCGTCACCTTCTCATTTGACCCCGTAAAAGGATGGGTCTCTAGCACGAAACCCCTCATTAATGACACCGTCAAGATTGCCACGTGTCGCCTCCCCACTTGACCCTGTAAAAGGACGGATCTCTGGTGCATTAATGACCAGGATCTCCGCCCAACCAAAGGAAGACACGTGTCGCTTTCTGCCTTGCAGGCCGGCCAAAAGCTAGCAGAAAGCGTTCCTAGAATTGGCCGAAAACGGTGAACAATTCTGGTACTCCGGAATCGACCAAGACGGTCAATAATTCTGGTGCTCCGGAATTGACCAAGACGGTCAACAATTCTAGTACTCCGAAATTGACCAAAACGGTCAACAATTCTGGTGCTCCGAAATTGACCAAAATGGTCAACAATTCTGGTACTCCGAAATTGACCAAAACGGTCAATAATTCCGGTAAAACTCTCCTCCACGCTTTTTATGAATTCCCACGAGATCTTCAAAGCAAGGAAAGACATCCCATCATGAACATATTGGAGGCCAGACTTCTGGCCACCAGCATGGGGGGCTAGTGATGGGTATACAAGCAATGAGCTGACCCAAAGAAAGGTTAACGGGAGCCCAAGAAGGCCAATCAGCATTTTTGATGGCCCAGTAAGAAGACGGGCCCAGGAACTGGAAAGCCCAAGACGGTCAACATTGGCGTTGACCGTCTTGGCTGCCAACTTGCTCGCCAACGGTCAACACAATGTTGACCGTCTTTGCGCGGCTCGATTGGGCCTTTAGAGGCTTTGCTACAGTGATGGGCCTCTTCCATTCTGACCCACAGCCCATCAGTTGATCGCTAACTACTCTCCATTCGTTCTCCACGAAGGCGGCCAACACGCTGACGGTCAACTCAAACGTTGACCGTCTGTGCCCTATACATTGGGCACAAATGACGCCTTTCTACAGTAATGGGTCTGGTCCGTTTGGGCCCACCACTCATCAGACAGCCAACCACAGCTTTCCAAGGGTCTTCCACGATCTTAATTTACACCAGAAAAGATATTGACAAGATTGGCGCCCTTGAAAGAAGAAAAGCACCAGATCTTCTCTATTCCTTGCCAACCAAGGTACTCCAACGGTAATATGCTGAGAAGGAAAGAAGCCCATTAGGAAAGTTGCTGACCGCCACACAAGGAAATAATCACGATCACATGGCAATCAGCATCTGCTCCAGAAGGTAAGCTAGCCAGCAAATTAGGAAGGCAGTCGCTCCTTCCAAAGGAGGAGGATCGCCATCTTCACCATAAGAAAGGCCCTGGATTCACCATCCAGGACAGGCTCTGATTCATGCTCTCTTGGATGCACTCATACACACTCTCATTGATGCTATCATCGGAGCTCTCTTTGATGCTTTCATTGAGGCTTTCTTCCATACTTTCAACAGCTTACACATTTTGAGACAGCCAAGTGCATACGCTTTCTAAGACAATTGTGTGCTCACAGAAGCCTGCCTTCTCTGCCACCTTCGTTCTCCGAAAAAAACCCTAAGGCAACAAGCGAGCCCTCACGGCTGTTTACTGCCTTCCCACCATCCAGATTCAAGAAGACCTCGCGTCTCTCTTACATCTGGATCAAACACTCAAACTCTCTCTCTCTATATATTTTCAGTTTCTTCCTTTGAAGATTGTATTACTGACTTGAGCGTCGGAGTGTTTTCGGTGGGACAACTTCCCGCCGATAACGCTGACCTCTTGTTCGTTTTAGTGGTGTGCAGGATTCGTACTCGGTGAACGGAGTCGGTTCAAACTATCTAGAAGAATCCGAATCTGTTCGAAGTCGGATCCAGGTACGCATCAATTCTGATAAAAATATGTAGCTAAAATTATTTGTACGAGACATATCAAGGGTCATCTGTAGGCAAAATTAGTAAATCTCAATTCTAAATTTAAAATCCAAGTCCAAAATAAATCTACACAAAAATATAAATTATGAATCAAATTTAAAATTTGATTATTTAAAGACTAGTTTGAGGAAGAATTACACATATTTTTGATAACCTTAGGCCATATCAAATGTAAATTAGGCCAGCATGCTTGGCCATTTATGTATTCTGTCTCTCATGGGTAAGATTGCTCACTATGTTTTACCTCTTGTGACTTTGCATGTAATCATTAAACTTGTCAAATATATTAGGATGTCCAAATATATTAAAAGTCTAATCAAATGATCTAAATGGGAAGGGTTACTACTCCAAACATCTCCTATCGGTGAAAGAAAATTTTCAAATAATAAATCTTATCGTTTGGATTTAGCCAAAATATCTAATAATAAATCTAAATATAGTAACTACAATATGGCACATGCATGTGAAAATACACAACATATGTAAGTTTTATTCTCATTTCTGTATATACATACTTATATGAATATATACAGTGTCCAAAAATTACTTATTTTTCATAAAATGATAAAACTCATAAATATCAACAGAATCAAAATAAAATCCTTAAACAACCGGTAAAAAGGTCATGCGTACACAAGAAAATAAACGGGCTAATTTGAAAGTGTACTCACAAGTTTAAAACTTCTAAATTGGAGTAGAAATACATCAGATGCGAAATCAGACAAAAGATAGAGTTAGAAGATATTTGTCTCAATTTTATTCCAAACAGATTTGCAGAAAGGATATTCTGAGGTACCCGAATTACATGCTTCTCTCTCTATTTCACACATACCCCCTTTTCTCTCCTCCATTTTTTTTTCTCCTGCCTCATTGCACCTTTGCCTCTCTTCACATTTCTTCGTCGCCGATGGCGGCTCCAGCATGGGCAATGACGCACGACCATGGTGGCTGCAACCCGGTGATAGCAATGGCATTAACGGTGGTATATGCAAGCCAACGATGGCTTTCTCTCTCTTCACTGCGCCTCAAACCCATTTTCCACACTTTGACCGATTTTTTTCAAAATTGGTACATACAACTCCAAAATCGACATCCACAAGGAGAAGGAAATGATTTACTTGCCTCGATTTCTCCCATTTCCTCTGGCAATGGTGGCGACGGTGACGACCATTCTGTTTCGGCTCGCGATTCCTTCCTCTACTCATACCGGTGCACAAAATGGAGGGTAATACCATGTAGAGGGCTTCGTCTGCTTCCATTTCTGGCGAAAGCTCCTTTGGCGGCGATGATGATGGTAGCGTTGCGTCGGCTTCCCTCTCTCTTCTCTTTTCCTCCTCTCTTCTTTCTTCCCTTCTTTTCTTTCTTTCTTTTTCTTTTTCTCTTTCCCCAACAGCCACTGCCTCTTTTTTTTTCCTTTTTCTCTTCTCCTTTTAATAATAATAATAATAATACTAATATTAATATTAATATTAATATTATTATATATTTATATATATTTTATATTTTTCTTTTCTTCTATATCATAATCTAAATTGATACTTGAGCGATAGTATGGACGTACCTTATATGTCAATCCAACTGATTCAAATATCCTTCAAAATTTTATAATATTTAATTAATTTTTATCACGTTTAAATTATCTAAAATTATAATTAATATTAAAATAATCTAAATGGGTATCTGAGATATTACATTCTCCCATACTTATAAAAATTTTATCATTAAAATTTACACATCCCAATCATTACCTCGATCCTCAACAAATAGGGATATCTTCCTAGACTCGTTCTTGAGATCTCTTAATACTTTCTCAACTAGAAGATTCCTCAAAAGTATAATAGCCGATAGAAACATTTTATTCCTCTACACTAAATCTTTTCTATTCCAAAAATCAGAGCCACAACCTTATCCTAAAACACTACTCGTTGATAAAACATGACTCTAACCCAAGCACATGCGAAGGATCAGTCACATAAAATATATCATATCCATCCATCAAATTCAGAAGTATAGCCAATCTGTAAATCGTCTCTCTGATCTGTTGAAAACTTCAAATATCTCAATGAACACCTGTACTTCAAATTACCCTTCAATCCTAAAACTCAAAATTTCTTCTCTTTAAAATGTTTCTAGAAATATCTGACTACTCTTTCCAAACCTTCAATTGGATTACAAATCTGATCTCCTATTTCAAGCCTCAAATCAAATCTTATAACCAATAACTGTGAGTCCACACACTTTCGTTGTACCACTCTGATTGATTATCAGTCTCAAATCACAATCAAAAGCCTCGAAGTAAGAATACTTTGTACTCTCCTCATCTCAACAATATGCCAATGACCAATCTCGGTAATGACATCCTGATAGGCAAGCATGAGCCGATTTTATCAACTCATCCATTATTTGTCTCAAATTTGGGCAAATAATGAACTGTCTTCATCAGTTAGCTCATCCTCATCTAATGGCTAGTTAAAAAGGGGCATCATTTCTAATCTTTACAAAAGGTTCTTTCTTAGATAGGAGTTTCGTTCGAAATCAATCCTGACAACAAAGTGTAACACCCTGAATAATTTTATTTTTATTATTTAGTTCGGATAATTATTTTTAGTGATTTTAGATATAAAATTTTATAATTCGGGCTGAAAATATAAGCTTAAAATATATTGACCATTGAATGGGGCCTAGATATTTGGGCCTAATAAATTTAGAGTATTGGATGAGTGGATTGTGTTTAAATATTTAGAATATCGATTAAAGTTTAGAGTTAAATAGAAAATTTAGTTAATTTTGAACCAAACTGATTAAATGAATATATTCATCAGGTGAATTTCAATTTATTAGTTTTCGATAACTGAAAATATAATTAAATTTTAAAAAAGTTAAAATATTAGAAATTGTGATTAAAAATTTAAATATATTGTAAAGGTAATTATGTAATTAATTAATATTTTTAATTATAAAAAGAAATCTAGATAATAATAATAATAATAATAATAATAATAATAATAATAATAATAATAATAATAATAATAATAAATGAAGAAGAAAGAAAGGAAAGGAAGAATAAAGGTAGGAAGAGAAGAAGGAAAGGAGTAGAGAAGAAGAAGGAAAGGAGTAGAGAGAGAGAGAGATAAGGTGGCGTGATTCAGAGAGGAAGGAGATGGACGCCCCAAGTGAAAACTCAGTAAACCCTAAATCGACCCCCTTCATTATTTAAGGAAAGACATTGGCGTTAGGAGGGGGGAGGAAGAAGTAGCCGCTGTCTAGAGTCATGGTCGCCGTTGCCGCTTTGGGCCCGAAGGTGTGCCATCAATGTTCGCCGTTAGTGGCTGTTGTCGCTGCATTGCCGTCGTCAGCTTGTGTCGTTGCCGCCGCCAGTTTTGACCACCATTAAACTCTCATTGACTCTGTTTAATCAAGTAAGTAAAAGTCCTATCTTTGCAAGCAAATTCCTCCATTCTCTTAATTGATGTTTATTTTCTTGTTGCATGTTTGGATTGTGTGGGATTCGGTTGTGTTCCCTCAAAAATTAAAAACTGGAGAAAACAGAGGCGGTGAGAAACGATGGCAAAATTCGAGGGTTTACAATGATTTAGGATGTGATAACTAATGGACTTATACTGTTAAACTCTTATATTTACATGTTTGAAGGATAAAGCTTTGATTTTTCCTTGTTTATTATGGGAACCGATTCTGTTGACGAAAGTAAAGCATGATGCTCTATTTAGGGACCTTGGGTCGAGCAATGATTTAAGTGTGGTTGTAACCCTATAAATTGATGGCTCAAGGTTAAGATGTATACTCTATATTCTGTTAAAAAAGTATAGCAGGTCATGCCTTTGTTTTTCTTTCGTTTTGCCAACGATTTGAGTAGTCGTGCTAGGTGAGTATAGATGTAACCGTGTGTGTGTGCACGTAAATGTGTGCGGCTGTGTGCTCGATGTAACCGGCCGTGTGTGGGTGTTGGAGTAAAGGTGTGAGGCTACATGCTGAGCGTAGCCGTGTGTGTAGGTGTTGTTGGTGTGTGCTGCTTGTGCACAGTGCGTGGTGGGTGTGTGCGCGTGGCCGTGTGCATGACATGCACAGCAGGCGTGTGTATTGCCTTGTGTGGTGTATGGGTGTATATATCTGTGGCAGGTATATATATATATATATATATATATATATGGATTGGGACATTTATATGAACATTTATATATATTTGTAGTAGAACATGTTATATGAACTTATGCATGTGTGTTGATATGTTTAAAATGCTAATAATTAGTTACGTGATTATTCTTATATCTTATTGATAAAATTTGGTAAAAATATTTTTTGCGTTAACCTTGGTGGTGTGCATATAACTTTCGGCACTCTATAGGTAAGTAAAGGAGAGTGTACGAAAACTCTACGGTATCTAAGTGAATGGAATCCGTGAGACCGTAGAGTAGTCTATACTTTTCCAACACCGATTCCATTTCGGAGGTTGAGGATATTGATATTAAAGAGGAATACTTATAACCTAGTGATCATCGTAGGAGATGATATCTTGGATATTATTTGGCGAGGGGTATTACGGATGGTATGACATGTTACGGGTACAGCATCTGGGAGAACTGTAGGGGTAGTTGATACCATGGATAACCTCGTTGCATTACCCAACTGTTAGGGGTGTATATACGCAGCATTTGGTTTACTATGATAGAATAAGGTTCAATGAGATTCTTATTATCTCGTCAGTGGTGACCTAAAATTGAGCTGATAATCAAATTCTTATTATCTCGTACAGTTAGTTGAGAGGGATGCTTATAACATAGTGACCATCGTATAAGATGATATATGGGATATATTTGGCAAGGGATATCACGGGTGGTATCGGCATGCTACGGGTATAGCATCTGAGAGGACTGTAGGGGTAGTTGGATACCATAGATAATCTCGTTGCATTACCCAACCGTTGGGGTATAAATATGCGGCCTTTGGTTCACTATGGTAGAATAAGATTCATGGAGATTTTTGTCATTCATACTGTTGAGACCTCGTATTAAGCTGATGATCAGATTCGATGGAATCCATATTACTTCTTGTTATCCAGTTGTTTAGATGGCTTTTGAGTTGTGGATACGATATATTATTGAATCTCGAACAATAGCTGGTACATCACCTGTTGTTATTAATTTGATTTATTATTTTATCATCCGAAATACTTTATTGCACTCATCTATTGTTATGTATTTTTACTTGTTGGGCATTCAACACACTTGTATTTTATTGGCTTCAAAATAGATAGGTTGATAGTAGGATAGAAGAGATCGTGTAGGTAGACTCCAGATTGATGTGATCCTAGAGATTGAGGCATCTAGGATAAAGACTTGAGATTTTCGTGATTCAGTTATTGTTCGACTTCCATTAGACTTTCTTTATGAGGGTTAAAATTTTGGACATCGATGTCATTTATTGAATTTATTTATTATTATTATGGATATTTAATAATGCATTTATGATGATTATTGATGGTATCTAAAATAAAAGTATTGAGTTCATTTGAGTTGATAGATGACGTGTAATGGATGATTTCAGATGATTCGAGACTTTCATTTGGACAGTCCGGGTTGGGTTTGGAAATTTGAGCTCGGGTTGTTACACAAAGAGAGGAAATCCCTCTGGCCTAGTCATTCTACTAGCATTCTCGCCATAATATTTCCAAGTAAAATCCTCCAGACTATGTCACATTCCAAACTTTTCCTTGGATAATGTGCTTAACTATGCAAAATCCAAACTTATGTAGATATTTCTTAGGAGTATCATTGAACGCTATTAATTTTTATTATCCATCAGGGATTGACAAAATCGATGTCGATAATAATCTATTCTTCAATTATTGAAACTTTTCTCATAAAGATTACTTCAATTAAATACCGATTGCCTCTATTCTAAGGGTGCCAATAATACCGCAATCCTGAAGAAACTTTCAACAAATCTTCCATTATAACCAACCAAATCCAAGAAACTCCACACTCCCACGACCTTAGTTGATCTTTTTCAATTTGTCACTACTTTCATCTTCTTTGGATTCCCAAATGTCACCTTAAGAACCATATGACCCGAAATAATGCCTTCTCCAACTGATTTCATGGACCACCTCCTCACTACTTATATCCGTAAATACTTACGCCAATTAATATACATTCATAATATATAAATAAATATATATATATATATATATATATATATATATACAATATATAGGATCTTTATCATTCCACGTCCATATGGCGTGAACACTATATGCATAAAACTATAGTGTCGGACTTTTTAGAGATGTTTACTAGGAATCAAAATTCATTACCATAATATTCGCAGAAGTATAACTAATAACCATAATAACAATTTGTTGAAGCATAAGGTCATGTTTGTTCCATTAAAGAATTCATTACATGCTCTCATACATATACTACATTCCATCAAAATACAGTAAACAGATCAGCCTGATACTTCGGTCTTTACTCCTGCTCATTTGGTATAAACTCCTGATCGTCATCTGAGGGGTTAGAAAATAGCAAGTGAGTAAGCAAAATGCTCAATAAGATACAAATAAACAAATATATGTGTATTTATGTTTAAAATTGATATATACAGAGATCAGAGGAACATGATTCGCATAAAATATGTATGAACTTTCATTTTTTATCTTTTGAGTTTCTAATTATCCATTATCTTTAGGGATTAGGGTTAGTAGATCTTACCAACTAATAGAGCGGTTAATCGAGGAAATGATTGTCTATGCTTCCATATAATTTAATGCATAGACCCATACAATTCAATACCTCGTAGTGAGTGGTATACCTTTAACCAAATATACGAGATCAAATAACAGAAATGCCCCCAAAAGAATCCCCACAGCTGAGGGGCAATTCTCAAGTTTTTTCTGTAATATCTTAAGGCATGTTAGGAAATATCACACATTGAAAATGATTTTTAAGTCTGATTTTTTATTTCATGCTAAAAAACCCTATATGGAAACTTTTACATTACTCATAATTCTTTTTCTTAATTTTCTTCATTTCGGGAGAAAATACTTATTCAAATGGAACTCACAAAACTTTCACATATTTTTTATAATATCGAACATACAATCATAAATTATGATAATTTAACAAACTATAAATTATAATAGAAAATGATGTATGTTTTCGGTTCGTAGCTTTATCCTTAATATTTTTACATGTGTTAAAAATTCAGATTTAACATTTATTATGTTCGGCTAATTCAATTGTCGGCTTAGTATTTGACTCGGTTAATTTCTTTAGTCAATTTTTAGTACAATTTTCTAAGAACTCGATTTTCGATTCAGGACTGAGTTAATGGTTCGTTTGTGGGTCGGTCAAATTTGATTTTTCTACACTTAAAAGCTGGCTGGATGAACTGGTTAATTCAGCATGCTAGCAAGTTCATTTGGCTGGTTTGGGGCCTGGTTCGGGAATTGGTTTGGGTCTTAATTTTTATTGTGAATATTAGGTGCCAGTTCATCTAGTTTGGATGTCGAAACTGAACCAGTTTAGTGGCCTTAATTCCAGCACGTGCTGGAAAGCTAGTTGGCAGATTCTATGGCCCAATACAGCATTATTTTTGAGGTATTTTGGGCCACAATTTTTTAGGTTGACAATTCAACCTTAGAACTTGTTTATTTCTACAAGCTGCCAGATTCAGCATCAAGGATGTTGAATTTGGTCTGGTCTACTTTAAATGGCTGGTTTAGTACTCACCTTAGAGAGTTTGAGGCAGCTGATTTACTAGTAAATAATTTAGTCTCAGTAGGTCATATGTTGGCTGGGCCAGCTGCCGGTTTAGCCAAATTGGGTCCGGTTCAATCCATTGTTCCCAACCTACCAATTCAGCATAAGTACGGGTGCTCTGGGACCAATTCTGCTATTACCGGTTTTATGGTCAATTCTAGACTAGTTCTTGGCTGGTCCAAGGAGTCCTATTACAACTAAGAGACTCATATTTAAGATTATGCTTAGTTCCTGGCCAGTTCAAGTTGATTTCTTAGTTGGTTTAGGTCATAATTTACATGTAAGGATTCTGCCTCAGCATCTCCGAATGCAGCCGATTCTAGTTTCTGTTTTGGTGACCAATTCATGATCAGTTTAGGGTTAGATTTTACAAGGGGATGCTCCCACATAACCACGAGACACTTAAGTGAATGTGACTGCTGATTCAGCCTGTTTGGGGTCTGGTTAGTAGGCTACAAATTTGGATATCAGCATAGCTGCTGAAACGAAGTCTGTTAATGATATAGAAACCAATTCAGTGACCAGTTTAGCACATTTCTAGGAGCCATTTGGTCATGACATAAGTAAGATATTAAGCTTGTTGTACATAAAATTTGGACCTATTTGGAGACCATTTGGTTACCAATTAAGCTAAATTACAGAGGCTGTTCTGTTTCTAAATTTAGCCTCCAACATACAGCCGAGTATAACTTATACCATCATGATAATGTGAGCAAGAATGTGATATATGGCAAGTATTAGAACAATAATACTTGAAGGAATGATCAATAATCAGCACCAAGGAAGGAAAGGAATCAAGTACACTTGCCAAAATATTCAATTACACTCCCTTGCTCCTACTGATTTCTGGTTCTGTTCTTCACTTCCTCTCAGTTTCATCTATTTTTCTTCTATCTCTCTTTTGTTTTCTCTCCTTACCTCCCGCGTTTTTTTTCCTTTCTCCTCTCTCCTACTTCCTCACACGTTCTTATAAAGATTAGAATTGAGGTGCTCAGTCATTAGCTCATTTAACACATCATAATCTTCCCTTCTGTATCGCTAGCTGGGTGGCTTAATCCTTCCTGAATCATCACCACTTTTGGCCTCTAAATGTGCTTCCTTGTGTTGCTCATCTATTGGTTGAATTTAGCTGATATTGTGCTGCCTGTGTCACCCCTTTTTCCCCCATGAATGTTGGTTGCGCTGGGGTCAAAATTGGCTGCGGCTGTTGACTTCTTCAGCAGCATGCAGTTGGCTCCTTTTCAGCAGCTCCCAACTGCTTCCTTCTGTTTTCCTTTTACTTATTTGGCTAAGTGGATGAGTTATTGTGTTAAGCTGGTTGCTAATTTATCTTTTAATATATACAGCTGCCCGTGCCCTGAATACACTCAGCTGAATTATTATACTGCCCCTTCTCTTGCCGATTTATTGTTGTCCAGTTCCTTCATTAATATGCATGGTTGCCGCTGCCCGAATTGCTGATGTAAGCAGCCATAAGCAGCTTCCTTATTTCCCCTAAATTTGATAAGTGTTTGTACCTTGCTAACCGATTGTGTCTTGGTTGGGAAAAAGTCGCAAATTTTGGGTGTTGGAGGCTGCTGCCGTGGGTTTGCTTCAGCTGCTTGCTGAAGTTTGGTGGAAATAAGCAGCTATAAGCTCGTTATTAAGTCCCCACTTTTTGCTAAATATTGGTGCCTTACCACCCGTGTGATATTTCGTAGAGAAAGTTCTCAATTAAATATTGTAGCTGCTGCCGATTGCTCACGCTGATGCCCTGCCTACATTTTGCTGATGCCATGCCCTTTATACTGAATTTTGGCCGCCTTCTTACTGCAATTTTTAGCTACATTGTCGCTCAAGTTGTGCCGGGGTTGGAGGGATTTTTATTTTGGTTGATGTGGGTTGCTGCTGTGGAGAATCGAGGCTAGAAAATCAGATTTTATGATTCCCTTTTGGCTGCATTTTGGCAGCCTTCATGGCTGAATTTTAGTCACATTGTCGCTCGAGTCATTTCTCTGCAATCAGGTTTTAATTTGATTGCTAATCGGATTAATTTTGGTGGCTAACTATCTTCCCATCCTTTAGAATTAATTCGGTTACCATTTAGATCCCTTAACTGGTCTTTGGATTTAATTTACATTGTAGTGGCATCTCGAGAAAATTTTGCACAACCATTTCTTGTGTCGAAAAGAAATGATTAGGCTAGAACTAATCTGCTAATTTTATTCCATAGTGATTCAAAGTGAAATATCGAGGAATATAGATAAAGGAAATATGAGAGAAAGAGGTAATTATGTATATAGCGAAGATATCATTGAATGCAAACCTTACAATCCCACCCTCTTTACAAAAAAATTGTCTTCGAAATTCAAGAAATTTACATATCTTAAGAAAATAAATGAGGGTATTTACTACGGATTTCTTCTTTCCGTTCCCATGTGGCTTCTTCCAAAGAGTGATTACGCCACAGGACTTTTACTAAAGGAATGATCTTCATATGGAGTACTTGATTCTTTCGATCTAATATATGCACCAATTCTTCGATATACGACAGGTCATCTTCAATTGCCAAAGGCTCCCAGGCAATAACATGAGTCGGGTTATGCACGTATTTTTGGAGCATCAATACATAGAATACATTGTACACTTTTGAAAGATTAGGTGACAATGCCAAATGGTAAGACATTTTCCCGACTTTCTCCAAAATCTCAGAAGGATCAATGAATCTTAGTTTCAATTTGCCTTTCAGTCTGAATTGAATCATTCCCTTCGATGGTGATACCTTCAAGAAGACATAATCACCAACGGCAAAGTGCAAGTCTGATCTCCTTCAATTTGCGTAACTCTTTTGTTTACTTTGAGCAATCTTCAATTTTTCATGAATCATTTTAATCTTATTAGAGGTCTCCCGGATAACTTCTAGGCCAAGAAGTCGTCTATCGTCGGGTTCTTCCCAGTGAATTGGAGATTGACATTTCCTCTCATATAAAACTTCAAATTGTGTCATTTTAATATTTTTTTGATAACTGTTGTTATAAGCGAACTCTGCCAAGGTTAGATGGTCATCTCAGTTACCCTTCATTTCTAACACTGTGGGCTTCAGCATATTCTCCAAAATTTAAATAGTGTGTTCTGATTGTCTATCCGTCTGAGGATGATATGCTATACTAAATTTCAGGCTTGTCCCTTATTTTCGGTGCAAACCTTCACAATTTTAGAAATGAATCTGGGATCTTGGTCTGGCACAATTGATGCTAGCACTCTATGGAGTCTGACAATCTCATTGATATACAATTGTGCAAACTGATCACGGGAGTATGTTGTTCGAATTGCTAAGAAATGAGATGATTAGTCAGCTGATCAATAATAACCCAGATAGCGTCATGATTTTTTGGGGTTGTGATGGACTGTATTTTTTGCTGAAAATCTAACAGAATTCCATCTGTAATATAGCCATCGAGTTGATACAATCTCCTGTACAAAACATAATACATCCAATAATCCCAACATCTGATATCATACAATCGATAATACACAAACTACACAGGATTTAATTGCCATATATAACTCGTGGCTCAAACGCTATGTATTTAAACACAATATCGGCTAAGGATAGATGCCACTAGGTACTTATGACAGAACATAATAACTTACAAAAGTGTAAATAAATCTAATTACAGCGGAATCTAAACTATTAGATCATCAACCTCATGTATAATATACATTAAGATTCCAAAGAAATATTAATATATACATCTTTTCCTCATGACATAAATAAAACTCCAATTTATAAGTCTTCGATATGATCTTCTAAATTCAAACTTAGTCTACTTCCAAACTCTATATTGACTCATTGTGTATATCAAACTTGTGCTAAATTGAAGATAAGGAGAAGCAATGGTGAGCTAAAAGTTCAGTAAATGTAATATAATCAAGATGGTAAGTAATATAAGTAAAACAAAGTAAAAGAGAGATATACGAGTACAATGAGGATGCGTAAACATAAGACGTGATCAATTATACCTTTGGGACACAATTAACTTTTCATATTTTATCCTTCTTCTCTTTGGGATATAAATTATGTATAATTACTTATATCTGCGAATTAGGGCCAATAAATCTTACTAGCTAAAGGTGCGTGAGAACGAGAAAATGATCATAATACCCTAGATGATCTAAGATAGTAAGCTCTTATTATCGACCTAGAGAAAGGGCTATTTACATATCATGCCTGTAGACAGACCGATAACGATATGCCCCCATGTCCCCCCAGGCCCAGAGGCAGTCCTCTTCCTTCCCTAGTAATATCATATAGCTTGTCAAGAGTATCACCCATTAAATACACAGCCATGATCATCCTATATTTTCTACTATAATACTAATAGCATATCAAGAGATATTACTCTCCATAATATAAATCCATGGTCCTAATTTCATGATTTCATATTCTTTGAGGGAAGGTCCACCATATTTCTTTTCACATGGTTCTCACTCCAGAAGAATGAATCATATATCATATCAATTTGTGGCATTCCTTCCATATAATTGCATAACTTTTATCTCTTTTTCGGATTTAAGTCTATTCATAATTTATTTTGCATATACGAATATCATAAATATAGTGAAGAATAGAGATTCTTACCACCGAAAGGCAATTATAATTTTAGAGGCCTCTGGATCACATTTCCTTCACAAGTGATTAATGAACATGATTCAAGAATAATAATTAAACATGTGCAAATGTACATGCAACTTAATTAATAATTAGGCAATGTGAAATTTATACAAAATTTACCAATTGGGCTCCGATGAACAGTAACCGTGCATGAATAGTACCTGGTTGTGCATATTAGATGATTCTCGGAAGTCCAGGCATCTAACAGGTAAATTATCAAATTCAAGTTACAAGTAATAATAATCTCAATTCAATTTATGCGTAAAACTCCAAATGTGTGCTTAAACGAGGTCTGGGTGTGAGTCTAAGGTTTTGCAAATGAAAATCTACATAAATCAACCAAATCGGATATCCAATTAATAAATTAACTCATATAGAATATGGGTAATGATATTTTAGTCCCAATTTATATAGAAACCCCAAAAATCGGAGGCTAATTGGGTGTGGGCACGGGTTTGGGTTTTGGCTGCACAATTTCATTCGAAATTGTTGAATCGAGCAAAGAAATTGGTAAATACTTGTGCCCAAGTCCTAGGTATCACAAATATATACATGGGTCAGGTATTAGGATAATAATATTCAAAGGAAATCGAACGAAAATCAAAAAGAATGGAAGAAAAGGGTATGGATGCACTTATCTCAACTCGATTTATGATTTCTCCAACTAGCTCGAAGCCGGAATTGAACCCGGGGATCTTCGTTACCTCCTTATCTCCTTCGTGCCATTCTCTCTCCTCGTTGTCCAGCCTCCCGCGGCTGCTGCCGCTACTCAACTTTGCCGCACCAACTGGCCACTGTGCGCCGCCTTCCCCGACGAACCCTCCTCTCTCTCCTCATTCTTCTCCTGAAACCCTCGCTCGAAATACCCCCTGCCTTCAGCTTCCCCCAATCCCCTTCTAATTTCCCATTCTCATTATTATTATTATTATTATTATTATTATTATTATTATTATTATTATTATTATTATTATTATTATTATTATTATTATTATTATTATTTTATATATATATTTCTATTTTTTTTATTTTAAAATTCAAATCGATACTTGGACAGCCGAACGGGCACACTTCAGGCGCCGGTCTAATAAATTCAAATATTCTCTAAAATTTTATAATATTTAATTAAATTTTGTCACACTTAAATTACCAAAAATAAACAAATAAATCTAATCAAATCAGATAAAAATATTCGAGATATTATATTATTTTTCACTTATAAAAATTTTATCCTCGAAATTTAACGAATATCAAAATTTAACAATAGAGGATAATCCTTCCAAATTTCACTTCCGTACTCCCAAATTACTTTCTTGATGAGGTGATTATCTCTAGAGAACCTTAACTAACGCCTTGATCTAATCTTTACTACTTGATACTTTCCATCTAAAATTTTAGTTAGGATCTTATCATGAGATAAATTCTTAATTTTCCTATGATGACTTATCCTGTTCCCAAACCTTCTTCCTTGATCATCGGTATATGGGAGATATTACGATAATCTATCCAAATTCAAGGCAAGCCTAATTATTGACGACATTCTCAACTTACCACAAAATCTCAAACAAACCAACAGGCTCTCACCTTGATGCCTCCTATGTTTTGAGAAAGATCTCCCCTTGGAATCTTAACTCCATCCCGAAATTTCTGAGCCAAGGGCCCATATGTTTCGATTGCGCTGCTCTGATTAACCATTATTAGGATAATAAGAATTCTTTTGCCACTCAAGACTTATTGATTCATATTAGACACCTAGATTATATTACAGTTATAGACCTAAGGAAAATCCTAAGAACAGTGATATGATTAAGGCAAAGCCCATAATTCTTAGATTACAATCAACCTAGGCAATGCAATCGAAGAAATCACACAAAAACTTTAAACTCGAATCCTTGCCAAACTTATCATCCCATCGGCATATCGGCGAGCCAGCCAATCCTATCCTCATGTATCATCCAAGTCACGATGAATGGGCTATCTTAGTCTGCCAATTTTGCAATTACCCAGCCAGTACCATAATTTTTGCTGCCCTAACATCCTTGAAATAGAAACAGTGAGGGCTTCTCTTCCCAAGACTTTAAAATCCTTAGCCTAGCACACTCTCCCCCCTAAAACCAAAAGCAAAGCATCCCATCCGCTTAAATATAAGAAGCCACTCGAGATTCGTCCTAGCACATCTCCTGTGGAGTATCCAGACATTTTCCTACCGAAAATTCCTAGCGTCCGATTATAGCAATACTGTTCACCTTCCTTGAAGGATATCGAAATATACCTTCTAACCCTTAAGCAGATTAACCCGTTTGCATGGTCGCATGGCCATCTCTTCCTACGAGACAACCTCTCTGTCCTTTAAGATCATTAGATAATAACTATCTCTATAGGCAATCCTATAAATCCTCAAAATAAGGACCTCAATGGCCGATCTCAAACTATGGGTGCGGTAATTCTGATCATAAGCTTTACATTTTTTTAACCAATGGTAACCATCCATACAAGAAACACAATCCTAGAGCTTCCTCAAAAGGATCACCTTCTACCGTAACTTACTAGACCCATCAGGGGCCAACCCAAATAATAAGGTTGACATCTAATCCTTAACTCCTCAAAGGCTACCCTCGCATGGCCAATTATGGCAGATACTAATCGTCTCAAGCCAAAGGCTTCACGGCGTGCAAATTCTCGAGAAATACTTATCGGATTACTCTTTCAGGTTTAGCTATACCCAAGAAAACCACACACTATCGAGACATCAGTCAATCCTTCCTAAATAAGCTATCACTCCAAACTTTAAGAAATCGCATTCATGCTATCAGAGAAATCACATGCCCAATATAATACTTCTCCTTAATCAAACTTACATCCCTTTCATAATTGAGCATACGACTAACCTTCTTTCTTAATCCATGATACGATCTTCGAGTAGGGTTCACACACCCTATTGATTCTAAGAATTCATCAATGAGGCCATCACGTTCTTAACCAAAACATGGCCGAAAAAATCAATTCATACAACCCCTGAAAATACCAATGAACTTACAAAACCCAAATGGCATTATCAGAACTCGTAATGGCTACATCTTAATTCTGAAAGCTATCTTAAGAATAATTCTTGATTATCCACAATTTATAACATCATGGATACAGATCAACCTTAAGAAACATCAAGCCCTCAGCAAATGATCAAATAAATCACTTGTTAATTTATAATACCCGATTATCAAACCATTTGCCTCCTGAGTAACCAGATTTTAGTTATTTACAAACCTCATTGGATCATCTTGCTCATATAAAAAGCATTGAAGCATCTCATGGCAGAACACTTAGTCGGTGCCTCATTGGTTCTATGCAGAGTCCTCAAAATTGGGTGCCAATTTCGGCACAACTCCACAACAATCATCAATTTAACAATTTAGAGATAATTCGGGTAATCCTTTCCTTTAACAGAACATCATCAATATCATATCAAACCTTAGCTCCACAAGACAACTAAATTAGCCCAACCGATCATATTTATAAACCTAAGAAAATATTATAGACCTCGATACAATCTAGTATAAGGCTTACGATCCTCAGATAAACAAATAAGCTTAGAAAACCCCAATAAAATATAGATTCTAGATCCCAAAATAATACATATACCAAAATATCAAGATCCAGGAACCTCATCTCTCACTACGATGGATGTCACTTTTATAGTTCGTGCCATCATCGCGAAGCCCTGATTCATGGTATTGGACTCTTTAACCGTCCGACCCTTGGGATAAGAACAGTCCCTAATCATGCGGTCGAACTATTCAAAATTAAAATATGCTCCCAAAAATTCCACTGAAATAAGACATTCATTTGAAAAGCATCTAGGAACATATCCGGTGATATCACTTTGTTTTCGAGGCCCATGATCCTCTTCACAATGACTACCCGTGGTCAACTTCACCTCCTATCTTACATGGGGCAATACAACCTTATCCGCTTCTAAACATTGGATCACCATTACCATCATCTTAATTCTTAAGACTCATACCTCAACCCCTATGGGATCCGAGCCACCCCAAAATTTAGGTACTTAAACCTCTCCAAATCGATTATAAATCGATATCCTAAGACTCATTACACTAGAATTGGCTCCAAGTTATCCTATCCTCAAGTTATTGATTCCACCCTATCCATCATGCTTGATATTTTATTCAGACATCCTTTTTTAGTAAATTACTACTTTGAGAACCTCAACCCAGAGCCGGTCAAACCTAAACTTTGAATTAAAATTGATGAACCTAGGTCTCGAATCAATATCGATCAACTCAAAACTAAATCGACACCAATCAAATCCAAACCTCAAGGTGCCTCCCTACAACTCCTCCCATCCTCACGATCGACCACTACCACGAGTAAACCCTTATCTAGGAGCCATTGTGGTTACTTATACCCTATTTGAAGGCAACACAACATAGGTTAAGTCGCGCTTTAGATACTAACTAGGACCTTATAAGCTAGACAACCGAACTTGTTTTCTACTCTAACTTAGCTCAAGCCTAAACTAACCAATCAAGATAATTAGAACTATTCAATCTAACTTAATTGTCCTTACACCTATGTCTACTTATTTGATCAATCTTAATCTATTCTAAACTTCTACATACGGTTCAAATTACACCTATGACAAACCATATTTTCTACCAAAAATCTGGCAGAGTTCTGTTTGTAATACGGTCATCAAGTTGATATAAAAACATGTACAATTTCTTGTACAAAACATAATACATCCAATAATCTTAACATCCGACGTCATACAATTAACAACACACAAACCACATAGGATCCAATTGTCACATATAACTAGTGGCTCCAATGCTGTGTATCTAAACATAACATCGGCCAAGGAGATATGCCATTAGGTAATTGTGACAGACCACAATAAGCTACGGAAGCATAAATAAATCCAATTACAGCAGAATCTAAACTATTAGATTATCAACCTCATGTACAATATACATTAAGATTCCAAAGAAATATAAATATATACATCTTTTTCTCATGACATAAATAAAACTATAATTTCTAAGTCTTTGACATGATCTTTTAAATCCAAACTTAGTCCACTTCCAAACTCTACGTTGACCTATCGGGTATATCAGACTTGTACTAAATTGAGGACAAGGAAAAGTAAGGGTGAGTTAAAAGTTTAGCAAGTACAATATAATCTAGACAATAAACAATATAAGCAAAATAAAGTAGGAAAGGGATATATGAGTATAACGAGGATGCGTAAACGTAAAATGTGATCAATTATGCTTTTGGGATGCAATTAACTTTTCACGTTTTATCATTCTTCTCTTTGGGATATAAATTATGCATAATTACTTACGTTTGTGGATCAGGGCTAGTGAACCTTACTAGCTAAAGGTGTGGGAGAATGAGAAAAGGATCATGATATCCCACATGATCTAAGGTCATAAGTTCTTATTATCGACCCGGAGGAGGGGCCATCTACATATCTTGCCTGTAGACAGGTCGATAACGACATGCCCCTTTGTCCCCTGGGGCCGAGAGGCAGTCCTCGTCCTTCTCCAATAATACCCTAAAACTTGCCAAAAGTATCACTTGCTAAATATGTAGTTAGGATAATCCTCGAGTCTCCATTATAATACCAAAGGCATGCCAAGGGATATTACCATCCGTAACATAAATTCATGATCCTAATTTCATGATTTCATATTCTTTGAGGGAAGGTCCACCATACTTCTTTCACACGGTTCTCACTCCAAGAGAACGAATCATATATCATATCAATTTGTGGTATTCCCTCCGTATACTTGCATAACTTTTTTTCTTTTTGATTTACGTCTTCTCGTGACTCATTTTGTATATACGGATATCATAAACGTAGTGAAGAATAGAGATTCTTACCACCGAGAGGTAATTATAATTTTAGAAGCCTCTGGATCACATTTCCTTCACAATTAATTAATGAATATGATTCTGGAATAATAATTAAACATGTGAAAACGTACATGCAGCTTAATTAACAATTAGACAATGCGAAATTTATGCAAAATTTACCAATTGGGCTCCGATGAACAATAACCGCGCATGAATAGTGCCTAGTTGTGCATATCAGATGATTCTTGGAAGTTCAAGCATCTAATGGGTAAATTATCAAATTTAAGTCATGGGTAGTCATAATCTCAGTTCAATTTGTGCATAAGACTCGAAATATGTGCTTAAACAAGGTCTAAGCGCGAGTCTAGGGTTTCACGAACGAAAATCTACATAAATCCACCAAATCGGGTCTCCAATCGATAAATTAACTTATATAGGATATGGGTAATGATATTCTAGTCCTAATTTATGTAAAAGCCTCAAAAATCGAAAGCTAATTGGGCTCGGGCGCGGGTTAGGATTTTGGGTGCGCGTGTTCATGCGAGATCGTTGAATTGGGCAATGAAATTGGTAAATACTCGTGCCAAAGTTGTGGGTATCACAAATATATACATGGGTTGGGTATCGAGACAATAATATTCAAAGGGGATTGAACGAAAATTAAAAAGAATGGAAGAACAGGGCATGAATGCACTTACCTCGACTCGATCTACGATTTCTCCAACTAGTTTGAAACTAGAATCGAACCGAAGGACCTCCTCATCTCCTTCATGCCGTTCTCTCTCCTCATCGTCCGTCCTCCCACGACTGCTGCCACTGCTCAACCTTGCCGCACCAGCCGGCCACTGCTGCGTACGGCCATCGTCGGCCACCGCACGCTGCCTTCTCCGACGAACCCTCCTCTCTCTCATCATTCTTCTCCTGAAACCCTCGCCCGAAATACCTCCTATACTTTTAGCTTCCCCCAATCCCCTTTTAATTTCCCCTTATTATTATTATTATTATTATTATTATTATTATTATTATTATTATTATTATTATTATTATTATTATTATTATTATTATTATTATTATTATTATTATATACATTTTTCGTTATTTTAAAACCTAAATCGATACTCGGGTAACCGAACAGACGCACTTCAGGTACCGGCCTAATAAATCCAAATATTCTCCAAATTTTTATAATATTTTATTAATTTTTGTCACGTCCAAATTACCCAAAATAAACAAATAAATCCAATTAAATCTGATAAAAATATTCAGGATATTACAGGGGTTCTTAGCAATCCTGATACAAAATCCATCGTTATCTCTTCCCATTCCCAGCTAGGAATTGAAAGTGGTTGCATCAAGCTAGAGGGCTTTTTCCGCTCTGCCTTTATCTGCTGGCATATGAGGCATCTACCCACAAAAGACAAGATCTCCTTTTACATATTTCTCAATAAAAGCATTTTTTTTCAAGTTGTAGTATATTTTGTTAATTTCAGGGTGAACGGTATTTCTGGAGCGATGAGCCTCTTTCAAGATCTCTTCTTTTAGCTCTATAATATTAGGTACATACATTCCATCTTGAAATCTTAGAATTCTATTGGTACGAATGTTAAAATTAGCTTTGGAGTCTCTATTCAAATCTCCAACAATGCTTATAAAAATGGATCGGTTTACTTGCTCCTCTTTTATCTTTTTTTGTATCTCGAATTGAACTTAAAAATATGGCAACATCATTCTGTTGCTTCTCACATACCGCTGGATGTCGTATTGCTTCATACTATCCAGCATCTCCATCTCCTTTATTTGTAGTCTTGCCAAGAGACTCGTAGGCGACTGAGAGCATCAGCTATGATGTTGGCTTTTCCAGGTTGATACTAAATTTTGCAATCATAATCTTTTAGAAAGTCAATCCATCTCCTATGTCTCATATTCAGCTCTTTTTAAGAGAATAAGTATTTGAAACTTTTGTGATCATAATATACTAAAAATTTTTCTCCATATATATAATGTCTCCAGATCTTTAAAGCAAAAACAACAGCAACTAGTTCCAGATCATGCGTTGGGTAGTTCTTTTTATGCACTTTCAGTTGCCTTGATCCGTAGGCTGTGACCTTCCCTTGTTGCATAAGAACACAGCCCAGCTCAGTCTTGGAGGCATCACAATAAACTATGAATCCGCCCGTTCCTTCCGAAATTGTCAAAATTGGAGCAGATGTTAACCGCTTCTTCAATTCTTGGAAATTCTGCTTGCACTCTTCCATTCAATCAAACTTAACCTCCTTCTTCGTTAGCCGAATAAGAGGTATAGCAATTCTAGAGAAATTTTCTACAAACTGACGATAGTACTCTACCATTCCCAAGAAACTTCGGATTTCAGTTGTCGTTGTAGGTCGGCTCCACCCGATAACTGCTTTCAATTTTCTTCGGTCGACTCCAATACCTCATTGGGTAATGACATGGCCCAGAAAAGTCACTTCTTTGACCCAAAACTTACACTTTTTCAATTTAGCATACAACCTTTTCTACTAAAGAGTTTGGAGCACAATTCTTAGATGCGTCTCATACTTCTCATAACTTTTGGAATAAATCAAAATATCATTAATGAATATGACCATAAATTTATCCAAGTATGGTTGGAATACCTGGTTCATCAGGTCCATAAAAGCTGCTGGAGCGTTGGTCAATCTGAACGGCATGACTAGATACTCATAGTGGCTGTACCTCGTTTGGAAAGTAGTCTTTGACACATTCTCCTATTTGATCATCAATTGTTGATATCAAGAACGAAGATTAATTTTGGAGAATACCTGGGTCCCTTGCAGCTAATCAAATAAATCATCAATCTGTGGCAATAGATATTTATTTTTGAACGTGATTTTGTTTAGCTCACGATAATGGATGCATAATCATAAGGTCCCATTTTCCTTCTTTACAAATAATATTGGTGCGTCCCAAGGAGACACATTGGGTCTAATAAAGCCCTTATCTAGTAATTCTTGTAGTTGATGCTTTAACTCTTTTAGCTCAGTGGGTGCTGTTTTGTATAGTGCCTTTGAGATTGGACTTGATCCCGGTACAAGCTTGATCTCGAATTCTATCTCTCGATGTGGTGGTAAGCCAGGAAAATCTTTAGGAAATACATCTTTGAATTCATAAATTACCTGTATATCCTTAACCAGCATATTATGATTTTCAGTAATACTAACATAAGCTAGATGGGCTTGACATCTGTTTTGAATCAATTGCCAAGCATGTAGGGCAGAAATAAATATGGGCATCTCCTTTCACCTGATTCCTTGAATGTGAAATGGTTCACATCCTGGAATATCAAAGTGAACCTATCTGTGGAAGCAATCTATAATGGTACAATGATTAGCTAGCCAGTCCATTCCTAATATTACATCAAAATCATACATATCTAGTAGGACTAAATCCACCTCCAAGTTCAGTCCAAGAATGATCATCACTCCATTTGGGTACATAATATCGGCAGTGACCAATGACCTTGTAGGTGTTCACACTACTAAGGAAAAGTCTAAAAGTTGCAGAGATGATGCAAGACAACATACAAATTGTTGTGATACGAATGAATGAATAGACCCCAAATTGAATAACATATGAGCCAAAATATCATAAATAAGGAGGGTACCTTCAACCATGTTCAGAGATGCCTTTGCCCCCTAAATGGTGACTATAAATGCTTTTCTCGAGACGGTGGGATTCTTCATCTCAGTCTTTTTTGGATGGAGACAATTCTTTATGATGTGGCCTGACTGACCACAATTATAATAAACTCCCAATAGTTTGAAACATAGTTTGTCGCTATGCAATTTTCCACAATGAGGACATGGAGTCACCATTGCTTGTTGTCCTGGTGTGTTCGATTTGTCCTTCTTTTCTTGCTCTGCTTGCTTAACTTTTTCCGGCGACCTTCCTGATCTAGGACTAAAACTTGTACCCGCATCACCACGCTGGGATATCTTCTTCTTCCTGAAAATCTTTTCCTTTTCAAACTCCTTTTCAAATATTAGAGCTCGATCCAATACCTCTCCATATGTCTGCAATTTAAGAGTTGATAGTTGCTTTCTTATATCATCCTGCATCCATGCTGAAATTGTTTCACTTTTCGTATCTCATCATCCACCACAAAGGAAGTATATTGAGATAGCTCAGTGAATTTTGCATCATATTCGGTTATCATGCGGTTCTCTTGTCGTGGCCACATAAACTCCTCGTTCTGCTCCCAGAAGCTAGAGGGAAAATATTTCTCCAAAAATGCTTCTTTGAACGTGGCCCAAGTGATCTCGTCATCGGGTGCTCCTAGAGCTCATTTCTACATGGACCACCAATGAACGCATTGCTTTCCAGCCGATAAGAAGTGAACAAAACCTTGCCCTCCTTGGAACACTTTATAACCAAAAATACCTTTCTCAGTTTTCGTATCCAAGTTTATGCTTTGACTAGATCCAATTCACCCAGGAACTTAGGTACAAGTTTATTTGTAGAACGATCATAGGCAGATGTTCCAGGATTCACGACAGTAGCTGGGGCTAGTGTAGGTGTAGGGACAAGAGCGAAATTATATTGTCCCATTGCTTCCATAAAATCTTCCATTCTGCCTAGCAAATTTAGATATTTTTCCTCCAGGTCTTGACATTTGTCGGTATTAGCTTCAGTACGTCTCCGTCTATCAGCCATTTCTATAATTCTATCATTCAAATTTAAAAATTTAGGTTAGATCAAAGCACACTACTTATTCTAAGGCCATTACTAGAATTGACAGAAAATTTCAAGTTATCACTAACTAATTCAGTCTTAAATGTCCAATCTAATCTAAGCTTCCGTATAAGATCAGTCCATCCTAAAGCATCTCTTTCTCTGATACTATTTGTCATGGACCACCTTCCCCCTACTTATATCCATGAATACTTATGCCAATTAATATACATGCATAATTAATATATCTATATAATACACAGGATTCATATCATTCCATGTCCATAAGTGGTGCCAATACTATATGCATAAAAATACAGTGTCGAACTTTTCAGAGATGGTTACTAGGAACCAAAATTCATTACCATAATATTTGCAGAAACATAACTAATAACCATAATAACAATTTGCGGAAGCATAAGGTCATGTTCGTTCCTTTGCAGAATCCATTACATGCTCTCATACATATACTACATTCCATCAAAATACAGTAAATAGATCAGCCTAACAATCCGGTCTTTACTCCTGGTCAGCTGGTATAAACTCCTGATCGCCATTTAAGGGGTTATAAAACGGTAAGTGAGTGAGCTAAATACTCAATAAGGTACAAATAAACAAATACATACATATTTATATTTAAAATAGACATATACAGATATTAGATGAATATGATTCATATAAGACATGTATGAACTTTCAACTTTTATCATCTAAGTTTTTAATTATCATTTATCTTTAGGAATTAGGGCGGGTAGATCTTACTATCTAATGGAGTGATCAATTGAGAAAATGATTGTATATACTTCCACACAATTTAAGGGATAGACCCATACAATTTAACACCTCTTGATAAGCGGTATACTTTTAACTCAATGTACGTGGTTAAATAATAGAAATGCCGCCAAAAGAACCCCCATAGCCGAGGGGTGATCTTCGAATTTTCACTATAATATCCTATGGTATACTAGAAAATATCACCCGATAAAAATGATTCATTAGTTAAGTTTCTTATTCCTTGTTGAAAACCCTATATAGAAACTTTCACATTGCTCATAATTCTTTTCCTTAATTTTCTCTATTTCGGGAGAAAATACTTATTCAAATGGAACTTACAAAGTTTTCATATATTTTTCATAATATCGAACGATGCATATGTTATAATAGAAAAATGAAAAATACTATATTTTTCATAAATTGCAGTAATTTAAAAAATTGTAAATTATAATAGAAAACGATGCATTTTTTCTGGTTTCGTAGCTTTATCCTTAAATTTTTTTACATGTGTTAAAAATTCAGATTTAACATATGTTATATTCGGTTGATTCAATTGTCGGCTTGGTATTTGAGTCGGTTAATTTTTTTTAGTCAATTTTTAGTACAATTTTCTAAGGACTCAATTTTTGGTTCGAGACTGAGTTAATGGTCGGTCCGTGGGTCGGTCCAATTTGATTTTCCTACACTTATAAGCTGGCTTGATGAATCGGTGAAGTCAGTATGCTAGTAGGTTCATCCGGATGGTTCGAGGCCTGGTTTAGGGATTGGTTTGGGGCTTAATTTTTATCTTGAATATTTCATTACTATCTTATATTATCCGAATAAATTGTTGGGTGTCAGTTCATTTGGTTTGGAAGCCAGAACTGAACCAGTTCAGTGGCCTTAATTCTAGCACGTGCTGGAAAGTTGGTTGGTAGCTTCTAGGGTTCGGTACAGCATTATTTTGGAGGTATTTTGGGCCATAATTTTATAGGTTGAAAATTCAACCTTAGAACTTATTAATTTGGTCGGGTCGGGTGCTAGTTTATCCAGTTTTGGGCCGGTTTGGTTTATTTCTTCAAGCTAACAGAATCAGCATCAAGGGTGTTCAAACCGGTTTGGTCCAGTTTAGGAGGATGGTTTAGTAATCACCTCAGGGAGTTTGAGGCAGCCGATTTACTGGTAAATAGTTTAGTCTCAATAGGTATTATGTTGGTTGGGCCGGCTGTTGATTCAGCCGAATTGGGTCTGGTTCAGTCCATTGTTCCCAACCTGCCAAGTCAGTATCAGCAAGGGTGCTCTGAGACCAATTTTGCTATTACCGATTTTATGGCCAATTCTAGACTAGTTCTTGGCTGGTCCAAGGAGTTCTATTACAGCTAAGAGACTCATATTTAAGATTATGCTTGGTTCCTGGCCGGTTCAAGTTGATTTCTTAGCTGGTTCAAATCATAATTTACATACATGGATTCTACCTCAGCATCTGTAAATGCAGCCAATTCTGGTTTCTATTTTTGTGACCAATTCATGATCGGTTTAGGGTCAAATTTTATAGGGTAATTCTCCTACATCACCAGAAGACACTTAAGTCATTGTGGCTGCTGGTTCAACCCGTTTGGGGTCCAGTTAGTAGGCTGCAAATTCGGATATTAGCGTAGTTGCTAAAACTGGGTCTGTTACTGATGTGGAAATTGGTTCAGTGACCGATTCAGCGCATTTTCAAAAGCCATTTGGTCACGACATAAGTAAGATATTAAGCTTATTGTACACAAATTTTGGGCATATTTGGAGACCATTTGGTAACCAATTAAGCCAAATTACAGAGGCTATTTTGCTTCTGAATTTTGCCTCCAACATACAACCGAATATAACGTATACCATCATGATAATATGAGCAAGAATGTAATATAAGGCTAGTATTAGAATGATAATACTTGAAGGAATGATCAATAATCAGTACCAAAGAAAGAAAGGAATCAGGTACACTTGCTGAAATATTCCGTTACACTCCATTGCGTCTACTGATTTATGGTTCTGCTCTTCACCTCCTCTCGGTTCTCTCTGTTTTTCCTCTATCTCTCTTTTGTTTTCTCTCCTTACCTTCCACATTTATTTCTTCTCTCCTCTCCTCACTTCCTCACACGTCCTTATAAAGATTAGAATTGAGGTGCTGAGTCATTAGCTCATTTAACACCTCATAATCTTGCCTTCTGCATCACTAGCCGGGTG
This sequence comes from Nepenthes gracilis, assembly GCA_033239525.1. Classification (NCBI taxonomy): domain Eukaryota; kingdom Viridiplantae; phylum Streptophyta; class Magnoliopsida; order Caryophyllales; family Nepenthaceae; genus Nepenthes; species Nepenthes gracilis. The sequence goes on from BSYO01000040.1 coordinate 4,614,250, forward strand.
GCTTAATCCTTGCTGAATCATCACCCGTTTTGGCCTATAAATGTGCTTCCTTGTGTTGCTCTTCGATTGGTTGAATTTAGCTGGTGTCGTGTTGCCTGTGTCACCCCTTTTTCCCCCATAAATGTCGGCTGTGCTGGGGTCAAAATTGGCTGCGGCTGCTGACTTCTTTAGCAGCTTGTAGCCTGCTCTATTTTAGTAGCTCCCAGCTTCTTCCTTCTGTTTTCCTTTTACTTATTTGGCTAAGTGGATGAGTCATCGTGTTGTCGAGGAGGCTACGAAGCTGGTTGCTAATTTATCTTTTAATATATACAGCTGCCCGTGCCCTGAATACACTAAGTTTAATTATTATGTTGCCCCTTCTCTTACTGATTTATTGCTGCCCGGTTCCTTCATTAATATGCATGGTTGCTGCTCCCGAATTGCTGATGTAAGCAGCCATAAGCTGATTCCTTATTTCCCCTAAATTTGCTAAGTGTTGGTGCCTTGCTAACAAATTGTGTCTCGATTGGGAAAATGTCCCAAATTTTGGGTGTTAGTGGCTGCTGCCGTGGGTTTGCTTCAGCTATGATGACCCCAATTATATAACCGGAAACTGGCATGATTATGGTTGTAAAACAGCCGTTAAGCTAATACAACATGTACAAAATCTTTGTACAACACAATCTATAACAACAACACAAGATCCAAAAAGCCACAACAAACACGTGGCACCAACATCATAATTCTGGGATAATGTCAGCCCAGATAAGATGTCACTAGGTCCCTAAACAAACGATAAAAACTTGCGAAAGTATATACATTAATCAAATATAGTGAAAACTAAATTACATGTACATTATTAATATACAACTGCATCAATATATAAATCCATCACAAAATATACAAAAATACTCCATGATTAACAAAATCATAAAATTTAAGTCCACAAAATCATCCTCCAAGTCTTCATGCTTAGCTGACTTTTAATTCTCTACTCTGCCTCATCAGGTATAAACTCGTGCCCATATGAAAGAAAGAAAACAGTAAGGAGTGAGCCAAATACTCAACAAGGCACAATATAATCAATGACAGTAAGCAATATATGCAAAAAAAAAAAGCAAAGAAAATGGAATAAGAGTATAATATGAATGCATAAACATGAAGCATGAACAAATACCTTTTCGGAACATATTTATGTTTCTCATTTTATTTTTGATCATTTAAGGTTCTAAAATATACAGAAATTTCATTATCTTTACGGACCAAGGCCAGTAGGCCTTACCGGCTAACGGTGTGGTCGAACGACGAAAGAAATGTATATACTTTTACGGATTCTAAGGCACTACCAACGCAATTCAAATATCCTGTGGCGAGCGGTATACCTTTCGCACAATATATGGGGCCGTAAAGCTTATGCTACCATAACCCCTGTGGCTTAGAAGCAATCATCATGCTAGCACAATAATATCTTAAGGCATGCCAAGAAATACTATCCTTTGAAATATATATTCTTTGTCCAATTTTAATATTACTTATTCTTAGGAAAATTTCATATTCATAACACGTTCTCACTCTGGGAAAATGGTTCATCAAATATAACATATCATATAATTTCCTTCTAATACTTTTAATAATTTGCATAAGTCTTATGAGTTTAAGTTTCCACATGACTTAAACTACATGCATAATTAATTTAAAGTATAAAAAAATAAAGAAATTCTTACCACCATGAGCATGGGAAATACAACATAATTTTCGGACCATAAATCCCTTCAAGTCCGGAATCTCATCTGGTACACACAAATACTCCCGGAATCTCAAGACTCTATCAGCATGGACACTAAAATCTATCTAAAAGTCTTGACCAAGATTCCCAACAATATCCATAAGTAATGGATCACTTGCTTGCCCTTCCCTAATCATCTAGAGGATCTCAGGCTGCACTTGCAAGAAGGACAACATTATCCGATTTCCTTTGACATATCGTTGAATATTACAAAATTTTAAACTATTCAGCATCTCCATCTGCTTGATCTGTATCCTTGTCACAAAACTGGTTTGACGACTCAAAACATTTGCAACTATATTCACTTTTCCTGACTGATAGTGGATCTCACAATCATAATCCTTAAGAAACTTGATCCACATTCGTTGCCTCATATTTATTTCTTTTTGCAAAAATAGGTACTTGAGGTTCTTGTAATCAGAATACACTAAACATTTCTCACCGTATATATAGTGCCTCCAAATCTTCAATGCGAACACTACGACGACTAACTCTACATCATGGGTTGGATAATTCTTCTTGTGAACTTTCAATTACTGAGACCCATAAGCAACTGCCTTCCCATTATGTATCAAAACACATTAGAGGCCAACCTTAGAAGTATTACAATAAATCTCAAAACCACCAGAACCATTAGGGATGGTCAGAATCGGTGCTAAAGTCAAACGATCCTTCAACTCTTGAAAACTTCGGTCACACTCTTTAGTCCAATCAAACTTCACTTCCTTCTTCATCAATTGGGTAAGCGACAAAGCAATCCGAGAGAAATTCTCTACAAACCATTGATAATATCCGACTATACCCAAGAAACTATGGACCTCCGTCATTGTCGTCGGTCGACTCCAACTGATCATGGCTTCAATCTTCTTCGGGTCTACTGAGACACCTCCATTAGAAATGACATGGCTCAAGAACACAACCTCATCGAGCCAAAACTCACACTTCTTCAGTTTCGCGATCAACTTATACTCCCTAAGGGTCTGAAGCACGATCCTCAAATGCTCCACATGCTCAACACAGCTCTTTGAATAGATTAAGATGCCATCGATGAAAACCACAACAAATTTATTTAAATATGACTGAAAAATGTGATTCATTAAATCCATAAACACCGTAAGGGCATTCGTCAATCCAAACGGCGTTATAAGAAACTCATAATGGCCATATCTCATTTGGAAAGCTGTTTTCACCATGTCCTCCTGCTTAATCCTTAGCTGATGATACCTTGACTAAAGATCGATGTTGGAGAACACACGGGTCCCTTACAATTGATCAAAGAGATCATCAATTCTCGGTAATGGGTACTTATTCTTGATCGTGATCGTATTAAGCTCACGATAGTCTACACATAGCCGCAAAGTCTGATCCTTCTTCACGAACAGGACCGGAGCTTCCCATGGTGAAACACTGGGTCTAATAAAATCCAAATCCAAAAGGTCCTGCAATTACTGTTTTAATTCTTTCAACTCAGCAGAGCCATAAGATAGAGTGTCTTCGAGATAGGTGCCAATCCAGGCATGAGATTAATCCTGAACTCGATCTCTCAATGTGGCGGCAAAGTCGGTAATTTATCTGGGAATACATCCTCAAACTCACACACTATTGGAATCTCCTTTGCCGATAACTCAACTATTAGAAGTTCTCCGAATTTTGGCCTAGGCTGTCAACGAATCCAACCAACTTTTTCATAAAACTTCTCCGGATTTAGGCCCAGGCGATCAACAAAGCTGGTCAACACTTTCTTCAGCCAGTTTTTTGAATTTCGGCACGGATGGTCAATGAATCCAGTTAAGATTTCCTTAGAAGTTCTCCGAATTTTAGCCCAGGCAATCAACAAATCCAGTCAACATTTTCTTCACTAGTCCTCCGGATTTTGGCCAAGGTGGTCAACGAATCCGGTCAACTTTTCCTTAAAAGTTCTTCAAATTTTGGCACAGGCGGTCAATGAATCCAGTCAACACTTTCTTGGCCAGTTCTCTGAATTTTGGCCTCGGCAATTAATGAATCTAGTTAACGCTTTCTTCAACTAGTTCTCTAGATTATGAAATCTGGTCAACTTTTTCTTAGAAGTTCTTCAGATTTTGGCCCAAGCGGCCAACGAATCTGGTCAGCGTTTCCTTCACCAGTCATTCAGAATTTGGCTAAAGTGGTCAACAAATCCAGTTAACATTTTTTTCAGCTAGCTTTATGAATTTTGGCCTAGACAGTCAACGAATCTGGTTAACAATCTTCCAAGTCAGTTCTCCCAATATTGACTTCTTGGTCAGCAACTGCAACCAACACGATCAACAAACCGAGAGTCTCCGTGAGTTCCTTCGCCAAGTCACCTAAGGCAAGTAATCCAACCACTCGCGATCCATCTTAAACATGCTGGAGGCTAGAGTCCCTGACCACCAGCATGGGGGGCGAGTGATGAGTATACCAATAATGGACAGGCCCAAGAAGGAGGAACGGCCTAGATCCACAACATCCCATTTGCGCCTGGACGGTCAATGCTTACCGTTGACAGGACGAAGGGCTAAGTGAGCTAGAAGAAGCCCAAGAGCAGGACGGATGACTTACTCTAGAGACGATCAATGCTTCCGTTGACCCGCGATAAGACCAGTTGACAGTTTGAAGACCAGGCCTTAAGTGTGCCAAGCCTAATTTGGCCCACGCGACCGTCCTCGACTAGCAACAGTCTTCGCCCCAAATTTCATGCTCTTCACAGAAGGTAATTTCAATTGTAACGGTCATCAGCAGATTCAACTCGCATCCTGAAGGAAAGCGCTAAAATCCTCCTCCTGTTATGGTAAACACTAACGATTATAGAACACAGAAGGAAAACAATCGATGCAATGGTTGTTACTGCCATAAAAGCTCCATGCTAGAAAAAGTAGTGAGCCCAACAGAGCGCGGTAATTAAAGCTTTTTGTGTTTTCGGTGGGACAATATCCCACCATCATCTAATCTCTTATTTAAAGTTGTGGTGTGTAGGATCCAAACTCAGTGGACGGAACCAGACTTAGATGAACAATTTGCCCCGAATCTATTCAAAACTTTGATCTAGGACATGCTCTCATTGAGAGAGACTGTGGTGGCTCGTGAGGAGCATTGGCTCTAGCCACTATGTTTGCTAGGAACATAGTGGCAAAGAGAGAGAGCGTTCATAGTCTCAAAGTGTGTGAGTTTTGCAGTAGAGCGCTTTTGTGGGCAAATGAGAGCCTACCTTGGAGTGAGGACTCAATGGCCTTTTATAGTTGCTGTATTGGGTGGCCTTCATTGTGCAGAAAGGCTTGATTCCCGTGCTCTGTTTGGCTCACTGCCTTTTCCGCGTGGAGGTTTTATGGCACTAACAGCCATTGCCTTGATTGCTTTACTTCTCTATTCTATAATCGTTAGGGTTTACTACAGACAGAAGGAGGATTTTGGTACTTTCCTTTAGGGATGCGCGTTAAATTTACTAATGACCATTGCAATTGAGATTGCCTTCTGTGAAGAGCGCAAAATTAGGGCGAAGACCGTTTGCTGGTCAAGGATGGTCACGTGGGCCAAATTAGGCTTGGCCCACTTGAGGTCTGGTCTTCAAACGGTCAACTGGTCTTACCACTTGTCAACGGAAGCGCTGACCATCTCAAGAGTAAGTCGTCCGTCTTGCACTTGGACTTCTTCTAGCTCACTTAGCCTTTCGTTCGGTCAATGGTGTGCGTTGACTGTGCAGGCTCAAATGGGCCGTTGTGGATTTGGGTCGTTCCTCCTTCTTAGGCTAGCCTATTACTAGCGTACCTAATGATACGTACTGGATCCAAATTTTAAATAGATTCGGGTCAAATTGTTTGACTGAGTCTGGATCTGTCCACTGAGTCTAGATCTTGCACATCACAACTTTAAACAAGAGGTCAAGTGATGGTAGGAGGTTGTCCCATTAAAAATACTCCGACGCTCAAGTTAGCAAATCGCCTTCGAATTAAGAAGGTGAAAGTAAATGATGCAAAGAGAATGTAGAGAGTGTTTGAGATGGAAGTGTTCTCTCGTTGAGAGTGGCATTGGTGGCTCTTGAGGAGCATTGGCTTTAGGCACAGTGTTCGCTGGGAACATAGTGGCAAAGAGAGAGAGAGTGTTTGTCATCTTAAAGTGCGTGAGTTTTGTAGTGGAGAGTTTTTGTAGGAAAATGAAAGCGTACCTTTGAGGGAGAACTCTATGGTCTTTTATAGTCGTTGTACTAGGTTGCCTTCATTGTGCAGAAAAGTTTGATTTTCGCACTCTACTATGCTCGCAGCCTTTTCTGGCATGAAGCTTTTTTGGCAGTAACAGCCGTTGCATTTATTACTTTTCTTTTGTGTTCTGTGACCATTAGGGTTTACTACAAACAAGAGGAAGATTCTAGTGCTTTCCTTCAGGAATGCACATTGAATCTACTGATGACCATTACAATTGAGATTGCCTTCTATGAAGAGTACAAAATTAAGGAACAAGACCGTTACTGGTCAAGAACGGTCGCGTGGACAAAACTGGGCTGGCCCACTTGAGGCCTGATCTTCAGACAGTCAACTAGTCCTACTACCGGTCAATAGAAGTGTTGATCGTCTCAAGAGCAAATTGTCTGTTCTATTCTTGGGCTTATACTGGCTCACTTAGAGTTAACCGTCCAAACGCAAATGGGCCGTTGTGGATTTGGGCCATTCCTCCTTCTTGGGCAAGCCCATTACTGGTATACCAATTACTAGTCCCCTATGCTGGAGATCAGGGACTCTGGCTTCCAGCATATTCAAGATGGGTCGCGAGTGATTAGGTTACCTGCTCGAGGTATCCTGGCAAAGGAACTGGTGGAGACACTTGGTCCGTTGATTGTGTTGGGTGCAGTTGCTGACCATGAAGTCAGGATTGGGAGAATTGACTTGGAAGATCATTGACCGAATTTGTTGGCCGTCTAGGGTAAAATTCGGAGAGCTAGCTAAAAAAAACATTGACCAAATTTGTTGACCACCCTTAGTAAATTTCGGAGGACTAGGGAAGGAAGTGTTGACAGGATTCGTTGACCGCCTGAGTAAAAATTTAAGAAACTTCAAAGAAAATGTTGACCGGATTTGTTGGCTACCTGGGCCAAAATTCGGAGAATTAGCTGAAAAAAGCATTGATTGGATTCGTTGTCCACTTGGGCCAAAAATCAAAGAACTTCTAAGGAAAAGTTGACCGGATTCATTGACCACCTAGGCCAAAATCCAGAGAACTGGTAGGAGTTGAAACAATGCACCATCTTGTCGCCAAACTGTCAGTCGAAAAGTTGGTCACATGTCTACATGCAGTGAATTTATGGTCCTGGTAATTAATGCGCCAGAGGATTTAATTAGACTGCACCCGTTCAGGAAGCAACATGTGTTAGTAATGATGGGCACTTGTTTACGAGGCAGTTCACCTTCTTCGACGTTCACCATCCTTTAAGTGGTCCAGCTGCTACAATTCAAAATTTTCACGCTTTCTTTTAACTTCCTGAAAATTTTTTAAGTGTTTTGCTTCCTTCCTTATCCCGTTTCAATGGCGCCTTCTATAACTTAGATCGCTTCAGTCATCAGGGCCAGTAAGGTGCGGGAGCTGTACGTCGAGTATAGCATCCCCAAGTCGATCATCTTCAGGATGACCGGCGAGGAAGACAAGACATGCTCTTCTCCTAAGAGCTGCATCACCATTTATGAGGCCCATTTGAGGAGTGGGTTACGCCTCCTAGTTTCTAACGAGCTATTGGATATTCTAACTGCTCCTCAATCCCCATAGCATAGCTCCATGACAAAGCAGTGCATTATTTGTGTACGCTTTGCATTTTTCTTCACCAGCTTTCAAAGTTGTTGACGGTGGGAGCAGTAAGAGTGATGTTACAGTTCGTCCAAGGCGGAGAGTAGGTGTCCTTCTCCCACAAAGACTTCAAATCAACAGTGCTATATATAATTCCTTGAAGAATTGGAAGAATCAATTCTTCTATATTCATGTTAATTCGACCTGGCCCATGGCCAGAGATTAGGGAAGGGTGCTTGACATTTATATTGGGATACCCACCGACAAGGAGATTGCTGCGGTGGTGCCGCTTCTGGAGCTTGTAGAGGGCCACCTTTTGGAGTTTCGAAGAGACCATTTGGTATCTCGTGAGGAGGCCAAAAAGGCACGATGGAGACCACCTTCTCCGGTGTAGAAGATGAAGGTGCATTCCAGTAAGAGGAAGGTTGGGGCCCTTATGATCAGGACAGCAGGCGCACCTTCCACTAAATAAGCTCCCAGTAGTCCAAGGCAGAAAAAGGCGGCGACGATGATACCTTCTTCTTCTTCTTCCTCAGGGCCAGACTATGTTGTGGTTGGCCGGTTTACTGGAGCGAGAGATAATTCTAGAGTAGGCAGAGTTGAGACTGCTGTGGGGGCATATGGGGCCAGGCTGTGCTCTACTGTGAGCAGTGCCGTTCTTCTTTGTCATAGCCAAAGCACCTAGTGGTGCTATCGGAGTCACCTGTGGAGCCTTCAACCAAGCGGGTTGCTTGATTGCCTGAGGATCTAGCGGCCGAAGAGCTCCAGCAGGTACCTGCAGAGCCTCCTGCTACATAGGCTGCTGGATTATCTAAGGTGCCTTCTACTCGTGAGCTTCAAGAGGTGCCTAAGGTGCCAATCGTCGAAGAGCCCCAAGAGGCGGTTGGCACCAGTATCGTGTTGACAGAGGAGCCTACCATAGGTTAGCCTGCTGAGACGGTCGGCTTTACTGTGGAGTTGCCGGAGGAGTCCATGGAGGAGGCCACTGTTGGGCCTGTTCAAGAGATTTCTATTTTCGGTCCTCCGCCACCAAGATCAAGGTCTTGCAACAGGCCAGTGAGGCCGGAGCGCAAAGTCTGACAGGTAATCCTTCGTAACTTTCCTTCTCCTTTTTCTCTCTATTACTATTACTTAATGTTTTTGGCCTTTGCAAGAGAAGAAAGTAATTGGTGTAGTTAGCAAGGGGCTGCGCAAAAGGGACCTAGTGATCTCTAATCGTGACAGAGAGATCTCCTAGCTTGAGGAGGAGATTGAGCTGCTAAAGGTGGAACACTTGGATTATACGGCTGCCCTTCAGACTGTGGTGTCAAGCCTGGAGGAGGAAAACATTGGGCTGAAGGAGGAGAATGCCTAACTAGGAGGGGAACCTGATTGGGCGGTGAGGTGCATTGACCAACTCTCGGGACAGCTGACATCGCCAAAGAATGAGTTAGAAACTCGTATACGTCCCCATGAGGTCTTCAAGATGCCGTGGGCACGGGTGTGGGAAGGTGTCAATCTCAGTCGACATATTGAACAGCTGGTTGACCCTAACTTTTCAATTGAATTTCTTGACCCAACAAACCGTACTGCCCAGCGTCGCAAGAACCTTGTGGGACAGCCTCGGAGTGATATGGAGCCATCACCGCCTTCTCCTAGGAGGTCCGCTCCGTTGTAGATTTTGTACTCTTATTTTTTGAAGTTGTTGTATTATGAACACACATAATAAATAAAATGATCATTTTATTGATATTCTGCTTCTTTTCCTTAGTAGCCATTTCTCAATTATTGTTGTTGCATTGTTCGACCGACATGGTGCATTGCACGTAAGTTGGCCATCTGCCTTTCTTAAAATATTAGTGGCACTCTCTGATAGACTTAAGTCCAGGAGAAGACATCAATATGAACCCTGATGTCAGGTGAAGCCTATTCTTTACTCGTGAGTAGAGGCTTGATGGCGCTACTAAAGTGCAAACTTGGGCGGCCGACTTTTGGACGAAGTGCTTTTGCTCCTGTTAACTATCGCTGACTGATACTCTATCTTCTTGTGTAGGAGGCTGTCACGTGTACTATTTAAGCCCCCTAAGATTTTGACAGTGAACGGGCTACTTGGTGACAAAGGTTTAATTCGATAGTTAATAGGTCACCTAGATGATCAGGGTTTAGTTACGACCGCCTAGGAGTTGCCTGGATGACCACGGTTTAGTTACAACCGCTTGTGGGCCATCTGGATGATCAGAGTTTAGTTACAACCGCTTAGGGGTCACCTAGATAACCAGAGTTTAGTTACGAGCGGGTAAAAATTTGCCTGATTTAGGGGCAGTTTAGGTCGTATAGCCCTACCGGCAAACACATATGCATATGGGAAAGAACACAGTGCAAATAAAAAATATTCTTTTATTAATAATAAACAATATGTGTAACCATACAGATGGACGACCTACCTATGCCCTTAGTAGAAGTAGCACTTGAGATGGACCACATTCCACGTTCGTGGTACCAACTTTTCATTCTGGGTCCGGAGTTTGGATCATCCATGCCGTAGAACAGTGGAGACTAGAAAAGGGCCTTCCCACTTTGGGAAAATTTTATTCTGGTTGGTTGTCTTACCCGTAGCCTCAATACTTCACAAGACCATGTTCCCTACTCTAAGTGCCGTGTTTTTGCCTTTTCATTGTAATAGTGTATGACTCGTTGTTGGCAGGTTGCTGTCCACAGTCTGGCCGTATTGCGGGTTTCCTCTAGCAAATCTAGGTGTTCCCAGATTTTTTGGAAGTTACCTTGTGGGTCAAAAGAGTCAACCTTAAAACTTGGAAGCCAATCTCAACCAGAATTACTTCTTCAGTCCAGTAGCAGAGAATGAAGGACGTCTCGCGAGTTAGTTCCTTTAGAGTCATCCGGTAAGACCATAGAACGGAGGATAGTTCATCAACCCAGGAGCCACCTGCATCCTTCAGCTTAGTCTTTAGACCGTGGAGTAGCATGCAGTTTGTGCCACCTCACCAGGTTCGTCAAGAATCCTAAGCAGAGCTCTGGCGCCACAGGCGGGGAAGGACCAGAGCTTTCACTGCCACGGAACCGGGTTATGACCGAAATGGTTAATATGATCACAACCCAGCCGATAAAGACCCCGGTGGATCACGTGCAGCAAATTGGGTGAAAGTAACAACGCACAGAAGACAACGTCATTAGCTTTAACGATAATGACATGAGCCATGTAATCTCCCCTCATGCAGATCCCCTTGTTATATCCACACTCATTTCAAATGGTAGCGTTGACTACCAACTGAAATGAGTTTTCATTGATAATAAAATTTTTTGTGATTCGCTTTACCTTGATGGTTTTTTAAACTTGGTTTAAAAAAATTTAGTTAAAAATTGCCGAAGGCCCACTCTATGGCCTTGACAATAAATCAGTGGTCGTCCAAGGAACGATCTAGTTGGAGGTCACCCTGGGCACGTACCTGAGAATGGCGAGTAGTACACTCTCCTTTTTGATCGTCGACTTGTCTTTCGTATACAACGCAATACTAGGTTGCCAATGCCTAATAGTGTTAGGAGTCGTAACTTCAATACTGCACCTCAAAATGAAGTTCTTGACAGCTTGCAGTATAGGCAAAGTGCTAGGTGACCAAATCACCCGGTAGTCATGTTACATGTCCTAGATCGCATTGAGTGGCAGCACCAAGACTGCAA